>JALIGW010000001.1:91249239-91914239 GCA_023053685.1 Diadophis punctatus similis | reverse complement strand
AACTACTTCAGAACATAACTCAGACAATGCAATAAACTCTGCTTCTGCAGTTGAAATAGCAACCGTTGTTTGTTTTCTGGACTTCCAACCAATTAAAGCCCCTCCAAACATTATTACAATTCCAGAATTAGACTTTCTGGTTTTTACATCATTTGCATAATCACTATCAACATAACATTTCAATTTTAATTCTTCAGTGACCTTTATTTGAAGACCCAAATTCACAGTTCCCTTCAAATACCTGAGAATTCTTTTCACACCCATCCAATGCAACTTTGTAGGTGTAGCAGTAAAGCGACTTAAGATGCTCACTGCACAAGCTATGTCTGGTCTGGACCACTGTGACAGATATAACAAACTCCCTATTGCAGAGTGATATATCTCCTGATCACAGGCTTCACTTTTATCCTCACCCAAACTATTGTAAAAATCTGTGCTCATAGGTGTAGGAGCAATATTACAATCTTTCATGTTATATTTCTCTAATAATTGTTCAATTTTTCTCCTTTGACTGAGAATATAACCCTTTTCAGTTTTTTGTATCTCTACACCGAGATAATTCTTTATTTCTCCCAAATTCTTTAATTCAAATTTCTTTTCTAACTTATTAGCAAATTCTTTAACTTGTGATGCATCCTTTGCAATGAAACAAAGATCATCCACAAATGCTAATAATAGACAATTCCCACCTTGTAACTTTCCAGTGTATATGCAACCATCAGCTTTGCAACTCTTGAACCCAAGACCTTTCAATGCAGTATCTAAACAGACATTCCAATTTCTGGCTGACTGCTTCAGCCCATAAATGGCCTTGTTCAATTTATACACCATGTTAGGCTTTTTATTTTCATACCCTGGCGCTTGAACCATATAAATTTCTTCCTCTAATTCAGCATTGAGAAATGCAGTGGTTATATCAAAATGCCAAATTCTATGCCTGTATGCTGATGCTAATGCCAGTGCTAGTCTTATGCTCTCAGCTTTTACAGTTGGCGCGAACACCTCATCATAGTGCACATTCTTTAATTGAGAAAAACCTTGTGCCACCAACCTTGCCTTATACTGTACTTCATTATTGGGTAATACCTTTTTCTTATATACCCACTTACATCCTACAGCTTTCGTACCCTGTGGCAAAGTCACAGATGTGAACACTTCATGATCTCCCATGGATTTCATCTCTTTATCCATGGCTTCCTTCCACTTTTCTTGTTCAACTTTTGCTAATGCCAATACTTCCTTATAGTTTCTTGGCTCATACCACACATTACACACTTCAACTTTACTGGCAGAATACCTGTCTGGCGGAACCCCTCTGTTACTACGCTCTGACCTACGTGGCATTGCCTGTTCTTGTGTTTCAAGCTTTCCTGGCTTCATATCTTGTTCAGACTCTCCTCCCTGAACATTGACACCTTCAGTAAATGATTCACCATCATTACATGAGTTATTGTCACTAAGTGGATCACCGTCGCTAAGTGGATCACCGTCACTAAGTGAGACATTTTCAGAATTTGCATCAATTCTGTTCCAATTTTGTTCTGCAAAACTAGCAGACCTTGAAATTACTATCCTTTTACTTCCATCGCTAAAGCGATACCCTTTTGAGCCTGGCTCATAGCCCACAAATCTGAGCTTTCTAGCCTTTTGTTGTCCCTTTCTTCTGATTGCCTTTGGAATATGTACCCAAGCAGTACTTCCAAATATTTTTAAATGTGCTAGAGAAGGCTTTCTCCCATATAGCATTGCATATGGAGTATTATTGATGGATGAACTCCACAACCTATTTACTAAATAATTGGCAGTCAGTATGGCTTCACCCCAATATGACCTGCTCATACCAGAATCCTCCAGTAATGAGTCTTTCATTGTTTGCAAAACACCATTCCTCTTTTCAGCCACTCCGTTTTCTCCCGGTGTGTAAGGATTTGTGCGCCTGTGTCTTATTCCCAATTGTCTCAACCATTGTTGAAAATTTGTTGACATAAACTCAGCACCTCTGTCAGTTTGCAACTGACATACCTGTTGTTTGTACCTTCTCTCTACAAAGCTTAACCATTGCTTAAATTGCTGTAGCACCTCTGTTTTACTCTTAAGTAAGTAGCAAAACCCAAACCTGCTGTAGTCATCCACAATGACCAGCGCATACTTTGCTCCTCCCAAACTGGCTTGCATAGGCCCAATTAAATCAGTATGCACCAGTTCTAGAGCTTTTGTGGTTTGTCTTGTGCTAAACTTGCTAACTGGGAATGCTTTGGATTTCGATGCTTTGCATACTGCACAATCCAAATATGCCTTACATCCCTTCAAATCTAATCCTTCTGCAAATTCTTTCATTTGTTGAACAACCTTAAAATTAGCATGACCAAGTCGTCTGTGCAGAAGATGAACACATGAATTGTGTTCTGCTACATTTTTAACTATCTGGGAACAATGTGGGACCTTTTGTCCCTGCAATACATAAAGATTATCCTCTTTTATGCCCTGTGCACAAACATTCCCATTTCTTTGGATGAGACACTTCCCATTAACAAATGTGGTTTCATAACCTTGCTTGTCTAAACTAGACACACTTAACAAATTATGCTCCATTTCAGGTACACATAACACATCAGTAAACCTGGATTCCAAATATGGAATTTGCACATCGCCACTTCCAATGATTTTAGCCTTTTGACCATTGGCTAAGGCCACTTCTTCATGGTTTCCTGGGAAAAATCTGGAAAATAAGTCAGAATTATTAACAATTGTTTGACTAGCCCCACTGTCAATCAACCATTTGTCTCTATTGTTATTATAACAAACTTTTGCAACTGCAATCTGTCCTTGCAAATAATGTCTCTTGTCTTGCATATTTCTTCTCTGTGCACAGCTTTTCTGCAGATGATTGGTTTCTCCACAAATGAAACATACTTTTTTTACTTGCTTGAAGAATTGTTGCTGTGTAACTTGATCTCTCCTGCCTCTGCTTTCCTCTTGTCTGCAGACACCTCGGCTGTTGCTAGAGATAGGCAGCCTGTGGAAAATTTTGCTGGAGACTTGCTGTAAGTTTCCACTGTACTCCTTGTTGAGCCCCCGCCTGTGGAATTTTCCATCAGCATGGCTGAAAAGCCTTTTCTCATATTCATTCAATAAACACGATTTCAAAGCCTCCAAATTCAAATCTGCTTCTGGCTTACTTTCAAAAATAGCTGACACAGTCTCCCAGCTCTGATCCAAACTATTTAACACTAATAAAACCTTTTGGGACTCTGGAAACTTTACTCCACGTTGCTCCAATTCTAGAAAATTAGACTGCATTTTCATTAAATGATCTTCCATAGAATCTCCTGTCTGCAAACTCATTCTGAAAAGCTTTCTTGAAAGTTGGACCACATTACACGCAGAAACATTGACATGTACTGCTTTCAATTTCTGCCATATTTCTTTTGCAGACTTTAATTCAGCTACATTTAAGAATTGATCATCCCCCAGACTTAAAAGAAGATAAGCCATAGCTTTGTCATGAGCCTTTTGATCTGCTGCTCCAAGCACACCTTGTGGGGGGTCTGCTACGATGTCCCATAATTCTTTTGCTTTCAAAAAACATTCCATTTTTGCAGCCCAAATTAAATAATTTTTCTTTCCCAATTTGGGTATTGGACTGTCTTTAAATTCCATAGCAGCAGCCATCCTGCTTTATTTTTCTTCTCTGCCTGTTCCTTTAACAACACAGACAGCTTCTTATCAGCTTTAAATTACAATGCAGTTTTTAACTTTACTTCTTGAGCGATTCCTGGGCCCATAACCTGTCAGAGTTACGCAATAAATCAGAAGCTTCAAAAGATAACTGCATTTTGCTGATTCAAATAACTTCTTTATAAGTAGAATAAAACATTAACAATACCACACTTTGTTTCAGATCACATGTTGAGATGTTTTCACAGCAAGCTTTAATGGTGGACAGAGTAAACCACGCCCTTCTTCTTGCTAAGTTTCTGGACATGCTCAAATAACACTTCAGCCCAATTGGCTGACTCAATCATATGGCTCTCCCAGTCATGAATATTCCAACATTTTATTTATTTCCCCAGGATTCCTCTGGACTAGTCTAAAACCCTTCTGGTTAGAAAATAACAATGATGGGAGATTGCAAACCATTGCTCCAGTTGGAAGTATGCCCATCTGCTTAAAAAAAAGAAGAAGACAAAAGCAAGCCAGAGTTATAGGAAATATCCTGAGGAAAAAGTGCCTAGAAAAGTAGCAGATAAGTGTTCTGATAAATCAATTTTTTATCGCAAGACTTTCAGAAGTGATTTTCTATTAACTTTCTTCTAGGGCTGAGGGAGAATAAATGGTCCAAGGTCACCCAGCTGGACCTAAGCAGAGACCTCAACTCATTGTCTCTCAATTTCTAGCCAGGTACCTTAAGCACTTTATCAGACTAGCTCTCTAATTAGGGCTTACCCTCCAATTAATGTCATTATAGTCGCAGACTCCATTTTAGGGGGAAATAGATTACTGCCCTTTCTAGACAAGAAATAATTGAGTTCCACCTATATATTCTTGATCTCATTTTAATTTAGGCCTAGGATTTTATAGAGTTTTTAGAATGCTGCCTATTAGTTATATAATCTTCCGTACATCACGTAAATTCTTGCATTTAAACTCATTTTTGGCTATGCAAGTAAGTTTGGCTATACTACACTGTGGACAGCTAACAAAGAAAAGAAAAGGATCATCACACAAGTCAACCAAGAGTTTTGCCACAAATGGCCAGGCTTAGATTATCTTGACACCTTATGCAAAGACCTACAGTAGCTCTTTGGAGAAGGCTCTAATGCTGGGAAAGATGGAAGGAAAGAGGAAGAAAATACAAATTCTATATTGGCAATTGTAGCATTTTAACACTGTTACCAAGTTAATGATCAAAATGTAAATATCACAGCTTATCAAGTTCAAATATTGTTTTCCAGGTGAAAGCAACATTTTAATTAATATATCAGATATAGTAGGTTCCCCAAGTAAGAACTATATAAAGTAAGTAAAGCCTATTGTACAAAGTTTGAGAAACTGAAAACGTGAGAGAGGAAGTCTACCATTTCTGGTTTTAACTGTTAATGCAAATTGTGAAAAGGAAACTTCACACAAACAAATAGCCTAGTAAAAAGGCCAGAACAGAACAAAGGAACAAAAGAAAAGGCGTAGCAAAAGAGTGTCATTCATACAGAACTACAGTTGTGCTGCCTCTGTTCATTTCCATTTTTGTGTCAATTGTACAATAGTGGTGTTTAGGATATTTATGATTACTGGCAACCTCTAATGACCATAAACTTTCCCTATGGAAACATCAATGGCTCTTGTAGATATCGTGCAAGACCTGAACCTATGGCTCCAGCTATGAACAACAGCTTAATATCTCTACCCCATTCAGCTGGATCGTTCTCATTCAAATAATAAGTGCCGATTATAATAAATGTCACAGCAAGTACAAAAAAGCAACATTTGAGATCTTTAGCACTGCTTTTGCACTGTTGCTTCCAGTGTAAAAATATTACATGATACTTCTACATACATGAAAAACTAGAGAAAAAATCAGAAACCGTCAAGAACTTAGTTGATAAAAAAGCATCTTTCGGTTTCGGAGTTCGGAATTAATTGATCACAGAATATTTTTTTTTATAATAACATAAAACCAGAGGAATAGTATTAGAATATCCAGGACTTTTTAGGTATCTGATGGGCTTTTAAAATAAATAAATGTATTAAATTTATCAGATGTTTAGTGCATCCTTTTTTAAAAAAAATTGAGGAAAATCGGGCTATGTTTTGGCATTTTGCAATAATTTCAGTCATGTAATTTTTGTCAAGGAGGCGAGATGGCTCAGTTGGAAAGCTGACGGCACTGCTCAACGTATGAGCTCCTGTTACTTGCCTCAGCTCCTTCCCACCTAGCAGTTTAAAAACATGCAAATGCAAGTAGATAAATAGATACCACTTTGGTGGGAAGGCAACAGTGTTCCATCCATCTTGGCATATAGCCATGCTGGTCAGATGACCACAGAATTGTCTTTGGATATCACTGGCTCCCTCAGCTAAGAAATGGAGATAAGCACCACCGATTATAGTCGGACATAGCAGGAAAGGGGAAACTTTTACTTTTACCTTTTAATTTTTGTCAAAAAAAAACAAAAAAGAAAAATGCATTTGTCTCTGGATTTGAATGCTCATCCTTTTAAACACTTTTAGTTCTACTGAGGAACAGAATATAATAATAAAAACACAATATTTTCCTAAGAAATAGTGCTTATCTCATCTTCTTTATGACCTGCTTATAAATGGCAGATCCAGCATTGAGGGCCAGAAGCTTCTGTGGTACAAGGTGGATGGGGTTTTTTGAGGACACATTAATTCCCACAGAAGCAAATAAGAGACTTCCAAAAGAAAGGCAGAGATTTATTTTTGCCACATTATGCACGTACTCACAGGCTCATAATAGAAGAATGCCATTATATTAGGCTGTTTGCGCTTCTTTCTCTGGACTGGGTTCAGTGGAAATTAGGATTTTATGCAGTGGTGAAATCCATTTTTTTTTACTACTGGTTCTGTGGGCATGGCTTGGTGTGCGTGGTGTGATGTGGTGTGGCTTGGTGGGCATGTCAGGGGAAGGATACTGCAAGATCTCCATTCCCCCCCTCCAGGGGAAGGATAATGCAAAATCCCCATTCCCTCCCCACTCCAGGGGAAGAATATGGCAAAATCTCCATTCCCACCCCACTCTGGGGCCAGCCAGAGGTGGTATTTGCCGGTTGTCCAAACTACTCAAAATTTCCGCTACCGGTTCTCCAGAACCTGATAGAACCTGCTGGATTTCACCCCTGATTTTATGGCTGCTATGACAACCGTGAACTTATCCCAGGTCATCAGAGACTGGTGCCCCAAAAGGCCATGTGCTAAATCTGGGTGTAATCCATAGTGCAGTATAGATGTAACTTGGGGTAGGGAAACATAAGAAACAACCAATTATAATAGATAAATCATTTTCCAATAGCTATGGGATTAACTGGCACAAGGAGGATAAACCAATTTGAACAATCCACCAAAGTATCTTCTGAATCCAATAGATTTCCAGAGAGTGCTTGGTGCCACAAAAGTTAAGAGGAAAACTCTGTTGAGGCCCTAGTTGAGGCTTCAATCAATATGGAAGTGACAAGGTCCCTTATCGACCTTTGATCAGTCCTGAGGGACTCCTTGATTTACCAAGGAACCTCAGGAGATGAAGCACCAGAAGAAACACCTGGAGTAACACGGATGAAAATCAGGAAGCAAATCTAACTGAGCATGGCTAGAGGTAACCATATAGCATTGTAATCTCACCTACAGTACAGTGAAAACTAAGCCCAAAATATATTTACATTCTACACGAGGTAACAATTCTCCCATTTCCCATTATTAAACTCTAGTTAACTTTCCTGAAGAGGAAAAGTTCAAGTAGTCTTCATTTAGCAACCACAATTGGGATGGGTAACTTGGTCATCAAATAGAATGGTCACTAAATGAATCTACAACTGTGCTTATGATCTTGCTTCAGCTTTCCTTTTGATTTACAGAATTGCAAAAGTCGTAAATGTGAGGATGGGCATAAACTTACTTTTTCATCATCATAATTGTGAAAAGTCAGTAAATGAGGCAGGAGCACAAGAAAGACTAACTGTAAACACAAGTGCAGCGAATTGTATAATCAATTTAATTAAATCAAACAACAAATTACAGGTACATAATAGAAAAACACATTATCCCAGTACACTTTTCAAGATTCTATTTATCCAAAGTGTTATTACTAACATCATGCTTTATATTACAGGTAAATTCTATCCGGCAGTTTTTCAAACAATGACATTTTTTAAAAAACCTCTCAACCAGGAAAATAAAACTCAGTATGGGGAGATTTTAACTTACAACCACGATGGTGTCTGGAATTGTAGTCCTAAATCACTGCAGACATATGTCAAGGCACCATGTGACCAGATTCGATTTTACAACTTTTTTTATAATGGGCACAAAAGTATGTCACTGTAGCACTTAAGTGAATCACATGTTCATTAAGGGAAGTATGTGATTGATAAATGAAAGCAGCATATCCAAAGAACATTTTTTGATGTTTTCTGCTGTGCATCTTATACTCCGAAAAATACGGTAGCTCTTTTGAAATCCATCATAGTAATAGCAATAGCATTTAATACTGCTTCACAGTGATTTGCAGCCTTCTCTAAGTGGTTTACAGAGTTAGCATATTGCTCCCAACAATCTGGGTCCTCATTTTACCGACCTTGGAAGGGTGGAAGGCTGAGTCAACCTTGAGCCTGGTGAGATTCAAACTGTGAGAACTGGCCTGCAATACTGCATTCTAACCACTGTACCACCACAGCTCACCATGCCATCATAGCTTCAAAAAGTCATTATGTATTCATATATGTGTTCAATAACATTTGGGTTTTTAGACCATATTGTAATGTCCTTGTAATGAAATGCTGGCTGCTGCAGCTACCTGTTTATCTCTCTAAATATTCTTCTTCCCAAACATTTCTTCAAGATAAGCGATGGCTTATAGTTTTGTAAAACAACTATAATACAATTTTTTTTCAAATTTAGCAAAGGGATGGAAGTGACAAAAATTACATTTCTCATCATTACTGCTAAGACCACAGCAGCAACAAGCTGACTGGCTGTTTGTACTGGATAGATACTTCAATCAAAATAGTATGCCAGCAATGCAGGTTCACTATAGAATGCAAACCTGAAATTTAAGTGTCAGCCAGGACTCAGAGGGGTAAAAAGAACACTATTTTCTCATAGCAGGAAGAACGGGAGACCATGAACATTTCCTGTTATGCAGATGAAACAAGCAAAGACGTCATTGCCTTTATGTTTCTGTAGGTTGTCAGCAAATTAAGGGTCAACGTTCAATCATGTCCAATACATTGGCCAAGAGAGAGAGTTTGTGTTTTTCTTTTTTCTGTCTCTGCCATATACATGTATTTACACCTGTACAAAAGCAGCAATGGTATCTGCATCTGGATACATCACAGTTTTCAAAACTCAGTGATGAAACCTACTATTTTACCTCAGGATGCATTGGAATTTATGCACAGACCATGCCCAATTACCAGAGAACCCATAACTACATTCCTATTTCCTGTACCTGCTCTGAGGTATGGAAAGCCTCTTTTGAAGGCTCTATGAAATAAATATTTCATAAATATCTTATTTGCATATCCAGAAGGTGAAGAAGGAGAAAACAGAAAGTGTTTTAAGAAGAAATTACTTTTTTTTAACATCATCTCTTGTGTTTCTAAGACATGAGACAGGAAACGGAAGGATGTGCTTCTATGTTTTGCCGTGCAGATATATGTCTTTATGAAGATCCAAATCCACACTATGACAACCTTACAGCTCTGTCTTCTGTTGTACATGTAAACATTTGGAAAAAAGCAACAGGTAAGGGGGAAAAATATACTTTTAAATACAGAACCATAATCAATGCCATCCCTAAACAACAGATTGCCATGTATTTAGATCCTAAAAACAGTTAATGTTTATTATCTAAATAGGACAACAACTGCTTTTTTATATTCTTGATATGTACGCTTATATATATACGCTAAGGAAATTGAGAAAAAGAAGATAAGAAGATAAAAATAAAATATATATAATGAAGTGTATCATCAGTCATTTTTCCATAAAGGTGTAGAATTCCTATATATAGCAAAAGGTTGGCGCTCTTTTAAAAGGCCTACAAGATCTACAAAGATCACACAGGTCCAACACTACAATTTAAATCAGAACAGCTGAAAGTCAAAGAATCTCATACATAACACAAAGAGAAAGAATCATTTGCCCTCAGAAAGGCAAGAGAGTATCAAATATGCCAAAAAAGACTGGATAGAAGACTTCATTGCACAACAGTACACAGTAATAAAACTACCTGGGCTGTATCTGTTCAGATTCATTACTCTTAACACCACACTTTTTAATCACAAAATATAGTAAGCTGTAGTACAAATAAGCCTGTGCTGAATGTTAAGCTTTTGGTAATTATCTCTTGTTGATCTATGTCATTGGAAGAACTGTATTAAACCATCTTGGCATAGATCTGGCAGAGGAAAAACACCATCTGCTTGTCACAGCAAAATATGAATCTTGAACCTTATAAAATAGTATCCAAACAACCATGACTAATATCAAAAGTAGTTATAATCCACTAGAACTGCAGTCTATTTAGAAAGGGAAAACCAAATCTCCATCATGCATGGATTTAGTACATCCAGATTCAGAAAAGATTCCTGTAATGCACTGACTGGCCTTTGAAGCAAATTCTGCAATTTAAACTGGTAAAGGAGGTGTACATTCAAATATTTATTCAACCATTATTATAAATGGTTGAAACATGCTATACTGAATACTAAATGCCTTTAAAAATGATAGTCTTTCTTGGGTCAGAAGATTTTTAGTCTTTCTTGGGTCACTGGGAGACACCAGCCTTGAAAGAACTGAATCAGCTCAACCAGTCCAGTCAGCTAGACATCAAACTGAAAGTGTTCCCCCCCCCATGAGGTATATGAGGTGTTGGGAGATAAGAAACCTCTTTGCTGTCCTCCCACTTTGAAGAATATGCTCCCCAAGAAGTACGTGTAGCTCCCACTTAGTTCATGTTCCAGAAATTATTTAAAATAATTTTATTTCAATGACCCTTTGGCACCATTAAAAACACTTATTTTTCTTTTTGTTTCTGATTGTTTTTCCTTTCTCATGTTTTCTTGATTTGTATTTTTTTATTGTGTGTAACCCAGTCTTTTAGAACTGCAGGTTTCGAGGTTCTACCAAATAAATAAATAAAACCCATTTTCTATCACAAGTAAAACCACACCTTTTTGGAGTTGTAATTTTAGTCTGTTACAACATCACTTCGGGGGAATAGCCTATAACCCAAGATCCGACTATCCCCCATCTTGTTAAATTTTAGGAGTGTCACTAAAACCTGGCTTTTTAAGAAGGTCTTAGGAGGAATCTAGTATAGGTTAAACCTCCCCCCACCCTGGGCTATGATTGGATGTTTTGTCCTCTGGGTTTGTTTAGGACAGTGGTTCCCAACGTGGGCCCCACGCCCCACAGGGGGGCAATTTGATTTTTAATGGGGGCAATTGGAACCTTGTTTAAACCAAATTAATGTCCTTTTAGGCTTCCTCTGCGTGAGTAGGAGTTCACTTTTTCAATAGTAAGAATTATATGTCACGGGGGGGAGGAGCATCAAGATTTTAGAGATGCTTAGGTGGGGCATAGCCAAAAAAAGGTTGGAAACCACTGGTTTAGTAGCTTTATTGTTATTATTCTGTTTCTTTTTTTTAATTATATCATTTTTATATTTTAACTTTTATTTTAGGAAGACAATGTAATCCACTCAGAATCCTGTTGGATTAGACTGGCATGCGGAAGGAAGGAAGGAAGGAAGGAAGGAAGGAAGGAAGGAAGGAAGGAAGGAAGGAAGGAAGGAAGGAAGGAAGGAAGGAAGGAAGGAAGACATCATGTGTTAACTTAGCCACAGCATAACAGTTACACCAATTAGAAAGTGTAGAAATAGACCCATGTTAGTTTATGGTGACAGAGAATCAGAACAAGTTTATAGCACCTTTTCCAACTAAAATGTTATTAAAAGGGTAAAGCTTTTGTGAGATACAGTTCACTTAATCAAATGGTTAGAAAGGCATTTTCAGTCCCAAATCAAAGAACTAGCTTGGGCTTTTAAAGATCTAAAACAGACTGGGGCAATTTATTTTATACATTGCCAGAGCCTTAAAATAAGCAGTGGCCATCTTCATTGATGGTCCGTTGTCACAGTCTGAAAACCAGCAAATAGACACAGTTACTACTTAGCATTAGTCACTAAATGCAACTGGTATGTAGCAGGGTCAGTCAATTCTATCCTCCAAAAATAGTTAAGAAGCTAACCAATCTGGTGGTCTCCAAAACTGAAATGCAACTCACATAAGCTTCTAATTGCCTATGTTGAGCTATGCAAACCTATTTTGATTTTAGGGTGTCAAATAGATCTTCTCTTGAAATATTAGTATATTGTTTTACCACCGGTATTTGCTGGATGGTCTTACACTATTGGGAGTTGAGATGCTATGGGATATTATATCCTGGAGGCTGTCTTGAAGAAAACTTTAGAAAAGACTACTTGTCCTAAAGGGTTATAATTTGATTTCATTGAAGTAGAAGAATTTTTGTCTAAAACCTGTTTTTAAATGGTCCCTTAACAACTAGAAGAGGATTTCATAAATCACTTGTGGTACTGACCTTACAGTCTGAAAACTGCGATATAGCTTATGACACTGCAAGAACAATATGGAATTGTTAGGACAAGCAAATCACTCTTCTTCATACCTTATTTCTCAAGGAAAAGCAAAACTGTTGGATCAGCCATAAAGCATTTAAACACAAGAATGTTGATTAAAATTGTAAAAGGATGCTGGGAAGCAAAAACAGCTCTGGAAAGCAAGATCATTTTGTCAATAACACATCAACTGTAATTTTTATTCCACATAACCCTGATCAATGCATCGTCGTCTTTGCAATATCACCTTCATTAACTCATTATCCTTACCTCACTAGCAACCTGTTGTGCTATTTTATCCAATCTATCACTATGTTGTATCCAATCACTTGCATAGTCTATTTTTGTGTAACTCTCTATAGAGAAGTTGCATTCCCACACCTTTTTGGATCTGCTTCTGCTGCCTCTGGCACTATAATAAGCAAGCTGTGCTTCAATGGAAGAGGGTCTACCCTTCCTTGTTAGCGAAGAACTATGTGGAAAATTTTATCTTAAAATAGCAGATTAATTATACTATACTTCAAGGAAGCAATGAGCAACATTTTCTGATATCCATTCAACCAAGGGCATCATTAGGAGGTTTTCCACTATAGGCTAAGTAGGCCATTTTAAAAATGATGTCAGAAACAAAGAAATATCTGGTTGCATTCCTAATCTAAAATTTGACAGCTCATAACTGAATTTAGTCTTTTCTGAATATATATTTAACTAAGGAACAATCAAATCAAAAGTAGAACAGTTACTCACAAATGAAGTATCTGTGTACATGTCAGGATGGATTTGATTTAAATCAAGTCGATTTAAATCACGATTTAAATCACTTAGTAAAAAGGCTTGATTTAAATCAACTCCATTTAAATCATAATTTTTAAAGAGCAACTGTCATCTCTCTCCCGCAGCTCCTCCTCTGACCTGCTGTTGATTTACCGACAGCCCCAATATTGCAGAATATACAGCCTCATGCTACATAACTAAGCTCCATTTCATGCTGAATAAACTAAATTATTAATTTATCTTAAATAGGAAACTATCTTTAGATAGATTTTTACTCCAAAAGCATTTTATTAAAATAAATCTGATAAAAATCAAAAAAATCGATTTAAATTTTAAAAATCCATTTTTTTAAGTCATTGATTTTTATCCACCCTGGTAGGTACATGTGGAGGGAGAGGAACATTTTTTCTTAGGGAGTGAAGAAAATTTCAAGTAATCTCTAAGCACAGGAACAGAGAGATAAGGTAATAGTGGAACTTTTCCTCCCTTTTCCTGCCCACTCCTTTTTTATTTAAAGAATAAATCTTTTTAACAGTACTTTATTAAAAATTATAATTACATAAGTAAATAATATAAACTAAAAAATAGAAAAAAGAATAGAAAATGCAAAATATAAAAATATAGAAAAGACAAAATAAGATTATAGTTAAAAAAATAAAGAAATTATTAGAAAAGGAAGTAGATGAGCCCAATGACCTTTGAAAGGCTTCAACTATGGCTTGAACATGATGGCTATTTCTTTGTTTCCCAGAGTTCTAAAGCCACCAGAGATTGACATCTTATGGTCTCCTCATAAGAAGTAGCTGTCTGACATATCAAGTCCTCTCCTTATCTAGAGAAGAATTATGAAAAGCCAGCTTATTCACAGGCTCTATTCCACCACAGTCTTTGGCTCCACTTTTCACAGCTGTTTCAATCTGCCATTTCGTCTCTGGAAGTCCACAAAGAGTAGAGTAGAGTAGAGTAGAGTAGAGTAGAGTAGAGTAGAGTAGAGTAGAGTAGAGTAGAGTAGAGTAGAGTAGAGTAGAGTAGAGTAGAGTAGAGTAGAGTAGAGTAGAGTGTGGAATAGGAATAGAAATAGGAATAGAATACAATAGAATCAAGAGACAAGAGAAGGCAAGAGACAAAAGGAATATTCCTATTGGTCTAGTAGTTCAGGCACCAGGCGAGAAAGCCAAAGACTGTGAGTTCTAGTCCTGCCTTACCCACAAAAACCAAATGGGTGGCTTTGGGCTAGTCACTCTCTCTCAGCCCAACTAATCTCACAGAGTTGTCGTTCTGAGGAAATAGGAGGAAAAAGGTGTGTTAGATACGTTCACTACTTTGAGTTATTCATATAAATAATAAAAATGGGGTATGAATTTTAAAAAATTACATAAAAAATCAAAATAAAATAACAGTATCACCAGGAAGAAGTGATTGTCTTTTATCCTCTTAATATCTGCAGTGAGCTCCAATTAGTGGTTTTCGGTTTGCAACAGTAGTTTCTAATGAAGATAAATTATGTGTGTGTTTTGGGTGAAGAGAATGTGGGTATGTTTATAAAGCAATATAATATAACTGCAGGAGAAGATAAAGCAAACTCTTTTATAAACTTAAACAGGATTTGGATAAAGCCTTCAGGGACCAGCAAAATGTGGCTTACCGCAGAACTTCTTTCCTGCCACACCCAGCTGCCAAGAGCAAGGGTGCTCTGTGCCAGCAAAATGGTTATGGTGGCACTACTATGTTTCTCCCTGCATTTGGGTTCTCTAAAAACAAGTTGATGCAAACATTTTAGTGCAGATGCTGCTGATGAATTTATCACAAAGACATACAATTTTCATGGAGAAGGCACAAGAAAATGAGGCCCTATATCTTTCACTTTTTTGTGGTTTGGATTTTTTTAAAAATTCTTGAATACAAACAATTCTCGTGCATATGAGCTATAGGAATATTAAAAAGAAAGAAGAAAGAAAGCAGGGATTGAAGAGGTGAAAAATGAAGCACAACAGAATTGCCATAAGGGCTCTTTCATCTTTTAACTACAGAACAGATTTCAAAACAAAAGCTAAAACACCTTGTAGTAAAATGACCCTCTCTTATATTGAGCTTACAATATTTATTTAAATTTTCATTCAAGGAAACAATGAGAAAACCACAAAGACAAATTAAGAAGGATAATCACTGTCCTTGTCCTAGAAGCTATGTCTTAACAATAAGCTAAGCAGCAATAATATTAAAAGAATCCAGGTCATTTTCACTGAAAATGACCAAATGATATATTTCAAATAACAGAATAACTATAGAAAAACCAGTTTTATAGCTGTGATATTTGAAGGGGTGTAGAGGGGGAGGTAAGATCACTTGTATGTGCATTAATAAACATTTTGAGTTTATCCTTCGTCTCACTATAGAAAGAAAGCAACAACAGAAGACTCTTCTGAACTATATAAACTGGATTGGTTGAACAGAGAGAACTGCATTTAAGCAAACATGTTACGGTTTAGCTCTTAGGTGAAAGCCGTAGGCGGAAGGTGCATGTCAGCATGAGATGCAAGCCAAGTCAAAAGTTCTTCCAAGAACCAAATTGAAGAGCCCATAGCTTCTTACCAACAGACTTTGTTCTAATAATTAGCAGAAGGCCTTTCTTCAGAGACCACTCTGCCAAAAGAGAATGGATTCTTTTACAACCCCTAAAAAAAATCTTTTCCCACCCTTTAGTCAAGTATGTGCGCTTTCTCCTAAGCAAACACCACACTCCAAAATATAAAGCAAAGAAGTAAATTTCATTTCACTTCTATTTAAAGTTCAGTATAGTTGATAAGATTATTCTTCAGACATATTTTAATTTTCTATCCTACTAAAAATTATTATTTGTTTACGTATTAATCAAATTTGTATAACTATCCATCTTACAAAAGTGACTTACAATTTAATGCCAGCTTCTTTATCTCTGGAGGATATTCCAAAGATTCCAGGAAAGTATATCAGCCTGGGATATGAGGCTGAGCACTTCTGCATTATGTTAGAAATAAGGAAAAAATTAAATGTCCTTGTATGGATATTATAACATGGCATGCATTTATCTTTTAGTCCCAATGTGAGTCTATGTTTATCAATTGTAATATAATTACAGGAGGTCACTATTCTGTATTTGGTCTACATCCCAGATATACTAAATCAGAACCTTGGTTTTTCATTCAAGGCCTTAAATCTTAAATATCCTAGGCAGAATGAAATAGTCATCTGCAAGTCTATAGCTTAGGATTCTCTTCTTAGAGGAGTCAGATTTGCTCCTGAATATTTCAGCCTTTAGATAATTGGTAAAAACAACACTGAACTTTCAACAATTATTCTCACCTCTTTGGTTTTAGAAAATGGTAACAAAATTTTTAATTTTCTGCTTGGAATTCTGTTTGACTGTTTATTGTAAACAGCCTGGTGTGTTCAATATAGGGAGGTCTATTCAAAATATATGTGAATAAATAATTAAAAGACACAGGGCCTCTCTGAATTTTCTATTCTGACTATAGCTCTTAATCCTTTATCAAATGGCAGCTACAGAAATTCCAGCAGACTTTTTGGAACAGAGTGCACAATACATAATTAATTTATTAGGGAACTAACTGCCATAGGATGTGTGAAGGTCACAGGCCCAAATAAGGATTAAACAGATTCATATATACTGTCAAACTATGATTGTTATTGATGATGTTTGTCTGCAGTCTCCAGATTCACAGGCAGCATGCATCAAATGGCGGAAGATAGATACGATGACCCAAGAGAATTACTGCCTTTATGTTCTGTATGTAGACTTCTCGGAAATATATCATAAACCATCATGAATAGCAAAATACCAGAATAGATATTTGCATACAGTACAATGAATTCAATAGGAATTTACAAAATTGTGCACAAGAATAAATACACTTGATAAGTGCTGAAAATAAGCAAGTTAGTTCCTATTTCTTTCTTGATATTTTTTTTTAAAAAATGAAAATATGGAGAGTCTGCCCAGATTGTCTCCCATACATTCAGGGTGCTTATTAGTGATATCTATCAACCAGAACTTTTTTACTTTCCTCTCGTTTTATCCTTAAAAGATAAAGCAGTGAGAAAACTAAGAAGATTTATACATGAAAAGTCATAATTATTCTTTTTTTCCATACTCCAAAATAAAAAATATGTTAAAGGCAGAATGATTGTTCCAGAAAAGCCTAATTTGGAACTACACTGGGAAACTAAAACGTCTCCAATGTCTGCTTTTCCAAGTTTCTACACTTGTACAATTTTTGTTTCTCTCCACTGAAAATAGAGCAATGAAAATAAATGCCCATCTATGATTACAGATTCAAGCATTATCTTTAACTGCTGGTAGCATAGTTTCCATTATGTTTAATTGCTTTGCCTTGAATTGATGAACAAGCACATTTGTTTGGACAATTCCACAAAAAGGCCACCTACAGACTCAATTCTTTCCCAAGAAATTCTGATACCAATAGTTAGAATCAGGCTTGTGAATGATTTGAAATTATTGTCACCTGTGAAACACAACCTCTGACCAAAAATGAATCCTTTCAGATAAGTGTGGCATCTTTTGTGGGAATCAACAGTATAAAATCAGTCAGCATTGCAAATGTTCAACATAATATGCCATCTGTTCTGAGTAGAAAGCAGAGGATACACTATGAAAACCTACTGCCAAAAAACCAAAACTGGATAGAGTAAAACTCTGGAATCTAGCACAATTGTATATCTGCAATTATAGCAAATGACCACAATAGATATAATTAGTAGTAAGAATTTTTTAATTTCTTGATACAGTAAAACAAAACCCGCACTACCACTTCACGAGGGAATCTTCTTGAAAACAAATGGAAGCAAATGCCATAGCACAAGTCCTCAATTCTCAATAACGTCCAGTGAGGTTTCTGTACAGAATAGTTTTGATTTCATAATTTAATATAAAATCATATCCCTTACACAATTGTATTAGGAACTGGTGTCAGCCCTGGAAGCCATCTTTTTTGTTGGAGCTTCAGGGCTGCCACGTTTAGTGCCTGGGAAAATAGGAGGTGGGATTGCATGGAGTGGAGGAGGATTAGCCATAACAACATTCCTTTCTCTGGGAGTCAAGGGCATTCGGCCTGCACCTGGATGGGAATGACTGGGGGCCGTCTCCAGTTGGGACGGTGAATTTATTGGACCATGTGATGGAGTTGTGGGTGCAGGGGGTTGATCTTTGACTTTCTTTTGGATGGGGAAAACCCAGAACTCTCAGATTCGGGTTTTCCCAGATGTGCCAATATGACATCTCTAATAAAATGGAACTTTGAGGAACTTCAAACCTTGGGAGTCTTCTTTCGTTGGAGGTGTTACTTGGAACCCTGACAACTGGCTGATCCTACTGATACTAGAGATGTAAAATTTCCGGAAATTTTGAAGCTCGGAAAACCCCCCGGTTTTTTTGTTTTTTTTTCAGGGGGGAACGGAAATTTTTGGAAAAATTGAAAAAAATGCTACATTAGGACTTTTTTGTCTTTTTAAGATTGAAAGTCATTCTGTTACTTTAGGAACATAAAATATGACTATGGACAATTTGACTTGGCATAAAATTATCACAACTAGCATAATAAAAATATAGTGTAGCCAAACAATTATCACAAACAGAATTTACTTTTTTATAATATTTATTTGTAATTGTAATAAAGGGAGCAACAATCTCCTGAACTGCTTACTAGTTTATGTGGAACAGCCAAAAAGCCTCCACAAAACAATTTTCAAAACCAAAAGTAATTTTTTTTCATATTTCCTCTCCACAGTATTAATTAAAAATAAAAATAAAAACCCCATTCTCATAAGTCCCTTCATTCAGCACAGGTCCTTTTTGTTGCTCTGTATTTTCTTCCAATGCTTTTGAGGCCTAGTGAAGGGGACAGAACAAACCAAACACACCCACTAACATGCAAAAGCAAAACTGAAACCTTTTTCTTGTTACAAAAGCAGCACCTCCTAAAGGAAGAAATGCATACTGTTCTTGCATTGGAGGGTTCAGTTTGTTACCTAGGACTTGCTTGTCCTCACTCAGTGCACAGAAATTAGAATAATCTGATATAGTATATTTTTTTAAGAAATGATTTGGAAAATATTTGAACACCCTGTCTTAAAGTATTTTATTCATCATGTTAAAATAAAATATTTCACAATGTTTTTTTTTTCTTTTTTCAATTTTTCCAATTTTTGTGAAAAAAACAAAAAAGCCTTCAGGAAAAAAATGGGAAAAAACCGTTTTTTCCCCGAATTTTTCCGATTTTTTCCCGGGCCTTCACATCTCTAACTGATACCAGCTACTGAAATACTGTTTCAGTATTTCTACTATTTACTGATTAAGTATAAATAATATAAATAATATATACTATTAGAAGATGAATGGGTACATTATACTACTAAAGAAACATTTAGATTTTTAGCATATCTAGAGGATCCCTGAAGAAGATATGCTAAAAATGCTGGCAACAAGATCGTAACTGTGGAAATAAATCCTTTACTAATAATCCAGTGAGCTCCACAATTTGCAATTACTACATAGTGTGCAGATATTTCTACCTGTGCAATAAGGAACATACTAAAAGAATGTTCACAAACTCAGTACACGTCCTACAGGGTTAAGATCCTTATCAGATAATCAGGTTACTCAATAATGTATTTTGTTAACTCACATCTTTTGCCCAAGGTTATAATATTTTCATGTATTCCAGAGTATTTCCTTCTAGCATAAGCTGAATAATCACCTGTTCTTACTTCCCATTAACTCTGTACTGGTTAGGTTTGTATTTTGTGCTAAGTCCTGGTATATTTTAACCATGATTAATTGAACAAGGCACACTGACTAGGTTAATGTGTCATCCAATATACTTCAATGGGAAAACTGCTGGAATTTTTTTTTAGGATGAAATTGAAAACTTGTCATTAATTCTGCTATTGAGAGCAAGGTGCGTTGGTTGAGTGGGTAAATATATATTTTAAAAATTAGAAGTAGAATATATGAGATTTAAAGCAACTATGACAGCAATCAGACAGCAATCAGAACAGTCATGTCTCAATCCATGTTTCTCTTGCTCATATTCCAAATTTCCTAGAGTTATTGAATGGCTTACAAGTTTAACACATTTCTTCAGTAAAAATATAATTTCCTAGTATATTCATGAAGAGAAAAGTTTTCTTTTTCTAGAGGAAAAGCTAAATAAAATGCTTTCTTTGTCATCCAAAGAGATAAATCTTAACACTTTCTAAAAGTCTGTTGAACAGACTTTGCCTAGGTAGCAGAATTGCAATTAGAATTATCATGTTACTAAGGTGTGAATATTGGCATTTAACACACAAACATACACCTTTAATGAAGACACAGAATAAATCTGTGCCGTTTGTATGGACTCCTATATATATTTTTAATTCTTCCACACAGCTCACAAGCTGTTATGATGCCATCTATTGAAGACATATTTATCTTGCAAACCATGTCTATTATTAAATAATTTATTAAACTTGGATGCCATCTGACTCTCACCCCCTCACATTTTGTAAATATTTAAGTATATCTTTGCGTGTGACAACACTGAAGACATGACACTTGGCTACAATGTAAAGTAGTGAGTATACAGTTTGTATAACAGTGTAAATGTGCTGTCCCCTCAAAACAACGCAACACACAGCCATTAATATCTAAACTGCTGGCAACAAAAGTGAGCCAAATGTCATTTCTTCAGTGTTGTCAAATGAAAAGATATACTTAAATATTTACAAAATGTGAGAGGGTGTACTCACTTCTGTGACATACTGTACTTTAAGAAAGTGTCTTAATATAGAACACCATAACTATTACAGATTTAGCTTCACAATTATCTCTTATATAAATTATTAAAGACAGACAAGACACTCACAGACTTCAGAGGATAATCAGAACTATAGAAAAAACAATTACTGCCAACCTGTCTTCTATTGAGGACCTGTATACTGCACGAGTCAAAAAGAGGGCCGTGAAAATATTTACTGACCCCTTGCATCCTGGAGATAAATTGTTTCAACTCCTACCTTCAAAACGACGCTATAGAGCACTGCACACCAAGACAACTAGACACAAGAACAGTTTCTTCCCGAACGCCATCACTCTGCTAAAAAAATAATTCCCTCACCACTGTCAAACTATTCACTAAGGCTGCATTAATATTACTATTAGTCTTCTCATCGTTCCTATCACCCATCTCCTCCCACTTATGACTGTATGACTGTAACTTGTTGCTTGTATCCTTACGATTTATATTAATATTTATTGTTTCCTGATTGCTTATTTGTACCCTATGACAATCATTAAGTGTTGTACCTCATGATTCTTGACAAATGTATCTTTTCTTTTATGTACACTGAGAGCATATGCACCAAAGACAAATTCCTTGTGTGTCCAATCATACTTGGCCAATAAAGAATTTTATTCTAGTCTAGTCTAGTCTATTAACAATGGCTTCTTTAAATTCTGGTTACCAACATTTTTTTTAAATAAAACTCAAATATTTTCCAGCCCCATTTATAAATTTTAATTTCCAAATCCAATATTTTGTTTTCCTGTTAAGTGCAAACATGGTTGATTTGGAGGTATGTTTAATAGAATTGTCTTGCTGAAATATCCAACCTCTTTTCAGCTTTAATTTTTTCCTGACTATGGAACATTAGAATATATGGATATATAGTCGAACCCATTCTTCCTTCCACCTACACAGTATATTCTGGGCAATAGGCTGCCAAATAATCTTAAAGTACAATAAAGCCACCTTGGGTTTAACATTTGGCAAGGTATTATTTTCTTCAAATATTCACCTTTTTTCCTCCAAATATATTTTGCAATTTTTTCAATTTTTTCCGTTCATCAGTCCAAAGTTCTTTGCTTCAAAATATTTCAAAATTTTCGTCTCCATACTTTAGTTTAGACCATTATTTTTGTGATGAAGCTGGAAAAAATATTTCTTCTGGCAACTGCCCCATGCAGATCATTATTGTATAAGCAACACTGCACTATGGATCTGTGGTCAACTACTTCAGTGCCAGCTAAATTTTCTAACAGGTTATTTGAAATGATCTGTGGGTTCTGTGTTGCTAAACTATTTAGTTTTCAGGCAGCACCAGCAGAGCTCATGGTCAGTAAAATCTGAAAATAGATTTTTCAGCAAGACAATAATAGCAATAGCAGTCTTATATACTGCTTCATAGTGCTTTACAGCCCTCTCTAAGCGGTTAACAGTGTCAGCATATTGCCCCCAACAATCTGGGTCCTCATTTTACCGACCTCGGAAGAATGGAAGTCTGAGTCAACCTTGACACGGTGAGACTCGAACTGCCCAACTGCTGGCAGCCGGGAGTCAGCAGAAGTAGCCTGCAGTACTTCATTCTAATCTCTGCGCCACCATGGCTCTTATGCAAAACATCTCTTCAGATTGACCATGAAGTACTTAAATAGGAGGGGGGAGAGATAAAAGGTTTTGAAATGGCTTTCTTAGTCCCCAGATTTTAATAATGAAGATCTGTAGGAAGGTCTCAAACATGCAATTCATCCAAACAGTTCTAATAATATTTCTATCCTAGAAAAGTTCTGTGAGGAGGAGTAGGGAAAATAATAAAATAAGTATAGAAAGGCAAAAATAAACATTTGAAAGCTGTTATTCCTATCAAAGTAGGTGTTACAAACTACTCAGTAAAAAAGTGTCAGCTACCACATTCAATGTTTTCTTATTTTGAACCTAAAAAAATATGCACATAAATAGTAAACAACTCTTGAAATTTGTTTATCAGACATTATGCCAGCTTCTGTTAACTTATGTTTAAACTTCTGCATTATCTCTATATTCAGATACAACTGTTTTCAATGATGTTTTTTCCCCAAATAGGCAATATACTACAGGCTGATTTTAAAAATAAATGTGTTGATTATTTTTGAAACTTCTAATTCATTCAAAAAACTTTCTGTAAAAGAGTATATGTAATCTCTAGCAGCCCCTTACTCAAGAGTTCATTATAAGCCAATAGGTATATGCAAAAAGCTTGGAGAAAGAACTATATGAGAAAAGAAGCTGCTTACACCTTAATATGTCTAGTACAAACTGATTTGCCATTTCAGCAATGCCATGGCAATGCACCAATTCTCCATTCTGCATTACTTCAGAGGATTCATTAATTCTCAGGAATGGCTTTGGAAAGAGGTCACCAGAGAGAAAGCTGCTTTAAGAAGTAGCAAGTGACAGCCAACAAACCGCTGTACAAGTTCAGTTCTTTTTGATAAAACTTTTATATACACAAGACCTAGAGTACCCAATCTGCTGCAAAACACTTGCCAGTCCCCCTATCCACACACCTAAAAAGAAAAGGAAGTAGTTGGAAAGAGAGATGCAGCTGAAATAGAAACAACCATAAGAACAAGAAGCTCCTGCTATGAAAAATAGCTCAAGATTACAGAAGAAAAAATGTGTGTTTTTTGCACATAAATGCACACTCTGCATAATTTCCCAAGATTTTAGAAGATAATACTTAAATCTTCAGGGCATATTTAAAGGAAAAAATATCACTATTTACAAACTTTCTCTCAAGACCGTAACTCTAAATGTCTTCCCGGCATCAACCTGAAACATATGGGAGCCTTCTGTGCTCCAGCACACATACTTGTAAATAATCCCAGTGTCTATTTATTCCTCCTGTGGATTGCCATCCACAATCCACTTCGTCGACAGTGTCATGTGATCCAAATTGTCCTCCACTGTTATAGCCTGCCTTACTATCAACCAGGATCAAGTGACAAACTGCAGATATTGTAAAGCAAAACTGTGCTGAGCAAATGTAAACAGAAATTCTCTATCTTTATTTTGTGTGTTTATCCCTCATGTTTACATAGCCACTCATCTCACAGGACATGATTCTGGCAGTGTAGAATAAAAAATAAAACTGTTAACAAGTTAGAAATATTAAAATTATGATTAAAAGGCAAGAAGAGGATAACAAATTATAGTAATAGAGCCACCTCAGCAACTCCCCATTCCCTTGAGACTCCAAAGCCTGATGACATAATCACGTTTTGAGAGACTTACAAAAAATTAACAGGGATAGAGCCAACTTCACTTCAGGGAAATGTTGTTCCATAAGGTGGGTGCTTCTCACCAAATGTAGCTCTTTAGCAGACAGAACCGATGGGTGGGGGAACAGATGTAATCAGGAAAGGATAGCCCCTCGAATAACCCAGACCTATGCCATGAAGTGTTTTTAAAAGTCAAAACCAAAACACATAAATTTAAGATATGAGGTCAAATCTAATCTTGCATAGCTTCTTCTCTGGCAACATCACATTACTAACGAGAGCATACAAAACATTTGTTAGACCAATTCTGGAATATAGCTCACCTGTCTGGAACCCGCACTGCATATCAGACATAAATACAATCAAGAGAGTCCAGAAATATTTCACAAGAAGAGTCCTTCACTCCTCCGCTCACAACAAAATACCTTATTCCACCAGACTTGAAATACTGGGATTAGACAATTTACAACTATGTCGCCTCCGATCTGATCTAAATGTAGTTCATAAAATCATATACCAAAATGTCCTTCCTGTTAATGACTACTTCAGCTTCAACCGCAACAATACACGAGCACGTAATAGATTCAAACTAAATGTAAAGCGCTCCAAACTCGATTGCAGAAAATACGACTTCAGCAACAGAGTGATCAATGCCTGGAATGCACTACCTGACTCTGTGGTTTCTTCCCCAAACCCCAAAAACTTTAACCTTAGACTGTCTACAGTCGACCTCTCCTCGTTTCTAAGAGGTCTGTAAGGGGCGTGCATAAGCGCACCACTGTGCCTACCGTCCCTGTTGTACTGTCCTATTGTCCTCTTTTATCGTTACTTTTTACTTATGTTTATACAAATTACTACTATACATGTTTGAAAAATAAATAAAATAAAAATAAAATAAATAAAACTCAATCTTATTCAACATACTATTGCGTAATATTTCATACAAGACAAGTAGCCGTTTTTTTAAAAAAATCCTTAAATCAAATTCTAAAAAAATTATTCAATTCTTTAAGCTGCACTTAATTTCATATTCCAATAAATTGCTTTTGGTGGGCTGGTTGCAAAGGATGGATGCCTTTGTTTCTAGATACAACCTGGAAAGCAGCAGCCTGGAATATTATAGTATTTTACCATTCATTCCAACTGAATACAGAATTAAAGAACAGGTAAATGGCAAACTTGTTCCTAATTTTCATAATGAGAAGTAGGCGAGAACTATTAATTTCCAACTGTTCACAGCCATCAAGCTGAAAAAGTTAGACCAATTTTGCATATTCACCATGTTAAAAAAAAAAGGAAAATTTGTCCACTACACATTACCACAGACAGCTAAAGTCAGCACTGTACAGTGCTCCACAGCAATTCATATGGTGAGTTAGGATCACCAAGTGAATAAAAAATAATATTTTTATAGGCTTTCATGTATAAACCACATTTTTGTTGATACACTGGTTCCTCTGAACATTGGGATAACTCCATTTTTTTCCTGTTCAAAACTATTAAAATCATTGGGGAAGCTTTTGCCCAACTCTTTTGTTGACTGTGCACTGAAAGAAATAATTAGTTATATCTGCTTCAATCTGTTGGGCTGATTTCTATAGCAAGAGACAACATGCGCTTTCACTCCTATTATTCCTGGAAAGATAGTCGTTTGTGTTGAGTTTATTTCATCTGACCTGACTTTTCTTTTGTATGCCAAATAAATTCAGAGCTGAAAAATATTTAGACCTGATATGGCTCTATGCATTGGTTAGTCCAAACTACAGTTTTATTGTTTTAAATCACTCAGCTGTTTCCAACTCTTCATGACCTGATGGACCTCATTTTGCCAGGACTATCAGCAACTTGTAAAATCAAGCTAGTGTCATCAGTGCAATCTCTAACCATCTTGTTTTCTGCTAATCTCTTTGTTTGGCTGCCATTACAGGTGTTCAAAGCAATATCTTTCCTGAACATATATTTTGCAACAACTGAATGGCTCTCTTTAAAAAAATGCTTTGCAATATTTAAAACTGAAAAATCCAAAGTATTGCACATGTTCTAATTTTGGACAGACAATGAATAAAGGACTGAATGATGAAATACAGGTGGGGAAGCCATTCTGTGAACGCAAACATCTAACATCTGCATATTATTGTAGTTGTTAAAATTAAAATATAAATAGAGACCTTGGAACACAATGAGAAGAATGCATAATTTCACATTCGATAAAACAGCCATACATCTTCTACACAGATCACAGAAATTAATTTGCACAAAAACAATATCACAATGCTCTTATTAAACTGGGTGTTTCCAACAGTTAATATCATCATATATAAAATTCCATAAAGTTTTAAAAAATGAAGTACTGTATTTTTCGGAGTATAAGACGCACCTTTTTACTCCCAAAAAAGGGGTCAAAAAGTGGGTGCGTCTTATACTCCAAATGTAGCCCCCACCCACCTGCCAGCCCCCACTCAGCCTGGGGAGGAAAGCGTTTTCAGGCAGCAGCGCTGCGATCCCCTCCCCGATTCCAAAAACAGAGCGTGCGGAGACCAAAAAAAAGCATTGCGTTTCAGGCGGCGGGCAACACCGGTTGCACGCCCTGTTTTTGGAATGGGGAAGGAAGTGTTTTCGGGCTGCAGCGCCGGCCGGAACCACCCACCGCCTGAAACACATTGCTCTTTTTTTGGCTCCGCAAAAAAACTTTTTTCCCCATTCCAAAAACAGGGCATGTGGAGGCAAAAAAAGAGCATTGCGTTTCAGGCATTTTCGGCCGGTTCCAGCCATTGCTGGCCACCGCCGCTGCCGCCATTGCTGGCCGGAGCTGCAGCCGCTGTTGCTGGGAGCCGCTGCCGCCCCAGCCGCCGTTGCAGCCTCCGCCCCCGCCGGAAGACCTGCCGCCGCCGCCCCCATTGCAGCCCCGCCCCTGGCGCAGGACACGCCGCCGCAGCCGCCCCCGTTCCCGCTGCAGGACCCGACGCCGCCGATACTCACCACCGCCGATACTCGCTGCCGCTGGAGCCACCGCTGCTGCTGCCCGAAGCGAGCAGCCTGACAGGTATGAAGACAAACTTCCAAGTTTGAAGAGCCCTGGGTTAGCTGTGCAAGGGTCTTCAAACTTGGCAAGTTTAAGACTAGTGGACTTCAACTCCCAGAATTCCTCCTCCAGTCATGCTAGCTCAGGAATGACTGGAGGAGGAATTCTGGGAGTTGAAGTCCACAAATCTTAAACTTGCCAAGTTTGAAGACCCTTGCCACCTCTAACCCAGGGCTCTTCAAACTTGGCAACTTTAAGACTTGTGGACTTTAACTCCCATTCCTGAGCTAGGATGACTGGAGGAGGAATTCTGGGAGTTGAAGTCCACAAATCTTAAACTTGCCAAGGGGGTGCAAGGCTCTTCAAACTTGTGGACTTCAACTCCCAGAATTCCTCCTCCAGTCATGCTAGCTCAGGAATTGGAGTTGAAGTCCACAAGTCTTAAAGCTGTCAAGTTTGAAGTTTGTAAAAAGTGTACATGGTGGTAAAAAGTATACATGGTTGTAAAAAGTATTCTGCTACACTGGTATTTTATTAAATAATATATTACTACACCATTTGGTTCAGAATACTTTTTTCCTTGTTTTCCTCCTCTAAAATCTAGGTGCGTCTTATACTCCGGTGCGTCTTATACTCCGAAAAAATACGGTAGTCAAAGAGTTAACTCCCTGTAATTCCAGGCTAAGTGATGATAATATTTAGCATTTTGACTATTCAAAGTACATTACATAGATTCTAGGTAATCCCTGTAACAATGTCATAAAGAGGATCCCTACGCTGTGCAGAAGAAATAGAGTAAAACTAAGAAACTAGTGAGTTACTGAAGAGAAACTTAAAGTCTTCATATCAGAAGTTAATTTTTAACTGAGCGAGACTAAATCCATAGCCCAGGCCAATGCACTACATAAACTGCTTTCAAGAATGCACATAATTTCCCCATCAATAACTTCCTATCCCTGAAAGCACAGGCATTAGTTTCCTGGGGGGGGGACAGATAATGGGGTAGGAACAAACAGACAAAATTTGTATCCATAATCCCTATCACAAGTTGGCAATTGCCATCAATGGTAGACTGTACCTTAGCTTAAAAATGAATCTGCTCACCTGACAAACATTTTGCATCCTATTTCTCATGTCAAACTCAGTATTTTGTACTGAGAAGAAATGTTTGCTCTGTTTCCTAGAAAAGGGATATGGGCATTTATAGCAGTGATATGGTACTGGAAGAATAAATCCAGCTTTTTCCACCCTATTTCTAGTTTCTCTTTTTCCAGATCTCCTTTTCATTTGCCAGTTCTATAACCACTCCTCAATCTGCTCCACTTTAGCAAACCAGTTCTTGTTGCATAATCTTCTCCTGGCATGGTTACTCTAAAGCCGTGATGGTGAACCTGTGGCACGCAGAGCCATCTCTGCGGGCACATGAGCCGTTGCCCTAGGTCACCTCCACTGTGCATGCACGCCACGCCGGCCAGCTGATTTTCAGCTGGCCCCACCCCTCCCCTCCCAGGAGTGTCCACACGGCCCATTTTGGATGCCAGGTAAGTACAGGGTTCGCGTGGAGGCTTTGGGAGGGCGAAAAATGGATCTCCCGGAAGTCGGGAACGGGCTGTTTCTGGAGGCTTCATGGAGGACTGCTAGGCCCAAAACTGGACACAGGGGGTCGTGCACGCACGCACAGGGGGGCAGGGAAGCACGGGGGTCGCACACGCATGCACGGGGGGGGCGCAGCATGGGAGGTTGCGGGGGGCATTCCATTATGGGTGTGGGCACACACGTGCGTGCTATTGCATGTGCCCGTGCGCTTTCAGCACCCGAGGAAAAAAAGGTTAGCAATCACTGCTCTAAAGTAAGCAAAAAGATCAATTTAACACAATAATGCTTGGTATGCCAAGTATGCTTAATTATTTAGAAATAAAAAGGATCGATAGTAGGATACACTAATGGAGAGAGGCTGAAAGAGGGGAAAATGAATGTGTACCTTGCTGCCAGCATACATGCAACAGAATTTAAGTATTTATGTTAAATGTCAAGATGTCATTACAGTCATATCATTTGAACTATGATGTCATAACACACGTTCATAATGTACATGGTGTCATTTTGAATTATTACAGCTTCTTAATGAATACCACTAGTTATATTTACCATTCCCCAGCACATCACAACAGCTGAAGACAATTCTGAAGAAAGCAAGAGACCCAATTCTGCACACCCAATTCTGCACACCCAATTCTCCAATACAGATTAATAGTTGTATATTCCTTTTAGTGTATGGCTGTTAACAATTACATAGAGACCAAAAACATATTCTGCACATCATGGAAACCTATCAGCAAGCCTTGTGCACCTCCAGTGTAATATTACACAGACGCATCCTAAGATATGATGTATTTATGACACTAAAAGTAAATCCACTGAAGAGATTATAAAGTACACTACTACTTACTAGAAGATGAAAAATATAATAACAAATACATTTCCACCTGAACTCCATGGTACACATGGCATAGCTATATAAATTTCTGTGACTTGATGTTGCCTTCCTCTTGACGGCTTATTAAGCTTCTCAGATTAGTATACATTAGGGAAATCTGTAGGATGGGTCAAAAAAGTCAGGATGACTTTGATAATGCCCTGGCTCTTTTGTATGTAAATTATAATGTATATATAAATGAGGTGATGTGACTGAACAAGTGGATCTTTGTTGTTTTTTACACATACACATATACATGTACTTGCTTGCCTCTGGCCTATAGCCCCGAAATGTCTTATTGGTCTCCTATCTAAGGATTAACCATAGCGATCTACACAAAGATTAACCAGATCTGTCCCTGCTTAGTTTCTAGACTCTGCCACCTAGTTGAAGTTAAAAGAAATAAACAATACATACGAGCATATACACTACAACTGCAGTGTAGGAACCATTATTTTCACAGAGCAAGGGCTATATGGCTGACCACTAATATGTTGTTGTATAATATGGAGATTATCTACGGTCTTTTGCTGGTCCTATAAAACTAAGGAAGAAAATATCATGTTCCTAAAAGTGCCCCAAAGGAAACGAAGCCAAAGAGGTAATTAAAGTGAAAGAAATCGAAAACATTGAAAGGAGTAGGAGAAGGAAAGCCCTTTTCAAGTAAGAACCTCAGACACCTGGCAATGCAAAATGTGGAAGGGGAGATAAAACTCTTTACTAGCAGGGTAACTTTGTCCCCCAAGAAAGGCAGCTCCTCATGGTATAGCCCTCATGATAGGGCCAGGAGAAAGAAACAAAAAGCTTTGCTTCCTATAATATGTGGTGATTACTCTTAACTGGAACACAGTTTGGTACAACCATTCGGCTACATAACACAAGTTTGAAATTATCTAATGTACAATAATTAACAAATTATTAATAATAATAGTTTGTAAAGTTTGAACATGGTCCCAAGCTTTAGATGATCACAAAGCAAATTTTTCAGTTTCACACATGCCGAATCAAAATGGAACAAACCACTTTATGTTTTAAATGTTGTGGGAATCCAAACAATATGTATGATATAAATGGAGACAGACTTGGATTTTTCCATTGTTAGATAACACAAATTGGTACGGCTGTACTTCTATTGTTTTCTTTTAGACTTTTATTATGTTTTTATGTTTTGTGTGAGGTAAAGTCACACACACACACACACACACTGTCAACAGTCATCAGGATCAATTCCTACCACTGTCAATCATTGCAACTAAACTGTCCTCTCTTATCTTTCCTTGCTGAATGTTCACTGAAAAGTCTTTGGAGAAAGCCATGAGAGAATTGTAGTTCATTGGAAAGACCTAGAATACCTAGAATCAGATATTAAGAGGTTAATATATCCAGAGCTAGAATGGGATATTGGTCTATCTGCAGTAGCCTCTTTCTCTGTGCACCAGTTATTTAAAATAGCTTTAGCTGCTGCGTTTATAGAATGACAAGTACATGGGTATTCCCATCATTTCATAAGCCATCTCAACACCAACATCACCAATAAAGAAGCACCCTTTCCTTCGAGCAAAGCAAAGGATCAGGAAGACCTGTAAATTCACAGGCTCCAATAGCGCCTGCATACCCTCACTCTGCCAAAAAATACAATTATATTTTGTACCTTTTCTATAATTTCAAGAATTTATTGTTTGGTGAATAAGGAAATTGATCTGGAGGAAGAAACAAAATGGTGCTACTTCTTTCCTGCTGTTTTACAAGTTAACATTGTGTTCACTGTAAAATAAAACATGTCCATCAAAGCAATTGGGCCGTAGAAGAAGAATCTTTCCATTATACCAAAGGTATCTCTTAAGATTGTAAAACCAGGACTTACTTTGACTTACAAATGACCAAATTACTGATTTATATCTATTAAGATTTTTTTTAAAATTAAATAACATAAAGTAAACCATATTAACTTACTAGCAGAAAGTCAGCGCGATTATCAGTACAAGTTGATCCAAGCAGATTCATGCATCGTTACTCAGCAAGAAGCACATGAATGCAATTTTTTTGGCTTTGTTTTGTCTTCCTAGTAACAAGGATTCTATAAACAGATCTCATACATGTAAAAATGTTGTAATCTAAAAATCCTTTAGGGTTGTTTCTTGTATTGTCTTACAGCTTGAATTAAGTATTAAGAAAGCATTTCTTCAAATAAGTTACATTTGGTCATCTACACCTATTATGGAAATGGGAAAGCCAGAGTCACTTGAGCCAAACTTTTTGTTAGACTTCCAGCCAATGCTTGGCTGATTACATCAAATAAATATTTGAAGGGTCGATCCATGAATGTATTGCAATGCAAATAAAGTCTCTTGTAATCATTTGCAAACTAACAAATGTATTATGACATAATTCTATCTACCAAAATCCACTTCATCAGAGACAGAAAATGCTATCTTGAATTAAAGTCAAATTGGGACATAGTGATAAAGGGAAGAGATTGTACACAGTAATGAAAATATATACCTTTGTCCTATTTGGACTGACTTTTCACTCCGTTAGCTACTATATCTTACATGCCCATGCCATCAATTCAGTAACTACACATATCCAATCTTGTTCTAAAGGCTGAGATTTCTTCATTAATTTTTTTATCACTGGACTCATGTTAATATCTTAACCCTTAGTTGCCCCCAGTTAAAAGAATCTGAGCATGTTGTTTATGTTTAGAAGGTTGATTCTGTCCGACACATTTGTGTATGCATAAAACAGTCTTAAAATAAAAAACCTACTTTGATTTTTTTGTGTTGTGTCTGTATACCACAGAAAATAACTCAATTACTTTTCTAAAGATGGTGTATATAAGAACATCAAAAGTTTTTTAATTCATCAGCTTGATACTCTTTACCTTCTTAATGTTTATATCCCTTTCTAGGGTGGTGCAAGAGTGTTTCATTTTTCTTTGACATTCTCTCCCACTTTTTTAAATATATATATTTTTAATTCATGTCTTTCAACCTCTAGTATCTCTCACATTCTGCTTTAGTTGCCATATATTACCAGTAACACATTTAATTTTACTCTGGTCCTCAGATATCATAAGAACTTTCTTAAATTAATTGGCAGTTTGTTTCTATCAAGGAAGTTGGGTGGGAGAGCAGGAGGCATAAAAAAAATTCAAGCTGGCAGCCAGGTCTTGATTTTTTTAAACTTCCTAACCTGCTGTTTTATCAACAGTTTCTCAACAAAACCTGCCACCAACCAGAATCATATCCTATCAACTGAGATTACTCAAAGTGATGCTGCTTGAGAAAACCCAGATTCAATTTCTGAGTTAAAACAAAGCTCATCAGATAGCTCTTACAATGCAGGAGCTGTATTTGTACATACATAGAATACCACAAACATACAATCTACATTTTAGCCTAGCATGCTGCACAAATTCAAACCCTATAGTTCAACTATTATTGAAATTGGATGAAGATTCCAGTACTGTTCAAATAAAGGATTATTTTCCTACAAGTACATTCATTATAATCTTGCAGGAGGAATGAGCTTTGTAAAATCTATCAGTTCCATCCACACCCCTGATAGTATAGCTCAGTGATGGCGAACCTTTTTTCCCTTGGGTGCCGAAAGCGCGCGCGCATACCCACACCCATTATTCAGTGCTCCTCCACACGCCCCACCCCCCCGTGCATGCATGCATGACCCCCCCTCTCCCATTTCCCAACTTCTGGTGGGCCTGGTAGGCCCATTTTTCACCTCCCCAGGCTCCAGAGGCTTCCCTGAAGCCTGGGGAGGACAAAAGCAGCCTCCCCCGCCCCCCTGGAGGCCCTCCGGAGGCCAGAAACAGCCCGTTTCCTGACTTCCAGTGGGCCTGGTAGGCCCGTTTTTCGCCATCCACAGGCTCCAGAGTCTTCCCTGGAGCCTGGGGAGGGTAAGAACGGCCTCCCTCGTCCTCCCGGAGGCCCTCCGGAGGCCAAAAATGCCCTCCCAGAGCCTCCATGCGAGCCAAAAATCAGCTGGCCTGCGCACACATGTGCGCTGGAGCTGAGCTAGGGCAACAGCTCGCGTGCCGGCAGATATGGTTCTGCATGCCACCTATGGCACACGTGCCATAGGTTCGCCATCATGGGTATAGCTCATCACTTTTTCAGGCTGACTTTTCAAAAACCAACAACTGGGCAAGTTCAAGACAAACTTGAAATGTTAGTAAGATTTCACTGATCATATATTTAATAATTTATTTCTTCAGTGATCACGTCTGAAGGGCACCTGGGGACATATTCAAAACTTTTGGAGAATTCTTGTAGGTTTCACCATTATAAAACAGTTTGCTCTCAATATTGCATCCCAATATTCAAAATCAATTGTTACTGAAAAGATTACAATAAGGTTATATAAGGTTTTAACAACAAAGTGTTTATCTATTTATAAATTTATAGGTCACCCATCTTACCTCAAGGTAGCTCTGGACAGCTTACAATCAAAATATGGGCTGCAAAAATGTGGATAGTCACTAGATGGTGGCAAAGGTGTAGAGAATCCTAGCTTTTTATTCCAATCTAGTGGCAATAGATAACAAAGCCATGTACAAGGTTGGAATTCTTGGGAAGTTAGAATCACTTATTAAACTGATTCCCAATTGTACCTGTTAATTAAGACTCCACCATAAGAGAAAATTCAAAACCACACTTTATACAATTCATATAGTTCTTTCTCTGCTAATTTTTAAAGATTTGCCAAGAACTATGTCTAATCTTTATTGGATTTATCTTGTGTCCTTGTTTCAAGAGGTAAAACTATCCCAACTGAGATTTTATAATACTAAACTAAAACACAAATAATAATTACATTTTAATTGTAACTTCTTAATCTCCAAACTATTATCATAAAAAACCCCTATAAATTTTTTATTTTTCAAATTTCACACACCATGGAAATACTAAAAAGTAAGTAAAAAGTAAGTTTGGAGATTATGACAAAAATCAGATCCAAGGAAACATCCTATATATCCTATTATTTATTATCAGTAATACTTCCAGTGCTATTCCTTTATACGAAAAACTGGTAATATGCAGGTGCACTATCAACATTTCATTTGTGTACAGTATGTGAAATGACAACTATTTTCCCTTTACAACAGAAACTTTTTAAGAAAATTGCTTTTTAATCTACGTAGAAATGGTGCAAACTGGCATCAATTTTAAAAGTATGGAAGCTTTATTGAATGGCAGTTTTTTGACTAAGAGCTAGATGGAGCAATCCTATACATGTATACTGAAAAGTAAGCTCCATAGTGTTTTATAGAATGTACTCTATTATACAGAATAGCATTATTTCGATAGCATAAGTGGAGAAAAATCAAAGCTTGAGACATTTCTTTTAATAAAACAAAAATAAAACATGGGTCTCATTCATATTTTCCATTTGTAAACTCCCTCGTATATCTCCATCATAATACCGTAAGACTAAGGTTGTAAAAGTATTTTCTTGCCATTCCATGGAAATGAATACAATGCTATAAACCAGTGATGGCGATGGGGAAAGGTGGTATTGGGGACCAGGGATTTCCCCTTCAAATGTTGATTTCCCATCATTAAAGCACAGAGGCAACAAACGCTGGGGAGAAAGGACAAGAATAGGCTTTATATTCCCTTCCGTCCTCCTTCAGTTTCCCCAAGGACAATATCAGGCAAGTCTTTAAAGGACTCCTCTCAATCCCTCCTCCGGCCCCGCACCCTTCTTCACACTTCCGCACAGACATTTAAGGGCCGAAGATTACATGGAGCAAGCATGGATGAGAGCGCCTGTGGGTTACATAATCGTATCTAAACATCCATATGCGTACCGATTATATAAGGGGGGAAAAAACCACATATCTTTGCAAGAGACTACCAACGGGGGCAAGGGGGCGGAGGCGAGAGCCAAGATTTCGTTGCCAAACCCCTAAGGAAGCCAGCATGCAGAAGAGGGGAGAGAGGGAGATCACATCTGCTTTCGCAGCCCTCGAAGCAGCAGCAACAGCAGCAGGCAGAGCCCCTTGTTAACCCCCTTCCTGTGGCTTTTACACGTCATGGAACATTCCCGGAACGGGCCAACGTTCCACCCACTTCAGGGAACAGACATAAAGGCGCAACACACAGATATCCTTCTCCTCGGCTTGTCCGCCCTCTCTCTCCCCCACCACCACCCCTCTCCTCCGTTCGCCCTGCACATTCATTCCCCCTCCTCCCCCGCGCGCACAGCTGCTGCCGCTACGCGCTTTTTCCTCGGCCCCCACCAGGGGGGCTCCCACATGCCACCTCCGCCCCACAGCCCACAAGAAGTATAACGAAGCCAGCTCAGGCGGTTGCCAAGTCACCCGGACGACCCTTTCCCCCCTTCCCCCCCCTCCGCGCAGGAAGCCCAGCGCTTTGAAACGACTAAGCAAAAAACCCGCCGCCCTTCGCGAGCTAGCCCCAGCGCGCGCGGGCGTTGCGCGCGTGCCCTCTTCACCACCTCGCCACTAAGCTACCTTGAAATGGGCAAGAGCGGTGCCTCAGCCGGACCCCGGCGGCAGCAACCTCCGCGCCGCGTCCCTTCCTTTCTGAGCTCCGTGTCCTCTTCCTCCGCCTCCTCATCTGCTCATTAGTAACCATGCACATACTTCTTCCCCACAGGAGGAGATTACGCAAGCCCGCTTCGCTCCTTAATCTGCATAGACTTACATGCTGGGTATTCCCCACATTCCCTAACAGTAGGCCACGAGCAAAGGACCTCGTTCGCGCGCACAGGCGCGCGCTCGTGCACATACAGACACATATATTCACATACAAAACAGAAAGGGTGGGAGAAGAGGATTGTCTACCGGCGGGGAGAAAAAGAAGGAAGGGGAGGCGGTTCTTTTCAAGTCAGGTTGCCAGATCTGAACTTCTAATATGCAAATCAAGAAGCGCCACACACTGGAACCTGGGGTGGCGTCCTCTTCCACAGCATGTGACAACGCTCGCAAGGGTCTCTGCAAGACCGGTTTCCATTAGTCAAATGTGCGCTGCATCGCAGGCGGTAGAGAAACGCTCTCTGCGACGCGCGGCTTGTGTGACAAGCCCCGTTACCCACAAGACAAGCGAAGCGAGGGACGAGTAGGTTTACGCATACGTCTTGTATTCCCTCCCCCACCCCCCACACACGGCACGGACACCTTCCCTATCTCCCCCGCGGAAACTGAATAGCCCGGAGCCGGACCCTGTCCCCGACCACTCCCTTGGTCACCTCACTTGGCAACCCAATAATTTTTCCAACTATTGCTCAAAGAGACACCACAGGGCAGCGCATCGTTATAACTACGAGCCCTTGCTTTTCTATTGCTTCCCCCACCCCCAAAGGCAGGCAGCTACCCGTTAATGAAACAGTCCGACCCCTTCTCCGCTTCTCTATTTTATAGCCAACTATTTTATGGCTCCAGTAACAAGGATCAGGGCCACGTCAAAGAACTGTCAGTTGTTGTTTTTCCTCCCCCGAAGAGAAGGGTTCAGTATTGGAAATAAACGAGGTGAGAGAGGCAGGCAGGTATCTTTGCAGCAAAAGCTCACCTGGGAGTCAACGAGAAGGAAAGCCTTCTGCACCGCGTGTCATTTCTTGTTGCGCCCTTACTAAGCCTGGGTCTGGAGTGGGGTGCCTTGCAGCTTTGCTTTAAATAGCGACAGGTATTCCACAAGCCAACGGGTGTCTGATTCGTGTGTTTCTGTTCAAATCGATCACCGCTTTCTCCTTTTATCCTCCTCGATTAAATAGAATAAAAATATCTACCCGCGCTGTCTTTCTCGCGCCATATACAAGTACATACACACCCGCACACAGATACTATTCGTATGTGTAGATATGTCTATAAATATATCAACCTTAAAGGACGAGGGCCAAGAGGCCGCAGTGGCCGGTTGCGTGTGCGAGTGTTTGTATTTTTCCTCCCTTCTGGATGATAGGAGCCTCTCTGATCTGCAGACGGACTGGGTTATTCCTGGCACCACTTCCCAGAACAGAAGTTACAAGGGGAGAGAGCAAGGGGAGAGCTCAGCCAGTGATGTCATCGGATCCCCCATTGCGTCCCAGAGAAGGGAGGGGAAGTAGGCTGAACCAGAAGATCCAGTTCCCGAGAGCCCTGGCTCGAATGTGTGTCTGTTTGACAGACGGAGCGTGTACGAGAAGTGCTCCGTGCAAAGCGGGGGAGGGAGGGAGGGAAGGGGAAGGAAGGAAGGAAGGAGGCGGGGCTTCCCCGATCGCAGAGGGAGCTACGAGTCCCTCCGTCGGTCAGGGGAGATCTCGCTTCCTCTTCCCTCCCCCTGCAAAGGGAACTCCCCGGAGAGCCGGTTTCAACTTGTCATGCGAAAGTTGTGCGCCTTCCCAGCTTGAGAATTTCCTTTAAGGATGTGGGTGGGATCTTCTGTTCTGCTGCCCATTTTCCCTCCTCCTCTCCTCCTCCTATTTCCCTTTTGTGTTTTTTTTTTCCTTCCCGGTTCTGCCACCTCCCTGGGCCGGCCAAGGTCATATTAACTGCTGGGAGAAGAACCAAATTTAAGAACCAAAAAAAAGAAAAAACACTCCACCACGCCGACCGCATTCCTGCGGCATTTTTAAAGCTTTCTTATTTGCAGCTGCTTCCAACCTTTAGGACAACCGTCTGTTCTGTGAATCGTTTTTTATTCCGTTGGAAAGTTGTTCCGCAGTTTGCAGAGCGCCGCTGGTTTTGCATATGACCCTATATATAATGTCTCGCATTCTTCGAAGAGTTTAGACGCCCTGCCCATTTCCCAGCGGAAAACGATTCGCTTAGGAATTCTGCTGCAGGCTTTAGAATGTATAATTAACTATTTTCACTTTTGTTCATCTATTAACTAATCCGTATTATGTTATACGTAATACGTACCGGGGAATAGAATTTACAGTCAAAAAAAAATCTTAAAATAGGTTGAGTTTATTTCGTCTTTCTGGTTAAGGGAAGCAAGCAGGTCGTGGTAAACTCGTTACGAGATCGGAAGGTCCGGGAGGCTGTTAACGGCTGTCAGTCTAACCGCAGCCTTATTAAATAGGGTGAGTTGTTGCGGTTCTTCCCCGGTTCTGCTTGGGACCTTGTGCGCCAAATGGAAAGTCAAAATGTTTGACGTCGGCTGTGCTTGCCTGTTCCCAAGGCGGGTAGAAAAACTGATGGAACGCATTATGGAAAAATCGGATGTAATGGAATCAAAACAGATCCTCCTACAACTCATATGACTGTAATGTGCTGACCCGAGAAAACCAGCAGAAATCACAGTTTATATCTGAGCTCAATAACTCTGCAGTCTCCCATACTGGGTTGCTATTTGGCATAAAACCTTGCTCTGTGAGCATAATTTCACAGGGCATCTAGTTGTTCTTTCCTGTTGGAGTTCCTTCCAACTTCTCACACTATTTCCGCTGTCAAGTTTCATTCCAGTGCTTGTCTATTAAAGAGCAGATTCTCTTTGATTTCTAATTATAAGGTTTCCCCATCTTCTATCAAAAAGCTTACCTTGCCCTTATATTCAAATGCAACATCCTCTTACCTGGACATCAACAAAAATAATTGTACAGAGTGTCCTGGTGCAGGCCCATCAGTTTGATTCAATCAGTGGATTTTGCAATGTTGAAAACCATAAGGAGTTACATTCCAATGTTTTATGCTATTATGAAATCGGAATAGATGTCTATATAGGTGTGGTTGGTAGAAACGGATGTGGCCCACTGATCCATGTTTTATAACTTATTTTATTTCAGGAATAACAAAAAGGTTGTGTGTGTGTTTGAAATGGAAAATTCCTCCTAATTTTTATGGTGTATGTATAATTTGCAGCTACTTTCAATTTTTGCACACCCTGCCAAATTGTGTAGATAATTTCTGCAGTGTTATATTACCTTTAAAAACACTGCCTCAAATTAGAGCTTAATCAGACTGCCACAATTTGTCCTGGCAGTACAGAAGAATTGCAGAAGCTCTCTTAGACCTAGGAATTTGCAATCTGTAGGACAGTTCATAACTGCTCGCTGCAGTCTTCACTTTGGTGAAGAGTAAATTGTTTTGTGATTGGAAATGCTGAAAGAAGAGCATGAGGTCACACCATCCGACCTGTAATTTAGGATATCAACTATTTTGCTATTAGTTATTTTCTAAATCATACAATGTTAAGTAAAGTTTGGGTGCTTCATACTTAACATTCCCTGTAGCATCATTTTATACTGTACTGTTTAGAGCTTTAGTACATTATGTTGAATGTAAAACAAGTCTCCAGAAAGTTTTTAAACGCTGAAAAGAACAGGAAGGCTTACATTACTTTGGAAGCATTAATTAGCTTAGCATTAAGAGGATGCTTATTGTATGCATTGCTTATGCTTATGCATTGCTTATGCTTATGCATTGATCACTAATTGTTTATTATATTACTAATGGTTTATATAAAAATTAAAGGCTTCTATTTGGAAATAGATTTTATTAGTCTTTAATGACATTATTACTAAACGTAATTTTGTATTTAATAGTTTAATATATAATTATCTAAGAGATTAATTTCCTCATTAAAATTTTACACGTTAGGTGTCAACCCTTTGAAAGATCTTTCCATTTCTAGAGAGCTATTGAGGTGTGTTAAGGTAGGCCTTCTCCCATAGATAATTGCAATTTTCACTTTCTCCACTATTATAAAATGAGTTCAGATACATTTTTTCAATCAAAAGTTTTAATGAGCTTTTTAAATAAACTTCTATGCTGCACTCAGTTTATTCTTTTCTATTTGAGTTATGTACAGGTGGGTAATCGTCGAGTTACGACAGTTCACTTAGCGACCATTCAAAGTTACAACATCGCACACACACCCAAGAACTTACGATACAGTCCCAAGATTACGAATGTTGCAACACCACGGCAGTCATTCACCCTTACGAACAATCGCAGAGGCACGGCAACATTCACCCTGCTTATCCCCCCCCCCCCCGGCCAGATATCCACAGGAGATCACTTATCTTGCAAAGATCTAACAAACTGTGTCCTCTCCAGCCTCTCTGGCATGGTTTCTTTGTCTATATCCCAGCCGGCTCCGGTCGTCTTTGCAAAAAGCTTTTGGCATGAAGAATGGAGACCAGGAGCAGATGCCCCTCCTGGCCTCCATTCTTTGCGCCAAAAGCTTTTTGCAAACACGAATGGAGCCCGCCAGGGTTCAGCTGGCTTTCCCCAGGGCAATTGTCTGCAGATGTAATAAGAGCAGAGAAATACTGATGTTTTTATGCTCTTATCAGAAAAGGTAGGCCATAATAGTGTCTCTAATGTCATGATCAATCAGACTGATTCCTCATCTTTGTCCAGTGGCACTCAAAACACCTCTTGAACCTTTTCAACTTCCTCATCTCCTCTGTAAACCATCGGGAGTGCCGAGAGTGATGGGCCAAGGGAGGCGCCCTGTGTCACTCGTCACTTCAGCAATTGTGGTTGCTGTCCTGCCCTAGTTCAGCCCCTTGCTGGGCAACTTTTGGGAGCCCTTCAACTGACTTTGAAAGCTTCACTCATCTATATGCTCCAGCACATTCACTGCCCACTCCAGCCTACTCCAGCCTTGCTCTAGAATGCCCTGCTTAGCAACCAAATAGACTGACAATTGGGTTTCCAAGTTAGCCACCATTCCATTCATTCTGCCTCAGCTGGATCTGTAAATCTCCAGAAGCTGGCATGGTAAGGATCTGGGGCAGGGGCGGGTTCCTAATTTTTTTACTACCACTCTGTGGGCGTGGCTTGCCATCCATGTGACCGGATGGGAGTGGCTTCTCAGACTGCTGAAGGGAGGAGAACTGAGATAGGTCCTGCTGCCCATTCCCCCTCCCCTCAGCAGCTCGAGAAGCCTTGAACGTGCGAAAATGCCTGGGATCATCACCGTGCGTTTGTGGCTTCTCGGACTGCTGAAGGGAGGGGAATGGAGATAGCTCCAGCCGCCCATTCTTTCAGTGTCTCACGCGCTCCCTCAGCCATCCTCCCCTGCTTGGACTCACTGTGGGGTAGGAAGGCAGCGCATGAGCAGTGCCGGAAACTCGGCTTCTGGGCATGCGCAGAAGAATTTTTTTAAAAAATTTAATTTTTTTTTTTTTAAATTGGCACCCAGGCACCGGCAACCGACTGCACTGGTACTGTGACGTCACCAGCGGGCCGCTACCGGTGCTATAGAGTGGACCGCACTGGTAGGAACCCACCACTGATCTGGGGAAAGTAGAGAACTGGAGAAAGTAGAGGAAGATCTGGGGAAAGTTTAAAGACTGGGAGAGACACCTTGACTCGGGAAAAGCCCTCTCCACACAGCTCCACAGCCATACCTAGGCACCCTACACTGCGTGTCTGTTCCCATCTGCCACTTTAATTCATCAACATATCAATATATATTACTAATTGACATTAATACACCAGTGGTGATAGGGGCATCTAACAAAATGAAGAATGGCTAAAGTTCTCAGAAAACAATAATTATAAATCAGAGACTTTTCTTTTAGGCTTAATGGACAAAAATCTGGAACTCTGTTTTTATAATGTTGACAGCAGTGAGAATGCGCTGTGCACAAAAATGAAAAGAAATGCTAATTCCCACAATGAAAGAATGGCTGGAAAAACTGATGGATTAGCAAAGATGATTTAATCAAAGAAAAAAAATACATGCAATGTCCCAAAGGTGCTTTTTCAAGAGGCAGCTGGACTTTTTGGTTTTTCTTTGACAACCATGGTTCTGGGACAACCATGACCTGGATGACTGAGGATCTCCATAGTACATCCAATTTTGTTTCTACTTGGAAACCGCTCCTGGATTTTGTGCTTTAGATTAAAAAAAAACTTTGACTTTGAGATTTGCTAATTAGACAACTTTGTTGCTATAGAAAGGACCAATACATATTAAATATGCAAAAGTAAAAAGTTGAGGTTGTAATATTATTTTTACTCTACTGCACCGAAAAGAGTCAGAAGATAATGATTTTCTTTCTCCTCCCCCCCTTTTATCCTACACTTTTCTCTTTTCCCTTCCCCTTCGTCATTATCTCACTACTCTCATTTTCATTTGTATTTTATCAGTTGATAAGTTTAATAAAATTATGTTTCTGAAAAAGAAAAGTATAATAATGAATATTGAAACTTTAATAAGAAAATTATTTTCATCGTAAAAAAATGTTTCATTTGCATAATACATACTTTGTTTGTCAGATTATTTTTCCTCCTCTGGCTAAATGGCATATTGAATGGAAGCTGCCAAACCATTTGCATAAAGCCATCCTCAATATCTGCCAAACATTAAAAGCCCTCAGAATCTCTGATAAATGGATGTCTTGAGTATCACCCACAGCTTGAATTAAATATTTGTTTTATCAAAATTAGATTATTTGATAAAGGGGAAAATTAATTTAGTCATTTACTACTATACTGATATTAAAAAATGCAAGAGGTTAGCTCCAGAGACAAGACATATACAGTATGGAAGAAAAGTTATATAGGATAGGAAACCTGAATTAATGTTCAGTGTGGAAAGCAAACAAGAAATATGTGGAAATAAGTGGAAGCAACCTCACAACAGTATATTTTGCCACATCTTACAGCCTGTATAGGATGGCATTTGTTACTATCTTGATCAATTCAAAAGAAAAAAAAGATCAGATTCCCCCATGAATGAATGTTTTTTTAAAATAATGTTTTTATCTTTTAAACTGCTATTACTGTTTTTATTGTACGTTTCTTATCTATGCTGTACGCCGCCCTGAGTCCTACGGGATTGGGCGGCCTATAAGAACGTTTATAAATAAATAAATAAATAAATAAATAAATAAATAAGTAAGTAAATAAATAAGTAAATAAATAAATTTGTTACTAAGCCTCTCTTATTAGGGGCATTATAATATTCAAAGATCACGTTGTCTCACATATTATAAGTTTTGGTTTTGTATGCACAGACCAGTGGGTATTAATTATAGAAACTAAATTAAGCACATCAACAAAATTGTAAATACAAGTAAGGGTGCAAATAAAATGCTGGAAGATCTAATCTGCTAGCCCATTTCTCAAAATGGACAGCTAAATATTTCCCTTAAACCAATAAACAAGATAGTAAATTATATCATTCCTCGATGTTTATTCTCCCAGCAGCAGCATCCAGGACTTTATTTCTGCTGTTCTTCTGGTTATTTTAAAACAAAATAGTAGGAATGGTTATAAGAACTCTCCATAAGATTTGAAATGCTCCACACTCCACAAATAGATATGTACTTCAAAGAAAAACGTTGTGTTATTTTTATATTTTGTAGTAGCATGAATATGAAATGCTATTCCATTTTAGTGCAGTATTTGGGGATCTTTATCAACATTAAGAAGCGCAATTACTTACATTATAAAGATTAGGAGAAAATAATTTAGTCCAACTAAAATACTTAAGCCAAGGTAAACTTTGTGCATTTTATATATGCTAATAATTTCCGTATATGTGCTGTATTTTGATAATTCTAGTTAATCTAAAATTAAAATTAGTACAATTTTACAGATATGGGTTATCAACTATAAATTCAACTGTCCAGGATCTTCCTTCCTTCCTTCCTTCCTTCCTTCCTTCCTTCCTTCCTTCCTTTCTCAAACTGACAGACAGATCCAAAACAACTCTCAGCCACATTATCCTAGGGGAGCACTGCATATGGGTCGTCTGGAGTGCTTCAACCCAATGTATCGTTTTATCTCTTGAATTCATACACACTAATGCAGATGTGTAGATTATATTTTCCCATTGGCCGCATGTGCAGGTTCCTTTCCCATACACTAACAGTGATCTGCAGAATATATAAACTTCAAACATTTCATGTCCAGGTTTTTTTGTGGGTCAATTTTTATGTGGACGTATGAGTTGTCCCTACGTTTTCTAAGAAATACAAAGAAGAAACATGAAAACTGCACTACTGTTCTTATTATTAGCAAATAAGCTGGAAAACCATAGCACTCTGTGATTTATCAGCTTTATTCTTTTTTTTAAATAAGGAATGAAATTAACAGCAATTATAGTGTGCGAAGCAGACATTCTTAGCACCTATATCCTGCTCCAGACAAAACTTGCCAATGCAAAGAGAGTTGGTATGCTGGTGTGAATGTTTGATTCACTGTTGGGTTTAACTAGAACACTTTGTATATCGTGCTTAATTCTTTATATCAAAGTTCTAATCATCTTTACCTCTGAAGTGCAATGCTGCAAAAAATGAAATAAGTGATAATTTGAAAATATTAGAATTAGTTTTATTTCTTGGACTTTTTGAGAGTTTTGAAAGGCCTAGTGTATGATATATGAAATAAAAACAACTCTAAATACTAAGTTTTGTAGTGTGTGTGTGTGTGAGAGAGAGAGAGAGACAGAGACAGAGGCAGAGAGAGAGAGACAGAGAGAGAGAGAGAAAGAGAGAGAGAGAGAGACAGAGACAGAGAGACAGAGAGAGAGGCAGAGACAAAAACACAGAGACAGAGACAGAGAGAGAGAGGCAGAGGCAGAGACAAGAGACACAGAGAGCACTTTTATAAGCACTTACATGTATACCAAAGCTGGTATACCAAACAACTGGATCCAGTTGTATCTGTCCACTGATTAAAGGTAAGAAGGTAACACAAAAACATGAGCAACAGCCTGCTTGATCACACCCTTGGCCATTCTAGTCCAGCATTCTGTTCTCATAGTGACCAATTTATTGCACAAGGGAACCTACTGGTCTCCCATCTGATCATCTTTAAAGGCAGCTACAGATCAAATCTAACAGCTATTGGTCCCTATGATTTACATGAATTAGTCCAATTCTTTTTTAATGGTAGAGAGCCAGTAGAACCTTCCATGAGCAAAAATATTCCCTGCTTCCTGAAGTCTGCTACACCATTTTTCCTGTAGTTCCGAAAGATCCTTCCATCCTTCCATCTTCAGACAGAGATCCAAGACCTGGCATTATGTTTATATAGCTCTGTGAATATAGCAAAAATGACTACCAAACCTTTGATGTGCCAACCATACACTGTGCCAAAACTTCCAGAAGACCTCATCATTTCAGTATGCCTGTTGATTGTTGATCATACTGGAAAATTTGGCCACAGTTTTTATCCTGAAGATTTCATAATCCGGCTTCCTCTTGTGTGAAATTCTGGCTCTGCATGTAGAAGAAATTAGTATTTAGCAGAACTTACTCTAGTCTGTTGTACTTAGTATTACACTTATGCAACAAAGAAACTGGGAAGTATTTGTGAATGTTTATGTCAGGCCTGGAAACCATCTTGGGCATTGGATCTTCAGGCCTGCCACATTTACTGCTGTGGGAAACTGGGAGGGGGGATTGTATGAGTGGGGAGATATAGTCAAAATAACATTCCTTTCTCCAAGAGTTAAGGTCACTCTGCTCTGCACCTGGAGGGGTGTTCCTGGGAGCAGGGGTGAAATTCAGCAGGTTCTGACAGGTTCTGGAGAACAGGTAGCGGAAATTTTGAGTAGTTTGGAGAACCGCCAAATATCATCTCTGGTGGAATGGAGATTTTTGCAATATTCTTCCCCCAGGAGTGGGGTGGGAATGGAGATTTTTGCAGTATCCTTCCCCTGCCACGCCCACCAACCCACGCCCACAGAACCAGTAGGTAGAAATTTTGAATTTCACCCCTGCCTGGGAGGCATCTCCAGTTGGGACGGTGCATTGATTGGACAATGTGATGGACATGTGGGTGCTGGGGCACGGACTTGAACTTTCTTTTGGGTGTGGAAAACCGGAAGCTTTCAGATTTGGGTTTTCCCAGATGTGCCAAAATGACATCTCTAATAAAATGGAACTTTGAGGAAACTCACGCCTCGGAGTTTTCTTCCGTTGGGCTGTTACTTGGAACCCTGACATTTTATGTGCTTGTTTTCATACTTCATGATCTTGTATTTTAATAAATATAACTAATAATAATATTAGTGATAATAAATATCACTAATAAATATTTTATTTTCATTCCAGCTATATTTAATGTTACCTATTACCCTTCTCATCTTTTCATCTTTCCTATTACCTATTTCTTTAGCTTCTTATGACTATAACTTTGTTGTTTGTATCTCATGATTTATGTTGATTGCCTTTATTTAGTATTCTATTATGATTAATGTTGTTTGCTTATTTACTATCCTATGACTATCATTGAGTTTGTATCTTATGATTTATGATGATTGTATTTTATGATTATGATCATGATTTATCACTTGTTGCTTGTATGTACACTGAGAGCTTATGCACCGGAGACAAATTCCTTGTGTGTCCAATCACACTTGGCCAATAAAGAATTCTATTCTATTCTATTCTATTCTATTCTATTCTATTCTAGTCTAGTCTAGTCTAGTCTAGTCTAGTCTAGTCTAGTCTAGTCTAGTCTAGTCTAGTCTAGTCTATATCAGGGAGAAGAATGGCAGGAAAGATAGGATAGCCATACAGATTCACTTTCTTTCTCCAAATGTGCGTGTACATGTGTATGTATGAATAGATAAGCATGATGAGTATACACACACATACATATACTGTACAGTTACATACATTCATGCATTGCTTGGGAGTTTGTGATATGGAAGATTTTCTTACAGGTCCCGCATATAAGATACATCCAAGATACATCTGGTGGGTCAGTGTAGAAAGCAAGTTATTTGACTTGATGGTGTTTGGTCTAAATTAACCTAAATTAACCCTAAATTAATTTAAATAATTATTGTAGCATAGTAAATGTTAGTCTGGCATATGGGAAAAAATATGAATCCTTTGGGGGAAAATTCACTTATAACCTAGCGCAAATGTCAATAAATACTTTTCTAGGAAAAGTAAACTATCACACTTAATTATTCACAGTGTAGTTAACAAATCCCTCCCTTCATTGAGACAGGACAGGACAAACCCTTCCCTTCTATCGTATTCAAGTGAACAGCTAACATACAACCCCAAGCTACAGCAGTGGGGCAGGAGAGTTCCTACTGACTACAAATCCAAGCCTCAAAAAAAGCTGAGATTTGAGACCAAGGAAAGAAAGAAAATTGGGGATGTTAAGGAAAGCAAATAACCTGGGAAAAGAAAGGTGGAAAGTCACCAAAGAGAGAGAAATGGATAGAAAATTTGAGCAAGATAAAGACTAGAAACAACATGATTGTGGTGAGCCAGTTTCCAAGAGAAGCAGATGCTTTGACAAAAGGAACTGTGGTACCAGCAAAGTTGAACATTTCTAGGACTAAACATGAAAGGCCGTGTCACTTGGAACCAAGAACAACTTCAAGTAGCAAGAAATAAACCATGTTCTAGGCAGGGATAAGGTAGAGAGTCTAGGTAGACAAAGTAATGTTGAATTCCATGGAAAGAGCAAAGCAAGGTATCTCTGGGCTGGAGATCAGAGATTGTACCCCTCTGTGACCCAAAAATCTATAGGGAAAAATGTAGCCATATACTCAATCTGTATCTTCCTTTCTTCTTTTCTCCCTACCTTCAAAATTTAATTCTCTGACATTATTGCATTATTTCTGGAATGCTAACAGAATAGAGTTGGAAGGGACCTTGGAGGTCTTCTAGTCCAACCCCTTGCTCAGGCTGGAAACCCTATAGCTTGTCCAATTGGTTGTCCAATCTCTTTTTTAAAACTTCCAGTATTGGAGCATCTACAACTTCTGGAGGCAACTTGTTCCACTGATTAATTGTTCTAACTGTCAGGAAATTTCTCCTTAGTTCCAGGTTGGTTCTCTCCTTGATTAGTTTCCATCCATTGCTTCTTGTCCTGCCTTCATAATAGCTATGTACTGTATGGTGGACCACTGAAGGAAGGATGCAATATTGGTGAGTAATAAGAGGGGTCATTCACTTCACCTCCCTCCTGTCCATTGTATAGTACAACATCTAGTATGGATAGACACTACCAGTATCTATTTTCTATTTTTCAGCAGAGGTAATGTTTTAAACTTAATTTTGAAATGAGAATATACACTGCAAATGATGGCAATGATTCTGACAATATGAAATGAAATGGGGACAAAGAGATTCCTATCCTTATCTTCCATAAGCTGCTATTTCTTCTATTTTTAATTGCACATTAAATTAGGATGCCTCATGCTTAGGGTTACCATTGCTTCAAGGTCTGTAAATCAACCTCCTCTATCTTGCCTTCCCAATGAAATATTTTCATGTTTCAGTTTCCAACATGCTTTGTTCTATTTCTGTTTTCGCTTAAAGGTGCCTACTTCTGCTGGAACTTGAATAAGTTCACCTGACTAGGTGGCTCAGTGGCTAAGACACTGAGCTTGTCGATCAGAAAGGTCGGCAGTTTGGTGGTTCAAATCCCTAGTATAGGTCTCCTGCGTGAGCAGGGGGTTGGACTAGATGACCTCCAAGGTCCCTTCCAACTCTGTTATTGTTATATTAAGAATGGAGGAGAGGAAGACACAGTAGAATGCAGCTAAGGAGATATATCTGGATTACAACGCAATCTGCAACAACACTTCAGGTGTCAATAAACACAATGGTCAGAGAGGATATATTGTACCAGAAAGCTTCGCTTCATATTCTTAAGTGCATTTACATCCAATTCTAATTTGCATTACTTTGGTTGGATGTATTACAGGATTCAATTGTCAAAATAATTGGGGAAAATGCTGTGTAAACACTTCCTAGCTATTTCCACTTACTACAGGTAGTCCTTGAGTTGCAACAGTTCATTTAGTGACCGTTCAAAGTTACAACAGCACCAGGAGTGAAATGCTCCTCGTTCGGGCGTGCCTGCCGGTGGTTGGAGAGCCGGTAGCGACGGCAGTGCAAGGCTTCACCCACCCGCCCGGACACCGCCATTTGGGTTCTTTTACCCTCTGCACATGTGCCAAGCGTTCTGCGCATGCGCAGAGGGTAAAAGAACCCAAATGGCGGTGTCCGGGCAGGTGGGTGAAGCCTTGTGCTGCCGTCGCTACCGGCTCTCCGACCACCGGCAGGCATGCCCGAACTGGGAGCATTTCACCCCTGAATAGCACTGAAAAAACTGTCTTATGACCATTTTTCACAGCTGCAACCTTTGTAGCATCCCCATGAACATGTGATCAAAATCCAGATGCTTGGCAATTGGTTCATACATTGCTGTGTCCCAAGGTCATGTGATCACCTTTTCCAGCCTTTTGACAAGCAAAGTCAATGAAGAAGCCAGATTCACTTAACAACCGGATTACTAATTTATCAACTGCAATGATTCACTTAACAACTGCGGCAAAAACGTCACAAAATTGGGCAAAACTCACTTAAGAAATGTCTCACTTAACAACAGAAATTTTGGGCTCAATTGTGGTTATAAGTCAAGGACTACCTGTGAATGATACCCTACTATAGCAAAAGCCTGTAAGAAATCCAGAAATTGATGTAACATGAATATTCTTATGAACTAGGTACTGTAGTTTTAAGATGGATTTGAACCAATATTTCTCTTGAAGTTGGCATTAATGGCATTTTTGGGGGTGCTCCTAGATCCACAGCTAAAATTAGACCAACATCTGACTGCTGTGCTAGGGGCACCTTTGCACAGGTTTGCCTGGTGCACCAATTTATTTATTTATTTATTTATTCGGCTTTCTTATATGCCGCCCAACTCCCGAAGGACTCAGGGCGGCGTACAGCATAGGAAAATACAAGAAACCAATAAACAAAATTTAAAAACATAATATAAAAATTAAAAATGCAATATAAAAACAACCATGCAACAACCAAGCATACCCGGGGGAGAGTTCAGCTGGAGTTAAGCTCTGCCCCCTGCCTGCAGGAAAAGCCACGTCTTAACGGCTTTTCGGAAGGCCAGCAGGGTGGGGATGGTTCGGGTCTCTGGAGGAAGTTGGTTCCAGAGCGCGGGGCCTGCCACAGAGAAGGCCCTCCCCCTAGGACCCGCCAGCCGGCATTGCTTAGCCGATGGGACCTGGAGGAGGCCAACTCTGTGGGCCCTAACCGGTCGAAGGGAAGTATGAGGCAGAATGCGGTCCCGGAGATAACCCGGCCCTAAGCCATGAAGGGCTTTAAAGATGGTGATCAACACCTTGAATTGGACCCGGAGACAAATGGGTAACCAATGCAGCTGGCGGAGTAAAGGTGTCACGTGGGTGTACCTTGGTACACCCACCACAGCACGCGCAGCCGCATTTTGTACCAGTTGGAGTCTCCGGATACTCTTCAAGGGTAGCCCCATGTAGAGCGCATTGCAGTAGTCCAAACGGGAGGTGACAAGGGCGTGAGTGACCGTGAGTAGAGCCTCCTTCTCCAAGTATGGCCGCAACTGGTGCACAAGGCGAACCTGTGCAAAGGCCCCCCTAGCCACAGCAGTAAGATGATGCTCCAATTTTAGCTGTGGATTTAGGAGGACCCCCAAGTTGCGGACCTGGTCCGAGGGAATCAGTTTCGTTCCCTCTAAAACCAAGGAGGGACAGTTGTCGTAGTCCTTAGGAGGCAATACCCAAAGCCACTCAGTCTTGTCGGGGTTGAGTCTGAGTCTGTTCCTCCCCATCCAGATCCTAACGTCGTCCAGGCACCGGCACATTACATCAACTGCCACACTGAAGTCAGACATATTTGCGACCATATTTGGAGAAGGAGGCTTTACTCATGGTCACTCATGCCCTTGTCACCTCTCGTTTGGACTACTGTAACGTGCTCTACATGGGGCTACCCTTGAAAAGTATCCGGAGACTGCAACTGGTGCAAAATGCGGCTGCGCGAGCTGTGGTGGGTGTCTCCAGGTACACCCACGTAACACCAGGGGTGAAATCCTCCCGGTTCGCCCGGGCCAGTCCTTCGGCGTATAACCGATGGAACTGGCGGCGGTCGCAGCGCGGAGCTTCTCCTGCCCGCTTTCCCGGCCCGGCTGAACACAATCACCGCTTTCCCGGCCCGGCTGACCACAATCATTCGGGTTATTTTTCCCTCTGTGCATGCGCGCGCATGCACAGAGGGAAAAATAACCCAAATGGCGGCGTTCAGCCGGGCCGGGAAAGCGGGCGGAAGAAGCTCCGCGCCGCGACCGCCACCAGTTCCATCGGCTATACGCCGAAGGACGGGCCAGGGCGAACCAGGAGGATTTCACCACTGCGTAACACCCATTCTCCGCCAGCTGCATTGGTTGCCCATTGGTCTCCAGGTGCAATTCAAGGTGTTGATTATCATCTTTAAAGCCCTACATGGCTTAGGACCAGGTTATCTCCGGGACTGCATCCTACCTCATACATCCCTACGACCAGTTAGGTACCACAGAGTCGGTCTCCTCCAGGTCCCTTCAACCAAACAATGCCGGCTGGCGGGGCCTAGTGGGAGAGCCTTCTCTGTGGGGGCTCCGGCTCTCTGGAACCAACTACCCCCAGAGATCCGAACTATTCCCACCTTGCTGGCCTTCCGGAAAGCCATTAAGACATGGCTCTTCCTGCAGGCGGGGTGAAATAGATCTTAATGCCCCATGGATGACTGGTTTTAACTTTTGTATTTTTTTAAAATGGTTTTATTGTATTGTATTATTGTATTTTTATTGATTGTTCATCCTTCTGCTGTACGCCGCCCTGAGTCCTACAGGATTGGGCGGCTTATAAGAACAATAAATTAAATTAAATTAAATTAATTAAAAAGGTTCAAGAGATTAAGCACCATGTTTTGGTATTAAATTTACTTATTAATCTTTTTAAAAAATTCATAGTATATAGAGACTATGCAACGTTATTTATTCATTTATTTAAGGATTTATAGATTGTGTTTCAACCATAATGCCCTATGATCAAATAGTAAACTAAACTAAACAGCATCTGCCTTTAGCTGAGGCAGCTGCCTGAATCCTGAGAGAATTTTGCACTGACTGTAATTTCAGTAAGATCTACTCTCAGTGGGGAAGAAATATTATTGTAATGATCGCAGATACCTCCATATGCCAGAATTGTCTAAATGCTCACTGAATTCTGTGTCACACTGGATTTAATTATTTGAGCAATTAATAATTTTACAATGCAAGCTTATAAGGAATACAGACAGTGTCAAGTGCCAGGGAAATCAAGAGATCCAAATGGGTCTAAAGATTTATTACTAGCTTAAGCTCTCTACAATAATCTGAATTACTAATGGTTAAAGCAATTTGGTGGTACATAAGGATGTCACGGTGGGCTGGACTTAGATGTCTTGTGGGCATGAAGGGACTCATGACTGATGATGCATTTGACCCCATCCTCAGGCTCAGCCTGCTCATCTCCTACATCTAGTCCTCGACTTACGACCACAAGTTAGCCCAAAATTTCTGTTGCTAAGCCATAAATTTGTTAAGTGAATTTTGCCCCATTTTATGACCTTTCTTGCCACAGTTGTTATGTGAATCACTCAGTTGTTTAACATCACAGTTGTTAAGTGAATCTGGCTTCTCCGTTGACTTTGCTTGTCAAAAGGTTGCAAAAGGTGATCACATGACCTTGGGACACAGCAATGGTCATAAGTATGAACTAGTTGCCAAGCATCTGAATTTTGATCACATGGCCATGGGGATGCTGCAACAATCGTAAATTTGAAAAACAGTCATAAGTCACTTTTTTCAATGCCATTGTAACTTTGAATGGTCACTAAAGGAACTGTTGTAAGTCGGGGACTATCTGTACTATGTATATTTTTGTTCTCTGCAGAAAAGGGCAATCAAAATGAAAAAAAAGCTTTCCAATCAGGAAAGGGTATTGCATAATTATTTTTGTAACCTGGAAAGACATGAGATAAGAAGTAGTGGGACCAGTCACTGAAGTTGACAGCAAAAACATTCAGGATTGCTAAAAGGAGGTTTGCTTTTTTATTGAATATAGTAACAGTAGTTGTACTGCTGAAATTATGGCCATGAGATGTGGAGGTGCCACTGTTTTTTTAAAAAAAACTTGTCAAATTCTAGGAAACTTCTGTCAGTGGCTATCAACCTTATTATATGCTTTCTGAACACTCATAATATGAGTGCTCTGGCATATTGTCTCTGGATATAGTGTATCTAGAGACAATATGCCAGAGAATCAGTATAAGAAGACTGTTACCCTCATATCCTCATATTATGAGTGTTCACAAGCATCTAGTTAGCGTCTTGGGTGACACAGAATGGTGGTTGGGGAATTCTGGGAGTTGAAGTCCACACAGCGTAAAGTTGCCAAAATGAACAAACACTGCTGTACAGTATGGCAAACATTCAAACTTAAGAGTTTTGTTCTTGGTTTTTTTTTCCAGGTTGGTTCATGTTCTTTGAATAAAATGATATGATGAGTTTGGCTGCTTTCCATCAGAAACATCAAACTGAGACAAAATATCCACTTAAGTTTTGCCAAAATAAAAGAAGAGATTTGCATATGCATACAACATCCAATCGATACTAAATACAGTGGGCTGCCTGGGGAATTCTGGGAACTGAAGTCCACACATCTTAAATGTTGCCAAGGTTGAGAGATCCTCCTATAATAAATACAGAAATGTAATTCATATTACCAAATAATCTATACTGTTCCACAGTCTACAGTGTATGGATCTTATCCATCAACTCCAGGTCGTCATCAACTTATAACCACAATTGAGTTTCTGTTGCTAAGCAAGACAGTTGTTAAATCAGTTTTGCCCCATTTTACAACCTTTCTTATCACAGTTGTTAAATGAATCACTGCAGTGGTTAAATTAGTAACCCAGGTGTTAAGTGAATCTGGCTTCCTCATTGTCTTTGCTTGTCAGAAGGTCTCAAAAGGTGATCACATGACCTCGGGACACTGTGATTGTCATAAACGCATTCCAGTTGCCAAGCGTCCAAATTTTGATCACATGACCATGGGAATGCTGTTATGATTGTATGAAAAACAGTCATAAATCCCAATGCCATTGTAACTTTGAACGATCACTAAATGAATGGCTGTAAGTCAGGGAGTACTTGTATTCTTTTTGGTCAGAGTCATTCTACTCAAAGTGAGCTGTAGTTTCTCTAGTCAAAAAGCCAAAGAAAAAATGTTGCTTCCAGCCCATCACAGCCATCACACTGGTGCTGAATATCCTGTTTGGCCACGGCATAAGTCAGTGCTTGCTAGGTCTTGGGAACTCACTTGCTCCATCTCTAGAAAACGTAAGAGAGACATGAAGATGAGCTTCCTCTCTGCTACACGTGAGAATCTTCAGGGGAGAAAAAGTTGGGAGTAGCCAGTATCTGCTGCTAACCACAATGAATCAAGATTTGGGTGGCTGAGATGAAATGTTGCCTCCAGTCAAGGATCTTTATAATTAGAACAGTATTTTATTTCCAAAAACTGCTTTAATGCTCCAGGCATGTATTTCCAAGGTTTGCTTCAAAGCTTAAATTAAACTCTTTTCCTATTCAAAATACTATTTTATTTTATAAATCTGCCTCAGGCCAGGGTATTTCCTATACAGAATGGTAATTTATTATTATTATTTTTTAAATTGCTGTGGGGCTGAAATAAAGCACTTCCCCTTTTAAAAATAATACTTTACAGTACTTCAAAATCTTATTGCTGCATTATGCCTAAATTCTAAAAAGGGGATTTAAAAAGCTGTTTGTAACAGGAAACTCATAACTTTTTTTGCAAAATGTACTTCAGACATTTTAGTATATTATAATAAATTCATGATGTAAAGGGTTATATGTGGAGCATAGAACAAATGCAAAAATTCAGATGAATTTAAAATCCTCCCAGCACTGTAGAATGATTGGTTCCGGGGTGGGTTCTAACTTACCTCGCTGCCGGTTTGCTTCCTCCCGCGCCACGTGGGCGCACCATGTGGGCACACAGGCGCTTTGCGCGCGCGTGAGCAGTGCTGAATAATCTGAAAAAAAATAAAAAATAAAAAAGGCGAAAACAAAATGGTGACCGCATGCACAGTGCCGGAAACTTGGCTTCTGCACATGCTCAAATAAAATAAAATAAAATAAAATAAAATAAAATAAAGCAAAAACAAGATGGCGACCGCATGCACAGTGCCGGAAACTTGGCTTCTGCACATGCTCAGAAGGAAAAAAAATTAATTTTTTTTAAAAAAGGTGCCCACGGACCGGCACCGACCAAACCGGTTCCGTGACATCATCATGATGTCACCAGCGGGTCGCTACCGGTTCGGGCGAACCGGTCTGAACCGGGAGGAACCCACCTCTGATTGATTCAATCCACATAATAGAGTGGCAAAAAAATAAGATACTTTTTAACAATAGGGAATAAAGTTTCTAAAAATCAGAAGACAGAATCTCTCACTCATTATTTGGAAGTATTTTAAGGAAAGACTAATCTCACAAGGACAAGGACTGCATTAGCTCAGTTAGGAGCCGAGGTGGCGCAGCGGTTAGAGGCAGTACTGCAGGCCACTTTAGCTGACTGTGATCCGCAGGTCAGCGGTTCAAATCTCACCGGCTCAAGGTTGACTCAGCCTTCCATCCTTTCGAGGTAGGTAAAATGAGGACCCAGATTGTTGGGGGCAATATAAATATACATTGCTTACTGGTGTAAACCGCTTAGAGAGTGCTTGCACTATGAGGCGGTATATAAATCTCATAAATAAATAAATAAATAAATAAATAAATAAATAAATAAATAAATAAATAAATAAATAAATAAATAAATAAATAAATAAATACTAATGTTTTATTTGGATCTATCCCTTGAGGGCTTGACACGAAGGCAGACTGCATGTGGGGAAGGAAGGGAAAGCCAAATAAAAGTTAACCTACTTCTGATCATAAAAAAGTTGGTACATAACTGATGATAAAATATAGAGCCTCACTGTTTCTTCTTCCAGTTCTTTAACATAGATTTTAAGTCACGGTGCCTTAAAATATAGGATTGTTTTCATATAGGGGACATATACAGCTGCATGAGGTTGGAACCCTATAGTGAGATATCAATGATGTGATGTCGTGAACCAGCTTTGGCATACTGAAATCTAAGATTTTAGGTACAGAGTGAAATAGAAATACATTCCTCTGATGACATAAAGCCCCTAGAATGACCAGATTAGATGAGATATCCCATTTTTCCTCTAGGAACTTAGGCAAAGCTCTGTCTTCCAACTTTCCCCCCAATTTTTTTCCTATAAGATGGGTTGGGGTTGTTATGAGGGAATGACTCAAAGTCATCTAGCAAGTTTTCATGGTAGAGACATGGGCAATTGCCTGGGAAGGCAAAATGGACAAGTATTGATACATTCAGGATGATGTTGTGCAAAATTGTGATATGTACTTACACTTAGACATTGCTGTACAGGTATAAATGACAGCATTTCTTGATTAAATCACAATGTGCATGTGGTCATTTTGATGTAAAATGTCTAAGAGTAGACCTGTTCTTGGATCTTGCCAGTCCTGGTGAAACATCTTAAATATTATATTACCCTGACTGTTGGCCTAAAATCTAATATAAGTTAGGAGCTTGATACCTTGAAACATTTATTACTAAGTGTATTTTTAAAGGGTTAGGATAAACAACGTTTAATCCTGAAGCAAAATGTTTATTTAAATGGTATCAGGAATTCTTTCCAAACAAAATTGGGATATCTTATTGACGCAGTTCACTTTTTACTCTTAAAGCAGGAATAGAGAATGTTTGACTCTGGCAAATGTTATGCACAAAAAGGTTGATATGGGAGACATACTCCTTCCAATTTTCAACCCACCAGCCTACTTACCCACTCCAACAACCATGTTGGTAAACCTGCATTTTACAGGTTCTTTCTTTTATTTTTCTGTGATGGGTTCTTCAGGAAACTATATTGGAATAGGTATTTATACTGTGGTATACTGACCCTTCATTTTCTATGGCCATGATATGGCCAAAGAGGCTTTACAACTTATCAAAAGGGTCAAAAGTAGCCCTGGGACTACCAAACACTTATCTGTGATTTAGATAAATCATCCAGAGTTTTAAACACTCAATACTGAATTCAGAATTTGAATTCCTTTTTAAGGGCAGCTCACATTACTATAAAGTAATATTCAATCTAGATATTACAGCATATGAATCAGTGTAGCCAGCCTATCTCTCCCTATCCAGGAAATCTGATTAACTAGATAAAGCAAATCAAAGCTGCTTTGAGGCACTTAAGCCAATGTTAGATTTTATAGCATGCCCAGGCTGTATCCTTCTTCCTTCAGGAAGAATGCAAAACCAACCAAATAGTATATAAACAAGACATATCAAAATAGATAATTCTTATTCATTCCACCCTGAAAATAATATTGTAAGTTAGTTTCGAGGCATGCTGCAATAGTATCGTACTTGAAATCCCATGATAATGTTAGATTATCATCGATAATATCCTGAAGCATACGAGAAATAAGATACAACTCACTGAAATGGAATGCTAGTTGGAAGGGTTGAAGTCAGTGAGACAGAGAAAGACATTTTGCAAACAAGTACAATAGTTATTTGGCTATTAACTTGAAAAAGCAAGAGGAAAGACCTGGTTTCACACCAGAGTCTAATATATATGAAGGGCAGAATTCATTCCTAGATGTTGTTAGATGAAATACTTTTTTAAAGGTTGGCTTCCTCATTTTCTGCAGAAAATCTACTTACCTAATTTTGAGCTTGTTAGGTAATGTGGAACAGGGGGGAAGGTCTAATGATACAAATCTAACAACTCACATGTTGTTGTTGTTGTTAGGATGAAGGAATCTTTGCTTATAAAGCAGTATAAAAAGGTTTGAAGCAGTTGTGGGTTGCTCCCGGTTCGGACCGGTTCTTAGAACCGGTAGCGTTGGTGGCAGGAGGCTCCGCCCACCTGCCCAGGACACTTCTGCGCATGTGCAGAAGTGTCACGCGCGCGCGCACGCACACAAACCAGTAGCAAATTAATTCAGAACCCACTACTGGTTTGAAGCCTTCCTCTTCCACCTCTCAAATTAATCTTTTCACACTTGTCAAATTAATATTTTGATATGGCTACCTGTGTGCCCTTAACAGTTCCTGGCTATCCTATGGTTTTCAACATTCTTCTTGAAATCATAACCTGTAACTGTATTCTGAAATCCATTATGCTTTTAAATTCTATTCCCACCTTCTCTAAAGGACTTGCTAGAGCTCCTGTATATAACTTCCCACGCTTACCTCTGGGTCCCAAATTTCTCATCACCAGACATTAGTCACACTCATACCGAAAGTCTCAAATCTTACTTAAACAATAAGTTACCGAAAGGTTTGGCATGACTCACAATATCAGGATTTTCTTTTGAAAGCAGGACTTATTACCTTAAGATTAATTTTCATGCCTGATAGTTCACAGAGTCTCCAAACAAAAGAAAGGATGTCATCATTATTCTGTTGTGATGATGAGCCTCCCAGTTCTCAATAGTCAAAACCAAGAAGTTTATGCATTTAAGTTTAATGAATAGAGATGAACTTTTCCCCATTGAAAAGTAATGTACTGAGAGATCCTATGTAAATATAAATGTTTCCACTTAAATTTAAGTATAAGGATTCATTAATACATGCATAGCAAAGTAAAGGAATAACATTTCTGGAAAATTATAGTAAGAGAAATTGAGGACGATAAAGAAAAAAGAAAATAACTTTAAATAAAATCAACATATTTCCTTAGCATTCTTTTTTGATCGAAAGATACTTCTTACTCTGGAAATATCAAATATGAAGTGCATCATTGTTTATTAATAAGGTCATCATGTTCTTTATAATATATTTAAATATGGTTGATTCATACACAAAAGTATTGAAAAACATTTCCATAAAATATCAGAATAAGTATTAAATACAACATATGGGTTTAACATGAATTAAATACAGCAGATCAGCTGTCAATATATTGCATTTAGAACTCACATGATTCTATATAATTTTTTAAAAATCCTTTGCACTATTTGCACTAATCCCTCTTCGCTAATGACGTAAAACTATTTAACACCACCGACAATACTGCTGCCCTACATAGCGACCTTGACTATGTGTCAGAATGGTCGAACAATTGGCAACTCCAAATCTCAACTAACAAATGCTCTGTCTTACACATTGGCAACAAAAATCAGAACACCAAATACAAGCTGGGCAGATATGACTCTCACTCTGTCAAGGACCTAGGAGTACTCATCTCAAACGATCTAAGCCCCAGAGCTCACTGTAACAACATTGCCAAAAAGGCTTTAAGAGTTGTTAACTTAATTTTGCAAAGCTTCTTCTCCGGTAACACTGTACTTCTAACTAGGGCATACAAAACCTTTGCCAGACCAGTCCTCGAATACAGCTTGAATCCACACTGTATATCGGACATTAATACAATTGAGCGGGTCCAGAGGTATTTCACGAGAAGAGTACTCCCCTCCTCTGCTCACAATAGAATACCATATGCCCCCAGGCTTGAACTTTTCAGCTTGGACAACCTTGAACTACATCGCCTACGGTCTGACCTTAGCATAGTACACAAAATTGTCTGCTACAACGTCAATGACTACTTCAGCTTCAACTGCAATAATACACGGGCAAACAATAGATACAAACTCAAGGTAAACCGCTCCAAACTCGATTGCAGAAAATACGGACTTCAGCAATAGAGTGGTCAATGCCTGTAATGCTCTATCTGACTCCGTTGTTACTTCCTCAAACCCCCATAGCTTCAACCTTAAGCTATCTACCATGGACTTCACAACATTCCTAAGAAGTCTGTAAGGGGGCATACATAAGCGCACCAGCGTGCCTACCGTCCCTGTCCTACTGTCTCCATTTATTCGTACTCATTTCCTGTGCTCATGTCCATGTTTATACTTATAGCTGTTAACTCGTACATGTTTGACAAACTAAATAAATAAAATAAAATAAATATATGTAAGAAAAAGTGTTAATATAAACTAAGTGTTTTTCCAGTGAGACAGGTCTATCAGGCCAACCTGGTCTACCCAAATATGGGATGGAGCATACTGCTTCTGCTTTCGCCTTTCAGCCCCAATCCAGGAGCCTTCACAGGCAGTTGCTTCCGCAACAACTATTTTGTGTTAAATTTAAATTTACCAACAAAGAAATAAAGGGAGACTAGTATAACTATTTCAAGCTTTTTAGCTGTCATCAGCTAGCCATATCCTTCTGGGATTCGAACAGAAATGTTGATATAAACATTTTCAGACCTGAGCACTTTTCAATAGCACATCTAAAAAAACAATGTCAGCCTAGACTACTGTTGTTTATATAATCTATTTAATAAAAAGTGAATTCTCCAAGAGATCACAGGGCTAGCATCCTGCACAATTAGATTACAGATTTCTAAAAGCTATTTACTTGCATCATCCCTCGGATTTCACTTATGCTATCTGAGGAACCATTGAATCACAGGCTATTTGCAGACATTTGCTTGGAATGTGTCCATAAAACAGGGTATGGTATCTTTTTATAATTCGATAACACATTTAATTGGACCTGATCTATTAAAAACAAAATATAATCCAATGCAGTATTTTCTGAAAGCAGACAGTGGAGCTCACAGAAGTAACACATGTAATTTGTATTTTCCTTTAATCTATATTTCTTTTCTTTCATGCAAAAAGAAAATGCAGATTTTAGTGCTAATGTTATTCATAGTGTTTTTTGATATGGAACAAAACTTCTTTTGGACATTAGCTTATTCATGTCGCTTAAATGTTAAAACCAAAGCATATTACTTTACTTAATCTAAGAAAAAAGAATGACTCCCAATCACATTGAGCAAATAATAATACCTGAATCAGTAGTGGGTTCTAAAACCCTTTGCTATGTGCAGAAGCGTCCCGGGTGGGTGGGCGGACCCTCCCGCCACCGGCGCTACCAGTTTGCAGAACCGGGCCGAACCAAGAACAACCCACCGCTGACCTGAATGCATATGACATCATATATGTGTGTTATTTGAATAGATAAGAAAGAAAAGGAAATGGTAGTATTATGCATGTGGACATAAATTGTGACAACAAAAGTAACACATCCATGTGAATAGAAGAAAATGTTAAGAAAAATAAAATGTATTTATTGTACATTACAAATATTTATACAGGTACTACATATCTGGTTAGAATGTATTGGGAAGTTATTTTTTCCTATGGAACTGCCAGCTCCAACTCTGATCCATCTCACTAATATGAAAAAGTATGCATGTTCCTAATTTGTTTAATGTAAATGGATTTTCATTTTTGCCCTCCAGAAGTAACATGCTACTATGAAAACTAGACTTTAAAATGTGAATGAAGCAAAAATGATGCCTTTAAACTGTAGTGCTAGAGAAAATTGTTGAGACTACCTTGGACTGCGAGAATTCATAATTCAGTAGTACATAAAATAAAACCAGTCTTATTGGAAGCATTAAAATTTAAGGTAAAATTTAAATATTTTAGACATATAATGTGAAGACAAGAATCATTGGGAAATGCTCTGATCATTGGAAAAATGTGGCTTGATATTATCATTGATGACACAAATGAACTTATGAGTACTTGGTTATTGATAGATGATCTTAGAGACTTGAAGCATCAGAAATTATTGAACAGCAATAAAGGAAGGAGACTATCAAAGTGCATCATGAGACAAGGGGGAGATGTGATCCAACAGATTTTAAATTGTTTATATCATGCCTAGATGATTAAGAGTCAACAAGGATTTGATGGCAGCTACTTAATTTACTGCAATAAAACAACAAAGGATATTGTGGCAATTTAAGGACAACATTTTTTATTGCTTATGAAGTTTCCAGGATGTTAATCACTTTTACCAAATGCATGTAACATACAATATTTCAGAAAGAATTATTATATATTCATTAATTTAGGATGGACAAGGGAAATATTAGCTCATAATGTAATGCAATACAGGAACTGCAAGCAATGAAAATTGACAGTCATTAAGAAATCAGTGGTTGATCGTGATAAATATATTATTAATAAGTTGTTTTAAAAGTTTTTCTTAATATTCAGTCAAAATTTTCTTTCTGACAGTTAAATCCATTATTTCCTCTCCTACACTTTGGAACAATAGAGAAGAGATCGTGACATTCTTCTGTAATGTTATTTCACATACATGAAGCGTATACTTCTCCTTCCTATACCATTCTCCCCTTCTCAAGGCTAAACACTGCCAACCATTCAATATCAAATTTGTTTGAACGCTCGTTAAAGTGTGATGCTCAGAACCGGACTCAAGGGATCTGCTCAATACAGAATAATGCAGCACAATTACTTTTCATTATTAAAAACAACTTTAAAAGCTTCTCTTAATGCAGCCAAAAATTTCATTTGTATTTCTGCAGTCACATCACCCTTCTAATTACATTAAACTGATAATCAACTACTATTCCAAGATCTTTCTCACAAGTACTACTATGTGGAGAATTATCTCGTCTCATTCCTATGCATTTGATTTTTGTTTTCTAAATGAAAGATTTTGCATTTGATTCTGTGGGGTTTCATTCTATTATTTTCAGCTCACTTTGGAAGAACATTTAAAGTGAATACTGAACTACAACCGGATACCCATGAGAGTTTATTGCACAGGACTGATTTTATATCTGAATGGTTTATCTATGGTATATATAGGTGATGAACAGTATTCTACTTTTTTGGTTCTTGGGCTTTGTTGATAGATATTTTTTCTATTTTATTATGGTTTCAAAATGTTCACTAGAATTTTTTTCATTGTGTCTTTGATGAGTTTGAACAGAAATGACTGTATATTATTATTGTCTGCTACATGGAGGGAAATATGCAGTGGAGTACCCCAAGGCTCTGTTTTAGGCCCAGTACTCTTCAACATCTTCATCAATGACTTGGACGAGGGGATAGATGGGGAACTCACCAAATTTGCAGATGACACCAAGCTGGCAGGACTAGCCAACACTCCAGAAGATAGGCTCAAGATACAGAAGGATCTTGACAGACTTGAACATTGGGCGCTATCTAACAAAATGAAATTCAATGGTGAAAAAAGTAAGGTTCTACATTTAGGCAAGAAAAACAAAATGCACAGGTACAGTATATGTGGTACCTTGCTCAACAGTAGTAACTGTGAGAGGGATCTTGGAGTCCTAGTGGACAACCATTTAAATATGAGCCAGCAGTGTACAGCAGCTGCCAAAAAAGCTAATACAGTTCTAGGCTGCATTAACAGAGGGATAGAATCGAGATCACGTGAAGTGTTAATACCACTTTATAATGCCTTGGTAAGGCCACACTTGGAATACTGCATTCAGTTTTGGTCGCCACAATGTAAAGGGGATGTTGAGACTCTGGAAAAGAGTGCAGAGAAGATGATTAGGGGACTGGAGGCTAAAACATATGAAGAACAGTTGCAGGAACTGGGTATGTCTAGTTTAATGAAAAGAAGGACCAGGGGAGACATGCTAGCAGTGTTCCAATATCTCAGAGGTTACCACAAAGAAGAGGGAGTGAAGCTATTCTCCAAAGCACCTGAGGGTAGAACAAGAAGCAATGGGTGGAAACTAATCAAGGAGAGAAGCAACTTAGAACTAAGGAGAAATGTCCTGACAGAACAATTAATCAGTGGAACAACTTGCCTCCAAAAGTTGTGAATACTCCAACACTGGAAATTTTTAAGAAGATGTTGTATAACCATTTGTCTGAAGTGGTATAGGGTTTCCTGCCTAAGCAGGGGGTTGGACTAGAAGATCTCCAAGGTCCTTTCCAACTCGGTTATTCTATTATATTCTAAAGTTCAAAGCAGGCAAATATTCACAATCAAAATTGACAAGATCTTGAGAGATTTCGCACAAGAACAAATATTGCAAAATTTAACCATAGTATCTCATGAATTCTGGGGTTTATTGGTAGGCTACTAGACATCATCAAAAGAAGACATACAGAATACAGAACGACAGAGTTGGAAGGGATCTTGGAAGTCTTCTAGTCTTCATAAATGCACCACCCATGTCTACTGTATTGCTGCCCCACATTCCCAAGTAAGGAGATGCCTTAATAACTTTCTCAAGGTACATTTTGTGCATTTGGGAGAAAGTTCTTCAGAAAGTCATATAACTCTTTTTGGTATTCTTCACCATCTGTACCACCTCAATATCTCTAAAATGAGGTACTGGAGCATTGTTTCAATAATCCGGCTTGTTTATGCTCATCAGTCCTCTCCCTTTATCCATCTCACCAAGAGAAGATTTTGTTTTTGATATTATAGATGGCTCAATCTTCTGCAAACTTAAGAGGTATGAGATAATAATGCTTTTTGCTAAGTACCGATAACTGTCTGAATGCAATAGAATTGTTCTGTATAAAATCTTAGGCATATTGCAACCACCTGAAAAGATCCATTTGGAATTCTGCTTGCAACCATTGAGAATATTTGCTCTGAATGGATGCCTTCTCTCTCTCTCTTTTTTTCTCTCTCTCTCTCACACACACTCTTTAATTGATCTATCTAGTTATATTTATCTATATCTATTGCTTTTAACTGCAAGGCATTTCCTACATAGCTGAATTCATTTTATTCATAAAATAAACTTTTCAACAGTGAAGAATTTTTGGGCTGCCATATACTACCAGGTTCTGTTGAAGAGAACAGGTTCTGTTAAAATCCAACTAATACAAATAGACTTCACTGAAGACAACACTGAAAAAGCACTACGCAGCCAAAAACCTTCCCTGTCAATCGGACCTGATGGACTATGTGCATACTTCCTAAAAAAGCTCTCCACAGCCATAGCTGAACCACTAAGCATAATCTTTGAAAAATCCTTCAGGACCAGTTCCCTACCAAAACTATGGTCACTAGCCACGGTCATCCCCATCTTCAAAAAAGGAGATCCCAGTCTAGTAGAAAACTACAGACCAATCTCTCTATGCTGCATCACATGCAAAGTCATGGAATCAATCATAAACCAATCCATTACCCACCACCTAGAAACTAACAACCTACTCTCAAACAAGCAATTCGGTTTCAGAAAAAAATTATCCTGCAATCTACAACTACTACACTGCAAAAACATATGGACCTCAAAACTTGACCAGGGCAAAACAATAGACACAATTTACATAGACTTCTGTAAAGCTTTCAACTCAGTGGTTCGCGATAAACTACTTCTGAAACTGAAATCCTACGGCATCTCTGGACCCCTTCATGACTGGATAACTGCGTTCCTGTCAAACAGACAACAAGTGGTCAAAATAGGGAGTGCGCTATCAAATCCCATACCTGTTAACAGCGGTGTTCCCCAAGGCAGCATACTAGGACCAACACTCTTTATACTTTATATAAATGACCTTTGCGATCACAAGCGACTGAGTTCTCTTCGCCGATGATGTAAAACTCTTCAATACCACCGACAACACTGCTATCCTCCAAAAAGACCTAGACTTTGTGTCAGAATGGTCAAACATCTGGTAACTCCAAATCTCAATCAACAAATGCTCTGTCCTACACTTGGCAAAAAAACCAGAACACCAAATACAAGCTGAATAGACAAGACCTTGCAGACAACCCTCACCCTTTCAAAGACCTTGGAATACTCATATCAAATGACCTAAGTGCCAAAGCCCACTGCAACAACATCGCCAAAAAGGCTTCAAGAACTGTTAACCTAATCTTACGTAGCTTCTTCTCCAGTAATATCACACTACTAGCCAAAGCATACAAAACATTCGCCAGACCAATCCTTGAATACAGCTCATCTGTCTGGAACCCACACCGCATATTGGACATAAATACATTAGAAAGTGTTCAGAGATACTTTACAAGAAGAGTCCTCCACTCCTCTACTCGCAACAGAATACCTTGGGCAACCATACTTGAAATCCTGGGCTTAGAAAGCTTAGAACTACGTCGTCTTCGGCACGACCTAAGCATAGCTCATAAAATTATCTGCTACAACATCCTTCCTGTCAATGACTACTTCGGCTTCAACCACAACAATACACGAGAACACAACAGATACAAACTCAAAGTGAACCGCTCCAAACTTGACTGTAGAAAATATGACTTTAGCAACAGAGTGGTAAATGCCTGGAACTCACTACCCGACTCTGTGGTTTCATCCCCAAATCCCCAAAACTTTACCCTTAGACTGTCCACTGTTGACCTCACCCGATTCCTACAAGGTCAGTAAGGGGCGTGCATAAGTGCACCAGGGTGCCTACCATCCCTGTCCTAATGTTCCCGCTTATCAGTACCCATCTTATGTATATAAACAATGTCATATCTATGTATATTACCAACACGTACTTGACATAAATAAATAAACAAACAAACAAACAAACAAATAAATAAATAAATAAATAAGAGTTTATTCAGACAATAATTCACAGCAGGAAAGTACACAATGGAATAAATGCAGATGGCAGTGTCAGCGTCTGGGGGAAATTTTGAACTACTTTATATTCCATTAACTGATTTTTTAATGTATTTTAGTAGCTTTGTGGAAAACAAGAATGGGGGGGAGCTGGTTTTGAGATGAACATGTGCATTAGAATAATCCCAGGTTAGGAATAATTTAAGAAGACAATCAGACCGAGGTGACTCAGAATGTTTCCGAATCCAGCAGTCAACATCACCGTCCACATCTTGGATATACTTGAACCGATTCTGAAGTCTTTATGACCAACTTGAGTGTAGTCAGCTACTGTAGAGTTTGGGAATCACGATTCATGCGCCTGAAGACGAAGAATCCTCTTTCTTTGAATAGTGCAACACGCACTTAAACGTGAGGTGCAGGTAAGCGCGCTCTCCCTATGAAAAATCTGAGGAAAAAAAACTCAGAAATGTAGTCGAGCTATAAACGGACAACCTCATTTCTCTGAAAAAAGAAAAAGGGTGTTCTTGCAATTGATAATACAATGCAACATAGTTGTGTGGGTGTACGTGCCTTTAGCTTTTAAATAAATGAAAACTGCTATGCCACTTTCAATGACTCCGATCAGGCTGAGGGCATCAGCCCCTTAAGCTGGCGGAAGTTGTGGTTTTATTTCCCTATTTATATGGCAAAGTGAAAGCCGAGCGGGAAATGTAGTCCCCAATTCGATGCAGAACACCGCTCAAGTTGCAGCAAAGGTGTCGAACATAACGACGACGCGTACTTCAAACTTCAACCTTCCGAGGCTCCTTTTGTATTACACTGGGACTAAAAGCAAATGCAAGTGCACGGGAGTGATGGAAACTACGGACGCATTCATTTTTACCTTTCTGCAACTTTGCATTGTTGCCTGCCGGCGGAAGAGGCGGAAGCACCTTGGCACCCAGGTGCAGTCCAAGTCTTCCCTGTTTCCTATGGGCAATTCTCTTTCTCTTAGGCAATATTAAACATGGCGTCCAAAATCACCCCGGAAGTGGGGCACTGTGGGTAGATCTACAGTCAGAAGTCTATGCCTCCGCTCGCGTTGCTTTCATCCCCCGCGGGGAACATTTGAGCTGCGCCGAACGCGCGCGGACCTTTTCGCTCGCGCTCCGCTTTCCCGGCTCGACGCGTGCTGACAGCGCCTGACGGCGCGCGCCCTGAACCGCGAATGAAGCGCGCCCCCGTTGCTTTTAGCCGCCCGCTTCGCTCGGCGCTCAGGCCTTAATTGGGGAGGGAAGGAGACACAACATGGCGCTCGTGCCCGGGCAGGTGCTGCGGGTCGCCATCCTCCTCTCCTATTTTTCCATCCTGTGCAATTACAAGGCCATTGACATGCCAGCGCACCAGACCTATGGAGGCAGCTGGAAATTTCTGACCTTCATTAACCTGGTAAGTCATCTTGCCCCCCGCCACCGCCTCCTCTTCCTCGGGATGTAAAGTATGCGATCCCGTATCCCGGGCAAGGAGAGTGGTTGCGTTTCCCGGCTAAAATTTTGCCCCGGGGACGAGGCCTCCTTTGCGCGGAAGGACTGGTGACGGGCAGCGCTTTCAAGGGGACGCCAGAAGGGGAGGTGCTGTGAAGGAAGACGCTGTTCATTCGCACCGTCGTTTTTAAAGAAAGAAGAAAAAGGCACCGCGGTTGCAACGCTGTCTTTTGGAGCTGTCTGTTTACTGACTACCCACATGAACAGTGCTAGGGAAGAGAGTGAAATATATTAGGATTATTGGCTCCCCCGCATTTAGAAATAGCGATACAAGGCACTTCTCCAAAAATGATATCTGCAACTCTGTAAGGAGAAAGAGAATTATAGGTAGCTGCTGAGAGGATAGCAACCCCAATGAATGACATTATTGTACATTAGGAAAAGGAGAAACCAGAAAGTCCAGTTGTCTCTTGAAAAAAGCACCTTTGGGATATTGTGCATTATATTATTTCACAAGCAAAGACGCAGTTCATCAATTTAAAAAGGTTGGCTAGTTTTTTTTCTTTAGAATTTCCGCATATTTCACGAACATCCAAGTTAAAATATCACTTATATTCTAACTATTTATGTTTGGTTATTATTTTATTTTATTTTATTATTATTAATGCAAAGTCACAGTTTAGCAGTTCTTTAGCTGGTGTTGGCCTTCCTATGCATCAGTTCTTCCCAAGGACCTAGGATGTCGTAATGGCATAATATATGTGTGAATCCAAGCAGTGTGGCCTTTTGCAATTGACAGTTGGAAACTTCGTTCATTGTGCAAGTTTTCTAAGTGCTGGCCAAGATTTTTTTGGTTTCGGCACCCAGTGTACTGATTTATTACTAGCCAAAGCTTTCTCCTATTAGGAACACATAAAAATATTATTCCAGCCACACTAAAGTACTTGAACTATTATTTATCCTACCATAGTTAGCTCTGCCCATTCTGGAGGAATTACCTGAAATTTTAAAGAACCTTGCCTCATTTTGTAGTCTAAAGGCTGAATTTGAGTTGCCCACAACTGCCCGTAGCTGTCACTGCATATTTACGCTGCAAAGGAGTTGTTGGGTAACTGTAGGTTGCTGACGCAAGCATCTCCCAAATCCCAACTGCATGTTGTGCGAAGGTGCACATCCTGCATGCTGATTGGTTGATCCGACTTCTGTTTTGTGCTTTGCTCTTTGGGTGCCCCCTAGTCAGAACAGTACATTTTCAGAAATAGAAATGGAACACCTATATAACCATTCCCAAACAACAAATGCATACTTTCCCTTATGTGTAGTGCTGAAGAATTCTGCTAGAGGGTTAAAATTGTGAGAGTAGGAAGGTTTTGTTCATTTTTTTTACTTTGTATGAGAGCAAGATACCATCTTCCAGTTTAGAAGGTCCCATTAAAATAGAGTGTCTTTCCCCTAAAGATATGAGAATCAGAAGTGATAACAGTGATTCATGACTCTTCTTGATAGATATAAAAGTGACAAGTATAACTCCAGTGTTTTAGTCTGCCTCCTCAAATCATCAATCTCCGATTTTGGGTACAGTAGGACAATATGGGTATAAATAAAAAAGCAAAGAATTTGCTTTCTTGACCCAAAGTTCAATATTAAAATTAAACTTAACCTTTTGCATCACAGAGACTCAAGTTTTGGGTAGTTGATCTGCAGTGATATTTAAAAGTTTGAATTTTCAGTCTTTATGCAAAAATATGACCTAAACTTCTTTTAATCCGTTTTTGATGGTTTTTATTTCAGTTATTTATTTGTAACTATTTTTGTTTTCTATTTTTAAGTGTTTGAGTTGCCCAGAGTAATATATGTGAGTTGGCCAGCTTATATAAATAGAATGGATAAACAAACAAATAATTCCTTTTCTCAGCATTATGTCTATCTTTTCAATAATGAAAAAAACTTCCAGGTGACCAGGATGGCCTTGTATTGATGTCATGTCTTCTTTTCAATTATTTGAGGTTAGACGTAATACAGTCTCTTGCTGAGAAAGTGATCCATGTTAAATTGTGTTAAATTGTTTGGAAAAAAGGGGGGAAATAACTACGGTACATTTCATAAAGATAACTTTTTGCTTTCTCAATTGGTGACAGCACATATTTGACCTTGTCTGGGCTTGGAGGATAAGTAATTTTGAGACTAGCTGATACTTAGGTGACCTATAGATAGTATTAGAGCTGTGGATAGAGTGGCAAGTCAAAAATACATCCCAGTAGAAAGTTATGGCAAATCACTTCCAAATCATTATCAAGAAAATTGCATGAATCTATCAATGAAGTCACAGGGAGTCAAACTCAGATCAAAGGATTGTACCTTGTACCTTATTTTTTAATATTCTAACAATACATTGGAAGCCTTCATAAATGCTTAGGGCAGAAAACAAATACTTGATGAAGGAAGTATCAGACTGGGCTTTTCCTGTAGAGTTTAATGTCCACTAAATTGTATTCTTTGGTAGAATAATGTTTCCCAACAGGATAGATAGACCAATTTTACATACTTTCTCAAAGAAGTGTAAATTGTAGTATACAAATCTGCAACTTACAACAAATCTTCTGATTTGATAGCACTCTTCCTTTCATCATAACCAAATTATACAATTTTATTTTTAGCACATCTTTCTTCATACCTCCAGAGTTTTGATAATTTATAAAATTGATAAATCTCCACTAGCATTTTGCTAAACACAATATTTAAGTCTGTCTAGCTAAGAAAGGAAGGCAAGTGAGGGAGTACAATAAAATGCATAAAATTATGCATGTTGTAGATAAGTGAACAGAGAAATTTTCTGTATTTTGCATAGAATCGTCTATTAAAGCTGCATGTGCAGAAATTTACCACCAATAAAAGGAAATAATTAGAATTGTTGGTAAAAGAAGTACAGACACAAAGCAAAAGGCTATCCAGTATCAAAACTACCATATTTACCTTCTACTTGCTAGGAGCAATGTTGGGAGAGAGCTATTACACTTACCTTACTCATCCCCAAATGCATCCTCTTGTCCGCTATATACAATATAAATATAAATTAAAACAATAGACTGTACTTACTAGAAAGACAAAAACCATTAAAAATGAAAATGAAATTGAATGGAAATGAGTTTGGATAAGTTTGACTTATTTTGGATGATTTCAGAGGCTCATAGAATATACCCGAAAAGAACATAAATTGTCCCTTTTCTTCTTAAATATTGCATTACAAAGATTTTCTGATATGATACATATGATATGATACATTATGCTTTGATACAGAAATGAACAAGCATTAGGTTAAGAACATAAATTTTGTCTCTCTGGGAATAGGGACACTAAATCTACAAAGTTTTAGAGACATCAACCAAATTTGTAGAGTGCCACAGATCCTGCTGTCTACATTTTGATGTTGCACATTGGGCTTGTATCATTATGCATCATAATATAGTATTCAGTTATTTGGCTTTATGCTGATTCACAAAGCAACACACTTTAAAATATTTGACTGTGGTATTTTGATTTCATCTGCAGAAGAGATTTACTAATTTTAACAGTTCTTATGAAATAGTTATTTTTGGACAATTGCCTTGTTCAACGTGGCAGTGGCATATTAAATGTCTACGTATCTTTAGTAAACCTGGAAGTGCCTTAATTCTCAATGTTACCTCTACCAAATTACCATTCATAGCTGCTTCTTAAAATAAATAAGATTGCTTGAGTGTGTATTTTTGAAGTTCTTGGAAATTAGCGTACTTGGAATTTTCCTAGGTTCAATTTAAAAAAAAGTTCCAGAAGGTAAAATTTAGTTCAAGTCTGACTTCTCAAATAAATGTGTTCAGGCATTCTAACATATACTTGTATTCTAAATGGAGAGTATTGTATTCCTAATTGTATTGCTTGTATTGTATTGTATTTCTAATTACCGTATTTTTCGGAGTATAAGACGCACCTTTTTACCCTCAAAAAGAGGGTGAAAATTTGGGTGTGTCTTATAAACCGAATGTAGCCCCACCCAGTCACCCCCACCCTTTGGCCTCTGCCTGCCAACAATTTACCTCTTTGCAGCAAACAGGGCAAAGCCTTATTAGCACACTAAGAGATTACTTGCCTCCCGACCTACAGCTGACAGGCTTGCAAGCCACATGGTAAAATGAAACTAACTACGGTGGCTGTAATGAGACAAAATGCTGGGAGATGAACTGCTGGCAATGTTACACTCTTGAAATTGCAACAAGGTAAGCTACAGCTACTGTAGCCTAGAGCTAGAGCTCTTGCCTCACAGTCAGGATGTTGTGAGTTCTATCCTAGGTAGAGGCAGATTCTGTTAATATGCTATTTTGTTAAATGCTTGTAGTGTTCAAATTATAAGACTTATTTTTTAAAGACTGCTTTATTATTGTTCTAGACAACTTAACAAAATGAAGAAGCTTTTAAAAATAAATTCTTGCTCTGAAGAGGCCCAGTGCTATTGTATCTTCTTTTAAATAGCAGAAAGCCTTCTAGAAGTCGGGAAACGGGGGAGCGGGGGGATCGTGCACGCATGCACAGGGGCGGGGCAGCACGGGGGATCACATGCGCATGTGCAGGGGGCATTGAATTATGGGTGTGGGCACTCGCACGTGCGCAATGGCGTGCACGTGCGTGCTTTTGGCACCCGAGGAAAAAAAGGTTCGCCTTTAATTTACAAAGTAGTACTAATTTACAAAGTAGTACTAATAAGATTGCTACTACATCAGTGATGGCGAACCTTTTTTTCCTCGGGTGCCAAAAGCACGCGCGTACACGCTATTGCGCATGTGCGAGTGCCCTCACCCATAATTCAATGCCCCCTGCACATGCGCATGTGATCCCCCGTGCTGCCCCGCCCCTGTGCATGCGTGCACGATCCCCCCGCTCCCCCGTTTCCCGACTTCGGGTGGGCCCAATAGGCCCATTTTTCGCCCTCCCCAGGCTCCAGAGGTTTTCTTGTAGCGTAGGGAGGGCGAAAATGGCTCCCCCTGCCCCCTGGAGGCCCTGCGGAGGCCGAAAACACCCTCCCAGAGCCTCCGTGAAAGCCAAAAATCAGCTGGCTGGAGCGCACATGCGCACTGGAGCGGAATTAGGGCAACAGCTCGCGTGCCAGCAGATATGGCTCCGCGTGCCACCTGTGGCACCCGTGCCATAGGTTCGCCATCACTGTACTAGATGGTGGGAATATGTATTCATAAAGATAGGCTTCAAGTAAATGGGAAATACTACTTAGTTCCATTTCCAGTTTATTTATCTTTCTTTTCTCTGAGATAATTCTTCCTCTGTCTTTTTGGTTTCTTGAGACCTCCATATTCTCTGACCTATAGCACTCAAAAACAGGGAGAAGATTGCTGTGGGGATAATAGGAGGAGAAAGATGCATTGGACCTGTTTGCCACCTTTAGTTATTTTTAAAAATAATAAAGATAGGATACAAACAGACAAACAAACCTGAAGTATATTGAGGAGGAGAAGTACAGTATTATCTACTGTGCAAAAATGCTTACATTTTTACAAAGCTGGATTGAGAGTCATTTGGGTTCATGTTTCATGTCATTCTGCATTAAGTTTGTCTCTGCATGTAGATTTTGTTTTGTTTCTAAATCTATAAAAAAGACCAAGTGATTTTTTCCCTAGGATTTCCTCATGGAAATTTCAGTTTAGTTTGTTTTTAAATTGAATCATTTTAATAGTATTGTATCCTTTTCCTATTCAGTTCCATGCATTCTGATACTGTAGAACTCGGGACATAGATGAATTTTGTCAGAAGAGTCCAAATTATTTAGTACTGTATTTTGCATTTTTTCCCAGTTTAGCTAATTAAATATATACATACAATTTTTATTTCCTGATGATATACAAAGTATGGATCTAAAATTCAGAGATAACAAAAACAAAAATTAAATGTATTTGATGGACAAAAATAATAAATTTAAAGCACTTCAAAGGGAAATCTTGCTGGAAACAGTATTTTCAAAAATTACTGGAAGGGATGAACAGTCAAAGCTTATGATAATTTTTGGAGTCATAATGCTGTAGATCAGTAGTGGGTTCTAAATGCCATTGCTACCGGTTTGCGCGCATGCGCAGAAGTGTCCCGGGCGGATGGATGGATGTGTTCTTGTGCCCTCTGCGCATGCAGAATGCTTTGCGCTTTGCGCATGCACAGAGGGCACAAGAACGCAAATGGTGGTGTCCAGGCGGGCGGGAGAAGCGGGCGGGGGAAGCCCCGCGCCGCGAACCGCCACCAGCTTCTTCGGCTCTGCGGCGACCAACAGGTAAGAGCGTACCGGGAGGAACCCACCTCTGCATCACTGGCCTAGGATATATCACTAATCACAACTCTAATATTGTGTGTAATATAAAATATATTTAATTCAAAATAATTGTTTATGCTGAATAGGAGTCAAGCAAAATTAAACTTTAGAAAAGATAATATGAAATGTGATCTAGTAAAAATACATTCCATATAAACACATATTTGCTAAATGGATAAAAATGCCCTGTCTTGTAAACAGGACATGGAAAGTAATAAAGGCAGATTTTATACGTACAGTTCAGAAGAAGCAGAAGAAACAGCAGTTAGCATATAATTTAGAGCTTTTTAAAATAAAAGGTGATGGTGACTTAAATAGATGTTAGGGTGATTTTTATGTTTTTTCAAATATGGCAAAAGTGCAAAGATGATGTTGAAAGTGGGGACCAAAAATGAAACGTTGGTGCATTAAGGGAGAAAAACGTCCACAGAGACAGACAGTACAGTATTTTTTTCAGAATGATGCCAGACCGCCCCTTGTTCTCAGAATTGGCATTAATACCATAATTGAAGAGGAAGAGTTCAGGATAAATGCACATATCCTGTCTACTGTTCCACGCTTGCTAAGCAGCCCTTTCATCACTGTATAAAGAAATGCACTCACACTTGGTAGAGCAGAAAATGAGAATAATACATTTTCATTGTATATTAGAAATAGTGTTTGACTATTAAGCCAGAGTTACTCTGGACAGTAAAGATTATATTCCTCCTGTTTTTTTTTATTTATGAAGCAAGGCTTCAGATTAAGCCTGCACAATATCCAGCCTGAGCATTTTAAAGCGCTCAATAAATTCATTGCTGCCAAATGTCACTACCACCAGGAAGGATCTGCAGCTAAAAATGATATTATCGAGACTGAAATATTTATGTTTCAATATGTTTATATTTCTAATGCAGGTTGTTCAAGCAGTCTTTTTTGGGATCTGTGTGCTGACTGACCTTTCCAGCCTTCTGACTAAAGGAAATGACAGCCAAGAACAAGAAAGGCAACTAAGAAAACTCATCTCCCTCCGTGACTGGATGATGGCTGTTTTAGCTTTTCCCATTGGGGTTGTAAGTACCGTGAAAAGAAAGGAATTTCTTTCCAATTTAGAGTATACCACCCTTGGCTTTTAATCTGTTTTTAAAATGTCAGTTATTTAAAGGAAATCTCCTAGTCACCAGTGCAATTTTATAGACTAAAATGTGCCATTTATTTACTGCGTTTATAAGTAATTCTATTTATTCATTCAATGTAATTATATTAACAAAAATGTTTAGTACATAAGTTCAGTGGGCAATATAGGACTGCTATATAGAAAAAGAAACTGTATTTCCAAGCTTTAAATGTATAATTAATCTCTGTATGCTTCCAAATTCACACTTGTTATATAAAAATAATGATTAAAACAATTAAAAGTACTGATAATCAATTTAAAGTGCATTTGTAAGTGAAACAAAACAGCAAAATAGCATCGAGTACTTAAAAGTTGGTGAATTGTTTTTAATTTTCAAAATGTCAGCATCATGACCTAAACCATGATCTGTTCTTTACACAAGTCCTAAAACTAAAGAGGATGTAATTAAACAAATGAGTCAAAACCATTAGACTTGTTCATTTATTTTTTGAGGAAAATGATCCAGAGCTACATATTTATGTGGCAAAAGTATGTGAACTTTTGCTTTCAGTTACTAGTGTGCTCCCCTGCAGCTAAACATTTCCAATTACTGTTAATCAATCCTGCATTAGCTTGGAGGAATTCTAGTCCATTCCTCCTTATATATAGCAGCTTTAACTCCAGGATGTTGGTGAGCTTCCTCGCATGAACTGCCTTCTTCAGGTCACTTCTAGGATTAAAGTCAGGATTTTGACTTGGCTTTTCCAAAATATTTATTTCTTCTACTTCAATCATTCTTTGGTTGTACAACTTACCTATTTAAAGTCATTGTCTTGCTGCATGACCCATTTTCAGCTTCAGTTCATAGCAGATACCCTGACATTTTCTTGTACCTTTCTGGTACAATTCAGAGTTCATGGTTCCCATCCCAATCCATTGATATCTCGTGGTCAATGATGGCAAGTTGTCCTAGTCCTCAAGAGGCAGAAAAGCAGATCCAAATCATGATACTACCACCGTCATGTTTCACAAATAGGATAAGGTTCTTATACTACAATACAGAGGTGGGTTCCTGCCGGTTCGGACCAGTTCTCTAGAACCGGTAGTGGGAATTTCTCCCCGCTCGCTGAACCAGCAGCGATGGCCGGCTGGACACGCCCCCGAACCGGTCCTCCAGCTTGAAATCCGTCCAGCAGAACCAAATTTACAAGAAAATAACCCTCTGCACATGCGCAAAGCCTCCTGCACATGTGGAAACAAGTTTAACCCAGGAGCAAAACACGCACTTCTGGCATTACCCCGAACCGGTAGCGAAGGTAAGTAGAACCCACCCCTGCTAGAATAGTGTTTGCTTTTTGTCAAACTTAATACTTTTCATTCAAGCCAAAATGTTTCTATTTTAGTCTCATCTTTCTACAGAACACTCTTCCAGTAACCTCCTGACTTATCCACATGGTATTTTGCAAACTGTAGATGGGCAGCAGTGTTCTTTTTGGAGACTAGTGACTCTCTCCTTGCAATTGTTCCATGCACCCATTGTTGTTCAGTGATCTCCAAATAGAGGTGTGTGTCTCATGATCACTGGCATTTGCTAATGTGAGAGAGGCTTTTAGTTCCTTAGATCAGTGATCCCCAACCTTTCCGAGTTGGCAGCCCGATGAAGGGGGGCATAGAGAATGGTTTTGTGTGAGGGACAGGTGTGTGCACGCGCACAACTTCATTTCTGCGTGTTGAGTGGGGCTGCTTGTGCGACCCAATTCTGAATGGGCTGCAGCTGCAGCCCAGTAAATGGCCACAGGTGAGGAGGTTGGGGACCCCTGCCTTAGATCTTAGATCTGGGTTTCTTTGAAAGCTCCTGGAGTATTAAACGTTTTGTTCTTGGTGTGATCTTCTGGGGAGGGTATCATTGGTGTTGAATGGCCTCCATTTGTACATGATCTTCCTGATAGTGAACTGGTGGAATCCAAATTATTTGGAAATAGTTTTGTGACTTTTTACAGTCTAGTGAGCCTCAATGGGCAGAGTCCATGGAGTTGACAGGGGCAAGTCTTAGTCCACCGTTGTGGGAAGAGTTTGGGCCTGTTTCTCCCGAGGATGTGGACAGAGCCGTGGGGGCGATGGGGGCCTCCACCTGTTTATTGGACCCGTGCCCCTCCTGGTTGGTTTCAGCCAGCAGGGAGGTGACACGTGGCTGGATCCGGGCGGTGGTCATCGCTTCTTTGGAGGAGGGATCCGTACCGCAGTCGTTAAAAGCTGCGGTGGTGAGACCCCTCCTGAAGAAGCCTTCCCTGGATCCAGCTGACTTGAAGAACTATCGTCCGGTCTCCAACTTACCTTTTTTAGGGAAAGTTGTGGAGAAGGTGGTGGCTACTCAGCTTCTGCGACTTTTGGATGAAACAGATCATCTAGATGCCTATCAGTCGGGTTTCAGGCGCGGCTACAGTACAGAAACTGCCTTGGTCGCTCTGATAGATGATCTCTGGCGGGCCCGGGATGGGGGAAATTCCTCCATCCTGGTGCTACTTGACCTCTCAGCGGCTTTCGATACCATCGACCATGGTATCCTTCTGCATCGTCTCGGCGAGTTGGGAGTGGGAGGCACCGTTTTACGGTGGTTCTCCTCTTATCTCGCCGATAGGATGCAGTCGGTGTTAACAGGAGGGCAGAGATCCTCCCCTAGGCCCCTGTTATGCGGGGTGCCTCAGGGGTCAGTTCTCTCGCCCATCCTGTTCAACATTTACATGAAACCGCTGGGGGAGATCATCCGCAGACATGGGGTGTGTTTTCACCAGTACGCTGATGACACCCAGCTGTACATCACCACCCCGTCTGATTTCAGTGTGGCAGTTGATGTAATGTGCCGGTGCCTGGACGACGTTAGGATCTGGATGGGGAGGAACAGACTCAGACTCAACCCCGACAAGACTGAGTGGCTTTGGATATTGCCTCCTAAGGACCATGACAACTGTCCCTCCTTGGTTCTCGAGGGAGTGAAACTGACTCCCTCGGATCAGGTCCGCAACTTGGGAGTCCTCCTAGATCCACAGCTAAAATTGGAACATCATCTTACTGCTGTGGCTAGGGGGGCCTTTGCACAGGTTCGCCTGGTGCACCAGTTGCGGCCATACTTGGAGAAGGAGGCTCTACTCACGGTCACTCATGCCCTTGTCACCTCCCGCTTGGACTACTGCAACGCGCTCTACATGGGGCTGCCCTTGAAGAGTATCCGGAGACTCCAGTTGGTGCAAAATACGGCTGTGCGTGCTGTGGTGGGTGTGCCAAGGTACACCCACGTGACACCTATACTCCGCCAGCTGCACTGGTTGCCCATCAGTCTCCGGGTCCAATTCAAGGTGTTGATCATCATCTTTAAAGCCCTTCATGGCTTAGGACCAGGCTATCTCCGGGACCGCATTCTGCCTCATACTTCCCTCCGACCGGTTAGGGCCCACAGAGTTGGCCTCCTCCAGCTCCTGTCAGCCAAGCAATGCCGGCTGGCGGGCCCTAGAGGGAGGGCCTTCTCTGTGGCGGGCCCCGCGCTCTGGAACCAACTTCCTCCAGAGACCCGAACCATCCCCACCCTGCTGGCCTTCCGAAAAGCCGTTAAGACATGGCTTTTCCTGCAGGCAGGGGGTAGAGCTTAATTCCATCTGAACTCTCCCCCGGGTATGTCTGGTTGTTGGATGGTTTTTAATATTGTAATTTTTAATTTTTATATTCTGATTTTAATCCAATTGTTTATTGGTTGTTCTTGTATTTTTTTCTGTGCTGTACGCCGCCCTGAGTCCCTCGGGAGTTGGGCGGCATATAAGAAAACCAAATAAATAAATAAATAAATAAATAAATAAATAAATAAATAAATAAATAAATAAATAAATAAATAAATAAATAAATAAATAAATAAATAAATAAATAGCTGTTTCCTCAGAAATGTGACTTCGTTAAAGTCACTTTTCTATATACAGTATCTGTATGGTGAAGATCAGACTTGGTTAATGAATAGCCAGAATTCTGTACTTTAAGGCAAAACTTTCCACACTTATACCTGCTGAACATGTGATTGATTGAAACGCCTGACTCTATTTTCTTGTTAAAATGAATTGTTAAAGAAGTGCTGGCAGACCTGCAGACCTGCAAGGGCTGCATGCAGGCTGGCGGAGACTATGGTAGGGAGCATAGGCAGGTTGGTGAGGGCTGCAAGCAGAGAGGTTGCTGCAGGTCAGTGCATGGTATTAAAGGCAGGCTGGTGGAGTGGGTGCTATGGAGTACGAAATCTCTTCTGAGAAGCCGGCAGGGAAGGTTACCAATGACAATCACATGATTGTGGGATGATGCAACCGTGATAAGTGTGAACTGCTTACCAAATGCCCAAATCCGATCATTTGTCTTTATGAGTGCTGTGACATCCAAAACTTCAAGTACTGGTTTAAGTACCACTCATTCAGTGCCATCCTAACTTTGAACAGTCACTGAACTGGGGATAGCTGCATAACTTTGTATATCAATCATCTTTGTATATGGTTACCAAGATATCACTTTGTGTATCAATTCTCCAGTGAGGTTGCAGGATAAGCCAGGAATGGGTGTTGACTTTGTCCTTTTGCCCAGAGACTGAGTCATAATTTTTAGCCACGCCCCGTTGTCTCTCTCTCTGGCTCCAGTTTATCGACTCAGTCCTGCCAGAGAGAGACGCTTCGCTTGGTGGCTATCAACCTCTGGACGAAAGAACCAGACAGCTATTTCCTAATCTATCCTGCTTACATCCGAAGTGAAAGCTGTGTTAAAACAATTGAACAAATAATGAAAATATAAGTAAAGAATCATAAATAGGGAAATAGCAAAGAATCAATGAAAAGCTTGGAAGAATAGAAAAGGTTTCAAGAGCAAAGAGGGGACCAAAGAGAATGTGTGAAAATCATATTCTGTTTTATTACATTTTTCTAGATTCCTAGAGTTGATACATCTTATGGAATTGTTTTGATCCAGATCTACTTTTTAGTAATTATATCGATTATATGTTAGGACACTTAGATTTTTAGGCAATGGGATACTATTGAGTTTAAAGAAATATTGAATAGGCAACTTGACTAAAATTACAATAATTTCCTTAGGCATGCTTTTTTGAACCTACCTGTTTCATTAAAAAAGTTCTGGCCACCTGAAGCAGCAGATGGTTGCAACCAATTTTGCATACATTGGCAGACTTTGACGGGACAGATGGAATTTCCTGTCTTTTCCACTTTTACCTCACAGACAAGGTCAATAAGCTTTCTGTGCTTCAGAAAATATTCAAATACATGCCAGCTTTTAAAAATCTTCCATTAATATCAGATTTACCTTTTGAAAATTAGCACTGGAAATTTCTTTTCTAATGCTTTTATTTAATAAGCATCTTGTTCTCTTGAATGAAATATAATCTTAGATTTCATTGATACAGAATTAAGAGACGTAATCTTGACATGGACCATATGATCAAAATCACTCCAAGAGCTATCAAAACATTTTTTCAGGAAATCACAAAGAAGCCCAGGAAAGCATCAAGGGATTTTCAGGATTAACTGATTAACTAGACTGTGGATTTGATTTACAGAAGAACACTAATTAAAAATAAGATTCATGAGAAAATAGCAAGTGGAAGCCATGACTAACTAATGACACCATGGATACTATTCTGTAGTTTGCCATAAAGCACATAGATAACCCTATCCTTCAATTTTTTGGATTAATGTTCCAAAATCAAAAGTAGAACCATTCAGACTATACAGGTGTCATTATGTCAGGCAGAAACCAAGTATTGCAATAAAAAGTACCATCTGTTAGGCATGGAAATGATATTGTCATGGTACATGGAATATGCCTTGTTGCCTCAGGACTGGTGTAACCTGCCATCATTAAAAGAAAGCATGAATTCTGCTTTATAGTAAAAAATTCCATAGGATAATATTAAGTAATAATCTGCTGTATTTTAAAGTTTGTGTTGGTATGCCTTCCACATTTGTCATCACCTCCTTAAAGAAGCTCCGTCTCTTCCTATGCTCTCATAGTATTGGCTTGATCACAGGAAAATATCACTTTTGATTTACGGATGCAATATTTCAAACACCTACTTTCCTAGGATCATAGGGTTACTATGCAAGGCTGGAAAAAAGACAGTTTTTTTAGGAAAGTATGACAAGTGTGGTATATGTGCATCTGCATCAGCTCTTAAATAGATTTCTGCCTTAAATTCCATAATATCAGCTAACTAATCATAAGCTACAGCATAAATGAGTCATGCACTGATTCCAGATATTCAAGCAAGGCCACAAGAGAACAGAAGAAGAACAAATGGGGTGTTTTAGAATGACAAAGTCAGACTCCGGATCTAAAGTCCACAGAAAACTTAGAGGTTGTTCAGTAGTTTAAACTAGAAAACTAGAAAATCCTCAAATGTTACACTGAATTTTGGAGAAATAATCCAAAATTCTTACCTATCACGGAGTCTTGACAGGGAATATCTTCTGCACTCATATTGTGCCAGTCACCCATATGACTCCCTGCCCCACACAGCACCTTTTTTGCACACCCTTGTGCACCCTCTCTGATCTGTGCCTTGCACATCCTCCTTGATCTATATGGTGCCTGGCGCACACCCTTGTGCATCACCGCACACCCTCCCTGACATGTACACCTCTCATTCACTCCCTCACATCTTCATGCACTTTCTCTTCCGTGATCCATGGCATATGTCTTGCATACCCTTCTGGACCCTCACTATGCCTCTCATGCTTCCTCGCACATTCGCTTCGAATCACACCATGCCTTTCTTGCTCCCCCTCGCAATTTTGTGAATCCCAACCATGGCATGCCTCTCATACACCTTGGTCTGCGACTTGCAACCTCCTGCAGGCTTCTCCACAGACTTTGATTGCAGGTTGCCAGGAGGCAGTTGCCTTACCTAATAATACTAATGATGGCAACCAAGACTGCAGTGATTGCCATTGCTAAGCAGATTTCATTGCTTAACAACAGAAATTCCAATTCCATTGTAAGTCAATGATTATCAGTACTATGTTCAGCATTGTACTTACTCCCCTTTTATAACATCTTTATAGTTAGAGCCTTGGTGGCACAGTGGTTAGAATGCAATATTACAGGCTAATTCTGCCAGCAGTTCAATTCTCACCGTCTCGAGGTCGGAATGGGGACTTTTTGTCTCTGGCTCTTCATTCTCCTTGGGTGTTTCTCCTTGAGCGATTATCCCCTGACTTATCTCCTCAGGTGACACGCCTCCACCCATTTGCCCTGGGCAATAGGTCACCGGCATCTGCGTCCCACACCCTTCGACATTGCTGTTTCACAGAAAGAGGGTCCGTCCTGGGTGTTCCGCTCCCCCAGACAGTTAGCCCCCAACCAATCAGCTAGAAGGGCCTACTCTCCCCCCCCCCCCAATACAAATCCAGCGAAAGGAGAGAGGAAGTGATATCCTAGCGATCTTTTTGCTGAACTGGAGACCAGGCTATTGGGAGGGGAGGAACATTTGGTTTACTCAGAAGTAAGTCTCACTAAATTCAATGCTAGGATTGAAATAATCGCCTAGTATTTCAAATGGAACAGTTGGTTTACTCAGAAGTAAGAATTCTTTAGAGGACAATTAATATAAATCCAGCGAAAGGAGAGAGGCGTAAAATAATTTGCCAAAATGCCTTCCTCTCTCTCTCTCTCTCCCCTCAGCCTCCCCTCCCCCCCCCACCAATACAGAGAGGAACAGTTGGTTTATCGGAAGTAAGTCTCACTTACTTCACACATCTCTGCACCCTGCCTTGCTTTCCTTTTACGCACACACACACACAACCTTCTGCACCTTTCCTTTTCTGCGCTGGGATTCTCCTCAAAAGTGGAGAAAAGGTATGATATTCTAGCTATCTCAATTCTCCCCCCCCCCCCCCACTGAAAGGCATATATTCTCCACTTTGAGGAGAATCCAGGCACACAACCTTCTGCACCTTTCCATTTCTGCTCCTGGATTCTCCTCAAAGTGGAGAAAATGTGCCTTTTAGCAGGGGGGAGGGGGGGAATTGATATTGCTAGGATATCACAACTTTTCTCCACTTTGAGGCACATTTTCTCCACTTTGAGGAGAATCCCAGCGCTTTGTACATTAAAAGTATACACAACAGAACAATAGTAACTCGTTGAATGTTGATACTGATAAAATGTAATTCTTACAATAAAAGTGTGACTTTATATGCATGAATATATATATGTATTCTTTTCTCTTTGCCCCAGTTTGTTGTGCTAATGTTTTGGAGCATCTATATCTATGACAGAGAACTTGTTTACCCCAAGCTCCTTGATAATTTTATACCAACTTGGCTGAATCATGGAATGGTAAGTATAAAAACAATGTTTCTTTTAAAGAATATTAAGGAAAAAAATCAATTTTTTCATGTGTAGATATTGAAATACATAATATGAAGTGTCCATGGATGTCTACAGCATAATAGCAGAAAAATGTCTGGTATTTTTTAAAAGGAGTAACTTTTCTACAACAGCTTATTAATATGAGTATGGAATTAGTTTTGCCAAAATTAAGGCCACAGACGAATATGAAATCACAAAGTTATTAAACAGCTGTTAAATCTCCCAAATTTCAAACATGATTATTTATAAAATATACATAATACATTAGTTCCCATTAATGGTATTATTCCAATTTTAATATATGTGCTGCTGAAACGAGTACAAGTCCCATTAATGATGACATTAAATAAACGGTTTTTTTTAAACAACAACAACTTCATTTCCCCCCTCCCAATTTTCTTAAAATTGTAGAAGAAAAGGCTGGATATTTCCCCCAGTGTTAAAAGTTATGAAAACTTTATTTCTTTACTGAATATTTATTGCATTCATGATTTCATGTATTAATTGGCTGAAATGAATATCTTTACTCCATTTTGAAATACTTTTACGCTGTATTTTGTTTCTCAATATTAAAAACTATTTAAGTTCTTAGTACAAATATTTAAAAATATGTTAACAATTAGCTTTTTACATAAGTGTATATTTCTGCATGGTGTCTCAGATTCATAGAGACATGGAATTCCTCCCCCCCCTTAATTCCTCCCACAAGTCGTTTCTGTGATTCAAAGTATAAATATTTTGATAGTCTCAACTTATAACCATTTATTTAGCGACCATTCAGTTACAGTGGCACTGAAAAAAAGTGACTTACAACTAGTTCTCACACTTACAACACGCACAGCATCCCCATGGTCACATGATCAAAATTCAGGCACTTGGCATGTATTTACAATGGTTGTAGCATCCTAGAGTCATATTACCACTATTTACGATCTTAACTAGCTTCTGACAAGCAAAGTCAGTATGGAGAGGAAAGGCAGATTCACTTAACGACTGTGCGATTCACTGTGCGCAGTGATTCGCTTAACAACTCTGGAAAAAGTCATAAAATTAGGTTCAATTCACTAAACAGCTGCCTTGCTTAACAATGGAAATGTTGGCCCCTTTTGTGGTTGTAAGTCACAAATTACAATCTGTGATGTTAGGTAAGGTTTTGCGAAAGACTCCAAGAGGATGCATTTTATTTATTTATATATTAAGTCAGCATTTAGAATCTCCCATCCCATCCTATAGAAATTGCAGAGATATTATATAGATAGTCTTCATTTAACAACCGTTCATTCAGTAACCATTCGAAATTACGACAGCCCTGAATGGTCTTATGACCCAAACACGAACGTACGACCATTGCAGCTCTCCCCATGGTTATTTGATTGCGATCAGGATGTTTGGGTGCCCCAAAATCAAGTGATCGCTATCTGCGATCTTTCCTACTGGCTTAACCAGAAAGAGCAGAGAAGCTGGCAGGGAAGGTTGCAAGCCACTAGCCATCCTGAAATTTCTCCTTGGATTTCAGGACAGACCTTTTTCAGCCAGCCTCCTTGAGAGCACTGTTTGGTAGAGAGAGTCTGCCTCACATGTCTGTCTGTCAGACAGCACTTTTGCTCTCAAAGAGGTTGGGCAAAAGTCCCCTGCAAGGGTTAGGGTTATGATATTACTTCAGCTTTCCTTTGCTTTACAGACTGTATTCTTTACAGTGTTAATTCTTCATCTATTCTAATGGAATTCTATATACTTGTGGGGTGAAGTTTTAGGTAAGTGAGGTTAAGAATATACCATAATTATCTTTATATAGATTTATTTATCTGAAATAGTTTTCATTCCCAAATGATGCTGTTGATAAAAATGAATAAGACTGCATTGGTATTTGGTTTTTTTATTTATTGTGATAACAGCTAGTAACAACAAAACAGCAGAGAAAAAGATGGAATGGAAGAGGCAATGGAAGCACAAAAATAACATTCCCTTCTGTAAGTTTTGACTAATCATTAAGAGTTTCAGACTCCCTTAAAGGAGTGAAGGGATTTTTTTTAAAAAAATGGAAGAGTTGGAAGGAATTTGAGGCAATAAAGGAAAACAAAACAGAATATGTGAAATAGCTTGAGAGTAGATGACCTTTGGGCAGTTAACGAAAATAGGAATGCAAATGGCAGCCATATGTAATTATTGTAAATAGGTTAATATATGACAAAGAAAGGATAGTTCATCTTGTGTGCTTGAAGGAAGTAAATGACAGGCTTCAGCAGGATCATCTTAAGAACACCCCTCACAGACCTTTTTGAGTACTCTTAAGAAATTGACAGCTTGAGAGCTGCTTGGAATGCTAGACTTTTGACTGCACCTAGTACTTCAATAAATAAATTACATGAACACACACTGCTCCAGAAAGTTTCAGGAACATAAGAACTGTATTGGATCAGGCATGCACATTCTTATCCTTTTTCCTCCACTCTCCTATCTATATAAATATCTACAGAAATCAGCACAATCCGACCTTGCCACTCATGAAAATCAGATCTCATAGAGCATAACAAATAAATGCTGTCATAAATAGATACTAGAGCTATATACTCTTCAAATTGATTCTGAAGGCCTGTGACCATAATCACTTTATATTATTTATTAAAGCATCTCAATTTTTTTCAGTCATTTGTGCAAGCCTGGTAAAAATGTACTTGTTTTAGGTATCATATTAAGAGTTCTAAACACCACTGGAAATATTTAATCTTTCATATATAGAATCCTGGTTTACTTGTTTATTGCATATTTTGCAAATCATAGAACTGTGAACAATTATAATGTTGTTGTATATTTTATAGCTACGCTATATAGAAATGGCCAGGAAGGCCATTACTGGAATTATGCAGAAAGAAAATAAAATCCCTTGTGGAAAAATGCCCTACTGCAAATGTAGGCCTGGAAACTTGATAATTATAGGAATTATATGTCAGTGTATTATATACAATTTGATCCTCTCTTTGTAGTTTATATGCTTGTTTCCTTGGAAGTTTTGTTTTGCTTTCTTCAAGAAGCATGGTAACTCAAAAACAATCTTAAATCCTTTATTGGAATTTAGGCACATAAATGGCCATATGGTCATGTTTTGCACAGAAGAGTAAACAGACAGGCTTCTGCACACATGGTTTTTGTACATGTGTATTCATTTGATTGTTTTTAAGATTGAGACTAAGAATGCACAGTGTGATGCATTCAGATTACACATGCAGCTAACATTATTGCTTATGGTCATCAAATTTTACACATTTAATAAATGAAGAAAAAATGAGGAAAAGAGTATGAAAAGGGAAGGGCTGGGAAGGAGGAGAAAAGAAGTATATAGTCTTAAAATGCTGGAACTCTTACTCATCCACTTACAGTTTTCTTGAAAACTATAATGGTGGACTGACTATTCTCAGATAAGTCCACCATCCCTTAAACCAGTGATGGCGAACCTATGGCACGTGTGCCACAGGTGGCACACAGAGCCATATCTGAGGGCACACGAGGCGTTGCCCTATGTCAGCCTTCTTTTTGGCCGTTTTCGCTCTCCCCAGGCTTCAGAAAAGCTTCCTGAAGCCTGGGGATGACGAAAAACGGCCCAACGGGCCAACCGGAAGTCCAGAGGCTTCAGTGAGGTCTATGTAAATGCGTGGGGGGCAGCAAACACAACACACAAAATTTAGAAGAAAGCACTACATCTGTAGGTGGAAGTGCTTTTGAAATCTAGTATCAAAAAGTGATTAGAAAATTGTACTTTTTGCGAAATTTCAAAAACATTACAAAGGCACTTTTGCTAGCTAATATTTTTTGTCACAAAGTCCTCCTTAATAAACTAAAACCTGCTTATTTAAAATTCACTGTATCTTAATCAGACCACAAATATTCCTTTTTAAGCATTCCAAAGTATTTCATTTATTTGTTTAATTTGCTACTATAGCAACTGAATTCCATCACGTTTAGCATATTGTTGGTGGTGGAGGTTCCCCCCCCCCAAAAAAATCACAACTGTGCAGTATGATCAAGTTGGTTTAGGCTTGGCAAGTAACAGTTCTTTCAATTGAAGACATATGCAAAAAATTCAGCAATCCCCATAAAAATCCTCTGTAATATAATTAGAATTATTTTATAGACGAGTGACATTTAAATTGTCTTAGTTACACCTGGCTGAGAAACTAAACAAGGTTAGATGTGGGCAGTACTTATATTTGAGATATCTTACATGATTAGATTAGGAAATTGTAACATGTTAGAAAAGGTGAATGGCAAACCACTTTTATATATAGAGAGGGGAAATTGCATTTAGAAAACTGGGAGACTTTACTTTTTAAAACTCAAATTAATGCATGATTTTTGAGGGATAATGATAAGTTAGAACATTCTTCTGATTTTTGGAATGTTTCTTGGTAATACGTGTATTCTGTATAAACAGGACTGCACTCAAATAGTAAAGAAATTTAAGATGCCCTTGATTCTGCCCCTATCCAGTTTCTAATCATCACTGTTTCTACGAAGTGTTTGAACTGGCTTGACAGTGATCATATTTTCATTAACTACAGGTAGTCCTCAATCTACAACCACAATGGAGCCTGAAATTTCAGTCGTAAGTCATTGTGGTCATAAGTTGAGATACCACGTGACTGGACTCAATGTTATGATCATCTTTACAATAGTCATAAAGTGAGGCACCATGGTTGTAAAGTGAATCACATGGTCGTTAAAGAAATCATGCCATTGTTTGGTGAATCCATTCTTCCAAATGATCATTTTTTAAAATGGGAAACTGGAAAAATATTATTGGAAACTGGGGAAAAACATTGCAAATCATGACTACAGGATGCTGTAACCAGTTGTAAATGAGAGCTGGTTGTCCATCACCCAAAATGCAATCATGTGATTATAGGAGAAGGGTGCAGCAGTTGTAACTCCGAGGATGGGTTGTAAGTAGCTTTTTTTAAATAACTTCAAATGGTGGTTAAGTGACCAGTTGTAAGTTGAGGACTCCCTATAATGTTTCCTGCCTCACAAGCCTTTAATTTCACAATTTATTTTTCCTTTGAAATAAATTTTATTTACTAGTCAAGTTCTCTGTCTTTCCTTCTTTCTTTTGTCCTCTGCAGAGAACAAAAGTCAAAGACAGCAGCTTCAGTGTTTTATTTAATAGGAAGTTGGGGGTTTGGACAGATATTTTTTCATGATCTAAGATACTCATTAGTATCATGTTGATCAAGAAGGGCCTTAGGAAGTTGTTTACAGATGGGCTACCAACGCTGAAAGGCTGGAGGTCAGAATATACACTAGCAGAAAGTTAGTACTCTCTGTCAAGTAAAGGAAATCAGTATACATTTTTGATTCGGAGCCAATGTATATGATGAATGGAACAGCTACTGCCATGGATCCATCTGTGGGCCTGATGGTTTGTTCTCACTAAATCTTGTATAATTCAGTTGGGGCATTCCCAGTTTCAGCATGCTTACATTCCCTTCATATCTTATGAAGAAGGAAACATCTGTTAAGACAGATAATCTCTTTCAGAGTTTTTAAAGTCTTACATTTACACTGGTATAGAAAGACTCCTTTTTGATGCTTAATGAATTAACCAGTGAATTCTGGGTATCATTTTGAAATAATATAGATGCTTTTTTGGATGATAAGGATGAATGTAAAGAAGAAAAATTCTCTATTAATTGATTTAACAATTAGTATTTTTGTATACAGAAATATATAACAAAATTATGCCCTGGTGGTAAGAATGAAGCAGAAACAATGCTGCCCATTTGTGAAACGTTCTTTAATAAAATTTCAGTGTTTGAATTTCATGAGGCTGTTCCATAAAAATTAATAAATGACTAGCTAATTCTTTTTATTTGAAAATTGACTGGTTCATGGTGCTCTGATTCTAGAATGTTTTAATGATGTAGATTTCTGCATTGTATACAATTGTATACAGTGAAACTATTAAAAAAAAGTGACATGAAACATATCCTATCTAATGTAGCCCAAGATGTTAATTGTGCCTTTAAATTACAAGTTGGTAATTTAGATAATATTTCATTGGGAGTTCAATAGTTTTATGTTCTTTTGAAATCGTCTATACATTTGCTGTAAATTAAATTTATTCAATCATAACCAAATAAAATTTTGTGGCTTCTTTTGGATTATTATGAGGTATTTATAAGAAAGATGGAATATGTATGTATAGTTATAATTCTTCGAAGGAAAAGAAGGAATATAGGTTTTCCATTATATTTATACTGTGTTTCATGAAGGGAGAGAAGAGCCTCAAAATCTCCATTTTCATTTTTACTTGAATTGTTAAAAATGCTCATTAGATAAGGCTAGGAAAGCAGACTTTATGAATAAGTCAATGTCTTTCAAAAGTGAAGGGGCAAGTTTAGGGGACGAACTAATTAATCCAAAGAAAAAGTATTAAGAGTAATAGCAATTACATCAAATTTCAGTGCTTTAATCTCAAAACAATCTTCTTTAAAACGAAAGAAAAAAGGATTGTGACCTGGAATAATATTTTTCTTTCAAAAAAAAGAGTAAATAAATAGCTAATCTCAGCAACATGTTATACATCTTTCAGTCAAAGTTAATTCTCACTCCAATTCTGTTGGCTGCCATGGTTTAGCATTATGATGTGCTCTGAAGATAGCCCCCTTCTTCACATAGATCTGAAATAAGGATTCACATAAATATTACAAAAAAAGTTTCTTACCTTTTCAATAATAGTGATAAATAAATGATAAACTCAATTAAGTGCTTAAATAAAATACAGTTTGAAGGCATTGTACATGGCGTATTACACTATTCTTTGGCTTTGAATCTTCCAAGTCTTGTTAAGCTTCAGCTTCTCCTTTTCTTATTCTCATATGGATTAGAGGTGTCTGAGACATTTACACATACCGAACCTTCTTCTTGTCTTGAACTCAAATTGTGAAAACATTCATCAACTTTGGGGATGATAAATTGAAGTTATAAAAATGTCAGTTATAAAAATAATGTAAGTTATAAAAGTTTACATCTATTTTGAAAAATGCCCCTTTTCAGATAACACAGTGTTTATTAGTTATTTCTCAAATGTGGCTTAGTTGGCATAATTACAAATATTCACAGCTGTAAAAATGATATTACTGAGATCACAACAGTAGTCATGGATACCTGCATAGTTTTATTACTATATTAATGTCAGATTCATTTTTCTGGAAATAACATTACTGTATAGGAAAATGAAAGGAAGTTCCAGTAGTAGTATTTTAAATTTGAGAGCAAGTGTTAACAGAATAAGTTTTTATGTAATTTACGGGTAATATCACCTATATCAGTGATGGCGAACCTTTTTTTCCTTGGGTGCCGAAAACGCGTGCTCGTGCGCTGTCGCACACGTGCGAGTGCCCACACCCATAATTCAATGCCTGGGGAGGACGAAAACAGCCTCCCCCGCCCCCCCAGAGGCCCTCTGGAGGCTGGAAATGGCCCATTTCCCGACTTCCGGTGGGCCCAGTAGGCTTCCCTGGAGCCTAGGGAGGGAGAAAATGCCCTCTCCCGCCCCCAGGGAGGCCCTCTGGAAGCCGAAAACACCCTCCCAGAGCCTCCGTGTGAGCTGAAAACCAGCTGGTCAGCATGCACATGCGCGTTGGAGCTAAGCTAGGGCAACGGCTCGCGTGCCGGCAGATATGGCTCCGCGTGCCACCTCTGGCACCCGTGCCATAGGTTTGCCATCACTGACCTATATTGTAGGGACAGCAATTATGTCAAGTGAAAAAGGACCTTCAAAGTTCTTCGTTGTTTTCATTTGATGACTTGTCATTAGAAAAATGGGTTGTTTAATTTTTTTTACACCAAAGCAACCTACATTTCACCCATTTGATTTCCTGTGCCCTTGAATTGTATTTTCTTCCACTTCCTTTCTGTGCTCTCCCCTAGTTCTTTCATTTTCAAATGCCAATTGGAAAAATGCCCTATAAATGAAACTTAGTTTTTAGTGTTATAACTTTAATTTCTTTAAAGTTACCTGTATTTTTCAGAGTATAAGATGCACTTCCCCCCCCTAAAAGAGGCTGAAAATTTGGGTGTGTCTTATACTCCGATTGTAGCTTTTTCTAAGCTTTTTTCAGCCCTAACGAGGAGCGATCTTCTGTGCTTTGCCTGCTCCCTCCGACTTCAGCTGTGCTTTAGAACCTTTTTTCCAGCCCTAATGAGGCGCTAGCGAGTGAATCGACCTCTGTGCTTTGCCTGCTTTTCTCATTGCTTCTCTCTCCAAAGATCAGTTGTGCTTTAGAAGCTGTTTTTTATCCCCAAGCAGGGGATAAAAAGCGCTCAAAACCAGCAAACTAATGTGCTGAAGCTGACCAGACTAAGGACGCTAGCCAGATGAATACCCGGTAGGCAGATTCCCCCCCCCTATTTTCCTCCCCAAAAACTATGCTGCGTCTTATACTCCGGTGCGTCTTATACTCCGAAAAATACGATAATCTAGAATTAAATAAGAATCTATTAAGCTCTAACACAGAAGAAGTAAGTTACCACATTTTAGCTAGCTGGATGTTGGGAAAGTTATCAATGCATATAAAAGTATTATATTTTTTTAATGAACTACAAAAATTGCCTTTTTTGTCCTTGATTTTCTGAATTCTTAAGTTATCCCATAAGGATTGAGTTTGGCATTTTCAATTAATTTACTGCCACTCCACTGTCAACTATAGATTTCAGTTCTTGCTTGATGTGTAAAACAAACATTTTATGATGAAATGCACAAAGAGGTGTGGATCTTAGCTCATGGGGCCACATAGAGGTTGTATAGACAATGTATCTTACTTAATGAATAGTAAGTAGAGATGGGAAGCGTATAAAAACAAAACAGAACAAAACAAATAAATAAATAATGAAAACCGTGTCAAAGGGACAGAACCAGCAGAAAAGAATGGTATATCAACACCACTTGGAAAGAGAAATTGTTGACTCTTTTCTTCGTTTACATTTCTGTCAGGATTATGTGCTAAATTCATTTTGTTATTCACCTCATTAATGAAATACCAACAAAATTTTATGTTACAAAAAGGGCATTTGAAAACTAGCTCATCAAGATTGCACAATGTTTTTGCTGTTGATTTTGAAATCTCTGTGATCAGGTGTACTAAGAATAAAAAGAGAGTTTGGTTATTGAAGAGGAAAGAGGAATAGAGTTTGATTATTCTTTGACACATACTTGTGAACAGCAGTTCAGCTGTTCAAATCTCACTAGGCTCAAGGTTGACTCAGCCTTCCATCCTTCTGAGGTCGGTAAAATGAGGACCCAGATTGTTGGGGGCAATATGCTGAACTCTGTAAACCGCTTAGAGAGGGCTGTAAAGCACTATGAAGCGGTATATAAGTAAAGTGCTATTGCTATAAAGTGCTATATTATCAACAAACCTTCAATGACATTTTGAAGTTAATATTCCAAGCCTTGAAGCAAGAAGGCTCTTTGTTTTTCACATTCAGACTCCAAAGTCATGGGCTAATCAATGACTTTGGCCATCCTCTGCTTTTAATCAAGGAATGCTCTCAAAATGCATGATGTGATATAATGTGATGTAATGACCAATGGGGTTATACACCCTTCAGTCAGAAAAAGCAGCATAACTTAGTGTCCGCTTTCATGCTTCAGATTTAGACCTGTGCAATACCAAATGAAATATGTGACCACCTGTCCACAATTCCCAGACATCTTGTGCAGTTGCTGGCAGTTGGAAGAATAGGGGGAGGAAGGGAATTTCCTCTGAACTTGCTGCCACTGAGCGTGGGTGGTAGGGAGGTTCTTGGTTGCAGTCTGTTTCATAACTCCAATCTTTCACTGCCTTATGTTGCTTTTCGATTCATATCTTTATTTCTGTCTCTTGTATTTATGAATACGCCTATATTTTAAAAGAGTATTTGTAGTATAATTTGTCATATATTGTATTGATCTGAAAAATCTTTTTCTTCAATAGATTCCCCGTGTGCCTGATCTGATTCTCATCAATTTAACCGTTTATTTATTTGCATCTTTCTATCGTAGGAATTTCAGGAAGTTAAAAAGTATTTATCTTTTAAAGGTCATTTACCAAATTAAGATCTTTCACTAAAATTGACAGTTCAGTTCTGGTATAGCACTTTGTCATCCAACTATACACTAAATCTTAGCTCATAGGCTTCCAGAGAGGGAGGGGGTGGATACATGATACAAACTCTGCCTGTTTTGTATGTCCTAGTGATATTACACACACATGGGTCAAAGGCAGAGCTTGAATTGTAACATTCTTTTGTTTTTGTTACATAACTGTTGGATTTTGCAGATATCCATGAACCCAATTGTTCTATAGCTTTACATTAAGCATAGTAAAATCACATTATCATGAACCTGGATACAAATTAAGTATAGGTGTATGTTGGACTAAGTCAGAGGTCTTCAAACTTGGCAACTTTAAGACTTGTGGACTTCAACTCCCAGAATTCTCCAGCCTGCATAGCTGGCTGGAGAATTCTGGGAGTTGAAGTCCACAAGTCTTAAAGTTGCCAAGTTTGGGGACCCCTGGACTAAGTCCATATCCCTTAGCAAGTACTTCAATTTTTTCTATACATTTTAGAAGCTGCATGCAAACATTGGTCTACTATCTGCCCAAACCAGTATTTGAAGAATATCCATTCCTAAGGACTACTTTTTTGATTCTCTCAAGCTTTGGTTACCAACTGTCATATCTTTCTCCTGTTTCTTGACTTTCATTTAGCTCAGGGTGTGAGCAGGAAAAAAACCCCAGGTTTAATTAATCGATTTAATTAAGACTTTTCTAATGAAATATGAGATAAGATCATTCATCAGAGCACCCCAAAGATTTTGCCTGTGTGAATCCAGTTTATCTTAGATATCAAGGAATTGTAAATATAATAGAATTTTCTGTGTCTGGGAAGATAGTTTGCAAAGTATTGCAAGGCAGACAATCTCTGCATTCCTTCCTTATCAGGGAAATGGGTGGCGACATCTCCCTTCCATGTAGAGGCAATCAGGCAGAGAATGAGCGAGACCAAAAAGACCCCTCCTTGAAATACTTACTGATTAATGGAGTGCTAAAATTAAAATATCCAGTTTCCAAACTCTTGTTACCTAACCGCTTTTGTTTTTAATAAATATGACTAGTGAGAATCTTTGAGACACTTATCTCAAAGTGCACCTTGATTCTCTTAATGAGCTGTAGGAGATGGGAAGAAGACTCAGCTGTCAACAACTACCTAGCAGCTTTTTGGGGGGCGGGGGGGTGACCCATTCCCTGTTGAGAAGGTAGTCAGTTGTTGCAAGGAACTTGGAGGACCTAGATCAGTGATGGTGAACCTTTTAGAGACCGAGTGCCCACTTATTTATCGCAAAGTACCAACACGGCAATTTAACCTGAATAATGAGGTTTTACTACCTAAAATAATGATAAACAAGGCAGAGTTCTGCTAATTGTTCTAAGAAAAATGTGATAAATGCACTTTGATGCCCCTTCATTTTTTTTCTGCTTTTGAAATATTACGTTTAGCAACAATAAAAAAGAAAAAGTTTATCATCTCTTTCCCTCCCTCCCTCCCTCTCTGTTTCTCACTTTCCCTCCCCCTCTCTCTCTCTCTCTCTCTCTCTCTCTCTCTCTCTCTCTTTCCCTCCCTCCATTTCTTTCCCTCCCTCCCTCTCATTCCCTCCCTCCCTCTTTCCCCCTCTCTCTGTCTTTCTATCTGTGTCTTTCTCTCCCCCTCTCTCTGTTTCTCTTTCTCTCCCCCCTCTTTTTCTCTCTTTCTCTTTCTCTCTCCCTTTCCCTCCCTCCCTTTCTCTCTCTTCCCCCCTCTCTTTCTCTCTCTTTGTCTCCCCCTCTCTCTACCTGTTTCTCTTTGTCTGCCTCCCTCTCTTTCTCTCTCTTTCTCTCTCTTTCCCCTTTCTCTTTCTCTCTTTCCCTCCCTCCCTCTCCTCCCTCCCTCTCTTTTTCTCTCTCCCTCCCTCCTCTGTTTCTCTCTCTCTCTTCTCTCCCTCTCTCTATCTCTCTGTCTTTCTCTCTTTCCCTATCCCTCCCTCCCTCCCCCCTGTGTGTGTGTGTGTGTGTGTGTGTGTGTGTGTGTGTGTGTTCTTCAACTCTCAGACTTCCTGACCCAGGAATTGAAGCCCACAAATCATATAGGGGCCATCGTTCCCCACTTCTGATCTACATGGTGTCTTTTAAGCAATCACATGAAAGGATGCTGAAAAACATTTCAGTTGAAAGCTCCTGCAGAAGTGGAACGGGTGCACTCAATTTTTCCTGAATAGCCAGTATTTCTGCTGGTACCTGAAGTATTTTACCAAACATGATGTGGAACAAAGTTCTAATGAAATTCTGAGTCTTCCTGCTGAATCTGGATGTGTGGCTGGATCTTGCTCTCTAGCTCATCCTTAACAACTGACAAAATATTTACACTGCTTAGTGCAGAAAAGGGTAATTTTTTCCAAAGTATTATACAAGATTGGAGTTAGAAAATAGACAATGAATATTTTTAAAGAGTTTGGATTTATGCATCAATAATTTTATTGAATCATTTTCCAGAGACTCATCTGCACCATATTGTACTTTTGTTAAAAGGCAAGAATAAAAGAGTTGCCACTATGAGATAACTAAGAGAGCCAAATCTCATTTGGTATGAACTTCATATAAACTATAAAATATGAATATATATACCAGCATATCAACCTAAAAAAAGGAAAAGGTATTTGATGTATGTTTCAAATTTTGTAATGTAACTTAATAAGTTATATGAGCAATGGAAAAGGTTACGTAAATAGGACAAACTCCATTCTGTCCCTTTGCAGTCAATGCATCTTTATAGGATATATTTCAGGCTGCTGAAAGAAGCAAAAACACTTCCATCCAAATTCCAAAAGTGTAGCATATTTCTAAATTTTACACATAGTTTTTAAATGGCAAGATAATACATTTATATTGAAAAAGTCTCATTAATCTCATAATTTGTGTATCGCATAAATGGCTATGAAACTGAGCTATTCAATTTGAGATTCTTAGTTCATCTTTTTTGTCTCTGTACTTTCACACAAACAGGTACTCTGTACACAGTGCAGCATTTCATCATCCACTGCATAAGTCTCCTGTCATCTCCTTTTTCAGGTGCCTAACAGTAGATAAATGCATTCTCACCAAGTAATTATATTTCTTCACTTTCTGTAATGTCTAAGTCTCAGGCTACATCTTCGAGGAACAAATGCACACTTACAGCTACACTGCTTTTGATTTATAGTCCTGAAGTCATCCTTCAGAAAATGCATGTGCTATGATACCAAATTATTCCCCTTTGATGGATGCGATTTATGTCTTTAGTGTATGGCAAAGGACCCATAGTAGGTGCATAAGCTCAGTGTTGCCCTGCAGTTGTTGGCAATACAAAATGACTACCAGATACAGGATTAAAGAGGGGGGAAGCATTTCCTCTGAATGAGATGTTAGTAATTGCTTAGAATTTTGCAGAAATCTTAATCCAGCAAAATGTCTTCCCCCAAGTTGTTCAGTATATTTAGTACCATATATGCTTATCAGAATACCTTCGTCATTAAGCATAGTATTCCATGAACCCTGCTGTAAAAGGGCAGATAAGATCTGGTAGAACTTCTTAATTAACTCCATGATTTCCAAGAACATGGAAAGATCTGTTGAGATCTTCTATGCTTGATCCAAATGTTGTATGTTAGCTGGTTCTTCAAAGCCCTGCCCTATTGATTGATCTCCCTCCTCCTCATCTGAGAATTAAGGTTAAGAGCCGAGGTGGCGCAGCGGTTAAAGAGCAGTACTGCAGGCTACTTTAGCTGACTGTGATCATTTGAGTTCAGCTGTTCAAATCTCACCGGCTCAGGGTTGACTCAGCCTTCCATCCTAGGTAGGTAAAATGAGGACCCAGATTGTTGGGGGCAATGTAAATATATACATTGCTTAATGGTGTAAACCGCTTAGAGCAGTGTTTCCCAACCTTGGCAACTTGAAGATGTCTGGACTTCAACTCCCAGAATTCCCCAGCCAGCGAATGCTGGCTGGGGAATTCTGGGAGTTGAAGTCCAGATATCTTCAAGTTGCCAAGGTTGGGAAACACTGGCTTAGAGAGTGCTTGCACTATGAGGCGGTATATAAATCTCACTAAATAAATAAATAAATAAATACATTCATCAGCACTAAGCAATCCTTAGCTTTGATCCAACCAATACATCAATCTCCCAATATTATTAAAGTTAGACCTCCCATTGGTGCTGATCAGGTGTGTTTTTTTTTCTCCAATCGTCACAGCATCCAGCAACAAGCTCTTATTTTGAACATTATTTCAGTGCCAATTCTATTTGTGTTTTCTCCAAATATTCTCATAGGATGGGATGGAAACTATAGTTTCCTCATGTCTCAATATAATCAGGATCACAATTCCTGGATCATCTGCTACTCAGCCCTACAGCTCAAAGGAAGCTAAAACCGTTTCTGATATGATATAGCTTAGTTCTACCCCATAGAAAATTGCAGGATATCTGATTAATCTATGCATCTTTTTTTTTACAATTCTCAACTTCCCTATAAACTGCTGTTGCAATATAATTTGGCAGTAATTGTGACTTCATCACCATATCTTCCTCATTGTAGAGAATTAAGATATCCTCAAGATTTTGTATGTCAAGATTTTGTAAGATATAGTCCTTGCCCACTATTACTCCTCTTCACAAAGTCACTAGAACAAGTAACTTTAAAATTAATAAAATTATAGTTCCATGAAGTGATAGATGTGATTGCCTTTTAGGATCAACTATCAACATAAAAGAAACAACAGTGAAGAATTATACAGTAGACTAGCACTCAAAAGAACAGGCATTAAGGCTTTGGAAAACATAATTAGATGCCATGGTGTATCTGTACTTAACAAGGGTCATAAATCTGTAGGCAACAGTTTTCCCTCTGACACTGCATAGAAGTGACAGTTGATTTTGTGGAAGCAGGATAAAAAGAATATTAATTATTTTCAAATTTGGTGTTGGAGAAAATTCCTGGGAATACTATGATAGTCAAGAAAACAAACAATGGAATTTAGAATAAATCCATAGTTTTCATTTAAGGCATAAATGACCTGACTCAGACTTTCATATTTTGACATATTACGTTAAGATCCAGTTCCCTTGAGAAGTTTGTAATTCTGGGAAAAGTGGAAAAAAAGAAGAAGAGGGCAACTAGCAGCAAGGGGATAGGCTCAGTTATGGTGATCCTTGGGGGACAAATCTTCCTGAAGAAGATATAATTAGATGCTCACAAAGAGTTAATCCTAACGTGGTGTCTCTTAATCAATTAAAAAAAACCTAGATATGTTAGATTATTAAAATAAAATTGTTACAAAAGTCAGACTTTTATCAGTCTTTTTGCATTCACTGTATTAAATAATCTTTCTTAGGATTTTAAGTCTTTTGCAGACTACATTTTTATGTCTCTGGATTACTTTAGTGCAAAATATTAAAGATATCTCTAAATATGATAAGCAATTTTATTAAGTTTTCCCATTCCCAGATTAGCTCAGAAATAACTAGTTATTCAAGTCTTATGGCTTACAACCAAATAAGATTATTTGGAGGTTTTGATCTTTTAATAAGATCTGGCAAAATATAATCATAGTTATCATTGCATTTGAATGCTCTGAAGTCATATATTGTTCCTCTTGCCTGAACTAAAAAAATAAAGTATTTTCCTTGCTGCCATTCTAAGGAACAAAATAAAAGTCAAATCAGGTTTGTATAGTGGTTTAGAAAGCTTTTTCCCAAAAAATAAAAATAAATAAACATTAATGAGAGTGATGTAATTTTGTGGCTTTGAATGATTGTCTTTTGGCTGCAAAGCAATACAGCGCAGCTTTAGCAGCAGGCTGCAAAAAGGCAGCAGCTTTTACATTTTTTTACTCTACAGTTTAGAGTTTCAATAAAGGCTTCCGTGATCATATATGATAGGTATATATTATGAATATCACATGTAGAACATAGGGAGGCTGACACAGATAATAGATGATTTAAAAAATAGATTTGCAAAATAGACAACATTGTATCTTTTTAATGAATCAGTGTTTGTACTGTTGGTATAAAGATTTTTTCTGATTATGACTGAATGACAAGGCTTTAAATTTATTTATAGCTGAGCAATGAGATATGTGAAGAGAATTTTTGTTATAATATTAGAGAAGGTTTTCAATTTTGAAATTGTATTTTGATGAAGGGAGGATTCATTTCTTCATATATCTTTTTCTTTATTTTTTTTTATTATTTACTATTTCTTAATTTTCCTTTTCAAATATTTTTCTGTACTTTTTATTTTTCTTAGTTCTACTAGTTTTTTATTTTTATATTTTTTAATGTTAATAAAAATTATTGTAAAAAAGAAGTAATGGTTATAAGGATAGAAATTTGGATCATATCTACTATAATATCTTTTAAAAACTAAGCCGGTTTTACCTTCTTTGGACATTCCTTCCCAAGAACTTTGCCACTTGTGATTTATTTCACCAATGAGTCTTTTGGAAAATCAGTTAAAGATAATGGATATATAAAATCAGGATTCTCTATCATTTTCTCTTCATGCTATTTAGAGACATATACCCTCAAATCTTGTGTTTTCTAAATTAAAATGTGCCCTATAAACCATTTTTACCTGTGATTGCTTTTAGTATTGATTCTTAATGTCTGCTTCCTAAAAGATGCCCATTTTTGTGATGGGTTTTAGAACCACTTTGTTATGTGAAGAGCCAGTAAAAAAGCAGTTTGTACAGATAGACTTCAATTTATGATAATAATTGGGATTGTAATCTCAGCCCGTGAGCGAAGCGGTCATGCATGAAGGAGAAATCCAGCTCCCATCCTTCCCCTCTGCTTGCAATCTTTTCTGCCAGCTTTCCCATTGACTTTCTGTGGAAGGTGGCAGAGAAAATTGCAAATGGCGATCACATGATTGTAGGCACTTGGCAACCATTTATAAATATGAGCCAGTTGCCAAGCACCCTAAATGCAGTCACACTAGAATTGCTTTACAATTCTTAAGTTGAGGACAACCTGTAAACGATACTAGTAATTTAAGTGGATTTATGCTGTTCTTTACCACCCTCTCTTCTTGTATCCGCTTATGGTCTGTTAGATATACCTTAAGCTAAGCGAGTTTGGCAGCCATACATTCCATCTCTGTAGTTTCCAGCAGCAGGAAGCATCAGTTCATTCTGGCATTCTTAAGCCATCTGTTCCAGGCTACATCCTTTCACGTACTCCTTTGAACACGCACTTTATTTTTTTAAAAGAAAAGTGATTATTGCCAAATAAAATATAAACTACATTGAGGTTTTCTTTGGTGCAATTCATTGGAACAGTATTAGAAAGGGTGGCGATGTCTATTACCATTCCATTGTCATTCTCCTGAGATTTTATTATTTCTTAGAGTTTCGCTGCTTAATCAATTCTTCTCTAATAATTTACAGAATAATAATTCTGTAAATTTGAGTTGTATAGGTAAGAAAAATCTTAAACTGTAAAATTGAAAGGTGATTTTAGGACGATTTGCCATTTTAAAATGTAGCAAATTATGCAGTAGATTCTGGCTAAGTGTTCATCTGTATCAGGAATCTCCAAACTTGGCAACTTTAAGACTTGTGGACTTCAGCTCCCAGAATTCCCCAGCCACCATGGCTGACTCAGGAATTCTGGGAATGGAAGGCCACAAGTCTTAAAGTTGCCACGTTTGGAGATTCCTGATCTATATTGACTGGGCAACATTTTGGTGGAAAGAAAAGAATATTTGGGATGGTAATAGCCACAGTATTTAGGCCAATGCCATGCAGTGAGCAGGATCTCAAGATAGATTTGATGCAGCTTGATTTGAAATTTCTGCCCTTTTAAAAAAATTCATACATAATGGTTTTGTCTACTTTATTATTTATTTTTATGAGAAATTGGTTTTTTAATGAATGATTGCTTTTTTACAGTTGTGCCAACTTTAGTAACACAATCAAAGAAGACTCGCAGCTAAAAACTGTTCGCAAGCCAGGGCCATGGGTTGTCTAACTCTGTACCTATCGTCAAATACATTTGAGTTTAATTTAGACTACTACTTAGAATATTTGAAATCCTTGGAATAAAGGAAAATGTAAGAAATCATGTATTAAATATAACATATTAGAAATCATGAACATAATATCACATTATACAAACAGACAATATATCTTTTTCCTCTAGATTCTCTCTAGCAACTGTAGCACATGGCACTTTGAGAATTGAAAGAATAAGGACTTTTTAAAAAACTGGAAGCTTTATATGGACTTTTTACCAAAAGAAGATGGAACTGATGATTTATGGCTTTGGGGATTAGGGTTAAAGAGAAAGGGAAAATAGTAAGATCACAATTATTTGATAGAAAGAAAGGCAGAAGTTAAAATTCTGGGAGTTTCTCACTTCTTTCCTTTTTTTCTTCTTTCCTATCTTTTTCGTTTTTTGTTTGTTTGTTTAATATGTTATACAGTACATTTATTCTGTTATAGGATTCTAATAAAATAAGAGAGGGAGGGAGGGAGGACTGGGGAGAGCCTTGTCTGCAATATATACACAGGTTACAGTTTCTGGCCTGTACTCAAATTTCTTTCCTTTGTTTTTGTTGTGGTTCTTCCACCTGTTTGCAAAGTTATCCCTTCTTCCCATTATATAACCAAAAGCTTAAAATCATCTAATGAGGCCCTTCTCCCTGTCACCTCATTAAAGGAGATGAGGTAGGCTTTTGTGGGGGAAGTTTTTCTGCAGTAGCATCCTATTTATGGAATTTTGTCCCCAGAGAGGCTTGACTGGCACCCATAGTAGCAGAATTTTGGCACTAGAAAACCTTTCTATTTTCCCAGCCTTTGTCGCTGGTTTTTAATTGTACTTTACGGTTTCAGTTTTGGATGGCAGCTTCACATTCACCTAGTGTTGATATTATGCACTGTGTTTTTATTCAAATAGTTTTTAGTGTACTTTATTGTAGAGAGCTTCATTTATTCGGTGGTTTAAAAATGTAAATAAAAAAGTTCTGCCTTAATGGTTTGTGCATCTAAAGAGGCAGTTTGCCAGATTTCTTATTTACAATAATTTGAAATTAGATTGACTTGCCAAAATTCTTCTCTAGACCCAGGAGCCTATTTGGGGATTTCATCTGGGAACACATGTGACATAGAGTCATTCCTGGGGCATTTAAGAAAAGCAACTGCTTGATTGTACATTATACAGCCAGAGAGATGAGATCATATGGGGGCTGAGCTAAAAGGAATGTGAAATCCAGATGAAGCCAAATCAGAATTACTGTTTTGTTCAGTCATCTGCACCTGTGAATATGGAGGTGGGGAGTTAAGAGGCTACTGGACAAGCTCAGGAATGTTCTAGTAATCTTCCTTCTTCCCACCACTTTTTGACATTCCTTCCAGCATCCAATCTCTTACTCCTGTATATTTTTATCTTTGAGAAACCTGAAAAAAATTATAATTTTACATTCAATCTCATGACTAATTAATGACACGTACTTGCCTAATACAAGTCCTAGTAGTTGGGGGGGGGGTTATTTTTTTCATGTTTCCTTCTACTGCAGTTCTGTTGTTGAACGTTGGAGTCTAATGAGCCCAAACTATTATGCTTTCTGCTATGTTTGGTTCTTTGGAATGAAAGACGTGGCATACCGTATGTATTCCCAAAAATGTTGTCCTCAGTCCACCTTATGGTGATTTTTGATTGCTCCACTTTAGGCAGAGACCACATTATCATAAAATCAACCTCAAGTAGTTGTTTTATGGTCTGAACTACATATATATAGAAAGAGGAAATACAGTGTTTCTTCAAATAATGAATAAACATTTTTGACAATTTTGAATTTTTATGTTGAAAGCCCCTAAACTGGAATCACCAGTTCCTTATTCTGCCTACTCTGTAGCAACTGATTTTAAAAAAGTTTTTTAAATATTCAAGATGTTATATCTAGAAACTCAGATGTAGTTTTGTTGCACTAGTAAGTACATTTCACACATTATATACAAAAGGATGGTACTTATGACATCATACTGCTTTTGTCATTTTGATAAAAGCCTATACAGTAATCCTTCTGATGCCTCTACTAGCAGTAAATATAGTGTCCTGTTGCTTATTTTGTCTATTCAGGCTCCTGTCCTGAACAAGAGTACTGGTTTAGGTCCAGGGGTGGGTTCTAACTTACCTCGCTGCCGGTTTGCTTCCTCCCGTGCCTCGTGGCCGTGCCTCGTGGCCGCGCGCTTTGTGCGTCGTTCATGCGCAGTGCCGAAAAATTCATAAAAAATAAAAAAAGCCAAAAACAAGATGGCAACTACATGCACAGTGCCGGAAACTCGGCTTCTGCACATGCTCAGAAGAAAAAATTCAAAAAAATTCAAAAAAAATGGTGGCGCCCATGGACTGGCACCGACCGGACCGGTTCCGTGACATCATCGTGACATCACCAGCAGGTCACTACCAGTTTGGGCGAACCGGGAGGGACCCACCTCTGTTTAGGTCCCAAACCATCTGTTCATGGTTTGTTAATGGTAAAATGTCTTTCAAACACAAGTTGTGTACAAATCTTAGTAGCAACAAACCCTTATAGCAACAAACCAGCGGTGGGTTGCTCCCGGTTCGAACTGGTAGTGGCGGTGGTGGGAGGCTCCGCCCACCTGTCCGGGATGTTTCTGCGCATGTGCAGAAGCATTGCGCGTGTGCGAACCGGTGGCAATCTAATTTAGAACCCACCACTGCAACAAACCCTTAGCTTATAAAATCCAAATGCATGTTTAATCATCTAAACATCTTACTCTGCATTTAATCTCTTCAATTCTTCCTTTCCTATAATGTTAGTACATACTAACATTTGTACCAGAGATTTGGGTATCGTGCTAAGTCACTGTTTGGCTTGTTAGAGTTAGTTTTGAGGCTGTGTGAATCCAGGAAGCTTGGATTTATTTAACAAATAAATAAATTAGCATAATGTTTGATTATCTCAAATCCTGTAGTGCTGCTTCATTGTGAAGGAGAATGTGCCTAGGTGAAGAATGCTGGTGGTATATTTTTCCAGCAGGTTCATACAAGGTGTGAAGGTCATCCTAGCTTCAAGCTAAAGCAACCAGACTTCTACACAGGGCAGTAGTGATCTAGGAATGAGACAGTGGCAAAAGCTTAATTTCACACTGAGCAAAAGATCCAATGATAAACCATTCCTGCATTTTATCAAGAAAATACTACAGACAGGAAATATAAAGTGATTAAAATGGCACTCAACATGCTACTAAGGAAGAGCTGAGGATCTTTTGCAATACAAATGGTGTTTATTTTATTATATGTATATTTTTATCAAGAATTTTAATTATAATAGTAAAATCTAATACAAGGCTGTCAAACTCGCGGCTCACAGGCCAGATGGGTCACACACTGGCCATGCCCACTCCCTATTTAGCGAAGAGAGAAAAAGTCATGATATGTCATGTGACAATGCAAGTTTTACACCTCTGATCTAATACAAACTAAAGAAAGAAAAAACAATAGAAAGGAGTAGAAAGTACAAGAAAAAAGAACAGAAGAAAGAAAAAAACTAAGAATATAATAAAGATAAAAGAAATATATAAAGATCATTTCCAAACTTCATCACAATAAGTATAAACCAATTTAGTAACACTCTGTGTTACAAGGTTCAAAACAAGGAAAGTGGAAGATTGGATTTACCTGATTTGAAATTGTATTTATAGCTTGTTTTTTGGTTTGAATAAGTGTGGATATTGCTGAGAAATAGAAAACTTTCAGAGATAGAAGGATATGACCTGAGATTTGATTGGCATGGATATACCACAAATTTGTGGTACAATAAATTCAAGGTTAATATAGATTTCAGGAATCATTATGGTAAATGTATTATACCGAGCATATGGAATAATGGGCAAACACAGATGGTTAACATATCACGAGATGCTAGAATTCTGTCAAAGGGAATGTAAAATAACATCAAGAGAGCAACTGATGGCATAGCTAATGGTTCTTATTACAGTTATCAGAAAGATTTAGAGTAGATAAAATAATGTACAATAATGAATATTGTAAAACTGATTTTGAAACAGAATTGTATACAAATGATGAACATGTGATTGCTAAAATGATAAATGATAAAATAAAATAAAATTATTACTAAAATTTTGATTGAAATTTGAAACAGAAGAAGAACAAGTTAGGGAAGGTATGATAAAGTAGGCTAAAATTGTTGATTCTAGAAGATATTCCATACTTACTTAGTACGGTATTAAAAGATAAAGTTACATCAATACTCCAGTCATTACCAACTTTTGAAGTTGATATTTTAATATATTGTAATATTGTAATTAATATTGGGCTTGATTTTTTTTAAACTATGGGAATAAATAATTTGGTAGAGTATTTTAAATATTGAGGTATTGTGATTAGGTATAAACATTACTTTTGTTATTAATATATATATTATATGTTCTGAAACCAATAATTTGATATATCGTAATATTATGTTATTAATAAGTTGTTGGACTTTAGGTTTAAGTTTAAGGTTTTGAAGTATAAGGGGTTAGTTTTTATTCCTTTTTCTTATCATTATTAATATATATATTGTATATTTTGAAGTTAATATCTTGATATATTGTAATATTATGTTATTAATATTGTTTGATTTTATGATCAAGTTTAGTTCTTGAGGCTCACCTTTATTTCTCTTCTATTTTTGTTTTTTCTTTTTTTTCTTTCTTTTTTCTTTTTTATAATTATTAATATAGATTATGTAAAAGATAGAGGTTTAGAGATGTAAATTATAGTATGAGATGTTGTATGATTTTTTTTAATTGTTTACTTTCCTTTTAATTTTTTATTTTCTTTATTTTTTATTACTTTTATCCTTCTTCTGATTATGTTTTGAATAGTTTAGAAAAATTCGGAGTTAAAGATTTCAAAAAATGGGGAAATAAGAATTTGTTTTAACTCAATTTAAATTTATTTTATTGAATATTAAGCCCTGTACTTTCTCTGGGAAGTCCGGGGGGGCGGAGAAAGGAGTGGGTTGGGGGTAGGGGGAAGGGGGGGAGAAAAATGAAAAATGTTTGTACTCTGTACTTATAAAACTTTTTGAATAAAAAAAAATACTCCAGTCATTACCAAATCAGAAAGTTGCAGGAACAAATGGGATTTATATATAGAAAGCAAGCAACAGAAGAAGTACCATTAAAAATTGTTACCAAACTATGGCAGTAAATGTGGAGAATGCACATGCAATGTGTAAACTGTCACACAATGTCCTTAATTACACATACTAGCAAAATAAAGCATAGGACTATTAAATACAGATTAGATTAAAGGCTTACATAGAAAGGGAAGTGCCAGGGGCGTGCATAAGCGCACCATCATGCCTACCGTCCCTGTCCTACTGTCCTATTGTCCAAATTTACAAACAAACAAACAAATAAAAGTATTAAAGCTGACTTTAGAAAAAGCCAAGGAACAGGCAACTTTATTGCTGATGCTTACTGATAATTGGGAAAAAATAATATAAGAAGTCAGTATGTGTTTCATTGATTATAGAATGATCTTTTATTGCTCTGACCATTTCAAATTGTGGAATGTGCTTAGGACAACCGGAATTTCAGAACAACTCACTGTTCTAAGGCAATATCCACGCCCAAGTCAGGAAGCCATAATACGGGAGGAACATAGCAGAACAGTTTGGCGAAGGAGGGAAACAAGGCTGCATTACTCTCCTATTTATTCAATCTTTATGCAAAATATATATTGAGGAAGCTGAATTGGAAGGATATGAAGAAGTTTTATTGTTATGGCTGTTTTTCAGTGAAATCTGTCATATTTTATGTGCAAATGCACGGCCTTGGGAATGGGGTTAATATGGTCAATAGACAATAGACAATAAATTTATTTTAGTAGCTTCATTCAGAATTTATTGAACGCAAGAAATGTCAGCAGAAAAGGTCAGCAAGGACAATGCTGCATTAGCCTTGCCAAAGGCCGCTCGGATGTTAGAAAAAACCTCCTAATGGTAGCAACAGTTTGTCAGTGAAATAAAGATTGTAGGATCTCCTTTGCTGGATATATTCAAGGAGAGGCTGGGCAGGGGGTTGGACTCAATCCCTTAAATGGCATTTTCTGATTCTATGATTTTTGTAAACCCAAGTAAGTGTTTTCTGCCATTCTGATTCTCTTATATGAATTTGCTAATTTTAACACTGTTCGTTTTGGCTGTTTCTATTTGGCGGTGGTAGTTATTAAAAGAATAGAATAACATTCAGGCAGAAATAACGATACATGCTGCTAGATTAGTTTGCATCAGTGTTTGCACCTAAAGCTAATGGTCTTATGGCTAAGCATATTAAGTTTCTATTTAACAGGTAGTATTTTCATATTAAAATACATACTGTGTAATTTAACAAAGTTAGGCTGGTTGCAGAAGAGTGACCAAGAAGACTTGATGCTTATCTGCAGTGTAACATTTTCAATTGGCAATTAAGAAGTATTCATAACAAACAAAAACTCTAAATCAGGATTCTACCTTGATGAACAGAAAATTTCTTTGCTGAATTGAGTTTAAGAATTTTGCCTTGATGAACCAAAAATCTCTGCCAGATCAAAGTTAAGATGATTTGGGGTGTAACTAAAAATATGTTTAAGCCATTGTAAACTTGCAACGTAAGAATATAACTTGTATCGACAATTTCCACATTTGGTTTAATTAGCTTCTATGCGCAAACCATTCCAGGAACGTCTCTGGAAGATACTGTAAATATTGTTACACTATATTAAATTTGTAGTTGCTTTTTACAATAAATATGTTTAGGGGGTTCTGTACATGTGTAGATGTGAGGGGATCTAAGTTAACATACGTGACACAATACTAATTAAAAAGCAAACTGGTATTTAAACAGTCCTTCCTATCATTTATTCAGAAACATTTAGAAATTGCAATGGTTCTGAACAAAGGGATTTACCTGACTTGTACCTGAAATTGGTAGGTGCTGCACTACCCCTGCGGTTATGTGAACAAAATTCCGGCACTTAGCAATCTGCCTGCATTTATGACTGACTGCAGGGATGCTGCAGTGGTCCTACTCCCATCCCACTCTGCTCAGTCCTTTGGGCCCATCTTCCACCCAGCTGGGTCCCCACAGGTCTTGGGCCTGCTTTCTGCCCCACTGGGTCCCACATCTTTGCGCCCCCTCCCCCAATCTTGCCTCTCTTCACTTATCTTTTCTGAATTTCAGTTTTGGGAAGGAGAACTGATTGATCTGCATACAGCCTTCATATCCAGAGGGGCATGGTGACATCCTGGAAGTAGATGCCATTTTGGGAGTGGCAGAGGTCTCTTCATTACATCCCAGAGTAGACTGACCACAAATGCAATCTGCACAACTGTTATCTTCTGCCTTTTTGTCCCTGCATGAAATTAAATTTAACAGTTCTTTTTAAATACAAAACAAATATCAATTTTATGAAAATATGCAAGGGTACTTAAATAATAAGTACCTTGTTTGATATCAAGTTCATTGGTTGCCTAACTATTTAATCTAATAATTTGCTTTTGTCGCTAAAAGTATTAGTCAGTTCATAATAAAGGCTAATTCTTAGATTCACTTTTTTAATTTAATTGCTTTCTATTTCACATGGACATATAGCAGGCTCAACAATACATATAATGAATAACAATTACCTAAAATAAAGTGAAATATCATAATAGCTAAATCTTTAATAGTCATAAAAAACACAATAATAATAAATCTAAACAAGTAAAAAGCTAAAATAAGTCTTAATGAGATTTCTGTGATAAGCAAATATTAACATCATTCCATCATGTTTAATATAACACTTTTTCTATACAAAGCCTTCTATATACATGTCAGTGTATGTCAATGTATCTTTAACAATAATGGAAGTAGTTGTTTATGGGCAAAAGTGAAAGTGGATTGATTATGTTTATGAGTTATATTTCTACCATTGGTGCATGCAGATGTATACTGTTTTCTGTAATAGAACCAGAAACTAATATCTTCCTTCCCCTTAATACCAAATACCGTATTTTCTGACTATAAGATGCACTATGTTTAGAGGAGAAAAACAAGAAAAAAAATATTCTAAACCAAATGGTGTAGTAATATATTTAATAAAATATAGCAGAATAATATTTCAACCATATAAAATCAACAGCGGTATTAAGAATCATCATCACTGTCATTAACAAATGAGGAGAGACTTTAAGGTTCAAGCACTCTTCTAATTTTCTGGAAACCCCAAGAACTCATCATCGCTAGTGTCAGAATTTAGGAAGCTCAGTTGCTCACAGTCACTGATATCACTTTCTTCGCTATCTTCATATTTAAGAGCCGAGGTGGCGCAACGGTTAGAGGCAGTACTGCAGGCCACTTTAGCTGACTGTGATCCGCAGGTCAGCGGTTCAAATCTCACCGGCTCAAGGTTGACTCAGCCTTCCATCCTTCCGAGGTAGGTAAAATTAGGACCCAGATTGTTGGGGGCAATATAAATATACATTGCTTACTGGTGTAAACCACTTAGAGCAGTGATGGCGAACCTTTTTTTCCTCGGGTGCCAAAAGCGCGTGCGCACGTGCTATCACGCATGCGCGAGTGCCCACACCCATAATTCAATGCCTGGGGAGGGCAAAAACGACCTATTTCCCAACTTCTGGTGGGCCAGGTAGGCCCATTTTTCACCCTCCCCAGGCTCCCTAGGCTTCTCTGGAGCCTGGGGAGGGCAAAAACGCTCTCTCCCATCCCCCCAGATGCCCTCTGGAAGCCATAAATGCCCCCCCAGAGCCTCCGTGCAAGCCGAAAATCAGCTGGCTGGGGCGCACATGTGTGCTAGAGCTGAGCTAGGGCAACGGCTTGCGTGCCGGCAGATATGGCTCCGCGTGCCACCTGTGGCACGCGTGCCATAGGTTCGCCATCACTGACTTAGAGAGTGCTTGCACTGTGAGGCAGTATATAAATCTCACAAATAATAATAATAATAATAATGACACTATCTTCAGTTCCATCTAAGGCATTGCTAATGCCACATTTTTTGAATTACCGTGCAACGATTTTCACTGAGTGCCATGATGTTTTAACCCATTCACAAACTTGAGTGATAGTGGGCCTCTTCATTCGTCCAATAGGTGTCAGATCATGATTACCAGCAGCCATCCATTTGTTCCACTCTTCTCACATACAGACTTTAAATGATTTGTTGATGGAAACGTCAAGAGGTTGCAACTGGCTGGTAAGACCCCCAGGAATTTCAGCTAGATGAGTCTTCACTTCTTTAAATCTCTTTTTTCTGGTTTCACTAATATGTGCTCTAAACTGGTCAAGCACTAATAAAGCAGGTTTTTTCAGAAGCCCTGCAGGACATTTGGACCACACTTTTTCAACCCATACTCTCATTCCATTTTCGTCCATCCATCCATCCTTTCTCATGAACATGCACAACAACTCCTCATGGAATCACTTCTTTTGGAAAGGTTTTCCTTTTGAAAATTAACATCGGTGGCAATTTGGTGCCGTCTGCACAGCAGGACAACACATCCGTGTAATGTGCTTTCTCATGTCCTGAGGTTTTCACGGTTATGCTTTTGGCACCCTTCAGATCAACAGTCTTATTAGATGGCACATCAAAGGTTAGCGGGACTTCGTCCATATTCCCAATCTGGCCAATTTCAAAATTATTTTTCTTCCTAGCATCTATTACAAATGTATGAAAAGACAGATTCATGTTCTTTTGGCATTTTTTGCACAATTCTAGTTTTGGTGCACATAGCAAGGCCATATCGCCTCATAAATCTGTAGCACCATGATGGTGATCCAGTAAAATCCTTAATGCCTTTCTCTACAGCAATGTGTTTGGCTTCATATATTATCATTTTTGTAGAAACTGCGAAGCCATTACTCCAGTGACGTGTGATCCATTCTTTCATGTCCAGCTCTAACTGTGGCCACTTTGCAGCAAGCCCACGAAAATTGTGCTTACTTTTATCTTTTACTTTTTGCAGCTGATCCACCTGTTTCCTCCACTCTCTTATCATTTTTTTCAGTTAGAAATGGCCCAAAATTTCTCTCTGCTGCTCTGTTTCCATGTTCCTCAGCATATTTTACTACTTTCAGTTTAAAATAAATTTTATATGCTAGCCTTTTCTGGTTTGACATCCTCGTATGCAGCGTGAGGAGGTACCATAGTATTTTTCTGCAAGAAAGAACTGTCAGTAATGTGTCCTTTATTGTTATGAGAACACTGTAGCTGAGAACATCAAGGAATGACACACTATTGCAGGAGATCTGCTGCAGACATACCGTTATGGGGAACATGTTTAAGGTTTTACCTGTATAGGGGACAGTTTATAAAGAGGACACTTTATTAGAAGACACTTTCTTAAGCACTATTCATAGGACTGTATTTTGTTTCCTCAGTGCCTCCTTACATCCCCATGTACTGGTATGTGTGTGTGTGTGAAAGTAAAAACAAAGGAATGGCTGATTGGAATGGTAATCAGATTTCAGATTTTAAACGTGCCAGGTGAGCAGATGAGACTTCCCCGATGGACGCTTGCTTAAATGGACACTTGCTCCGATGATCCAGGCAACTGGGATTGCCTCTCTCCTTCCCCCCAGTGTCTCTGCCTTCCATTGCTGCCGGAGGTACTGCGAAAGTGTCCAGCAAGGCTCCCGCAAGCCTCCTGTGAGCCAGGCAGCTGGGATCACCAACTCGCCTCCCCAGCCTGTGCGTTTTTGCACAAGGTTTACCCGCCGCACCCTGTTTTGACTGCTTGCCCTTGGCTAACGGATCCTGGGCGCTGCGCTGCAATGGAGAGGTCGGCACGAGGGAAATACGAAGAGCAGGGAAAGAGGAGAAAGCGGCCTCTTTCCCTCAAGCTGGCCACTCCGTTGCCCATTTCTCCATTGCAGCTCAGCTCTTCTGCCCATAAAAGCCTCGTCTTTGATGGCCAACGCCAAAAGGCAGAGAAAGAGCTTTTGGGTTGGGTACCCTTCCTCCCCTGCACGACCCCACTCCACACCACCTGCAACCCCCAAATTGAATCGATGGGTAAGTGACGGGCAGGAAGCCATGCCATGCCCAGCGATGGGGGGAAAGGGACAGCAACAGGAGCCCCATCTCGCTACGTGCACCCCAATGAAAGGCAGCGGCAACCCGGCCGCTTCCATTGCCTGCCCTCTCCGGCGGTGGAAGCCAAGTGTCGTCCATTCATACCTTTCTCTCTCCATGTCTCTGGGCTCACCCAGTGCCACAGTCCACCATGCAGGCCGGGAAGGGCGCACTTGCAGCAGGGTGGCAGGAGGTGGCAGGGCGTCTTCGGCAAACTGCTTGACGAACTTGTGCAGAGCAGGCAGACGTAGAGCGCGCCCAGGCCAGCCAGTGGTGGGATCAGCTGGTTCTCCACACAGCTGCACACAACGTTAACAACCGGTTCAGCCGAACTGGCTGAATCCCACCTCTGCGTTGCTGCCTCATCCGGGGAACACTGGAGCCTTCGCAGCCGATTGGCGGTTGGATCGGCCTCCCAGAACACCGCCAATCAGCTGTCCCAGGCAGCGGGGATCACTGCTGTCTGTCGTCGCCGCTGCACCAACTCCCTTCCCCCTCCCCCCAGGTATGGCAAACCCCCAGCTGATGCAATATTTGCTGTATAAGACGCACAGACATTTTCACCCACTTTTTGGGGGGGGGGAGTCCGTCTTATACTCTGAAAAATATGGTAAATAAAAATGAATGCAACTGAAGAAGATTTATTATTTGGATCTTTTGTTAAGTTCAAAAGCTATTCTACCATCCTATAGTAACTGGGATCCTAAACCATTTTTGGACCAAATTCTTATACTAAATTGCTTTAGCTCTGCCAAGATAATCATTATTATTCATGTTGTTATTGGAAAACATTTAATTTAAGCCTTCAGAAATATCTCCCAAGTGTCTCATATTATGAGCAATGTTAAAACATTTGGCAAAGTTCTTTGTTTTGTAAATGTTGATGGGACTGAGAAAAAGAGGCAGAATTATTTTCAATAGTCTTCAAAGATAATGGAAACCCAGAAAAACATACTCAGGGCGGCGTACAGCAACATACAAGAAAATAAACTAATTAAAAACCAAGTTAAAAAGTTAAAAAATAAACAGTTAAAAAATATTCACCAACCAGACATACCCGGGGGAGAGCTCAGATGGACTAGTCTCTACCCCCTGCCTGCAGGAAAAGCCATGTCTTGACGGCTTTTCGGAAGGCCAGTAGGGTGGGGATGGTTCGGGTCTCTGGGGGAAGTTGGTTCCAGAGCACGGGGCCCCCCACAGAGAAAGCTCTCCCCCTAGGGCCCGCCAGCCAGCATTGTTTGGCTGACGGGACCTGGACGAGACCCACTCTGTGGGCCCTAACCGGTCAAAGGGAAGTATGAGGCAAAATGCGGTCCCGAAGGTAACCTGGTCCTAAGCCATGAAGGGCTTTAAAGATGATGATCAACACCTTGAATTGTACCCGGAGACCGATGGGCAACCAATGCAGCTGGCGGAGTATAGCTGTAACGTGGGTGTACCTTGGCACACCCACCACAGCACGCGCAGCCGCATTTTGCACCAACTGAAGTCTCCGGATACTCTTCAAGGGTAGCCCCATGTAGAGCGCATTGCAGTAGTCCAAATGGGAGGTGACAAGGGCATGAGTGACCGTGAGTAGAGCCTCCTTCTCCAAGTATGGCCGCAATTGTTGCACCAGGCGAACCTGTGCAAAAGCCCCCCTAGCCACAGCAGTAAAATGATGATCCAATTTTAGCTGTGGATCTAGGAGGACCCCCAAATTGCGGACCTGCTCCGAGGGAGTTAATTTCCCTCCCTCGAGAACCAAGGAGGGACAGTTGTCGTGGTCCTTAGGAGGCAATATTGAAAGCCACTCAGTCTTGTTGGGGTTGAGTCTGAGTCTGTTCCTCCCCATCCAGGTCCTAACGTCGTCCAGGCACCGGCACATTACATCAACTGCCTCACTGAATTGAGACGGGGTGGTGATGTACAGCTGGGTCTCGTCAGCATACTGATGAAAACTCACCCCATGTCTGCGGATGATCTCCCCCAGCGGTTTCATGTAAATGTTAAACAAGATGGGCGAGAGGACCGAACCCTGAGGCACCCCGCATAACAGGGGCCTAGGAGACGATCTCTGCCCTCCTGTTAACACCGACTGCATCCTGTCGGCGAGATAAGAGGAGAACCACCGTAAAACGGTGCCTCCCACTCCCAACTCGCCGAGACGATGCAGAAGGATACCATGGTCGATGGTATCGAAAGCCGCTGAGAGGTCAAGTAGCACCAGGATGTAGGAATTTCCCCCGTCCCGGGCTCGCCAGAGATCATCCATCAGAGCGACCAAGGCAGTTTCTGTACTGTAGCCGCGCCTGAAGCCCGACTGATAGGAGTATAGATGGTCTGTTTCCTCCAATAGCCGCAGAAGCTGGGCAGCCACCACCTTCTCCACAACTTTACCTAAGAAAGGTAAGTTGGAGACCGGACGAAAGTTCTTCAAGTCCGCTGGATCCAGGGAAGGCTTCTTCAGGAGGGGTCTCACCACCGCAACTTTTAATGGCTGCGGTATGGATCCCTCCGTCAAAGAAGCGATGACCACCGCCTGGATCCAGCCGCGTGCCACCTCCTTGCTGGCCGAGACCAACCAGGAGGGGCACGGGTCCAATAAACAGGTGGAAGCACCCATCGCCCCCACGGCTATGTCCACATCTTCAGGAGAAACAGGCTCAAACTCCTCCCACAACGGTGTATTTATATATATGTGTGTGTGTGTGTGTGTGTGTGTGTGTGTGTGTGTGTAGGATTTTTTGCTGATAAATGAAAATAAAGGTAGACTATTATAGATCTATTTCGAGCTTATTTTGCTCTCGTCAGATAGCCATACCCCTTACTGGGATTTGAACCCGGGCCGGCTGCCTTATATACATATATATGTATATGTATATGTATATGTATATGTTGTATATGTTGTATATAATGTGTATATGTGTATATGTGTATATGTATATATATGTATATATATGTATATATATGTGTGTGTGTGTATATATATATATGTATATATATATATGTATATATACATATACATATGTATATATATACACACATATATACACATACATATACATATACAATACATATACATATACAATACATATACATACACACACACACACACACACACACACACACACACACACACACACACACATATATATATATATATAAATAAATAAAATAACAGTGATGGAGGTGGTTAGATCAAATGCACCAAAGAATGAACTGAAGACACATGATAAAGCTTTACTCCAGAAGTTTGTGTTTTTTTAAGTTCTAGCTGTAAAAAAATGGTCATCATTTGAGAACTACTTAAAGATGAAATTATCTTTCAAATTCTTATTTAGAATTATAGCACCATAAAGTTGAAAAGTGCTATTTAGATATCAGATCCATCCCCCTGTTCACTGCGGGCATCCAGATGAAAGCATCTCCAGCATACAACTTTCCAATCTTTACATGAAAACATCTAATGAAAGGGAGCCAAACACTTTCTGATCGTTGGTTCTAGTGCCCAACTGCCATTTCTCTTAGGTAGTTTTTCTAATAGTTGGTCAAAATTTACCTTGTTATAACGTAAATTCATTATTTTTTGTCCATTATTACTTCTGGAACAAAAGAGAGAAGGTCTTGATTTTCCTATATGTGACTTCCTGTCAGATACTTCCTATGTTTATCTAGTTTTATACCATGGCCCATATCCACATGGTCAACATTTAGATGCAACCAGATCAAAAATTACTGCCCTTGATAGACTTAAAAGCAGGAAGAAAGAATGTTAAAACAAGGTCTATGTAGACCTATGAACCAGTGGTGAAATCCTCCCGGTTCGCCCTGGCCCGTCCTTCGGCGTATAGCCGATGGAACTGGCGGGGGTTGCGGCGCGGAGCTTCTCCCGCCCGCTTTCCCGGCCCGGCTGAACGCCGCCATTTGGGTTATTTTTCCCTCTGTGCATGCGCAATGATTGTGCATTCCCTCTGTGCATGCGCAATGATTGTGGTCAGCCGGGCCGGGAAAGCGGTGATTGTGTTCAGCCGGGCCGGGAAAGCGGGCAGGAGAAGCTCCGCGCCGCAACCGCCGCCAGTTCCATCGGCTATACGCCGAAGGACTGGCCCGGGAGAACCGGGAGGATTTCACCCCTGCTATGAACCAGAAAAACACTATGCTAGGAAAACACCAATTATTGTTGCTTGAAATAAAACATTGATTCATCATATAAAATTATTTTAACCATGCTTAATTTTTTAAAAATATCATAATAGATACATTATATGATGTGCAGATGAATGTCTATAGTATTTCTGTTAACTACTAAAAATAAAGAAAAGCAAAATACTAGATATTGATATGTGCATGTTCACATTACCATTGACTAAACAGTCCAGAGGTTACACACCAGAAAATGTCTATGGAGATTCTCAGTCATCCAGGTCATGATTGTCCCACTTTCTTTGTTTTTCCTTGAAGACATTTCGCTTCTCATCCAAGAAGCTTCTTCAATTTTTCAGAAGCAAAACGTCTTCAAGGAAAAACAAAGTCTAGTTGCCTTTTGAAAAAGCATCTTCGGGACAGACCAGAAAAGTTAAGGTGTAATCCCATTCCAGTTTTACATAAGCATCCAGTAATGTCATGGTACTAGATAAGTTGGAAATGCTTATAAATCCATTTGGGATTGTGGTTGGACTGTTACTGTTGCAGAAGTATGCTTTGACAATAACATGTAGAAAGCATTCCATTGAAATGACTGGTTGTCATGCTAGTCATTGGCATGGTGCTTGACTGCCCATCTGTTCTCTGGAATCTTCATCTGTCAAATAAATAATAATAATCCTTTTCTTTATTTCATAGGAGAACTATTTAGAAATGAGCATTGGACAATGGGTACATGACATTTTGGAGAGCTTCACTAAAATGTTGGGTTTCTTTTTTATATCTTACATATTGTATGTATATGTGACACATTATATGTGTATTACAGTATACTATATATAAAATAACAATATGGAACATGGAAAGGGGTCATATAGAATTATTAATGTTAATAATGCAACTAATGTTTTTATTGTGGTTTGTTTAACATACTGTCCCAGGCTTGTGATTCTGCAGATATATTATATTAGCATAATATATATTTGCTTCTCTTCTGTCATGTCCTCATAAAATGCTAAATAATAATTAATAATCAGCACTGTACAAAATATTACTTAACATTTAATTCTTTGAATGAATATACTTCATGCTGCTGCAATCTTATAGCATGTATATAATTTTACATAATGATATTTGTAATAGGTATGTTATCCTCTGAAAATTGGTCCCTTTACTTATCTGCTTTTGATTATGTTCAGAGTATACCGAAAAACTCCTGTACTAATTTTATCTAAAACTGAAGCCACGTAGTTCATGCATGGGACTGTCAGACATGAGTAGTTGCAGATGTCAGTGCGTCAGTGGCAAGGAGCCAGGAAGATGGATTAAGGCTTAGTCACTGAAAAATGCATGCCAACACATCCGAGGCACCAACACTGCGCCACCTCATAAGGAAAATGTGTCATGACCAGAAATCAATAACCTCTTGGAGGCAATATATTTGATTAATTATACTGGTGCATGCTTGGCAGTGTAGCTTCATCTAGCATTGACTTAATACTTTTTGCATGAGGCAGTATTGTAACAACATTCATAAGTCAAAAATAATTTTCCTTTTAAAAGTTCAGTGCATAGATATAATGTCTCTGTTGCAGGTTTTATTGCATATATTGATAATTGCATGGTTTTTTTTACTTATGAACTACAATAGCAATCATTTAACTTAAATTAAAATAGCATAAAAGTGTTGCTTTCTAGAATGAAGATGCTGTAATATGCCTCATAAAACAAGAACAAAAACATACCGTGAAACAAGTTCAGATCGAAGGAATAGCTAGTCTCTCAATGGAACATCTGTCCATAGTGGACAGCCAGCAAACAGGTAGCAAGGAGAAGCCCCCCCCCTGCATTTTCCATCAATTGGTAGTTATTCTGAAGTTAAGAAGAGAACCACTGGAATGGATCTTTATTAAGCACTGAACTTTTCATTTTTCATTCTTTTTTCACGCTGACATTTCTATTTCATTTGACTGCTTATAAGACAAATGGTAGGCATTTTAGAAACTGAAACATGGAACACCTGAAGCCTTGGGTTACTTCTAGACATGTATCAAGTTGGATGGAGATTGGATGAGAGTTGAACAAAGTGTAGCAATTTATAATATAATTTATCTTGAGATCTGGAAGGCAGGGATTCTGGTGGATGACATTTGTTTATACTTTTCCCCATTTGAACTTCTGTTACGTATTGAAAACCATTTGTAGCATGCACCGTTATAAAAGTCAAAACTTGGCTATTTTGGAGAATGTGCTGTTTCCTGGACAAATGCTTGATCTTGGGGCAGGCAGTGGAAAGCATGAGGTTTGAGAGGTTGCTGAACATTGACAAAGGATGAGGGCTGGTATATTTGTAGGAGGTATCCAGAAAGTCAGTATAGAATAGGATTGAAAGGGAACTTTCAACCCTCTGCTCAAGCAGGAGACATTATACCATTTTGAACAAATAGTTGTCCAGTCTCTTCTTGAAAATCTCCAGTGATAGAGCATCCACACAACCCAATCTATTAATTAATTGTTTTCACTAACAGGAAATTTCTCCCTAGTTATAGGTTGGATCTCTCTTTAATGATCTTTCACCCATTACTTGTCCTGCCCTCAGTCAGGTGCTTTGGAGAATAGGTTGACCCCCTCTTCTCTGACAGCCCCTGAAATATTGGAAGACAGCTATCGTGTCATCCTTAAACTTTCTCTGTGATAGGCTAGACATACTTAGTTCTCTTAACCGTTCATCATACGATTTAGCTTTCAGAACTCTTTATCGTTGTTGTTGTTGTTGTTGTTGTTGTTGTTGTTGTTGTTGTTGTTGTTGTTATTATTATTATTATTATTATTATTATTATTATTATTATTATTATTATTATTATTATTATTATTATTGAGACTTATATACCGCCTCATCGTGCAAGCACTCTCTAAGCGGTTTACACCAGTAAGCAATGTATATTTATATTGCCTCCAACAATCTGGGTTCTCATTTTACCTACCTCGGAAGGATGGAAGGCTGAGTCAACCCTGAGCCGGTGAGATTTGAACCGCTGAACTGCTGATCACAGTCAGCTAAAGTAGCCTGCAGTACTGCACTCTAACTGCTGCGCCACCTCGGCTCTTCTCTGCACTCTTTCTAGGGCCTCAGCATCTTTTTTGTATTGTGCCAATCAGAACTGGACTCAGTATTCGAAGTTTGGCCTCACTAGTACAGTATAGTGTGGTATTATCACTTCTTGCAATCTTGTACCTTTGTTGGTACATCCTAGGACTGCATTGGCAATTTTAGGAGCTGCAGTACACCGCTGACTCATACTTAAGTGGTGATCCACCAAGATGGATACTTCTGTGTGATCAAAGTCCATTCTGAGAGAATTTATTTATATTTAACAGAGGTTTCTTTTAAGCAGACTACCTACTTTACAATGTGGAATTTGAATTTTGTACTGATAATTGTATCTATTACAGAAAGACAGGATTTCTTCCTTCTGCTCATAATCAAACTTTCATATCTCACTCGGAAGCAGTCTAACCTACAGTTGGTCTGCTGTTGATTACTACAATATTTGGTCATCCGCTGATGGGAAAAGTCTATCAATGTAAATATAGGAAGTGAAAGTAGATGAATTGTAAACTGTTCATTCTCTACTTGCCCATCTAGTGTAGCAGCTCGAATAGCATTCTGAATTATATACAGCATTCTGAATTATATAATTATGTATCAATTAGAAAAAGACACCTAAATAAAATTGTTATGAATGGATTCTAGACCTGTTCCATTTCTGATATATTAGTAACAAGAGCTGTTTAGAAGAATTGAAAATTTGTTAGTAGAAATAACAAAAGAATAATGACTTTCCAATCAAGCAAAATAACTCAGCAAAATATTTTATAGCTTATACTGCATGAATCTTAAACACTTAATTTACAGATTTCTGGGCTTTTGAAGCATAGATAGAAATTAGATGTACTTAACATTCTCATTAGAAACAAGTACCGTATTTTTCGGAGTATAGGACGCACCGGAATATAGGACGCACCTAGATTTTAGAGGAGGAAAGCAAGGAAAAAAGTATTCTGAACCAAATGGTGTAGTAATATATTATTTAATAAAATACCAGTGTAGCAGAATACTTTTTACAACCATGTATACTTTTTACAAACTTCAAACTTGACAGCTTTAAGACTTGTGGACTTCAACTCCCAGAATTCCTCCTCCAGTCATGCCAAGTTTGAAGACCCTTGCACCCCTAACCCCTAATCCAGGGGTCTTCAAACTTGACAGCTTTAAGACTTGTGGACACAAACTCCAATTCCTGAGCTAGCATGACTGGAGGAGGAATTCTGGGAGTTGAAGTCCACAAGTCTTAAACTTGTGGACTTCAACTTGCCAAGGGAGTGCAAGGGTCTTCAAACTTGTGGACTTCAACTCCCAGAATTCCTCCTCCAGTCATGCTAGCTCAGGAATGGGAGTTGAAGTCCACAAGTCTTAAACTTGCCAAGTTTGAAGAGCCCTGGGTTAGGGGTGGCAAGGGTCTTCAGACTAGTGGACTTCAACTCCCAGAATTCCTCCTCCAGTCATTCCTGAGCTATTATGACTGGAGGAGGAATTCTGGGAGTTGAAGTCCACTAGTCTTAAACTTGGCAAGTTTGAAGACCCTTGCACCCCTAACCCAGGGCTCTTCAAAAACTTGGAAGTTGGTCTTCAAACCTGTCAGGCTGCTCGCTTCGGGCAGCAGCGGTGGTGGCTCCACCGGCGGCGAGTATCGGCGGTGGCGAGTATCGGCGGCGGCAGGGGTGGCGGGGGGTCCTGGGGTGGGGGCTGCAGCGGGGGCGGCGGCGGCAGGTCCTGCGGCGGGGCGGAGGCTGCAATGGCGGTGGGGGCGTGGGCTGCAACGGCGGCTGGGGTGGCGGTGGCTCCCAGCAACAGCGACTGCAGCTCCGGCCAGCAACGGCGGCAGCGGCGGTGGCCAGCAATGGCTGGAACCGGCCGAAAATGCCTGAAACACAATGCTCTTTTTTTGCCTCCACATGCCCTGTTTTTGGAATGGGGAGAAAAGTTTTTTTGTGGAGGCAAAAAAAGAGCATTGCGTTTGAGGCGGTGGGTGGTTCCGGCCGGCGCTGCAGCCCGAAAACACTTCCTTCTCCATTCCAAAAACGGGGCATGCAACCGGCGCTGCCCGCCACCTGAAACGCAATGCTCTTTTTTGGTCTCCGCACTCTCCGTTTTTGGAATCGGGGAGGGGATCGCAGCGCTGCCGCCTGAAAACGTTTTCCTCCCCAGGCTGAGTGGCGGCTGGCAGGTGGGTGGGGGCTACATTCAGAGTATAAGACGCACCCACTTTTTGACCCTTTTTTGGGGAGTAAAAAGGTGCGTCTTATACTCCGAAAAATACGGTATTTGTATAATTATTATTAAAGTTGTACAGACATAAGTGATATCTTTAGATAGCTTTATCCTTTATGAGTATGTCCTACCATCTTTTATCCCATCCAAATACTGCCTGTAATGATCTATTTGATTGACAAATCACATTTATTTAAATAGATTTGTATGCCGCCCAACTCCCAGGGGAGGGACATTAACTGTGTCCTATGAGAAAAATACTTCTGTTCTGAATATCTATCATTAGCTAATCAGATGAATTTGGATTTTAGTATTATATGAGAAAGGTATATCTGTCTATTCACTTTCTCCAGATGCACATTGTATTTATACACTTCTGCCATATTCTCACCTTTTTTCTTAAGCTATAAAACCACAAATATTGTCATTCATCATAGCTAAAACATTTTGATGTTTTTTCTGCAAGTAAACAGTTCTACCTCTACAAGTAACATTTTTCACACAATATTTCAAGTGTGCTCACACCATAAGATTTGTTAAAAAATGATATTGGCATTATTTTTTATTTCCCTGTTAATCCTTGATGTGAAACTTGTAACTGCTCAACACTCCAGTTTATGTGTTTTCACTGAGCAATTGGGAGTGGGGAAAGGTTATCATAATACCCATTGCTTGTATATTGAAATATAAGTTAGATTACAATGCCCAGTGTAAAATTAATTTTATGAAGTTCTTCATTGCTTTTTGTTCGTTTGTTTTAAATATCCAATTCTTTATTGCTAATTCCAGTTCAATTTTAAATGTATTAGAGAGCATCAGTTCCAAAACAGATTCTTGGGAGATTCTTTTTAACCTCATATGTCAGTTGTGAAAGCTCTCCATTGATGTTTACCACCTGCGTCTTGTTTTTTTTTTAATCAGCTACCAATGAACCAGAGGACCCTCTGATCCTATATATGCTTAATTTACTCCAATGTCTACATAATATTCTTATGCACTTGGAACAATAGTAGCCCTTTGTTTCTTGTTTACTATCTTTCCTTTCCAGTAAGTTTTTTTCTACTGTTACTTCATACTGAAATTCTTGCAGCTGAATCTGTATTTATACTGATTTTTATTTGGTTCTCAACTGTGAGTCTAAACTTAATGCTCCTGTATATAATAATTAACAAATCACACCGTGAAACTTAACATTCTGTTTAGGCTCAGTCTTTACAAAAAAAGTAGTGATTGTGAAGCAGTGTATATAAAATATATTTGTAGTAAGATGGAATCTGGGAAGAGAGAGTGAGGCTGACTATGCGCACCTCTCCCTCACTTTAATCCAATTCACGCGCAAGTCTTGACATCCTCCCCCCCCCCAGATGCCAAGGTCCTCTTCGAACACGATGGACGAACATCATCATCATCATATAAAATAGAAACATCATTTGTTCTTCAGTTTATGTTAATTATTGCATTGTTACCATCAGCACTTTTCAGAGCTGGTGAGCAATTCTATTATATTAAATAACAGTTTTTATTTCTAAAAAGTCACTTAACTGCTGCCTATGATTGCAGAAAACTGGACATTGAGAAAGAGTAAGAAAAAGAAGATACAGTAATTAGTTTCAAGAAGGCCAAATGATCAGCACGTAAAAACTCATATACTTTGGAAAGTTGATGGGAATAGATAATGGAATAGATACAGGGGTGAAATCCAGCAGGTTCTGACAGGTTCTGGAGAACCGGTAGCGGAAACTTTGAGTAATTCGGAGAACCGGTAGCAGAAACTTTGAGTAGTTTGGAGAACTGGCAAATACCACCTCTGGCTGGCCCCAGAATGGGGTGGGAATGGACATTTTGCAAAATTCTTCCCCCAGGAGTGGGGAGGGAATGGGGATTTTGCAGTATCTTTCCCCTGGAGTGGGGTGGGAATGGAGATTTTGCAGTATCCTTCCCCTGCCACGCCCACCAAGCCACACCACGCCCACCAAACCATGCCCACAGAACCAGTAGTAAAAAAATTTGGATTTCACCACTGGAATAGAAGAATGCTTGGCAAGGTTGAAGGAAGTTGAACAAGGGTAAACAATAGATAAAATGAATGGCTGGAACTAAAGGGACCATTGGAAAGTTCTTGAGAGAGCTAATTATTATTACTAATAATTACTAATTGCTTAATAAATAAATTTATAGAAAATGCTTGCGTGAATTGTTTTCTCCTATCTTGCTTTCATTGTAGCATACAACTGTTTTACCTTTTATATTAATTGAGATGAGAACGACCCATCATGAATATCCCAGCAGGACCTACGGACTGATTGCTGTGTGCACTTTTTCAGTTTGCTACATATTATGGTAAGGAATGCATTTTCACATTGTGAAATCTAATCACTGCTATCTCAGTCTTGCCAAGCAGGATTTGATAAAAAGTTTTACACTCTGGTTTTTCTGATGCTATATGGCTTATATTTTTAGGGACTTCACCCCTGCCCATCTTCCATAAGACATTATTTAGGAATTTGTTCTATGCCCCTCTCTTTTTCCAATCAACACAATTAAAAATAACTTTTCTATTTCTCTCATCAATTTTTACCGTTCAGTTTCACAAAAGTGAAGTGTATTCAAGTAAAGGTGGATGCAGACCACAAGAGTTAGCTTGGGTCTGAATGTGAGGATTTATGCAGAAGGGCACTTTACCTCAAAGCAAATGAAACATTGCCCAATTCAAGCTGGTATCTGAATCTGAAACAGGATTAAGAAACCCAAAGTTTTGATCTTCTGTATTGATTAAAATAGGAAACGTACAAATTGTAACCTTTGTACGGCTTTTTGGAAGAAATGAAATCATCAGAGAATAGATGCAAAAAAAACCCAACCCCTTCTAGTTTTTAAATGAGAGTATTAAGTGTTGCATTTTTCATCTCTGACATAATTAAATGACATATGGAGGCAAAACTCTGCCTTCTGAGGAGATTTATTGACCAGTTTCGAGCTTAGGTGCAAATTGGGGGATTGCAAAAGGGCGTCTTCCCATCTTCACAGTTTGGCTGAGGAACTTTTTGTTAATTCTTTTTGTTGCTTAACTGCTGAGGTCTGTAAATGGTGGAAGGAAGAAGGAAAGGAAAGGAAAGGAAAGGAAAGGAAAGGAAGGAAGGAAGGAAGGAAGGAAGGAAGGAAGGAAGGAAGGAAGGAAGGAAGGAAGGAAGGAAGGAAGGAAACCTTCCTTGGAAGAAGGATGATCTTTTCTATAGAATCAGGAAGTATAAATAACGCAAGATCACAATTTTGCCCCATTCTACCCAAAGCCAAATCAGTTCTGTAAAAAGTCTAATATGCCCTCCTAGTTCCAGGGCTATAATCTCTACTTTCAGATTCTGAAATCATAATATTTCAGGATGTATGTTTTGTTGCCTTACTTGCCAAAAAGCATTTCTTTTTTAGGCCAAGACTATTTTCACAAATCAGGGAATAATCCAGTGGCAAAGTTAGTATGTCTGTAAATATTGTTAGTCTATAAGCAAAAGTTGAAATTGCTATGATTTCTAACTCTTTTACAAAGAAACAAGAATTTCATTTTCTGTTCCCATATTAAAAGTGAAATATGTGCATTTAAATTCTTTTTGTTTCCTTTTTCCTCTTTGCTTACCTTCACTAGAAATTCAGACCATTTCTCCCCCCCCCCCCAGTCATATTCAGTATTAAATTGCCGGTTATTTTATAAGACCAGAAAATGGTAGGGACTCAACCAAATGGCTACAGCATGGGACTCTAAAATGAATTTTAATGCATGTTCCCTTCTGCTTATCTAATAATAAGCAGTATAACAATTGTACTATTGAAGGCATTCATTAAAGTTAATAACAAATAATCTTGTATGGAAGCTTTATGCCTAAGGTTGATCAAGCCATTATTGCGCAGTATTGAGTTAGCATGCATTCAAGGAGGAAAGAACTCCACAACAGAGACCATCAGGTAATGTTTCCATGACAGCAGCACTACTTTTTGCAATTCCCTACATAGACATTGCAAGAATACTGCTAATGCCACTCTTCCAGAGAAGAGAATGATAGCGAGACTAATTGTATACGGCAGATCTTAGCTGGTGTAACTGGCTAGTCATAGATAGTTCTGTCTTTATATTTGACGTAGAATTTAAGTTAATTATTTTTTCATTGTTAATATGATTCATTTATTTGTAATGTTGCTTTGAGGGCAACAGTGACAATTTATTCAAGGATATAGCTTACAGGGTCAAAGGCTCTAGGATTAATCTTGTACTGCTTCCAGCTGGAAATCTATTCCAAATTCGGTTGAAAAATTGTTCATAGAGACAATGTTAATTAGAGAATAAGATTACTATATCTTAAAGAAGTGTTCCAAAAAATGAATTCGGCCCCATTATCCTTCATCCCTTCAAAATAACTGCTATTAATCAGAATATTCACATACAAAGACTCTGCAGTAAAACTTAACAAATCAGTAAGAATCAATTTTCTGCTATTGGAAATATAACGTCTAAGATAAGAGACGTGGTTTCTGTTGATAACAGCACAATTAAAGGGGTGAGAAATTTTCTACTGATTTCAATAATGCTTTTTCGAAAATACGCTTAGCACATCTATCTTGATTTATTAGGGAGTAGTGAAGCAGATGGAAACATTTTCTGAGAGTTTCTCATACAAAGCATTTTGGGACACACCACACTATTTCCCCCCCAAAAAACCCATATTTAAGGAACATAGTTTCACCTTAAATTTGGTCAGGCTAACTGTCACTTATATCTGTATTGTCTAATCCAAAAGTTGTGAATGTGCAATTCCAAACTTGTTTTTTAAACAACAGAGCTACCCTAACCAATTGCAAACTGGTGTGTAGTCTAAAATACAATAAAAATAGGTCATTCTCCATAGTGGAGGGGAAGATTATCCAGGAATGGGTAGTAACTCTGCTTCTCTGCCTGGAGACTGAGTCATCTTTTTGGCCACACCTCCTCTGATTGGTTCCTTCCCAGTTTGACTCGGTCTTCCGTCGAGTAGAGGCAGAGAAAAATTTAGTTCTACACATTTCTGGATCATCTTTCAATTGTAAGAGTTATTGGGACGTTTTATTTTCCTTCCCCTTCTTCTTCCATTGGGAAGTGGAGATTGCTGAAAGCGATCTGGGGGCTTACCGGTCCGCTGGTAAGCCACCCTTCCGGCTCGGACCATAGCCAAGGCCCCTGCCAGTGCCTGCTTTTAGCAGTGGAGGCATTCCCTTGGATTGGGCTGCCCCAGGCTTAGTTCGTCAAGTGAGAGGGGCTCAGTCACTGCCTGGTGTCGTCCAGGCACACTGACAGTGGCTAGCGTGCTCTGCATAGACAGGAGAGAAAAAAAGCCGTGACGAGAGTGCTCTTTGTGAGCCAGTTCGCCTTCCTAAGTCTGCAGAGCCAGCGCTAGGATAGCTGCGGCAGGAGCTGCCTTGGGCCAGTCTGCCTCTTGGGAATCAAGTGAAGACCTCCCCCCAAGTGTTGGATCAGCAGCCGTTGCTCATTGCGAGCCAGCCTGCCTGCGCCATTGTTATTTTAACGGCTTTTGGTGCCTCCTGTGCCATTTGAACTGAGGTAGGGAGAGCCTGCCAGCTAGTCTGCCTAGCAACAGCAGGAGAGCTGTCAACGGCCAACATGGAAGAAGGGAGGAGTGCTGTTGCTCTCAGCAGAATTAATCTGCCCAGCAACTCCCTTTTTCCCCCCACAGGGCTACAGTTCCCTCTGACAGCCACAGGAGACAAGAGGGCACTGGGGAATGCCAGAAAATTCCCTCAGCTCCAGTTTCCTCTCAACGCTGATCCAGCCTGTGAATGGCTGCTAAAAGCGCTTCTACTAGCAGTTCTGCCACTGCTTCAATGAGGGCAAGGTGTCTAAAGCATCTGAAAAGGATGCTAGGCACTGACAAAAAGCATTGGAAAAGGAGATAGCTAGAATTGAGAAAGCTGCTAGGTTACAGGATAAGGGCACCTCTCCCCAGGGGGAGTCTGGCCCTTCCCATATCCTTGGGGATCAACAACCATTCCCCTATTTGGGTGCCAGTACCTTACAGCCACCCTGTCATCATGCCTGGTCTCCAGAGGGCACAAGGCAGCAGTTTCCCCAAGATTAGGGCCAGAGTGAGCCTGTTCAGACAGGTGGGCCCAGGCCCATTCCTGCAGCCAACTTCACGTCCACTGCGGCTAGGCTCCGGGGCCTCAGAGGGGAATGAATCAGAGTTGCCTGAACATCTGCAGGCATTAATTGCCCAGGCTATTTCGCAAGGAATTGCTACAGGTTTGCAGCAGGGGTCTCTCCCCTCCTTGCAGCCCCTCAGCTTCCCTCAGTTCTAGCCCCCCCCCCGGCTCCCATGTCTCAGGGCCCTTGGATAGAGGCCCAGAATCTTCCCCCTACGGGTCCTGGCAGCCAGAGTGAGGATTCCTCTGAAGGGGAAGAGCAGTTCCTAGCCTGGTCGGATGATGAGGATGCAGCTCCTGACTCCTCACCCTCTTCAGGGCTATTTCATCCTGAGATTTTTAAGACCCTTCTTCGCAAGGCCAAGGCGATAGGCCAACCTTGGTCCTGATCTCAGCTCGGAGGCATCCATGGAGCCATTGGACTCTAGCCAGATACTCTTTACCGAACCCACTATTCAGAGTGTGATTGTGCCATCGCCCAAGCTCTTTCTAGACACAGTTCAGAGACAGTGGGCCACCCCGGGGACGGGATCCTCCCCCACAAGCACTGAACGGAGGTTGTATAACATGGCCTCAGATCTCTCAGACCTGCTGCAGATTCTGGCGGTTGATGCCCCGGTGGCAGCTTTAAATTCAGCCCCCTCATTGGCTACTGATGCCATTGACAACCTTTGACCAGAGGACAAAAGAGCCGAGATGGCTCTACGCAGAGCAGACCAAGCGGCTGCCTGGGCTGTTAAGGCCTCAACAGCAGCATCATTCTTCTCTCGGACCTTCTTGCTCAGGCTACGTCAGATGCAGGCAAGGATCCCCCCTGACGATGCACGATCCCATCAGGATCTTCACAAGTTAATTGCTGCAGCCGAGTTTACATCGGATGCCACCCTCAACGCAGTGAAGTTTGCTTCACATTCCATTGTGGCCTCTGTGACAACTCGTTGCCTGTTATGGCTTCGCCAGTGGCAGGCGGACGTTAAGAGTAAATGGAGGCTGGCTTCCGCTCCTTTCAAGGGCTCTAGGCTCTTCGGAGAAACCCTAGACCCCGTCTTGGTGGACACCAAGGATAGGGGCAAGGCCATGCCCTCCTTATATCGCAGAGGTGAACATCGTTACTCACCTTATCCTCGAAAACAGTCCGAGTTCAGCCAACCACAAAGATCATTTCTGGGCTGACAAGGAAGACAACCGGACAGGTCTGGTTTTAGGAACAGACAGCAACAGCCAGGTAAGCACCCCTTTCGGGGCTCGGGAAGTCAACCCTTTTGTCAGTCCCGTTAAGGGTGGGACTGCTGCCCCCATTGGAGGCCGCTTAGGCCTTTTTGCCCAACAATGGGAGGCTACAACATCTGATGCTTGGGTACTTAATACCGTGAGGTTCGGTCTGCCTCTTGAGTTTCTGGCCTCTCCCCCGAGTTTCTTCATCAGATGCCCTGTGTCAAGGGACACAACTAAAAGAGACCTGATGGCCTCAGCTATTCAGCATCTGTTGAACATTCAGGCCATTCAATTGGTCCCTTGGGACCAGTGAGGACAGGGCTTTTATTCTATCATATTCATGGTCCCTAAGAGCTCGGGGGCCTGGAGGACTATCCTGGATCTCAAGAGACTGAACAAATACCTTGTATACAAGCGTTTTAAAATGCACTCCCTCAGCTCTATTCTGGAGGGTATTCGGAAGGGCAACTTCCTGACTTCTATTGACCTAACAGAGGCGTACTTAAACATTCCTGTCTTGCCAGACCACCGGTGTTTCCTTCGTTTCTGCTATGTTGGCCGTCATTTTCAATATAAGGCCATGCCATTTGGCCTTTCGTTGTCTTTTACTAAGATTTTGATGGCCTTGACTGCGTATCTCAGGACAATCCCAGTCAGGCTGAAGTGTTACCTGGATGACATTTTAATCCAGTCCTCTTCAGAGCCTCGGGCCAGGGAGGACCTGAGAATAACCATTCAGGTGCTTCAGGATCATGGCTTTTCTATTAATATCAAGAAGAGCCATTTTTCTCCCACCACCAGATTGCTTCACTTGGGAGCAATCATTGACTCTTCGATGTGCATGGTATATCTTTCTCCGAAATGACAGTCCAGTCTGCAGGAGTTGGCAAACCTCATCCTGGACAAAGGAGTTGTTTCCCTGGCTCTACTATCGCAGCTCCTGGGGACGATGATTTCATGCATAGCTATTTACCATGGGCCACGCCAGGATTCTCCAGAGGTTTCTCCTGCCTTACCAGAGGTCTGGCAGGAGCAACTCGCCAATCAGAGTCTGGGTTCCCCAACAGGTACTCCAGTCACTCGGATGGTGGATGTCCCAGGCCATCGACGGGAGTTTCATTCAAGACGCCCAGATGACTTACCATTATGACAGACGCCAGTCTATTTGGCTGGGGGGCCCATTTCTGGTCCTTGATAGCTCAGGGCCAGTGGACTCCAGCAGACTTGACCCACAACATCAATTGGCTGGAGCTAAGGAAGTTCTCTAAGGAACTTCTGTACCTACCTACCTACCTATCTTGTTTTAGTTGCTTGAATTATTTCATTATGGCTTCCTAACTTTTTTTCAGTAAAGAAGTAAAATTTACTTATTGAAATTCGAATGAGCTTATATAAATAATTTCAGTCCTTCCTGTTAAATGAAGCATGGATGCATGGATAGAAAGAAACGGAGACCACCGATCGTTTGCAGTGCTTTGGCTTCAAAGGCAAAAATAGGTTTTAGAGCCTGAGGGAAGTCACACATAATACTTGCAATCTCTGAAATCAGATAGCTTTTCTCAGAGCTCAGTGCTGAGAAAAAAATGCAGCTGCTTTATGGAATTGCAGACAGGTGTTACACAAGCACCCACACACACGTTTTGGGCTTCAAATCTGAATGTATCAGTGTTGCGCAGGCCTGATATAGACAACAACTTTGAAAATGCTGTCAGCCCCACCAGACTGTCAAGAATCAACTTCACAGAAAGGCTAAAACTACTTTTATTGAGAGTGGCTATATGCAGAATTTTTGAATCTAATTGTGCTGTTTCTCTTCCCCTTTTTATACTCCAGTGTATTAGGGAGGTGTCTGGGCCATATATATTAGTTGTGTACTTATGTAACGAATCAGATCTATCTCTGTTGAGATTATCTTCCTTGCTTTCTACAGATATCTCACTTTTTGTTGCCTTTGATTGTAAGTAATGTTAAATATATTGATTAGAAATCAAATAGTATTACAGTTGATGAATAGAGTGGGTTAGGTCTATAGATCCTTCTGTGGAGGAAGAGAACCATTGTCTCCTACTCAGGATAGGATCTGTGAAGGCTGTAATCCTATACTAATTTAATTGGGAGTAAACCCCATTATGTGAATTGTTTCTGAGCAATCATGCATTGGATTGAGCCCTTAGGAAAACAAATGAATTATTTATTGTGTTTTAACTGACTACTTCATTATTAATAGTATTTTCTGTATGTGGTTTTTCTTAGGGTCTGTTGGATATATCATGTGACTGGGGTTTGGGTATATCCTCTCCTGGATTACCTTGGTTCGACTGCTAAAATTGTCTTCTTTGCCACTGTAACTGTAGTCATAAACATCTTTTACTTGCTGGGTGAAATACTAAACAACTGCATATGGGATACACAAAAATGTGAGTATCAGACTGAGAAACTTTTTTGAATACAAAATCATACTTTAGTTACTTTTATTATATGTCATACTTTTACTACTATTACTGTTGAAATATTTTTACAAAGTAACTCCATTATTTCTTTAAATGTAAATATGATAATTATTTCACATATTATTATTACAAACAGGATTGGATAGCAAATGAGGTAATTAATGCTAGCTCGTAGCTAAAAGCATCTACCTGATTAGCCTTTTCCCCTTTTTGTTGATTTCTTGCCTGATGCTGGCTGTGGTCATAGAAACATTAAATCTAATTATTGAATTAACCTTTTTACTGGATTTGATCAATACTCAACCAGATCCCCTGGATTTATATAATATAACAAAGTCATACTCATCCCATCCCATCCCACCCATAAAATAGAATAGGAGTAGGATGTATGAAGCCATTTAAGCATGTTCTGAAGATCTCAAAAGCAAATATAAACATTGGTAATTATAAAAGAGGTAGCAAAGTCTCTCAGTAGGTGGCAGAATCTTGCTGGGCTTAAGAAGGTAAACATGATTGATAGAAGACTTCTTTGAAGTAGCAGGGAATAATTTGTCTAAGTATGCAAGAGGAAGAGAGGAGCAAACAACATTTCTATTGTTGCTAATAAAATGACATGAATGTGCCCATGAATACACTCAGTTAAGCAGTATCCTAATTGCATCAGTGAAGAGACTGCTTAACTGTATTAACTTTGTATTAACTGTATTAACTTTGGGAACTGATGGAAAATATTTGGAAAATATTTATCAATATCTTCTTGCAGATCACACAGAAAGAAGGTTCAAAAATATACATGTCAGATAGTTTTTTAAATAGTTTGTCAGTTCCTGACATATCTTAAAATAATGCAGTATATACATGCCAGATGTAGGAAACAAGATGACAAAAATAAGAATTCCACAAATGGAAATTCTTAATCTGAACATTTCTTTTTCTTTTTCAAGAGTTATGTTTAAATACCAGAACAGAATAAATTGCAGTCGATTTTTCCGAAGTAAACTAATGTGAGCAAAATAAAAAATAAAAATGCCCTATTCTCCAGGCCAGATTTGAGTCACAAGCCTGGATGCTAGGATTTTGAACATTGGATCCATCAGCAATGAAATATTTTTCAACAAAGCTTAGATGACCTTTTTATAAAAGGCAGCAAGGAGCAAAGGAAACACAAGACCAGAAATTGGCACAACTGTAGTAGCCAAAGCCAAAATGTGTTCTTAGAGCCATGCCGTTGTTTGTTTTCTTAAACCTTTGACTGCAATTTGATTGTTTTGAATTTGTCAGCAATACACAGCTCACTGTATTTAAACTATTGGTTTTAACCAACCTCAATTGTTTCCTTATTATGTATTTCATTCCTATCAGATTCCATTGCAGCCTGCTATAATCAAAACCAGAATATGAACATCTTTGAAAAGAGCCCATAGTTTCTTATAATTTTAAGGTAGCCAGCTCTCCACACCTAGCAATTAAAAAGGTAAAGAAAGGGTCACATTTCCTTGCATATTACGGTATAATAATGGCAGCCTCTAGATCAGAGGTCTTCAAACTTGGCAACTTTAAGACTTGTGGACTTCAACTCCCAGAATTCTCCAGCCAGATATGCTGGCTGGAGAATTCTGGGAGTTGAAGTCCACAAGTCTTAAAGTTGCCAAGTTTGGGGACCCCTGCTCTAGATAATCATTTTTATAATTATTGGGATTTTTCAACTCAATAAAATTACACACACAAAAAGAATGGCAGTATTAAAATGAATTAGGCTTCATACTATAGCTGCATTTCTATACATATTTATTTCAGAGAAAGCCTCCTGAATAAACATTTCTAGAGTTAGCAAGAAGCCCTGAAATGGAGGACTATTCGGATCAAGGATTTAACTATATCAACTCTTTGCTGAATGTTTACTTGCAGATAAAAGTATGTTGTAGTATTCTAACTTAAAAGAATAGCAGAAAATGTACTTATCATTTGTTAATTGTATATAATAAAGATATATCTTTTTATAAGATATAAGAAAATTACTTTTTTTACTTTTTAGAAAAATACATTGTTAATTTTTAAAATATGAATAAAATGCAGCTTGTTCACAAACGAACCATTCTAAGTCTTACCATTGTACCTCAAAATGTTTCCAAGGGATGCAGGTTAATATATGAAAGGAATATTTTTATTGAAATTTTATCAATAAAAATATTTGGTTAGAACCTTAGTATTTTGTTAACATTCAAAAAACGGAGTCTTGGTAGGCACCTTTTCAAATCAACAATTTGATTTGATAAAGTGAGCTGTAAAAAACTTCTGTCTTTTAATAAAATATATTACTCTAAATGAACTATCAGACTCCTCCTGATTTTTGTTTACCATAGAACAGGAGTGTCAAACTCAAGGCCCACGTGCGGCCCCCTGAGCTCTGTTTTTGCTGGCAGAGGGTTGCAGGAGGCTCTCGCAGCTGAAAACGGAGCTTGCGAGGGCTGCACGCAGTCCTCCCAACCTCAGTTTTCGCTGGCAGAGGGTTGCAGGAGTCCGTCGCAGCCAAAAATGGAGCTCGGGAACCCATTTTCACTGGCAGAGCACTCGGGCCACCACAGACGCCCCTGACATGAGTGACGTCAAGGTGGCCATGCCCCCCCCGGCCATGCCCACCCCAGACCCCCAAGGTCAAACACAACCCTGATGCGGCTCTCAATTAAATTGAGTTTGACACCCTTGCGATAGACTAACATAGCTCTCCTCATCTATTGGGAAGACCAGTAAATTAAAAACAATTCATGCAGAAGAAAAATAACAATATTCATTTTCTTGTTTACACAAGCATTTCAAAAGCTGTTTTTTGTTTTTGTTGTTGTGATCAGGTATAGAAGAAGGAAAAGGAAAACCTAAATCAGACTGAACACAGGATAAAAGAAGAAAATAGAAGACCTGCTGTTATATGAACGGCATCTCATAACATCAAAAGAAATTTAAAAGTGGCCATTTATATTAACAGAGCATTCAAAATACTTTGTTTTTTAAAACGGAATGTTGATTTTATAATCTTCTTGATACCTTTGCTACAACATTGGAGGAATTGGGAAATGGGTATACCTCATGTGCTGAATGTGACATTATTTATACACAGAGAGAGAGAGGGAGGGAGGGAGAGGGAGAGAGTGTGTGTGTGTGTGTGTGTGTGTGTGTGTGTCTTTCCGGCAACTGCATTAAGAATTAAGAAAGATCTATTTGTCTTAGACTTGGAAACATTAGAAAAGTCAAACTTGAATCATTTGGGTTAAATCATAAAGCTGCATCTGTGAAAGGACGGATAAGCAAGCCCCTTTGAACAAATTCAGGACTTTTGATTACGAATAAAAGAGTTCTGAGTTGCTGCCAATACATCTGGATACAGTGGTGTGTACCTGAAGCATAGGGCATTCAGGTTTGGGGGTTGTCTATGAAAGATTTATGAAGAAAGATCAGTGAAAGATCCCCCTGAGAGTTATAAAACAAAAAGGGAGCATCCTTCACTTTTTAGAACCTCTTTTTAAATAATTCATTGAAGAATAATATAACTTCTTCAAGACAAGGAGTTGGTTTAACTCATGATACCAATCACTATATCAACTGAAAAAATCATTTGTAATTGAAACATATGCATATTATTTATTGCATATTAATAAAAAAATATTCCTTTCCCCCGTTACCTAATGACCAAATGTTTTTCTCTATTTAGGTTTTTATAGACAGCGTCAGGTATCTTGATCAGCTTCCACCATATCAAGAAATGACAAAGTTCATTCTCATGAGGCTTTTTTTCATTAAAACTTTACCTAAATAAAAAATAACTCATGGGATACTGCTATATAATAGTTATTTATAACTTGGTTTATAATCCATATTACACAAAGAAAACTGGAATAGAGATGCATCTAATGGGAACAACTGAATTAGTACTGGTTCTAGTGCCCAAATGATTCAGAATGACAGAGAGAGCATTGAGCATGCAGTGTGAGAAGTAAACAGTACACTACAAAAATTTTGGGAGGCCTGCTGTAAGATCCCAGGAGAAAAATAGGGAACTTTTATAGTGTTGTACACTAGAGAATCGGTTGAAATGTTCCAATCATGCCAGAAGTATTGTTCTTGAAATGGACTGCTCTAACTGCATGTTGATTCAAATTAGTATTAATAACTTCACAATTGTAAAGCTGGCAGCTTCCAACATATAAGTAGCACGTGTGTGTGTATATAACGTTTGAATGTAACGTTTGAAAGTACAGGTAATCCTCAACAATAGTTCACATAGTGAATGTTCAAAGTGATGTTCAAAGTCACATAGTGATGTTCAAAGTTTCAATGGCACTGAAAAAAGTGACTTATGAGCATTTTTCACACTTACGACTGTTGCGGCATCCTGGTCACATGATCAAAATTCAGACGCTTGCAACTGACTCATATTTATAACGGTTGCAGTGTCCCAAGGTCATGCAATCCCCTTTTGCGACCTTCTGACAAGCAAAGTTAATGGGAAGGCCAGATTCACTTAACAACCTTGTTACTAACTTAACAACTGCAGTGATTCACTTAACAACGGTGGCAAGAAAGGTCATAACATGTGGCAAAACTTACTTAACAACTGTAGCTTAGCAATAGAAATCTTGGGCACGATTGTGGTCATAAGTCATGGACTACCTGTATATGTGTTTTACTTGCCAAGGAAATTTTGTGGAAAATTCTGATGACACCAATACAATTTGGTGTGGCAATAGTGAGGAAAGTGGTGGCAACTCAAATGATCACATTTGCCAACACAAGTTCCTATTACAGCATAATAATTTTTCATCTAAGGGCATCCCCTGAAAAGATCCTAGTAAATCATTGGTATGATTCTCCTAGGCCAGGGGTCAGCAACCTGCGGCTCTGGAGCTGCATGTGGCTCTTTCATCCCTCTGCTGCGGCTCCGTCACTCAAATATGCGTCACAACCACCAATGTGTGATACCCGCTGGCACGCGATTTATTGAGCTTTTCGACCCCCGGTAGACCAACCATGGATAAATCCAAGAAAAGAAAAGTTTCAGAAGAAAACAGAACGTTTAATTCAACTACATATGCTAGTTCTATGGCCGCTCAGGAAATAGTCAGGCATAGGAAGGGTTTTGTGGCTCCCGGTATTTTCTTTTCTGTGGGAAACGGGTCCAAGTGGCTCTTTGAGTGTTTAAGGTTGCCAACCCCTATCCTAGGCCTTTTGAGCTAGAAAAATATTTAGCAACAATAGATCTAAACAAAATTCCTGGTGGAATAGAAAAGAACTAATAAAGTACTGAAACATAACATCCTGAAATAATAGGAAATAGTCAAAAAGGGCAACTTTGAAATACATGTTTTTAAAGACAAAAATGAAGGAAGAAGCAGGTAACACTCAACAAGATGGAAAGAGCATCTTGTGTACCAAAATGAAGGGTTGGTACAGTTAATGGAATGAGGAGTAACCAAATATATACCATAGTACAGTTTTTCCCATATAACTGAGGAATTTATGATGTAATCCTATTTATGTCTAAGTGAGAGATCGGAATGCTGTAATGGGGCTTGTTCCTTGGCAAGTGGCTTATGACTGCATTTACTATTTGCAACAACGGCTAAAAGAACTCAGTTGAATCACATATCGTTTATCAGGAAATATTTACAGATGCTGTAAATTGAAGGTATTTAAACACTTCACTGGTACAATGTAAATTAAGGTTTCATTGTCAACAATGTACATTCAACTTGATTAAAAAAATAAATGCCTGCAGTTTTGTTAATAGGACTCAAGCATGTTCATATGGCAAGGCTGCTGGGACTTTAAGTCTGTATTTCTCATTCTCATTGTTTTATTCATTTACTAAGTGTATCCTCTGAGTTCTTGTAGCAACATCGCTCCTTCCTTCCTACTTCTTGTTTCCAGGGAAGTGACTGATGCCTAAAAACTACAGTGTGGATTCTTATTACTGGCCTGAAGTCTCATGCTTATTTTACGATAAGGATAATGTGAGGAAAAGTCCTTAGTGTGCCACAGCTGACCAAAGGATGTACAAATAGCCAGTTACAAATACCACCATCTGATAAGTGGGAGGGTTGTGCCCCCCTCTTCAACAAAAGAACAGATTACAGCTATAATCATGGTAAATTTAATAGCAAATCACTTGGGAACATTTTAAGTATTAAGATTGCAAAAAAGCTGGTACAAAGTAAAGAATTATGAATGAACTGGATATAAATTTCAATAGATCTATTTTTGTTTATAAACTGGACCTTTTTCTGATTTTAAAAACTGGTTCAGAATAGCTTATTTTCTATGTTAAGGGGGAAAGTATTGGACTTTGGTAGCAAAACAATGTTTTCTGGTTTATAGAGATGCTTATTCTTTCTTACAAAATCTCTCAAAAATCAGTCCAGATACAAGTCTATAATTGTAGGGTCTTCTTCTAAAGATTTGTATAAGAATGTATGGTGATTTGGTCTGTCAAGCATGCTAAAGTAATACAGGTTTAGATTTAGTGCCACTCTTCATGAACAGCAGCTTTCTTGTCAACAAAAAAGCAGCAGGAACAAAATCTGGATCAAAAACATATTCTTTTGCTGAACTTTCCCAAGATAAGACTAACCTTTGTACTTGTCATGTTTAGTCTGTGAATAATTGGCCAAGACTGAAATGGTCAATACAGATATGTGCAAATGTATGTTGTTTGTGATTTTCAGTTCAATGTGACAGAATTTTTAAAATTCTGTTTAGATACCACTTTAAGTAGAAATCATGTCACTATACATATTTTTAAAACACAGTTTATTAAAATGTTAAACCATTACCACATGGATAATATTGCCCGATCTTTCTATTGCACAGTCCATAAGCAGAGAATGAACACAAGTCAAAGATTTTATGTTGAGGGTAACACTGACCTTCCATCATAATAAAATAATCTTTGCTATACTTTGTGCTTTCTAAATTGAAGTTTTTCATATGTTGATAATTTCTACATTGTCATTTTACAATTCAACATCAGTATCACTGAATTTTGACTAAAACAAGAACTAAGGTTCTTAGAACTGATTACTTGGATTCCCAAACAATTTATCAGTCTTTAAAACTAGGGGCTGTATTCTCTTTTTAATAGTTTTTTTCTTATTATTGTATGTTAAAGCATCTTTTTAAAAAATAGCAACAAAAATATTAGAAAATTAATAACATTTCAAATGTTAACAAGAGTTCCTGATTATTTCATCAGAAATTCTTTTTTCTTTCCCTAATGCTCTAATGTTTTAAGAATCTAGTGCTACATAGATCCTTATCACACATTTTTGGACTGAGTCCATTAAACTCTAATGTATATAAATTGGCTGTATGTATGTATATTCCAGCATAACTATGGAACGCCTCAAGCAATTTCAACCAAACTTGGTACACATATGACTTACTATCTGGTGACAAATACTGTGGGGTAAGACACCCCTAGCACCCCTAGGGGTGGCCTTTAGGAACAATGGTCGTGTTCTGTACACTGAGCCTAACTCAGCATTAGGCCATGGCACATTCAATCAAAGGCCTCTGTACTGCATAATCAGGCTCCCTTTGCTTCATAGGCCTACTGTGTGAGGGAAGCCTAGGCCTGAGTTGGGGTGAAGCATTATCCTGGAAACACAGGCCGAAGCTGTTCCCTGCGAGATCGTACAGGGAACGAGGCCAGTACAGGGAGCGAGGCCAATACAGAGGCCTAAGTGGATCGTCCACCCCCACCTCACAGCTTCGGCCTGTGTTCCCAGGATTGTCCTTTGCCCCAACTCATTGCGCAAAGGACAGGACCACCCCAACTGAGACGAAACAGATATGGAGGCCAGAGAGGAGACCCAGCCTATTTCAGCAGGGGTGGAGGAGGCCAGCTCAGGGATTTATATTCCAGTCTCAGGCCCAGTTTGAGGAAATGGTAAAATGGGTGATGGCAGAGGCAGGGGGGTGGCGCTTCTAAATCCCCCAGCTGCCCACAAGTTCCATAGCTGGGATTTGAACAAGGTCCTTATACTTTTAAAATCCTGTAAATAAAATTGCTTTGATTTGATACTATAGATATAATTCATTCATTTTCCTGTCTAATACAAGATTAGGATAAATACCCAGGCAACACCAGGTAATCGGCTAGTATTAGATAAACATCTAAGAGGCGAGGTGGTGCAGCGGTTAGAGGCAGGTACTGCAGGCCACTTTAGCTGACATTGATCCGCAGGTCAGTGGTTCAAATCTCACTGGCTCAAGGTTGACTCAGCCTTCCAGCCTTCCGAGGTAGGTAAAATGAGGACCCAGATTGTTGAGGGCAATGTAAATATACATTGCTTAATGGTGTAAACCACTTAGAGAGTGCTTGCACTGTGAGGCGGTATATAAATCTCACAAAATAAATAAAATCTGGGGAACTCCCTACAAAGCAGGTGCGAGAACAGTTCTTTTGTAGCACTGGATAGAAATAACTTCATTATAGCAGCGGTGGGTTGCTCTCGGTTCGGCCCGGTTCTTAGAACCGGTAGCGCCTGTGGCAGGAGGATCTGCCCACTCGCCTGGAACGCGAGCGAACCGGTAGTAAAGGGTTTCAGAACCCACTACTGCATTATAGCAATTCTTTCCAACTTTTCCCCAAATGACCAAAAGAATGTACTCAGCATACTGATGACACCTCACTCTATGGCAATGGATGAGCTCACCCAGTTATCTTACATAGATGTTTAATAATAGAGAGCACCGACTTCTGTGACATCACACAGGGTAGGTACCAGGAGTAGGATCCCTCCTCCCCGATCACCAACAAATCAACCCCAGGAAAAAAATGTACCAGCACAACATCATGCCACCCAGCCCCAATCAAGAAGGATCCCGTGTTTGATGAATTGAAGGCTGCCGAGGGGTGAAGTAAGGCAAGGATGGATGCACTACCACCATTCTGCCCATGCCAGATATCCCACAAAAATGTGACCAATACCATTTCTATTCCATACCCAGTTCTGAAACTTGACTGAAAAAGATCCAGATAATCTGCTTCATCAGGATCTTCTGAAAATGCTGCACCACCACTTTCTCAATGCCTTTCCAAAAGGGAGGTCGGATTCTGGGCAAAAATTGCCCAATATTCTAGGATCTAGTGATGGCTTCTTGAGGATGATCTGAACCAAGATATCTTTACGAAATAAAGGAACAACTCCCTTACTCAAATAATTCATCACTGCTAGGACCAGAGGTGGGTTTGGACAGGTTCGGACCGGTTTGCCCGAACTGATAGCAAACCGCTGATGATGTCACAGAACCGGATCGGTCGGTGCTGGTCCATGGATGCCGCCATTTCTTTGGGGGGGGATTTTTTTCTTTTTTTTTTCTTCTGCACATGCGCAGAAGCCGTTTCCGGCACTGCACATGCGTCACCATCTTGTTTACGGCTTTAAAAAAAAATTCAGATTCTTTTGCATTCCGCATACGTGCACGGGCCCACGAGGCGCAGCCACGCGGCGTGGGAGGAAGCGAACCGGCAGTGAGGTAAGTTAGAACCCACCCCTGGCTAGGACCCAGTGATATGACACTCCGTGGGCCACTTACACAAGCCAAGAGGGGCATGGATCTAAGGAGCCTGTGACTCAGCTCACAGTCCTAAAGATCCTGACCACTTCCTCAGGTCCAACAGGTTCCTGAGATAACTGAAGACTCCCTCTAAGAGCTGTGGAGACACAGTGGTTGGAATGCAGTATACTGCAAGTATACCAGCAGGAGTTCGATTTGGACTGGCTCAAGGTTGACTCAGCCTTCCATCCTTCCGAGGTTGGTAAAATGAGAACCCAGATTATTGGGGGCAATATGCTGAATCTGTAAACTGCTTAGGGAGGGCTGTAAAGCACTTCAAAGTAACATATAAGTCTAAATGCTATTGCTATTGCTCTAGGCATCTCCTCTGAACTTGCAACAAGGCAAGCATCCACCTGCAAGTGAATCCGAGCAATTTTGAGCAAATCCCTCCATATAGCCCTACAAAAGTTTCCTCGAGGTCCCATAACCCAAGAGGGCTCATATCATTAAAAAAAAGTTGTGGGGTGGCCATCTGAAGATGTAATAAGGATGGAGAAGGTAGTACTGCCCCAAGGTAGGCCATAATAGCATCTCTAACCCATATTCAGCCATGTTTGGCTGAATTCGTCCTTTGTGAGTACCCTGGATATTTCTTCTGTTACATCTCTCTCCGTAAACCATGGGAGTGACAAGATACATAGGAGCAATCCAGGGGCGGGTTGCACTTACCTTGCTACTGGTGTGCTGCCATGTTGCGTGCGCGCTCGCTATGTGGCGCGTGCCCCCTCGCACAATTTTGCTTGCTGCACATGCGTGGAAGCAAAATCTCGCTGAAATCTCGCACGCGCACCCCCTTGCGAGATTTTGCTTCCGCCCATGCACGGAAGCAAAAAATCGCTGGAAAATTCCATAAAAAAGATGATGGCACGCGACGGACTGGCGAAGACGGCACCGGAGCCATTGCGTGCAAATTGGGCAATTGGCAGGTCTCTACCAGAGCGGCGCACTGGACCGCACCGGTAGGAACCCACCTCTGGAGCAATCCAATCCAAAGCCTCAGCAGCCCTTTCGTTCCAAGCACTGTCAAGGCTTTGCAACACCATGCAGCAGACCAGCAGGAACAACACCCAGCTCTCTCTGGAACAGCAAATTAGCTGTTGTTTTTGCTAGAATATATAATTTATCAGTTGTAGAGGAGAAAGTAAATTATCTGTGTAACCAAATTATGCATCTCTGGTCAGCATCAGACAATCAGAAGCAAAAGGTACTGTTCAAAGACGGAAATATACACAAGTCCAGAATATTTCTGCCTTTCAAGGTTTTAAACTGGGTAAAAATTGTTTTAAGTTAGATGATGTAAAGGAAACTAATAGCAGTTTGGAAAATGTAAAGCAAATAGCACCAACCTGATTCATTCTATGATATGTGAATTCTGATCAAGCTTGTCAATTGCTTTTTAAAAGATTCTTCCCACAGATTCTAGTGAGTATAGAAATGTTTCAATAAAAAAATTGTTGTACAACACTTTCCAGGTAAATTCCACCATGCTGATAATTTAGGAAAAGATAATTTAATACACCCCCCAAAAAAAGTCCAAATGCAATTAGCTTATCTAAAACCTTATTGGGGGCAAAGGTATATGAAATATTTGTGACTAAAAGTATTATTAAAGTTCACCAACCAATTGTCCCGAATGGAAAAAACTAATTAATGTGTAACAACATTCAGAATAAAGCTAATTAACCCCAAGAAGCTAGAAATACGCCCTAGTAAAATCTTGAGTTCCCAGCTCCTCAAGACCCTCTTCACAGGCATACATGATTCCTCTTTCCAAATAAATCTTGCATTAAAAAGAAATCATTGTGTTCAGGCAAGTTCACGCCGCCCTGAGTCCCCAGGGAGTAGGGCGGCCTATAAGAATCGCAAAATAAAATAAATAAATAAAGTATTCTGGGTCAAACTGTACATTAAAAGTTAAAATTGGAAGGCTTAAAACACTTTATTTGGGGTCACTATCTTTTTGCTGAATATTATATGAGAAACCTGAATTTAATGTCTGCATCAGTGCTACCAAATGTCATCAGCTGCATTTTTATTTCTCCTAGTTAGTTGTTTCTAAAATACCCCTATGCACAGTAGTGGATTCCTACCAGTGCGCTCTCCGCCTTTCTTCGCCGCCGAGCCGAAGAAGCTGGCGGTGTTTGCGGCGCGGGGCTTCCCCCGCCCGCTTTCCCGGGACGCCGGGATGCCGCCATTTGCGTTCTTCTGCACTCTGCGCAAGCGCTGCTTGCGCAGAGTGCAGAAGAACGCAAATGGCGGCATCCCGGCGTCCCGGGAAAGCGGGCGGGGGAAGCCCCGCGCCGCAAACGCCGCCAGCTTCTTCGGCTCGGTGGCGAAGAAAGGCGGAGAGCGCACCGGTAGGAACCCACTACTGCCTATGCAACAGAAGATGGTTAAAAACAGAAGAACCATGCATGGATTGTTTCAGCAGCTTGTACTATGGATACAAACTATAATTGCATTTCATGTGCACCTCCACATTTTCCTTTAAAGCAGTGGTTCTCAACCTTCCTAATGCCGCACCCTGCCCCCCGCCCCGTGACCCACCCCGCCACCGCGCCCGCTGCCACTACCCCTGCCCCGCCGCCACCGTTTGAGTTCTTTTACCCTCTGCGCATGCGTTAAGCGTTCTGCGCATATGCAGAGGGTAAAAGAACCCAAAGGGCGGCATCCGGACGAAGTCTCCAGACCCCTGTGAAAGGGTCGTTCGACCCCCAAAGGGGTCGCGACCCCCAGGTTGAGAACCGCTGCTTTAAAGTGTCAGCAATAGCATAAAGCAAATCGTGAAAAGTGTATTGCCCTAAGCAATTTTACTTAAAATGTTCAATTTCAGTTTAAATATTTATGCATTTAAAATAGTATAAGACAGGAATCTTCCTGGATGTGTTTTGCATAATATGGTATTTCTGTCAGGAATTTGAAGTTGGCGATATGAGGGTGGCACAAACCACTGTCAAGATTTCAGCAGTGTGGAGATGAACCATGGAAAAAGAAGGGAAGATGCATTTATGGGTTTGATAACATAGTAATATGAGAATATTCTTTGAACTACAGTATTCTCTTTTACATGTGTAAATGCAGATGCTTACAATGTGCAAATTTGTGACATTGTGTGGGAAGCTTGTTCAATTGCATGTTCTCCTATATAGGTGCCAGGAAAAAAAATGTTGTCATGGTAATTGTTTCTTTTGCTGAATATTAAATAAATGGAAAAGCAAGACACTTTATATTAAAATAATATTATGCCAACCTGATTCAACCAAAATTGGTTAGGACATCAAGGCCAAAGTCCTGTTCCCCTCACTCACTGGACTTTTGAGCAGCTGCAACTTCAAGGATTGGTCTTTCTCCTTCCCTTTTTGCCATTATCACCAGCAGCAGCCCACTGGTTCATTTGACCGGCAATCTGGAAAGACCAGATCATGGCTGATGTGTTTGTGGGTTCACTCACGAAACAGACGATGAGGTAACAGCAGCTCGCTTTATTAACAGATAACTAGAACACCAACTTGTCTGACTGAACTGGCTGCCTCTCAGTGACAGCTCCTATTTATACTGTAACCACGGAACTCTCAACCAATCCCAAACCTTACATTTTCCCGCTTCTCAAACTGCCCCCTGGTGGCCCTCCGGGACACTACAATGGCAATGCCAAAGCAATGATCTGGGAGAATTAAAAGCCTCCTGGCTTCTTCCTTCCACCCAAGGCCCCTGCTCTCGGCTTCCTCCCTTTCTTTTTCATCCAATCAACACTGCTTGAGGAACATGTCTAGAAGAGGGTAGCTTCTTTATTGCTTTCATGCAGCTGTGGGTAGCAAAACACTGGTACTGCTTTTCCCAAAATAAAATTTTTGGCTCTGAGGGAGAAGTTTGGGAACACTTAAAGAGGCAGGATGCTTAACCCTTTCCCCGCAACCCTTTCTCTGCTCTACCTCATCCCCAAGGATCTCTCTAGAGAAGGGATGGGAAACTATGGCCCCTTTATGGCTATGAATTCCTGAGATAGTCATGCTGGCTCTGGAATTCTGGGAGTTGAAGTCCACAGGTTGTAAAGGAAGCATAGTTGCCCATCTCTGCTCTAGAGTTCCAAATTTACTCTTTACCTGCTATTCCTATTTCTGGCAGATGTGCTGGATTATAGTACCCATATTCCTTATGTATTTAACACAGTGGCAAAGAATTATAGTCCAAGATATTTAAAAGGCACGTTTTTTAGTTATTTATTTTATTTATTTATTTTGTCAAACATGTATAGGATAGTAGTTGTTTGTATAAACATAAGTAAAAAAAGTACCAATAAAAGAGGACAATAGGACAGTAGGACAGGGATGGTAGTCACAGTAGTGTGCTTATGCACGCACCTTACAGACCTCTCAGGAATGGAGAGAGGTCGACTGTAGACAGTCTAAGGTTAAAGTTTTTGGGGTTTGGGGAAGAAACCACAGAGTCAGGTAGTGCATTCCAGGCATTGATCACTCTGTTGCTGAAGTCGTATTTTCTGCAGTCGAGTTTGGAGCGGTTTACATTAAGTTTGAATCTATTACGTGCTCGTGTATTGCTGCGGTTGAAGCTGAAGTAATCATTGACAGGAAGGACATTTTGGTATATGATTTTATGGACTACATTTAGATCAGATCGGAGGCGGCGTAGTTGTAAATTGTCTAATCCCAATATTTCAAGCCTGGTGGAATAAGGTATTTTATTGCGAGCAGAGGAGACAAATATTGCCTATTTGTCCTAGCATTTCTAACTCCAGTGGAGGGGAGAGGCTATAGATAAGAACCATTTGGGAAATGGAGAAAGAAGCATGAAAAGTAGTAAGTTGCCCATTCCATATGTTTTAGCACTTAGAATTTTCTTCTATAAAAATGTTTAAGGATCCCAACACTTCTGATCTGTTATTCACATATTATATAACTCCCTTAGGAACTCTGAATCAACCATAAACATAACTGTGCTGCATTGAAAGGAGAAATATTAAATTTAGTCAAAAACAAATTCCAACCCACTGTTGTTAATGAACTGAGTCCACTCCTCTGCTCGCAATAGAATACCTTATTCCACCAGACTTGAAATATTGGGATTAGACAATTTAGAACTACGTCGCCTTCGATCTGATTTAAATGTAGTCCATAAAATCATATACCACAATGTCCTTCCTGTCAATGATTACTTCAGCTTCAACCGCAACAATACACGAGCACATAATAGATTCAAACCGCTCCAAACTCGAATGCAGAAAATACGACTTCAGCAACAGAGTGATCAATGCCTGGAATGCACTACCTGACTCTGTGGTTTCTTCCCCAAACCCCCAAAACTTTAACCTTAGACTGTCTACTGTCGACCTCTCCCCATTCCTAAGAGGTCTGTAAGGGGCGTGCATAAGCGCACCATTGTGCCTACCGTCCCTGTCTTACTGTCCTATTGTCCTCATTTATCTGTACTTCGTTGCTTATGTTATGTTTATACAAACACCTACTATTTTGTACATGTTTGACAAATAAATAAATAAATAAAACAAAATAAAAAATTAGTGTTGATAATTACAAAAACAACCATCTAGGTGGATGATAACCCTGAAGCCAGACATAATGGTCCCAATACAGTACTGCATTTCCTTTAAAGCCCAATTAAGGTTTGAAAGTTTTGGAGAGTCAGGCTGAGCTACATGAAAACTATTTTAGGGTGTTTTACAGACTTGTCTCAAAATAGCAATTTTCAACACATTTCTGAACGAGCTTTTGACTACATCATCCTAATAAGCAGGGGTCTCCTACTCCCCCCCTCCTCCTATGCTGCAACCAATCATCCTTTTCTGCCAATCCCTGTCACATGGAAGAGTCAGTGTTGTGACATGGATGGCCATATAAATCACTTAAATAAAAGAATGCAAAAAAGTTAATCCCAGACTGCATAGCTCCTTTCTGAGTGGTAACCTCTTTCAGATGCATTGTCTCCTGGATCTTGCTGCTTCTGTCTTCTTTCTGTGTTTAAGAGCCTGATGTTCTGCAATAAGGCTGAAAACAACAAGTAAGAAATGTATTTCTTGGCAAATATTTGAAGTAACACTGGTGTTGATTACTGACATTTTTTTTTTGAAAACCTTAAGAAAATACATACTGTGAAATCTCTCTTGAAATCAATATTGTTCTTGTTAATGTTCAAAGCTGTAATTGTGTGGATATTGCACAAATACTAAAGACTAAGCAAAGCAACAAAACTGTTTTCCTTCTTCAATGATCTTGACGCTATTCCTGCAACTTTCCGGAACAGCAGCATTTGTAATGTAAATGAACCAACAGGTGTTTAACATTTGCGCTATGCTTTGATCAAATCAAGACAGACAACACAACTCTGTGTGTTTGTTCAGTGATGTCCAGATGGCTGTCAATTGCAATCTGAACTCAGTGGGTGCTGTCTCTGAATAAACATCCTGATATTCACACATAACATGTGGAAACATCGTGGTGACTCCTCCGGAGGGAAATATACCTCCTCAGGCGTCTTGTTTGAAACCAAAGTCATATTTGCTCTCCATAATGAGAATGCAGACTTTTTACTTGCTTTTTTTTTTGTTTTGTTTTACTGAGATGCAAACAGTCTAAATGACAATTTTGCATTTGGTCATCAGCAGACTTACAGAACAACTCAAATCCCAGACAGATTTTTAGACAGATCCTTGCTAAAGTTCAATCAAGGCAACCAAAGGAAAACAGAAAAACAGAAAAATGGGACCTGCAATCCTTACGCACATCATGTTTCAATAATTCTGGATGATCACTCTGCTAACTGGTCACTAAGGAAGGCCACCATACTACCAATCCAGGAAAAATGCAGCCCTCTGGATATTAGCATACTACAGCTGCAGAGAATCCCATTCAGCAATGTTCGTGGAAAGAAATGCAGTAGAATACATGCGCACCAGCTATTGCTAGAGCATAAAAAGTGATGCAAGGTGAATCCATGGGTCTGTTTATTGGATGTGCATGCTGCTTCATAGTCCTTGCAAGACTGCCTGTCGCAAATATTTTTATTTTATTTATATATCATATTTAGAAACCACCCATCTCCCTCCAAGAGCAACTCTGGGCGGTGTTCAAGTAAACATAAAAACAAAAGCCATACATATAATTTAAAAAGTTAAATTAAAATAACAATAAAATAATTAAAAATTAAAAGGTGTGGGAGGGGCTTCAGGATGCTAACCAGCCCCACAGTGACAAGCTCTTCTGTGGTCCCTAGCAAGTCAGCAGAGTCAGGTTTTCAAGCATTTACGAAAGGCCAGGGGAGTGGGGGCTCACCTCAACTTTTTGTGGTAGTGCGGGGGGGCGGGGGCTAGAGGATATACAGGAACACCAGACTAAATTATGGATTAAACTTTTTTTTCCTGTGCAGCAGCTTAAATATTCTCGTCAGAACAATATGAACAATTTAAAAGCTCAGCAATGTAGCCATGGAAACAAGCACAAAGTCAGTGGTTGGGGGGGAGGGAGGACTTGCAAGTGGCTGAGGCCAACAACTGAATCATAAAAGGATAACTAAGAAACCTGTTACATTCTGAGGGAAGCTAAAACAAATCTGTCCAGTTTCAGGTCTGTGGAAAGAAAACACACCCATTGCTGGTTATCTTCAGAGCTGTCGAGGAGAAGAACAAAGATACGCTTAAAGGATTCTAGATGGCCAGAAATAACGGAGAAGATGCCCTGCAAATCATTGCACCATATATGTGTTGCAACTATTAATTACTTTTTTCAAATGGAGTTTTTTTATTATCTTCCCTGCGAAAATAGCAGCCTTCGGAAACTCTCTAGACATTACCCCCCATCTGCTGAATGAATGCTATTAATTTCAAAACTGGAAGGCAATTTTATGAGATGCTAGTTCCACAATATATGGTTTGGCACATTAACATAACATCAAGAATCTGGCTTAAGTGGAGACAAATACCATCACCTTGGAAATTGTAAAGTTAAGGTTAACGACTTGAAGTTCTCTGTTCTCGCTCGATACATTTTGGCATTACAGATGATAGATCTGGGTCAATTACTGAGCCCTCCACAAGGCCTGGCCCAGCTCCATTTGACTCAATATTTTCAGGGAGGTAAAGAACGAATAACCATTTTCATCTTGTCTCAGTTGCCATGGAAAGGTTCCAGCCCTTCAGAAGGTTACCGTAAGTCAGATGTTTCAAAGTCTTTTTTCAAAAATATCTGTGGCTGGAAAATGAGATTTTTTTTCAAGAATTAATACAAACCATTCAGGAGTATAGCGGTATCACTTTCTTGCCTATAACCATTGGCATTCTGATCTTCTCACAGAATCTCTTGGAACAAGGAAGAATCATTCTTAACACTACCTGTTCCTCTCATCTCTTTTTGTTTTTTAGGACTCCAAGATCGTCTCATGATTTAGGACTCCAAGTATGTTCCACAATTCAAGACAGTATTTTAAGGCAATACTAGTTATGCAGGCAAGCAGTGTGTAGAAAGGAAATCATGAAAGTGTCTCTATGGAACTGAAATTCATTGCCTGCACATCATCCCAGTAAGAATACTTGAGTACTACTTTTGAGCTCATCTCCCTAAGGAGAAAGTAACATACAGTATGTAAATGATCATTGCAATAATCTGAATTGATACTCAGAAACATCTTTCCTCAACCCAATGGTCTCCAAGTTCATTGGACTACAACTCTTTAGTTCTAACATTTCTGCCAAGGAGTTCTATCTGGGCACATCAGTTTAAATTTATATATTGCTGCATCTATTTTGACATGGTCTGATGTATAGGTTCTGTTTATATGGGTACATCTAGACTTCATGATAACCCTTGTGAGCCATAAGGATTTGATACTGAAGAAAAAAAAGCAATAGCCAAACACAAAGTTCTAGAATTTTTTTTACTGTATTACACACTCTGTGTTGTTGTTTTTTTTGCAGTGTTAGTTACAAGTTACAAATGGCACAGGAAAAAAAGTGAATCCTTGCAGATATAACTGTCAGACCATCCACATGGTCATGTGATCAAAATTTGGGTGCTTGATGATTGGAAATTCTGGTCACAGTTGTGGTTGTAAGTTGAAGACTACCTACCATATTTTTCGGAGTATAAGAAGCACCGGAGTATAAGACGCACCTTAGTTTTGGGAGAGGAAAATAGGGGGGAAAAATCTACCTACCACGTATTCATCTGGCTAGCGTCCTTAGTCTGGTCAGCTTCAGCACATTATTTTATCCCCTGGTTAGGGCTGGAAAAAATCTTCTTCGGAGGGAGTAGCAATGAAAACAAGCCTGCAAAGACTTAGGACTGGGAAAAAACTTCTTCGGAGGGAGTAGCAATGAAAAAATCCTGCAAGCCGGGAAGGTCATTAGCACATTAGGGCTGGAAAAAAAAGCTTCAAAAAAGCTACATTCGGAGTATAAGACGCACCCAAATTTTCAGCCACTTTTGGGGGGGGGGGAAAGGTGCGTCTTATACTCCGAAAAATACGGTATATTGAATCTATCCTTGATGACTACCTGATTAGTCCTCAAAGAACCCAGCACTCCTTAGTATAGAATTTGTAAGCCACTGGAAAATATACATGAAATGCAAACAGATAATATAAATTAAAGCAGTACAACAGGAGTAAGCAATCTTGCCTTTAAATGGAACTCAACTCCTGATGACTTACATGAATAAATCCATGCATTTATATTTACAGTTGTCTTCCAGGATGGTGTGGTTTTGTTGTTTACTTCCCAGTCTTCAATGCAAAAAGTCTATATTGAAACATGGAGAAGGAGCTTTGTGGCAGTTATCCATATAATATTACAGAAAGTGTTCTACGAAGATCAAGAGATTAAACATTATTGGCATCCTATTGGGTAGCAGCATTTCACATTGGTGAACAAATCTGCCGAGAACTTCTAAAATCAAATATTCCACTCTTCTACCTCAGCAGGTGATCAGCACTGGCAAGAGCTAGCATCAATTATCTGTTTACCATAGAGATCACCTTTTTTTCAGATATGTCCTGTGCAATTTCAGATGGATTAGTCCATGAAAAGTTGTTTTTAGAAGGCTACCATAAATCACAATTCAGCTTAACATGGGGAGATTCAGGAGAAGAAATATGTGAGAGGCATTTACCTTGCCTCCTTTCCCATATTAACAACTGACAAGTTATGTTCTCTAGGGTTACAGTTGACCACTAGAGGGAATTTCTGTATACTGTATCTACTTTTGCCAAGCAATTGCCTGGCTTTTTCCAGCACAGATCTGTTAGATCTACCATCCTGCTACTTTACACCTCAGTGTTTTCATGAACATTGAATACTGAACTGCCCATTAATTGTACATAATTGCATCATGGAAGCACAGTGATAAAAAAGAGGGTAATGGGTTACAATAAGTTATTTTGGCAACTGTATGGAAATGATTGCCACTGTCACTTTCTGTGGGAAGTTTTTTTTTTTGGAGGGGGGGGAGATTTCACAATCTAGCCAAAATTCCCAGGTGATCTCCCACCCATGTCTGATCCTGATCAGTCCCCAACGTTAGCTAATGTCCTCCCACGGATCAGTTGGGATCAGGGGTGGGTTCTACTTACCTTCCCCACCGGTTCGCAATGCGATGGAAGTGCACGTTTTGCACACGCACATGCGCATTCCCTCTTGCAAATTAGCTTCAACGCATGCTCAGTAGTTAAAAACAATCCCGAAAAACAGTTGAGGAGCTGATCAGCTGGGCTTCGGAAGAACAATAAAGGTCCGTATAAACCCAGGGGTGGGAGGGAGGGCCCACTTCCAAGCACACAGAAGATGCGCAGAAGAAAAAAACCCCGGGAAAAACCCCGGGAAAAAAATCAAAAAATTAAATTAAAAAAAAGATGGCGGCTCCCACAGACTGGCACCGACCGGTCAGGTTCCATGATGTCACCAGCGGGTTGCTACCAGTTCGGGCAAACCTGTCCGAACCAAGAGGAACCCACTTCTGGTTGGGATCCCTTTGTCCTATAAAAATGATCTCTACTAGAAGCTACCACTGCTAAGTTAAGCCATTATAGGGTCTCAGCTGAGGAACTCTTGGTGAATACACTTCAGCTGTCTTTCCTGAGGGGAAAAAATGCAAACTGTTATAAAACCAACTGTTATTAAGTTTCAGCTCTCTGCAGGACAAAACCATCTAAGCCACCTGGGAGATGCTTTCTCTTTCCCACTCCTGTGCATAATTATCCCCTTTTCCCTTTTTTTCCCAGGCCAGTAATGAAGATAATGTACAAAATTTCAGGTTTATAAACTTCTGAATAGGCTTTTGAAAAATAACCTGAGACCTTTAATATCTCTGAAGAAAACAGCTTTACAGGTGTCTTTATATGAATTGAAATAATAGAATAACTTGGAACATTAAGCACTTAAGAGCCATTATCAGCTCTTCCTTGCTTTCAGCTGCTGTACTTGGGTTGATAAATATACGGCGACGTATCATTGCTGTTATGTAACGCAAGTATGACTTCTTCAGCATATTAAAATTAAAATTGGATGTTAGAAGCATCCATCTAGCTATGAGGAAGAATTACGGTATGTTAAATAAAATTAGGACAAAGGAAGCATACTTGGGAGGTGTGAACAAGTTTGATTGTTATTGCTAAAATCTTTTACTAAAAAATACACTTTCTGTTATTTGAAGTCACAGTTGGACTCTCCAACCCAAGATACAGAACTTTCTTAGAAAAGGGGAAATTTCACCAGTGGCTGCCTTGTTATGGTTACCAGACCTGAGATGCAAAATACTGGATACCTATTAGCTGGCCACAAAAAGTGATAGCCAATTCTAATTCTTTGATGCCATTTTATATTTGTGGAGGAATTTTTGCAGTCCTGCTGTAACCCTCATCATATCAAGAGAGGGAAAAGGAACCATCCAAATTATGTTTCTAACAAAAGGCAAACACAAAGTATGTATATATAAGAATATGTATAATAATATTCCCCCTATTCCTAATCTCTTATCTATTCCAATTCTTTCACTTAGAGTAAAAGATAGAGGTTAAGATTTGATTTACGTTATCTGGTATCCTCAACAACAACGCTATCACTATTAGAAGGGTGTAGCAAATATTGAATAAGTGAAGAATGAAGAATTAAGTGCTGACATAAATATGTATAATAACATTAGAATTACGTAAGATTGATTAATGTAGAAATTATCATTTGTATCAATATTATTTTTGTATTAATATGAAGGACACCCAGATGCCACACTGTCCATGTAATAATATTGAGGTATATGCTATTATATTATTACTATTGCTATTAGTTTGTGGGCTAAGATTCACTACCAACTCTCGTTGGTTGTGTTCCATTTGTAAATGATACTTTGACAATGTACTGTTTTTCAAAAATGTTTATGAATGAAAATTTACAAAAATAAAAATAATATAACAACAAAATAATAATAATTAAAAAAACATCAAAAAAACGCAAACACAAAAGCAGAGCAGCAGGGAGCAGCTGTATGAGTTGTGTTGTCTTTGAGAGTAGGAAGGAGAAATTTGTCCAAATGCAGCCCACGGGACTCTCAAAAGATGATGTTTACAATTTGCTTTTCAATGCAAGCTAGTTAAGACACAACCAAAGGCCAAAGTGACCAGATTTTTTTATTTTTAAGCAGGACGGGGGGGGCCGCCTGGGCGCCGCCATTTGTTTTGCCCTCTGCGCATGCGCAGAACGCTGCGCATGCGCAGAGGGCAAAACAGCAAATGTTGGCATCCAGGTGAGGTGGGGGGGAGGGGGGGGAGGCGGGAGGGCGCTTGGATGCCTGCAGCTCGCGACAGGTAAGCTGCCGGCTGCCTCCTTTCCCCGTCTCCCGCCTCCCGTTCGTTGCTTGCCAGCCCGGCCGAAGGGAAGGCGGGAGGCGAGGAAAGGCCTCGGGAAAACCCTTCGGGAGCCCGCCTCCCTTTCGGGAGGACTTTCCTCGCCTCCCGCCTTCCCTTCGGCCGGGCTGGCAAGCAACGAACGGGAGGCGGGAGACGGGGAAAGGAGGCAGCCGGCAGCTTACCTGCTCCAAGCATCCAAGCGCCGCGGTGTCCCAGTTGCCCACCCGGTCCCAGGGCAACGGCGGCAGCGAGGCGACGGGGGGAAGAAAGGGGAGGGGGACGAGGAAGGGCTGTTTGCGCCGCTCGTAAACTCAAAGCGGCGACGGCTCCTTGTCCCTCACCCCTCCCAACAGCAGCGGCGCCTCCGAGGGCGGGGCTAAGGATGGGGCGGGGGAAGGAGAGGAGGAGCAGCCTCCCTTCCCCCTCCCCCCAGCTTCCAGCCGCTGCCGGAGGAGTCAACAACGCGGGACGCCCGCCCGCCGCCAACGCCGTCTACGGCCGGCCCGAGCTGAGAGGCCTGCTGCCTTTCAGGCCGATTTTTTGAAATAATGCCCTAGTCGTGCATTCTTTAAAAAAATCGGGACTTTTTAGAGGACGGGCGGGACGCGGGACAAATGATGAAAAAGCGGGTCTGTCCTGCCAAAATCGGGACGTCTGGTCACCTTACCAAAGGCAGAATTAGCAGGAGGAGGTCTTGCCAACACTTTCCACATAAGACTTTCTACCCCCCATATCTGCAGGGGGTGTGTCAAGCAAGGATGCTCGCTTTAAATTTCAAATGCCCCAGATTTTCACAGGTCATGAGTTCTGTCCTTAAAAAAAAAACCCATGTGTGTATCCCCATAGTTCAGCTGCATTTTGCTTTTCCCAGCAAGGCATACAGCACAATGAATTCAATTGCAGTTCTGTTATTTTACCTTGACACAGAGAGCTCTGACGATTAAAAATCATATGGTCATGTGAGTGATTGGGGGGGGGGGTTGTTTTGTTTTTGTAGTTTTGACCTGCTTTGTTACCTAGAACAGAACCACCACATCAGGGTCAGCCTTTTTTTTTAGGCCAGAAAAGTAGGTGCAAGCCTTCCAACTCAGCCTTTCTCTTTATCCAGCTGGGCTGCCAACAAAAACAAACTGGAAAGGAGAAGAGGAATGGGGGGGGGGGAACAGCTGGCTGGTGTGGAAGCGGCATTTCAACACAGCCTTTGACTGAAATGTGGGAGGTTGCAGGCATTTCAGTTCGGCTCCAGTTATTGAGTATAGGGGTGGTTTCTGGGTGTCCTTTGGATTCTCCCTTGCATAGGAATTAACAAAAGGCAAATTAACTTGCTTGCTGGTAGATGACAAGATGATCTGCAGGAGATAATCTACAATCCCTTGCTCCTTTTCCACCTATTTCTCTTTTTTTTTCTTTTTCGCCAAGGAATGTTTGTTAAGATATTCATGAACTGGGAGAGTATATGTTAACAAGGTTAGCCAATGAATAGGCATAGCAACTAAGTCAGCCAATGGGAGCCAACCATATCTGAGTCTGTGCAGAGACTCGAAACTGAAAATTTAAGCTGAAGGCTGGGCATGGCTCAGTCCACTCTGCTCTCTGTCCACTCTGACAGAACTCTGAACTCTGAACTCTGCTGAAATGAAACTAACTGTTCTCTGCTGCCTGTAACTACTTGAAGAATAATCTACATTGGTATTGTGTGTGTGTGCTTGAAGAATAATCTACATTGGTATTGTGTGTGTGTGTGTGTGTGTGTGTGTGTGTGTGTGTGTGTGTGTGTGTGTGTGTTGCTGCTGGAAATTGATTTTTCTGCAACAAACTCTGATAATGTTGTCTCTTTGAAACAAAGTGAAACGATTTTCAAGTCTTTGACTATTTGCATGGAAGCTTTTCTTAAGCCTTCAGCAATCTTTGGTGCTTAAAGCTGCTCAACTGATCCAGGCAAAGGGTGCAGGACTGCAGAATGGAAATCTCTTCTTTTAGGAGAAGTTTGGTCCATGTTATACCTAGCTCTCTTGTACACAATATACATAATGTGTCTGAAAGCATACATATGCATCCTATATTTGTGTGTTAAATTTATGTTTTACCGACAAAGAAATAAAGCAGAAGCAGTATGCTCCATCCCATAATTGGGTAGACCAGGTTGCCCTGATAAAAAACACTTAATGCATCCTATATGCTCTCAATTATGCAATATCTATTACTACATATAGAATTCTATAGTGGTAAAAGTAACAATCTTCCCCATATAAAATATGGACATGTGTTTATTTATATATAAATAAATACATATCCATATTTTCACAACTGACACATGTCCATATTTCCACACCTAACACAGAATAATACCTAAGGGAAACATTTAAAAAACGAGTACTGTAGTTGGGCCCAGGGCAAAAAATAAAGCTTATTTAATTAGTTTTTATTTACATTTATATGTGATTAAATTAAACCTAGCTAATATGATACTACCAGCCATTTATTTAATAATTTATCTTCTGTTTAAAATGTCCATTTGATAACTCTTTGAGGCTTCAAGCCACACCCTCCAAGGTATCAGGCCTGGCCAGTCGGTCCCCTCAGGAAAACAAGACTTTTGAACCTATTGAGTTGAATCAAAAGAACTTTTACTGAGAGAAACTGGATGCAGTAAAGTCAGGCAGAATCTGAGGTTTCCGCACAAAGTAAAAGCAATTATTTCGGTTTCCCAGTCCCAACCCTCCTGACCAGTCCACCGGCAGCCAATGTGATGCCGAGAAGATGTTGCTGAGGTGCTAGGCAGATAACAGTTCACAATGGCGAAAACTGGCTGGAAAGGAGTCAGTCCCGTCTCCGAAGACAGTCCCCCTCCTTAATTCCCAAGCGTACAGTAGAAGCGTAAAAATCCCAAGCATACCATCCCCCCTCACCCCTCAGCACAATGGCAGGACACATGGTTTTTGGGGGGGCAAATGTTGTCCTTGAATCAGAGTTCCAGCATTTCACTTCTACTCTTTAGACAAAAAGAGTACTCTAAGACTGGTTCAGAGGATGCTTAAAAATAAGCAAAAATAGAACGATTCCCTTATTCAGAATTTTTAAAGGAAAAAAGGAAGAGGAGGGATAAGGAAAACAGACACCCGTTTTCAGATGAAATGTTTCTATAAAATAGTTGCAGTTGCTCAGAGCTCAAGGGAAGGCTTCAGTGGGCATTCCAGTATAGTGATAAACTGGATGCAATATTGATCACTGCAATCCCTCCATCTATTACTGTACTACTAACACACATTGGGGTTGGCTCATATATTAAGCTAAACCATAATGCAGCTTTGGCCTCTTAAGCAAAAGGAGATCACCAGGAAGTATAATAGATATTTGTGGATGTGGACGAACTGGATCATGGGTTTCCTGCTCTCCAAGTGGGGGTAAGGGTAAGGAGATCTAGCTTTTATACCAGGAATTGCTTGTAGTGTAAGAGATTTGATCAAGGAATGAACTTATTTCCCCCTACAACCTCCACCACTTCTAGCCTGCACAAAACACATTGTCTAATTTGTTTGGATTCAAAAACTGAGGCAATTTTTCTGAATTAGGCAACTAGGGTTTGGCTCTATTTTATCATGTTCTTCAGCCTAATTGTTTCTGTCAGCTACATGACAAGTTGGGTACGACATCAGTCTGACACAGTTCCTTCCCCCCTCCCCAAAACAGAATGTTCCCTCGGCTATCCTAGCCAAGCGCGACTCTTCTACAGCGCCAGCAGACCCTCTCTTTCCAAGGCTGTCTCTAGAAATTGTACATCTTTATTTATTTGCTTGGACTGAATTATGCCTTGTTTTTCCTCCTCAAAAGAGCACTTGGAAAAGCTAATAGAATTAAAAAAAAGCAATGCAAATGATTAAAGACATGGCAGGAATACTAACACCAGCCCTTGGGAAACGCTCTGCCCCTGCATTGCTCCCTGGCTAAAGGGTGCCCATAGCCTTTGTGCCCTGAGAATGCTTTAGCCTCGGGGGCCTGCATGCCAGTGGTTGAATTTATGACAGCAGAGGCATCTTCAAAAAGGCTCAGCCAAAGAGCCGGACAGGCTCATAGTGGGAAAGGCAATCCTTGTCACAGGCAGGTCCTAAGGGGTTAGGACCTGAAAGGTCAACTTATCCAATACCTTAACGTCTGTGGCCTACTAATTGATCACCAGTGCAGAGCATTCCAGGCCTCCTGTGACCTCTGTCCCTTGGACCAATTAGCAGCTCAACAGCTAATTGCTCCCTTTCCAAAAGAAACTCCATATCGAATGAGCTGTGTTGAAAAGAAGACAGCTAGTGGAATCTTCTCTCTCCAGCAACATACGCTACTGGGTGAATAGAGTTGAGCTTCTGCAAGGAGAAAAGGTTTGAAAGACTTCAGAACTTTTCCTGGATTTCTGTCTACAAGTCTCCAGGATCACTTTTAAGCCTAATGCCACAAAACCTAGGATTAACGTTGCTTCCTTTTTTCTATAAGGTAAGTTCCTTTGGACTCAGAGACACAAGAAGAATCAATTTAGATGCTACATCCCTCTTCTTCCCCAACATAACTTTGTGTGAAGTCCTCTCAGTGGTCTATTATTTTAAGCTTGTGGGTCCTTTTCCAAGTCAAACTGACTTCATTGAATATTGCTTGCTATCTAATCTACTAAACTTCACAAATGTATTGAATTGTGTGATTTTGTGTGTGTGTGTGTGTGTGTGTGTGTGTGTGTGTGTGTGTGTGTGTGTTCTCAGGAATGAAAGGAGGACAAGCATCACTAATATATCATAGTAGTCATCTTTCCAATAAAATTGATGGTCAGATTCTTCCAAGGCTTGAAGCCCTAAAAAATCCTATAAAACCAGTAGGACCAGAAATCATAAATACCAACATAATGGCAGTCAGTCATAATATGTATGCTACAGTTTTAAAATACCACCTATAAGTCCTTAAAAAAAATAAAAATTTGCACAATTCCCCCTCCCCTTTCAGTTTTAAATTGGAGTTTGTTCTTATTTAATATGTGAACCCCATGAAAATATAAAGAATGAAGGTATTGTACAACCCGGTGCAATTTAGAAAATGATTTTCCTTAATAGATGGTTCTATTTAACTATTCTGCCAGGGAGAAGATTAGAAACTGGAGAGCCTTTCTTGGATGACCCTGAAAATGGTGTGAATATAAGTGTTCCAGAAGGAAGTCAATCTGGAGAGGGTGTGGATAGGAGTTCAAGGCATATATTTTAGACAGTCTAAGGAGGAATAACTGAGAAATTAATCCCCAAGGATCAGGGAAAGAAGCAAGCTGCAAAAGAAAAGAGCTTGGATCCAATCCAAAACAAAAGAGCTATTTAATATACACAAATAAGCCACAATTGGCCTGATTCACATATAATGCTAAGATATAAACTGTAACTTCCACAATGGTTAGTTTCACATAGGATGGATGGATACATAGATAGAAAGACAGACACTGGTAATACTGTAGACCAGCAGGTGCTAAATCAGTAGAGTCAGCTTTGGGTTCCTGTGGTCCTTCAGATCCTCTTAAACAACTCCCACAAGCTCCAGCTGACATAGGCAATGATACAAAATGCTAGCAACCATTGATTATCAAAATATCCAAAGTATAGCTTTGCTACACATAATTAATTCTGTTATTCAGGGCCAACTAAGATTTGTAGAAAAGACATTGACTGGCTGATGGACCATAACATGACTTACTTAGTTTTGGCCTAGCACATACCAGTAGTTTATTGCTTTAGAACTGCTTAGCATTATACGTGTGGCTAAGGCCAGTTATGGCTTCATCAACAAACCATGGTAAAACAAAACTATTTTAATAAGATGTATAAATTTATAATATTCATATTATTATTATATTACTATAAAAAGGAGCAAGAAGATATACGTATGGAGGGAAAAGACCTGATAAGCTAATATTTTTATGAAGAGTCAATAATAATTTTGATTGATTGAAAAGCTTACAATAGCTAGAGTTAAATTTAGCTGCATGAGAATATGGCTACCATGTCTGAGCTATCATCTAGAAGTTTCATTGTTGGTTTGTTTATTACATTTATAATCATAAATGTAATTCCTGTCACTGATAAGGTGATTCTTGGCACTTTTTGCTGCCCAAATGACCACTGAATTCTGGAAACTAAAATCTAGTAAGGGGAAGCACTGGTGCTCTGATTCTGAACAGTACGATGGGCCAAAATGCATTTTAACCTCATTCTCTGCTGAACTGCTAAACTTATTGAGTGATTTTGGGTTCAATGTTGTTTTTGAGCCCAGCCCAAGATTGCTGTTATGGAGAAAAAAATGGAGAAAGAGTACTGTATATGCCACTTTGAACTCCTGAATGAAAGGGGTGTTAGGCTAAGAACGGATATCAATTTCATAACATTATTACAATAAGTTGTAATGACTGGTTAGAATCACAACGAATGAGAAAATTTGAATGCTATATATTTTTAAATAACTTCCAGCAATTATTTTATTGCAAGAGTAGATATTCCAATTATTAGAACTGGGCTGCAAAAATCTGCACAAGGGGACAACAACTGCACGCAGGGGTGAAATCCAGCAGGTTCTGACAGGTTCTGGAGAAGCGGTAGTGGAAATTTTGAGTAGTTCGGAGAACCGGTAGCAGAAATTTTGAGTAGTTTGGAGCAGGGGTGAAATGTGATTTTTCCTCCTCTACCAGTTTTGTGGGTGTGGCTTATTTTGTGGGCATGGCTTGGAGGTCAGGTGGGTGTGGCTTCAGGTGAGCATGTGACTGGGTGGGCATGGCCAGGTTGTCATGTGACTGGGTGGGTGCGGCCAATTTAGCAGTCCATTTTGCCAGGGAGCAGGGGGTTGGACTAGATGACCTCTGAGGTTCCTTCTAGCCTTTGCTGTGCTGTTTCAAAGCATCCTCTGAAGCTGTGTCTAGTATCAGCCAGGTTTGTGGTCCTCCCTCCCTCCCTCCCTCCCTTCTCTCTCTCTCTCTCTCTCTCTTTTTTTTTTTCCTTCTGTGGGAAGCAACCCCCCCAAATAAAATATTACTCATAAGAAAAGCACTCACAGAAAAACAAGGAAAAATCAAGCTGCTAACAAAGAACCTGCCTGAAGCTCATTCCACACTCTTGCCCGATAGAGATAATGAGATAATGACCGTATAGAAAGTGGAAGCCTGATGTTTGGCGCCATTCACACAAGCAGGCAAACAGATCCCTAGAAAACCCATTCAAGATGGGATATTTTGAAATTTCTCCATGGCAAGATTTGGCAGCTAACAAAACACAGTAGTAGAATCAGAATAAGCAGCCCCACACTCAAGATCTGACACAGGACGAAAGACATTTAGCCACAATGGGAATCACCCAACCCCTTTTAGAAACACAAAGCCCATATTGCACAAACCCCAAAACTTCAAAAACATAGAACCATATAAGAATCCTTCCTTTTATCCAGTTTGTTGTTCAGCTAACCCAGAATGTCACTTCACTTCTGCAATTAAAAACCTCCTTCCGAGCAGCTTCCGAAGGCTTTTCAATTTAAAGCAGGTGTCTCCAAAGTTTGCAACATTAAGACTTGTGGACTTCAACTCCCAGAATTCATCAGCCAGCCATGTGGCTAAGTTTGGAGACTCCTGATTTAAAGCGACAGCATTTGTTTTTCTTCTTTGCCAAGCGATCTCCAGGCTGGAAAGTGAGTCCTGATTTTTTCCTTCTAACACCTACCTCCTTCTTTCTCTTTCTCCCTTCCCTTCCCTTCCCTTCCCCCCTCCCCCCCTCTCTTTCTTTCAGGCGAACCGGCAGGGAAAAAAGGCTTTAAAAAGTTTTTTAAAAAACCAGGAAGTGATGATGTCGGGGTGGGTGGGTGGAGCCTCGCACTGCCATCGCTAATGGTTCTCTGAACCAGCCGCCACAACTGCTACCTACTCACCTGAACTGAGTCGAACCGGCAAATACCACCTCTGGCTGGCCCCAGAGTGAAGTGGGAATGGAGATTTTGCAATATCCTTCCCCCAGGAGTGGGGAGGGAATGGGGTTTTTGCAGTATCCTTCCCCTGGAATGGGGTGGGAATGGAGATTTTGCAGTATCCTTCCTCTGCCACGCCCACCAAGCCACACCATGCCACGTCCACAGAACCGGTAGTAAAAAAAAATTGGATTTCACCACTGAACTGCAGCCCTTATGTGGGAGTCCTAACTCATGAGTAAAATACATCTCAACTTTATATGCTGATCTACACAGAACATACCACACATTGTAAAACAAAATGAACAAATAGCACGGCAAGCATCTGTAAGACTATGATGCAACAGACCATGACGAAAGTTCATCAACTTCACATTCTCTTTAGAACCTCATTAGAAGTGGAAGCTGTGAGAAGTTCTGCAGGATCTGATTCAAAGTCTCCCAAGCACAACAACAACAAAAAAGCTTACAGTTCTCCAAAGTGTAGATCTCACAGGAGAGGGGGGGAAATGAGCCAAGGCTATAAAATCCTTAAAGTCTTAGTAAAAATGACTTTCCAATTGTCTTAGCACTCTCTTCCCTTATAAGATCCGAGAAAGATTACTTTAAATTAATTTGTAAAGTTTGTTTATACCATGCTCATCTGCTTCAGCATCTTCAAATGAATTCAAGTGTATCATCAAATAGCATTTGCCGTTAGATTCATTTGTTCTGTTTTATCTTCACATAAAAGCATGTGGAATCACTGAAAGTGGAAATGAAAATACTCCAGAACTTCTCACATTTTGCAGTTCTTGGCTTTTATTTTTTTTTAAAAAGTGGTTACAGGACGATTGCACTTAAGACAAACTGCTTTTCTATTTCCTTTTCCCCTCATAAAAATGATGATGGTTGAGAATCGATTGGAATCCCATACCTCTCGGCTTCTAAAATGGTCTGCTAAACCAGTGGTTCCCAACCTGTGGTACGTGTACCACTAGTGGTACGCGAGGGTCTTCCAGGTGGTACACGAACACTCCTCGTACCCGACGCTAGCCCGTCACGCTGTTCCCCAGCTACTGATTTTCCCCTCGACGTGGGAGTGCGAGCAGGGGTTCTCAGCCTTCATGACCATCAAGTCGAAGAGCCGGAACCGTCTTGCTGCGCCTGGGCATGATTTCCGATGTGCTGTGAGCAAAGTCATGCCCCGCATTGACCAGCTGGTGGAGAAGAAGCAGATACAGCCCTCGCATTGAGTTGTTGTTTTCGTAGTTGGTTTGCGTGTTCTACTTGTACAATTATGGAAATAAAGTGATATATGATCGAATTTAGTTTCTCTGGAACCAGGTGGTACGCGGCGACTGTACGGGATCTCCAAGTGGTACTCGATCACAAAAAGGTTGGGAACCACTGTGCTAAACACTGCGGGTTCTTTGCAAGTTGTTTGTATTACTTTTCATTACTATCTCCTCTGCTTAATTTATAGACCAGTCCTCTGATGTTTGCTGGGGAAACTTCAGCCTTGTTACTGTGTTATAAGACTCAACAACAGGCTTTCAACAAAGAGTTTGCAACCAGACCTGAAAGTATAATTAATTCAACAATTAATGGCACTGCGCATATTGCCCATCTACCTATGTTTTGTCCTTTGAAGTCTTTCAGCCTAATCTGTAGCTTCCCCAGGCTTAAGAATCACTAACTATAATTTGACACCAACCACTAGCCATGGATCCAACTTCCAGGAAGTGCCAGTTGGAAAGGACAATCAGATGACAGGTTTCACTTTAAGAGAAGGCAAATTGTTAAAGGGCCATACAGGACAGAAGATAACATGACATGATAATGGAGTCCCATTGACAAACTTTTGGAGGCTAACTTATTATAACTTATCTAAACTATCTTCTTCAATTGATTAAGAATAAGCATACAATAATGGGAGTAGAGCTATAGATTAGAGTCAAATGATGAAAAAAAGGTCCAGATTATGAAGACTAAAACTGACAAGAACACACATTGTAATTTTTGCACATTGTTACTCATTTCTCCTAAGTGTACAACATGTCCACTACTCCTCTGGTATTCTGCCAACTGAGATTAACGTATGCGTCTAACACAATGGACTCTCAGCTACAAAAAGTTATGTGGTAATAAATCTGTTGGGCCTTGAAGTAACACCTGACTTTTTCGGAACTTGAAGACAGACCTGTCAAGTTCAGCAAGATTTATTCCTAAAATGTGTGCCCTGGACTGAGACCTCAGCCTTTCTGTAATATGAGGGGGTTAACAAATCTAAATAATAGTCTTGTGATTTTATAGCAGACCTTAAATTTTTGTTATCTCTAAACTGCAGCTGGGAGGCAGGATTCTGCAAGGGAGGACAGGCAGATTATTATAGTAATTGTGTATTTTGAACATTTTGGCAAAAGTGGTTGAGACTTCTGCATTTATACTTTTTATAAATAAAACTGTATGAGTTAGAAGTGTACATCTGTTGAAAAAGTAGGCCCAAATAACTGAACAGTTTTGAACAGATTATCTTAATTCAATCAACCTGTTATCTAAAGCAGCAACAACAGACCTCTATGTTTTTAGAAGGAACATGCAATCTCTTTACAGCAGAAAAGTACCTGACTTCCCTTGAGAAGGCTTTGCAAACAGGTAAATAGATCATCCTAATTTTTTTTAAAAAGTCAGTTGGATTTGCTGACGGATTTACATTTTCAATATGACATGTTCTTAAAATAGCCACCCAAGGTTTGTCAACATACTGAAAAAACCCTCATTGTTTAAATATAGTCAGTGTGGTGCATTGTGTAATGATGAAAATGTAAATCACTCAGGAAAGCAGACTGATTTTTTTAAAAGGATGATCTATCCATCTACCTAGTTACTTGCTTGTCTCTAAAGGCTCCTCAAGGAAAGTCAGGCAATTTTCTGCTGTAAAGAAATGGAATGTCCCTTCTATAAATATAGAAGTGTGCTGTTATTGCTTTAGATTCTCCAAACTTGGCAACTTTAACTTGTGGACTTCAACTCCCAGCATAGCTGGCTGAGGAATTCTGGGAGTTGAAGTCCACAAGTCTTAAAAGTTGTCAAGTTTGGAAATCTCTACTTTAGATGATGTGATGTTGGAGACCCAGGTCCAAGTCTACCCTTGCCATGAAAATTACTAATAGACTTTGGGCCTATCCTCCTCCTTCAAGTGCAACTTACTCACAGAGTGGTATTGAAACAATAAAATGGAGAATCCCTATAAGATTACTGGAACTGGTGAAAAAGCAGAATCTAATTCAAATGAACTTTTTTTCTGCACTTGTATCAGAAGCACCAAGTCATTTCCAGGTTGAAAGGATAAGCCCGGGGAATGCCCAGTAGGGGGTTTATTCCATGTTCCCGGCTCCAGGAAGGCCCGGAGCTCAATCCTGCCCCATGGCAGCACTTGGCTCTTGAACACGGGCTTACTAACTTCCATCCCAGGGTCCTAACTATGTAAACCACCCTGCTCCTTACTCAAATGAATGCAATGGAATAACACAACAACTGCAGCTAAACCCAAAATCCTTTCCCGAACTCATTCTGGGAATATTTCTGGAAAAAGAGCATTGTTTCAAACTAAAAAGAGTAACAGTCATTTTGAACAATTTGTTTTGCTTTATTTATTAAGAAAATTTATATGGCTGCGCAACTCACAATAACTCTGGGCAGCTTACCAAAATAAGCCTATTGTCTTCTTATTACCATCCTATTTGCAGATGCCAATCACTGTCAGTACAAAAGTTATCGAATGAAGTGTGGTCGAAGGCATTTTCTTAAACTGCTTTTTGACTGTTCTGCAACACACAAACACAAATCCAAAAATGTATGCTGCCTTCTGATCACTTATCAAACACGTTAATCTAATTACAGAGCCTCACTATTTGATCTAGGTAGCTAGGAGTAAGAGTAAGAGTTGGATATGAATTCATAAAAAGTAATTTGATTAGTAAAATTTAAAGTGCATCTATTTGGGGTCTTCTTAATGATTAAAAATATCTAGATTTAAAATGCATAGACTTAAAGCAATGTTGACTGACAAAATTGCAGATCTGAAACTGGCAAAAATAATAATTGGCTAGTTCCCCCTTTTAAAAATCCAGAACTGACCGTCTTGCCAAGGTAATACTGGAGTATTTTCTGGAACTAAGATCTAAGAGAGTAAGGGGTTGATTTATCTGCTGTTGGCTTGCTTTGGCAAATTGCTGCTGAGCCAGAAAGCAGTGAAGAAAAGTTACATCCTTGCGGACTTCGATCTTCCCCGGTGCAAGAAGATTCAATTTTAAGAATCCAAGCAGTCAAAGCTGCAGATACACAGGTCAGAATTTGCTCTCACGTACATTTAATCACATATTTTAAGGACGAAGGGGGAATTGAGCACAGCCCTGAAAAACATCCAGGGTCTCTATGGAAACACAGGAAACACATTTCCTCTCAGACCAGTGTTTAACATCTTCTCAGATCATATAAAGCCTCTTGAGGCTCTGATGGATGGTTAACAATAAATTGTAGGATGCCAGAGAAAGCCTTTGGCAGTTCTTGCCCCCTTCAGACTTATGCAACCAGCCCTAATTTAGCAGCGATGGCCTGATTGCAGACATTTCAGTCTGGCAACTGTAATTTCAGGGCAGGGAATTAGTCTAATGTTCCTCTATCCACTACGTCACGCTGGCTACCAATACCAAACACAGCAGCCAAATGTTTATTTTTGCAGAAGTTTGTTGCTAAGGGAATCTTTGGTCTGTAGCAGCATCATGATTACAGCTTTGCCCCCTCCTGTTAAACAGATTTTCCCCCCTTCCCGGCTTGTACACTGTATAGTTATTTTCCCCACCAAAGCATTCTGCCAAAAAACTTATGTGCGGAAAGCACATTTCAGACATCAGGTTCAGATGTTTAAGTGGAGGAAACAGGGAGGTAAATTTCATTTTCCTCCTTTTTCCCCTTTCCATCAAAAGTGCTGAGTGGCATTACTGCTGCTTTTCCAACCGAACAGTATACGTATAGCTCCAGCAACTACTCAGACTTATGGAATGATGTGCTGCTTCTTCCAGAAGTATGAACATATAAAGCCCTCGTGGGACCATTTGGGCATCTTCTTAGGATTATAGGTTCCAGCGGAATTATTTGTTTTCTGACTCATGATAATCAATACATCATTTATAAGACAGCTTTGAACAAGGCAGCAGCTGAGAAGCATCAACTTGATTTCTTTATCTGTTAAAATATTTATAGCAGGCTCAATATTGGAGCAAATTATAATCCATGAAAAAATACGATAAAAATGAAAAAAATATGTGATGTGATTACAAATAAAATGAGTTTAAACTCCCAGATCCTGGGGAAAAGAGGAATGATTTGATCTGGCATCTAAGAGACACCAGCAGAGCATATAAGGAGGGTCTGCTCAAGTTAGGAATATTTGCTTGATTCTCTCCCCTGGACCCACTCAATTTCCCTGAAGAAAGGGAGAGGATGACATACCCAGAAAAGATCCTGGAAGGCTTAGGCAAATATGTACATAAGGGGCTACTCTGACCCCAAGCCAGCCCAAGCTTGCATCATATGACTGTATCACTCAATTCTATCTCTGCTTAAAAAAAAAAAGTTCATTCCATAACTCTGCTTACTTTATGAGAGATGGCATTTGTAAAACAGTACAGCCATTCCTGGATATAGCTATGTAAAAGGAGGGATCACCTTTCCATAAATGTGGTTTAAAATCCATTTCATCAAGTTTATACCTACAGCCGCAATCATATAGATCAGGGGTGTCTGTCAAATGTATACCTATTAGCTGCAGTCAAATATATTAGAGGTGTCCAGCCTTAGCAACTTTAAGACCTGTGGACTTCAACCAGGGATGGGCTTCAAAAATTTTAGCAAGGGGTTCTCTGTCCGGTTGTTAGGTGGGCGTGGCCATGGTGGGCATGGCTAGTCGGTCTCCTGCACCACGGGCTCCAGAGGTTTTCTTCGAGCCTCCGGGAGGGCGGAAACGGCCTCCCCAGGCTCTGAAGGCCCTCTGGCCTGTTTCTGGCCTTCCTGAACTTCCAGTAGGTGTTTTTTGCCCTCCCTGAGCCTCCGCACGCGCCCTGCACTTACCTGCATTCAAAATGGGCCGCATGGGGATTCCTGGGAGGGGAGGGGTGGGGCCACCCAGGAATGGGATTTGGGGGTTCTCCGAACTGCACAGAATCTTAGCTAGAGGTTCTCCCGAACCCCTGCGAACCCCAGCAGCCCACCCCTGACTTCAACTCCCAAAATTCCCCAGCTGGGGAATTCTGGGAGTTGAAGTTCACAGGTCTTAGTTACCAAGGTTGGATATCCCTGATATAGATGCTTCTCAGGGGACGAGTCCCCTTGAGCACAGTGGAACCTAATTCTGTGCTCACATACATTTATGCACACTTGGAGCGTATCTTTCTATCCACATAAGGAAGACATTGCCACCAGAAAAACTCAGGACTAAGCTGAAAGATTTTTTTTAAAAAAATAGTTCTTATGAGTAAGTATCATTTCCTAGACCTGCTATGCAAAGGTTTGAGACCTGGTCTGCCCACTAGTAAATATAGATGTCATATTGTGACTCAAATCAATTTAAAAATAATCTCTATCACTCTGTAATCCTGTACAGTTTGCAAACCTATAACACATGCACTGACAATAAATTCTATTTAACCAAAAGGAGTTTGCTTGTGTGTGGATCTGAAGAGGATTATGCTACAAGAGCAATAGAAATGCAATCCTTGTATTAATAATAATACAAATAATTATATTAATAACCCAAAGGGGTACCAGACCCTATACAGGTAGTGCTCAACTTACAACAACAATTGAACTGAAAATGTCTGTTGCTAAGTGAGACAGTTGTTAAGTAAGTTTTTCCCCATTTTATGATGTTTCTTGCCACAGTTGTTAAGTGAATCACTGCAGTTGTTAAATTAGTAACATAGTTGTTTAGTGAATCTAGCTTCCCCATTGACTTTGCTAGTCAGAAGGTGGCAAAAGTGATCACATAACTCCTGGCACACGCAAATGTTGTAAATATGAACCAATTGCCAAGCATCTGAATTTTGATCACTTGGCCATTGGGGTGCTGCGTCATAAGTGTGAAAAATGGTCATAAGCCACTTTTTTTCAATGCAGTTGTAACTTTGCATAGTCACTAAATGCATAGCTGTGTAAGTCAAGGACCTATATAGTCCATAATGAAATAAGCTTTAGCTAAGAAACCATACAGTCTATGGCTAAATAAATATGTTTATTAACGATCCTTACCTCAGTGTGGTAAACTATTTTCTGGAATCACACATGGTGGCTCTTGGAGCCGAGGTGGCACAGTGGTTAGAGTGCAGCACTGCAGGCTACTTCAGCTGACTGCTAGTTCAGCAGTTCAGCTGTTCAAATCTCACCGGCTCAAGGTTGACTCAGCCTTCCATCCTTCTGAGGTGGGTAAAATGAGGACCCAGATTGTTGGGGGCAATATGCTGAACTCTGTAAACCGCTTAGAGAGGGCTGTAAAGCACTATGAAGCGGTATATAAGTCTAACTGCTATTGCTAATTCCGAGTACAGTTTTAAAAAAAAACATTTTTAGCAACCATTTCAAACTTCTGACAAGAATGCTCTATGAGTGCCCCCACTTCACAAAAATGGAGTTGGGGGCAAGAGAACAGCTATCGGATCTTGCACCTCCTGTCACCTGCTTCAGTCCTCCTACTGTTGCATTTGAAGTCAATGGGAGATAATTTTAAGCTTAACTGTTGAATACCAACGTGCTAGAACAGCTGCTTAAAATTTGTTTTCCTTCTTTCCACACACAGTGTGAAATTACTACATGAAGAAAGCCAGCCAGGATGATGGATATTAGAAACACAGATCTTGATTCCTATAACAACAAAATATGGTGGGGTGGAAGGTTCAATACAACCCATAACATTAAAATCCAGGAGGCACAGGCAAGTGCTTGGTTATTGCCGAAATTATTTATTTGCTCAGCAAGCACATTTTGGGAGAACAAGACTTCCCTTCCAATCTTCCTGAACTATTCATTGCTGGAACACTGAGGTCCTCTTCTGGATGTGTCTCACAATCCATCTAAAAATAATCCAATAAAGTTTTCAAGTGTGTGTTCTGAAACTTTGTGTTTCCTTGTTGCCTGTCAACCCTTTGATATGGGCCAGGTCAGGAAACAGACACTGCAAGGGCTGTCTATTGTTGTAGAGTATAATAACAAAGTCTTGAAAGCTCTCAGTTACCCTCTGCTCCCTCTAATACCACCCAGAATCAAGGTGAGGTTGTGCTTACACACCCTCCTTTCCCAGGGATGACATTTATGGTCTTTTTTTAAAAAAACTTTACAGTTCTGGCATTCCTTCACCATATTATCTCTATATTCCTCTACACCATTTCCATGGTCTGCCTTTTACAAGCTAGGATGTCCCATGTGAAATGACTACAGGCTCATTACCCCCACCCAAGCTTAGTGGTTCCCCAAGGTCAACAGACAAATCTTACCGCACAGTCAGATGGAAAAACATCACAGTATTTTCTTCTTGTTGCACAGCAACCAACCCTGGAGAGTATATCGTGGCAGAAAACAGGAAATTCCCTTCATCCTGGAATTTGTTTACTGGACCACCGATGACCCGCTGGGTCATTCTTTTAGAAAAAGATAGTATAGCATGATGGAAGAGTAATTGTAGTGGCAAATGAACTTCAATAATACTTACCTAAAGAGATAAACAGAATGACCACAGGTGGCCAAAACAGCAGTGGGAAGTAGGAGTGATTTCTCACTTCCTGTCAGCTTTCCCATTGACTTTGCTTGTAGGAAGCTGACAGCACGTGTCATAAATCAGGATCACATGGCCCCAACTGATGGCAGAAGTACAGCAGGGCTGCCTACATAACCCTTCCAGTATACCTGGTCTGAAGGTCCTTGACATTTCACTTCCACAGGAGTAATGGGTCCCAGAGTTTGTATACAGTCTTTAAGGCAGCAGATTTGAGGTTATCTTGATTCAAACATTATTTCACTATGATGTACCATTTCAGCTAACTGAACTTGACAATTAATAGTAGAGTGTTTTAGTAGTATACACATTTAGTAGTATAAAGATAAATCTACAGTATTTACTATAGATTTACATATATATTAGTATATAAATCTATAGTATATAGATTTAGCAGGTCCCAGGGGAAGGGCTTCGGTGGGAATTTCACATGGAAATTATGTATAACTGACATAAGATATTGATATCTGCTGTGGTTTCCCATGACTTCTCAGATTCGGGGTAGCCCTTATGGTGAACCAGATATTCTAGGCATTTTCCCCCTGGAACTACAATGCAGAATGTGCCAGCTAAGATCTGGGCTTCTAGCTTAATTAAATTAGACCTTTAATTATGAGACAAATAGTTCCTTCCTCCTCCCCAAAACATCAACAAACTCCACATATTTTTCTGGCATAAGGAAGGAGAATCGGAGAGCTGTGTAGAAGAGGGAGAAGGTATAAGATGAAAGCTCAAAAATGGTGCTGTTGACAACATTGTATTCCTTCACTAACATTACTTCTTCCGTCTTCGATATGACCCTTTTCCAAATATTGTATTTTAGCAATATAACTAACTTCCTATACAGTCATTATCAAAATGACTGAATTTAAGACTGGGTAACACTAGCATATTTGAATATAACTTCAACGTTTCAGCTACCCATATGTTCCGTAAAGGTAGCCCTTACAAATAAGGTATTATTGTAAGGAAATATTATTGCAAGGTAGTTCTTACAAATAAGGTATTATTGTAAGTAAATATTAGTGTAACGTAGCCCTTACAAATAAGGTTTTATTGTAAGTCCTGTATTGGTAATTCATTCAACAAATTCCTTCAAGTTTATCATGATGGTGGTGACTTCATGGTTACACCCATGTTATTTTCTCAGCAACATTACAGAAGTGGTTTTCTTTTACCTTTTTTTTCCTGCAATGCTTTTTCAACTTTGCAGTCAGTCCAAGAGTTCTGAAATTTTCAAAGAATAAACTATTCTGGCCCTGCTGAGCTTTTCAATACTGTCCAAGATCGGATAGATGCGGCTAACCTGAACAGCCTCCCTCCAATATTATAAGGAGTTTTCTATTGCAAACATATTAAAATATAACTAAATCAACTGATCCTTAATGGTGATTGCTATCACAACAGGAATTCATCTGAAAAGAGCAGGTATGGCAGCAACTGATCAGGCACAAGTACAAGTCTTTCAATTCAGTTATCACAATGTTAAGTTTAATATTGCCAATATTTTCTACCAAGGTCTGAACACCGAAGTCTCTAGGACAGTGGTTCCCAACCTTTCTAATGCCGCGACCCCTTAATATAGTTCCTCATGTTGTGGTGACCCCCAACCATAAAATTATTTTCATTGCTACTTCATAACTTAATTTTATGTTATGTTATGTTTAACTTAATGTTATGAATCGTAATGTAAATATCTAATATGCAGGATGTATTTTCATTGTTACAAATTGAACATAATTAAAGCATAGTGATTAATCACAAAAACAATATGTAATTATGCCAGATCAGAAATTCTCGGGCCAGTCTTTGCAAGAGCACAAGGAATATCATCTTCCACAACAAGTCTATTTCTGTATTTAGACGATAACCAACAAGTGTACAGCAATATTTCTCAATCTCAGCAACTTTTAAGGTGCCTGGACTTCAACTCCCAGAATTCAAAGCAAAGCTGGTCCCTTAGCTGATGCCGTCAAAGCTCGGCCGCCAGGTGTCACAAACGCCTCTCACTGAATGGCACCTCTCCCAACCAATCAGAGTGCTCGGGCGAGTTGAGTCGATATGGCCAGGCTTGTGGCAGTGGGGGGGAGGCTTGTGGCAGCTGAGGATGTCGGGGCGACCCCTGGGAAATAGTCATTCGACCCCCAAAGGGGTCCCGACCCCCAGGTTGGGAACCACTGCTCTAGGAAGTTCTAAACTTGCCCTGCGGTGCACTGAAGAAAATGGTACAAATTAGACATTGTCAGTTATTTGGATTATTTCAGTGAAAGAGTACATGGTTTTTATGCAGGTCTCCTTCTTATGTTCGGTATTTCCAGTTGAATATATCACATATAGAATATGACAGGAAAGCCTCTGTTAGCATTAGAACAGAGTCAATTAGATTAAAATGACTGTAACATTTTCTTAACACTGTAACAACATCGCATTAAGAGTTGTAAACCTAATCTTGCGTAGCTTCTTCTCCGGTAATATTACACTACTAACCAGAGCATACAAAACATTTGCTAGACCAATTCTCGAATGCAGCTCATCTGTCTGGAAACCGCACTGCATATCGGACATAAATACAATTGAACATGTCCAGAGATATTTCGCAAGAATAATACTCCACTCCTCTGTTCGCAACAGAATATGACTTCAGCAACAGAGTGGTCAATGCCTGGAATGCATGACCCGACTCTGTGGTTTCATCCCCAAACCCCCAAAATTTTAACCTTAGACTGTCTACTGTTGACCTCACCCCATTCCTAAGAGGTCTGTAAGGGGCGTGCATAAGCGCACCAGCGTGCCTACCGTCCCTGTCCTAATGTTCCCTTTTACTTTTATTCATTTCATGTATTCAAATTATGTATATACTCATGTGTATTATCCAATATGAGATTGACAAAACAAACAAACAAACAAACAAATAAATACCTGGACTATATTACAGCTTAATAAAGTCCTAATAGTAATCAGACTAGTTCCCAAGAGAATTTCCAATGTAGCAGGTGACCTGGAAAGCTTGATACAGCATGTATAACTTAGTGAACAACTTAGTGAACTGGAAGATGACAGAGAGTTTTATACAGAGTTCTTATCCAAATAATTTACAAGACAATAGAAATCAGCACAAGTCTCTACTGGCAAAGCATGCATTATCCAAATTAGCTGAACCTCTTGTCAAGTTCAAAATCAATAGTTGCAAGAGTTCAGCCTTAGCTGGTATTATTCTTTCAATAATACATTTCCAGTTTGGCACCCAGGGGAAAACAAACTAGACATTTTGACCCACAACTGTATTTGTTAATTTATCATAACTTGCATATTACATTCAACCACATATTGAAAAGGGACAGGTATGTCATTTTCCACCTCCTGGAGCTAAATAATTTAGTCCAGCAAAGGTCAGCATTGTGAAGATCATTCAAGGGTTTATTCTTCTTTTAGACTGGTTAACTTTACAACAGCCTCTCATTTACTGAATTCCTTTTTCCGAACTTTTGATTTTGGTGCTGCCAAAAAGAAAAAAAAACCTGAGGTCACTAATATTCAAATCTATAAATGTCTACACGGATTAAAATGCTGATATGAGGTTTTTACCATTTGGATTCTCTTGTCTGTAGAAGGTTTTCAGCATCTCCACAGCTTCTTCAGATCGATAACCGGCTATGCACTAAAGAAATTAAACATGTTGCTCAAAAATGCATCTTAAATGAAGATTAATCAGCAAAAAATTTCGGTTAAGACTTCATTATTTTTAAGAACTCATAAGTGGGAGTAACATAGCTTCTGTTGTTGCTATACTGGAGTGTTAAAATAAGAATAGCACCTATTAAACATTGTTTACTAGGTAAGCTATGATTGGAAATAAAACTATTTAAGTAAATATGTAAGTGAAGTGCATTTACTTATGAAAAATTTATAATTTATAATTTATGAAATTACACTTGCCTGACCAAACTGGGAAACATCAATTTTAAAAAACTCATGCAAACCAGGACAAACTATGAAACTGTGGTTAAACAAATCTCAGAAATATGACCTTAAAAGAAATGTGAAAAGATAATCATGGATTTGTTGGTTAGTAGATCCACAGAATGCTTCTCCCAAAAGCTTGTTTTCATCAATTGGTTTTCTCTCTAGTTGTCAAAATCTCTTGACCCAGCACAGTGACTTAATGATACTATACCCACAGATTATCCTGATAATATTTATGTCTTGAAATATGTAAGCACATACACCAAAATAAGACATCCCCTGATAATAAGCCCAATCGGGCTTTTGAGTGCATGGCAATAAGGCCAAGCACTTATTTCAGGGTTCAAAAAAATATAAGACAGGGTCTTATTTTCAGGGAAACACGGTATATATAAAACAAGATATTCTCAGTGAACAAGAAATTTTAAAAGCATATAGTTAAATGAAGGACTGCTTTCCATAATGTTTGAATATTTTTAAAATGCAAATATTTCTGCTCGTAATACAGCATAGAGCCAAAATGTAATCATTACGTGAAATATCAAAAAGCATTTACATGTTGATTCTTTTCCAAAATACAATTTTATTTCTAAAATTGCAATTTTGTTTTGTTTATTTAAGCACAGATAAACAAATTTTTCTTTTTCTATTTGATATTTAGACAAAGAAATAATTGTTATACAAAAAGTCCTTCAATTTTCTACCTCTGGACGTAATTTCCCTGGTATTATACGGTTAGGTGCATTCACTGAATCTACCTTATCACCTGTTATTCCAAAGTCTTATTTTTCTTATTAAACTATGAAAAATATCCCACTGAACCACAAAATGCAAGAAAACATACAGAGGATTCTATATTAGAGAATAGCATTCCAATCAACCATTTCAATTTTAAAAAATGGGTGGCTTAAGTCCTGAAATAATTTGTTCACGCTGTCTTCCAAAATGTTGATTTGGCCTTCTAGAGCAAGGTCTTCATTGCTACACCACTTTGATATATCACATTCTTATGAACATATAGAAAGGCACCATAATGAAGTACTCACTTGAAATTGTTCTCCTGTATCTGTTAAGGTAGCAGAAGAGATATTTAGAACTGAGCCACAGCCTCCAAACCGTTCATTTTGGCAACCATATACAACCAATGGGATTTATGCAGATCAATTAAGGCATTAACTAGGTTAGATAAGAAATCTTACACAGATAGTATATAATATACAAATAGTAACAATCCTGTTTGACAGTCCAGCTATTTTGATTTGCCAACTTTCCACCACTACCACCACCATCTTCAATACAACGTGAAATCACAGCTGCCAGTTTTTAGCTGGGCCTTCATATACACCGGGTTCTTCCCAAGGACCTAGGATATTGGACCATATTGGCATGGTAAATGTTCAGTTCCAATCAGTGGGGTTTTTTTGTGATTGACAGATGGAAATTTTGATAATGCACAGATTTTCTAAGTGTCGTCCAAGATTTTTTTTTTGCATGCCAATAACCACTGAGATTACCATAGCTGGTTTATACCATAATCTTTCATCTTTGATTTTCAGATCTTGATACTCTTGTAATCTCCAGGTCCTTTGTCTTCTATTCTACTATCTCCTGCTATTGCCATATCAATTTTCCACATTTCCTTCTTTTCAACCAGAGTTAAATCTGGGATGTTATCAGTCAAAACTTTATCAGTTTGCATTTGGAATTCCCAAAATATTTTAACTTGCTCATTTTCAACAACTTTTTCAATTATATGTTCTCACCAATTTTTCATCAATCCTTTTCACGTGATTTTTAACCATTTGTGCTGTTATTATTTACAGTAGTTCTTCCATTTGATTTTTACTAAATCCATCTTCAAGTTTTATCCATCCAGCATTTTTATTATAGTCTTTTTGAGTTTCCCATAGATCTTTGCAAAACTGAATTGTTTCATTTTTTGGTATTCCATTTTCAGAATTTCTATTGCTATTAATACTTTATATTATTATTAAATAATTATTATTATTTATAATTGTATACAGTACTGCCCAATTCCCAATGATCCCAAAATACAACATTAAAAGCAAAAAGCAATGTACCCTGTTTCCCCCAAAATAAGACATCGCCTGATAATAAGCCCAATCGGGTTTTTTAGTACAATGTAATAAGGCCAAGCGCTTATTTCAGGGTTCAACAAAATATTAGACAGGGTCTTATTTTCGGGGAAACACGGGTAGTAATAATAGTCTCCTTTCATTTACAATACATACATTCATCCTTTCCTTAGACATCTTATTATAAAAGTGGTAACTTCCCCAGATAAAATATTTCTCATTTTCCCCTGCTCGGACAAAAGATATCTTCCACCCATAAATTGAGGACAAAAATATTGCTGAATTTCCTTCCTATACTCCATCGTTCAGAAATTTAGCAAAATGTTTTAAAGAAAAGAAGCTTAAATTAACGTATTCTCGCCGTAGGAAAATCCCAAAATTTCATATACCACACAAGCACTTGCCCTGCCTGATGTGGACTTGACCCTGAATGTCACCTTCTTTTCTATCCTATCCATACCAACATTTGCTAATAAAAATTCAGAGTTCGTATGACTCCCAATACCCAGTTGAAGAACAGTAGCATAGAGCAGGGGTTTCCAACCTTGGCAACTTTAAGCCTGGCGGACTTCAACTCCCAGAATTCCCCAGCCAGCAAAGCTGAAGTCCTCCAGCCTTAAAGTTGCCAAGGTTGGAGACCCCTGGCATAGCGGACCTTCTTTCCAGGGTTCCCCAAGGTGTGAAACAGAATTCCGTATTAAGGATTAAGTGGCCAACATTTGGAGAAGGATACTCATAATTCGAAGCGCAGCTGCACACATAATACAGGGCTCAACTGTGACATACAATACTGTGTGTGTAAAAACTTCCTCAGGTTTCTTCCTGTGCTGTTGACACCAATCTAAGACCTGATCAATTGCTACCATTTCTGCATGGCGAGTAGCCTATGGGAATAAAGCAGGGGAAAAAAAATCAGAACTGGTGCCCCATAAAATGGGTTATTTGCATATAAAGTATCCTGACGTTCAATAAAAGCCTCAAAACCTGGCTTTGCCAATTGGCCTGGTGCTCCAATAAGGGAGTGTCACATTGGAGGTGATGGATAGATTAATAACAGATCCAAACATTCCCTCTGCCCATCCTACTCCCACCCTCCCAACTTTTACTTAGTTAATAATTTATGCTTTTATAGCACTTCGTTCTTGTTATATACATGCTTTGTATAGTTTTATCCTTTTTTAACATTGTAAACTGCCCACAGTTACATTGTGATAAGATGAGCAGCAAATAAATTTAATAAAATAAATACAACACACATATAAGGAAAAAAAACTCATTTTTAATAGAATTACAAGAACTATTTGGACAAGATGGCCTAGGACAGGTTTCCTCAATCTACTGCCCTCTAGTGTATGGAGATGAGCATTTTGAGTATTACAAGAGAGTATGGCCACTGGTTGAGAAAGGTTAGTTTTCCTTAGCTCTGTGGTTGTATTCTCCATGCTTTCCATAGTTTCCAAAACCTTGAGGTAGTCCAGATTCTGTTTGGATTAAGGCAATTAAAACAATTCACTGAAGCATGGAGTGAAATACTTTCTTATGCCTGAGGATGCTTGTTGTATTGTATCAAGAGACAAGGCCAAGATTATAACTCACTGTCTTTCAGAATTTGCTTTATAAGCAAAATAAAACAAAATAACAAACATGAGACTGACCCTTGCTAGAAATTTGTTACAATTTATTTATTTATTTATTTTGCTAGTTTTATATCCTGCCTTTTCATCAGAAGTTCAAGATGGTCTACACAGCATCCTCTCCTCCAATTAATTTCTCACAACAGCCTTGTGAGGTAGGTTGAGCTGGGAGAGACAATCATTGGTTCTATGGTAGCCTCCATGGTTTGAGGGCAAATGCTGGTGTCAACCCAATGCCTTCAAAAGTATACCATGCTGGCTCTTCGACTGAAAGAGAATGACTGGCCAGGTCATTCAGGAAGTTTTGGTGGCTGAGAGTAGACTTCAGCTTGTGCTTCCCCAATCCTACTTTGTCACTCTAAACCTCCTGGCTGTCATATAGGTATCTTCATACTATCAAAGCAGCCTATCAGAATCCAGGCCTCATTAAAAAAAAGTCATAGTAGAATGGGGCGCAATATTTATATTTGTGTAAAGCACCTACAGAAACCAAACAGTTGCAATGGTTGCAATTCTTTTTTATAACGGATTCTCAAAATTTCCACTGTAAGGGTAGGGAAGGTCAATGACAACCAATATAGGTGAGGTCTTATTTCACCACACTGATGTTATTTTATACAGTGCCTTTTGTTTTTATTTTACTGGAGCAATTCCAAAAGCCAATCCCAGAACAGAACAGAACAGAACAAAAAAACCTGCAAGAGCCACAGAAATTCAGTGTTAAAATAATAAAGATCATCAAAATAACAAAACAAAAACCAAAGGCATGGAGCTGTGTCTCTGCTTTACTTTCTTTTCCTTCTCAGTGTCTGAAACAAGTAAGGGCAAAGAGGACAGGAGAAAAACAGCTGTTTGATCAAAAACAGGATTGACTACAAGCAAACTTTTTCCTCTATCTGTCAGGGATTAACTTCGTATTTTCTATTTAATCTTTCCAACAATGAATGCAAAGAAAAAGATTGATCTACCAGTCATAAAAAGCAAATAGACAGCATAGGACATGCTCTCATGAGCTTTATGCATGTTCATGGATTACATCACCTGTTTTCCCCCCAATTATGGCAGCATTTGGCACCGAAGCCTTTAAATGCATCTACTTTCATTTCTTTGCAATACTGTATAACCTACATCAGTGGTCCCTAACCTTTCTGGGTTGGCGGCCCAGCACAGGGGTGGGTGGGGAAGAGGGGATGGTTTTGTGCAAGGGGCAGGTGCGTGTGCACACACACATAGCTTCATTTGAGGTTGACAAGACTCTCAAAGCAGTTTATAAAGATAAAAACAGCAGTCATCACATCAAGAAAATAGAAAGCAGAGCAAGGATCAAAATCATCAGTAAAATCTAGAACTTCCTGCAGCTTTACCTCTAGTGGCAGGAAGAATATTTTAAAATGTTTTGAAAATAATTGTAGCATTTGGTAGATTTAAGCAGGTGAAGGGAGCCCTGAAGGCATTCAGGAAAAAAGTTGCTTCAACAAACCACCTTTATGAATTGTGCCTGGTAACTAACTAAGACAGTGGTGGGTTGCTACCGGTTTGCCCCGGATCAGGCGAACCGGTGGCAGCGGCAGCGGGAGGCTCCGCCCACCCACCGGACATCATCATGGACAATCTGCGCATGCGCAGGTTCTGCGCATGTAAAGCGCCATGCGCAAGCGGAGTGAGCGCGCACACATGCGTGTTCACAGTTCCGAATCGGTAGCGAAGGTAAGTGAAACCCACTACTGAACTAAGAGTTAGTATACCTTGTTTCAAATTAGTAGGATATGTTTATGTTTATTCAGCAATCTTGTTGTTCCATTCTGAATTTGCTGTAGTTTCCAACTAATCCGAAAGACAGCTCATGGTCAAAACATTGCCCATAGAACAATTACCCCAAATTGCATCACTTGGTCAATGTGTCACTTTCGAAGAAGAGTGATTTGTAATACCACTCTAAATGTTTTAATAAAACATATAGTTACAAAATAGGAAATGTTTTTTGTTTAGCAAAGCATGCACAATCTAGATATTTAAGATTCTACCCTTACTGTTTTTTTAAATAGCTTATATATTTCACAATATGCTTCATACTATAAATGTGTAAGTACAAATTGAAAACAAGGGCCTAATTAATTCTTGGATATATCAGAGAATGCTACTCAATAAAAGGAATTGAACATATGTGATTGATAACAAATGTGAAGCAAATAGAATGCATTTAGCTATAATCTATTGTTATAATACCATCTTACAAATTAATTTTAATTTGAATAGTCCTTCAAGAGATTGTGCTTTATCAGGTGCCATAAATGCTATAACACACTCTAGGGTGCAACTACAATAACTTCCTGAGAGCTGGCAGAATTCCTGACTTAAAATGCTCTCAGTTCTTATTAAGAACTCTTAAAATTCTCCCCTCATAAAATCAGTTAGAGAGAGTTCATTGTTTTGAATGAATTGTCATGGACACCGAAGTTTTCATCATCTCCAACTATGCTGAAGACTTCTCAAGGGGCAGGGGTAGGGTTAAGGTTCATCATCATAAACAAACAGACAGACAGACAAACAACCAAACCAACCAACCAACCAAACAAACATTCAAGCCAGGTTTGGCAATTGTTCTTATTGTTGTACTTGTTCTCTTCCCATTCCATGCAGATGAATAACCCCATAACGACCGAATCTGTGCACTCTTTTGCAAGATTAGAATCTTCTTGTGAAATTCATGACATGTTTATTTCTGCATTGTACTTCCAAACTTGGGGAAAGTTGTGGCTACTGGCTGCTGCTGTGCTGCCACTGTGGTCACATGATCTTCATTTTCAACATTTTGTGAGAGTTTCCCAGGCACTCTCATAATCCCTTGGTCCCTGCCAGATTCCCGTAAGGAAATTCAATGGTACAGTTGGTGCAAAGACAGAAGTCACTCCTGCTCCCACTATTTTTTGCCCACCCTTGGTCATTCCGTTTCTCTGTTTAGGTAAGGAAATATCTCTGAAATAATGACTCAATGGGTCATGGGTTTCTAGTTTATTATGAAATATTGAAAGTTTAACTTTTATTGTTTGAACTCTTTCAGTTTTTATTTCATTATACATGTAATGTATATTGATCTAATATATCCACCAGTCTTTCTCAATCTTGCTAAAATTCAGTTCCCATGATCCTCAGCCAATGGCTATTCTGTCTGAGGTATTGTGGGAATTAGAATACATTTGGAAATTGGGGCATTGTGAAATATTATCACTACATTTTGAAACCTGGGCTTGTCTAGGTAATAGTAACAAAATAAAATGTGGAACATCTGATAAAAGAAAAAGAAAACAATCCACAAATGAAAAAAATACTAATAACTGAAGTTCACTAGCATTCAGAGATCAACACAAAACATTTTTTTATTACAAAAAAGTTACCATGTCCCTCTTAATTACAGGTAGATCTCAGAGTACAACAGTAACAGTCAAACTTTGAGGACCAGTCATGAGTACCCTTTATTCAAGACCAAGGCTACTTGTAATGTAAGAAAAATATAAAATGGTTTTCCAGAATTGGAGAGATGTGTTGAGATGTGTTTATAGAAAACACAGCATTTTTTCACCAGAATTTTAGAAAACAGGAACTCAAAACATAAAAATTCCAAAGCAGTAATTTGCTATACGATTCCCAAATTATACAAGACAGGTTTTAAACACAGCTGAAGTAGAGGAATTTCTTGAGGATCTTTCTATTTATATAATGCAGTGCAAAGGATAGGATTCTCACTTACATTTTTTGTTTCGTTAACTTCATTCCTTCCTTTCCCCACAATCTCATTATTGTAGACCATGAGGCAACCAACAGGTACTTCACCACTCTCAAGTGCATCTTTAGCCTATCGATACAAAGTAATTAGCAACAGCATTGTTACGAAGGATGCAGTGTCATATTTATCACAGATTGCAAGTTCAGAAGCACAATGCATGCAGCTGCATTTACTCCATCACAGGTAGTCTGGGACCCAAAACCTGAGTCAATAAGTGACACCAGACACTAAGTGGAAAATCATATGACTCTGATTATGCTTATGACTTAACTTCAGCTTTCCTTTTTCCCACTCCCCAGCCCTTCGGAATTCTCACCCAGGTGAAGGTATAATTAATAAGGGAATTGATGTTTGTATTCATTGTAGAGGAAAAGAAGCACCATACAATGGAAAAACACATCAAAAGGAATGAATTGGCAAACAACCAGTGCTAGCATATTCCTTTTGATATGTATTCTCCACTGTGTGCCTGTTTATTCTCCTATAATTTTTTCCTCTCCAATCTCTCTCCTCTGCAAGGAAGGGGGAAACAGTCGCTGCATGAGACAGTCAGTAAATGAGGTCTATCAATGCAACTGTTTTTCCTAATACAAGAACAATAACATACAATAATGCCTATAAGAAACCAATATTTCTGACTGAATGGATCACATAGATAGCAAAATAAAGGACATATATGTTGGCACTTACCTCTGCCCCCCCCCCCAATTCTCAAAAGAAAAACAAACCGAAATTAGTACACAGCAAGAAAAACACCACACACAACTGTGATTTATTGGCTGAGCTATACCTGAATTAATAGCTTACTCTGGTTCAATTACATTTTCATTTACAATGACTTTGTTTAATCAGTCAAAGCAATTGCTACTCATATAATGTGGCATGATTTGTTTAGTCTAGTGGTTAAGGCACCAGGCTAGAAACTGGGAGATTGTGAGTTCTAGTCCCACCTTAGCCATGAAAATCAACTACGTGATTTTGGGCCAGTCACTCTTTCTCACCTCAACCCACCTCACAGGTTGTGGGAAAAATAGGAGGAGGAAGGTGTGTTGGATATTTTCACCACTTGAGTTATTTATAAAAATAATAAAGTGGGATAAAAAAATACAATAAAATGAATAAAATACGGTAATAGATGGCAGAAGTAGACATATGGATAAAAGTTCTCAGGAAAGATAAACAGTTCCTTCTTCCAGAACAAAGCCTGTTTGTTAGACTATTGAAGTTGAGGTTCAATTGCTGAGGTTAAGAAACACTATTTTTGGGTAACACATATTATAAGGAACTGAGGGCTGATATCTTAAATGAAATTTGGAGGCAGGATCATCTTTCCAGAGTAGGATTCTATTCATCACATGAATGTTCACACAAAGCCCTCTCAAATATACAACATACTCATGTTGTCAGCCTGGAATTTTAGGATTCATGGTTAGCATTTTAATAAAGGTAATGTTAGCATTTTAGCATGCCTCCTGTTGAAGTTCAGGAAACTATGTTTTCCTTTTAACCAAAATCATTTCTTTCTTTTACTTGCAAAACCTAACCTTTTGGTAACTAAACAATAGGAGGGGGTATTCTGGAAGTCCTTGAATACACTTATAAATTTTAAAAAAGATGCAAACCTGCTGGAGGAAAATGTGATGCAATCCACAAATTTCCCACTTGTTGAATGTAAATCTAGAATCAAGGTTTTTCTATTGTTCAATTCTCACATATAATCAATGTCTGATCGCTTGCTTTCTGACATATCACAAATACTGAATGTATCATTTGTTTCTGTACCCCATTTAAAAACTTGACCTCCCCCCTGCAATAAATGCTTTTTGTTTTGCCTGAATTATTTGGTGATTCATATTTTTGAGTGGATTAAGAAGCCTCTTTTGCAAAGGTAAATATATATCTCTCTCTCTCTCAGAATCAGGGATCAAGTTCTTATCAGCTCCATGTGAAACCCTGGATGCTTGAGTTTCTAGGCAACAATGTCTGCCACTAGCTTTTCCTTATTAATATAGCTATGAGAGTTGGCACTGCACTCTCAGATAATTCTTAAGGTCAGATTCCTGCAGTTCTGTCTAAGGAGATGCTGGGAAAATTGGTTATATGAAAATTGGTTATATGTTTGGTTGATGGATGTTTTTTAATATTGGAATTTTTAATTTTTGTATTCGATTTTAATTATGTTTATTGCTGGTTTCTTGTATTTTCTTTGCTGTACGCCGCCCTGAGTCCCTTGGGAGTAGGGCGGCATATAAAAAACCAAAATAAATAAATAAATAAATAAATAAATAAATAAATAAATAAATAAATAAATAATAAATAAATAATAAATAAATAAATAAATAAATAAATAAATAAATAAATAAATAAATTATATATATATATATATATATATATATATATATATATATATATATATATATATATATATATATATATATATATATATATATATATATATATATATATATATTTCATAGATGAGGGGTCCTCAGTGCTCTCTGAGGTTAGTTGTTTTCTTGCAGATGTTTCATTACCCAAACTAAGTAACATCATCAGTACTAGTCATGATGATGTTACTTAGTTTGGATAATGATCATCTAGCATTGATGATGTTACCTAGCTTGGGTAATGAAATGTCTGCAATTTTTTCAGGAGGCAACTTGACTTTCTTGTTTTTTCTTTGAAAACGTTTCGCTTCTCATCCAAGAAGCTTCTTCAGCTCTGACTGGATGGTGGGGAATGGAAGGATTTATATTCCTTGCAGACAGCTGGTCATTTGCATCCTTTTAGAGGGTCCGTGAAGCACCTGGAGGTTTATCTGTGTCCTCAGGGTCACCTGAGTGGTGCTGATGGTTCCTGTAGTCTGCAATTTTTTCCTCTGGAAATATGTTCATACTCCCACACCATTCGAATGGTGTTCATCCCAAACTGGATAGCTAAAAGTCTATACAGATTCTCAGTCATCCAGATCATGGTTATCCCAAAGGTGCTTTTTTCAGGAGGCAACTGGACTTTCTTGTTTTCTTCTTTGAAGACGTTTCGCTTCTTGTCCAAGAAGCTTGTTCAGCTCTGACAGGATAGTGGGGAATGAAAGGATTTATATTCCTTGCAGACAGCTGAACAGACAAATCCTTCCATTCCCCACCATCCAGTCAGAGCTGAAGAAGCTTCTTGGATGAGAAGCAAAGCGTCTTCAAAGAAAAAACAATAAAGTCCAGTTGTCTCCTGAAAAAAGCACCTTTGGGACAACCATGACCTGGATGACTGAGAATCTTTATAGAAATGTCTGCAAGAATATAACCAAACTCAGAGAGCACCAAGGACCCCTCATTTCAAATCCCCTGGAAACCTTATTTAAGATGATAAAAGGCCACTACTCATTCGGAAGAGACATCTGACCGAGAGAGAGAGGGACAGCACAAAAGATAACTCCCAAACAATTCACGCGTGGATGTCGCCCATTAAACGCCCATTAGTCTTTTTTCCCCACTATCTCCCAGTTCCGAAAAGCTCGCAATCCCGAAACCTGTTTGTTCGTTTTCTTTCTTTCTTTTTCTTGCGGGACGACCGCCCCTCTTACAACCCCTTTGGTTGCTTCTCTGCGAGAGCGCCCTCACCATATCTACAGCTCTGTCCATCCAGGCCTCAGTTTCCTCCGCGCTCACCCGCCACCTTTTCGCCTCTTCCATCTCTGGAAAGGAAAGCGTCGCTGCTTACGGAACGAAAGGTAAAGAGCGAACAGATCCGAGGGGAAAAAAATGAAGGTAGAACCGCGGCCAAGCTGCCGGGGGTGGGGACTCGAATTTCGGGGAGGACGTGGGCCGAACGAAGCCGGCGTCGGAGACGAGGGGCGGGGCTTCCTGCGGCGCGCGGGGGACGGGTGGGCGGAGCGGGCGGCTCGACTGAGAATCCTCAGCCGCCGCCGCCGCGATGCTGCTGGCCGTGTGGGGCTTCCTGAAGCGTCACAAAAAGAAATGCTTCTTCTTGGGCGCTTTCCTGGGCGGTGAGTTTCTCCCCTCCCCCGGGCATTTCCCGGGCCTTCATTTGCTGCGCTTTGCTGTCCAGAAACAGCTGTTAACAAGCAGCCCTACCTGATCCCGAGCGCCCCCTGCGCTCTTCCTGCTGCCCCAGAGCCAGAAGCGTCCGCCCCCTAAAATCTGCAGGACGTTTCCTGCTCTCCCCTTTAAATTTTGCTTCGTTTATCTATGCCGAATGGGTTTGCTCCCAAGGATGGGTGCATGAGGATGCCGCCTTAACTCCTGATTAATTTACAGATTTTCTTCTTAATTCTCTGTATGTTCACCTATATTGGCTAAAAATACCACCGTCTTGCTCGAGAGGTCGATATGGAGATGAGTGAAGAACTTGCCTTTCCTCCTACTGACCCCATTTCCCTCCTTTCAAGACAGTCTTTCTTGCCCCTTGTTGTACATATCCTGGTATTTCTGCCTTTAAAAAAAATTCATATGCTACGGTGAATTCGTTTATATAGCATTTGTTACAACAAACCAAGTTAAAATAAACTCAAGCAGTAATGAACAGGAGGAAAGAAGATTCAAGCATATGCTTACCTGAGATCATAATTTGCCAGCATCACCTTGAACAATTTCCCCTTTAGATAAGAGTTACAAACCAAGCAAATTTAGCTGTAACCCCAAGAGCATTACCTTTAGTAAAGGAAAAAAATAAGTTTCTGTTGCTCTGAAAAATAAGTGACAGATTTTTCCCCCCTGGGGCCTTGTGCAAATAGGACAATGAAGGAAAGAATGACAGAGAGCTACAGTCACATTTGCTGGGCCTGGTTGAAGGTGTGGATTAAAGGCAATGTTTCAAAACCTGTCTTGAAGCACTGTTCATGGTAGTACCAGTATTTGCTTTTGCAACTGAGTTTAAAATCACTCTCACTAGAAGATTCTGAATTCATAAATATGTTTCATTGAATGGGAATTTGTAATTAAAGGAAACCAAGTTGCCAGTTTACAATAAATAAATAATGAATTGGAAATTGATACATAGTGCATTGGGAGAGTGCTTGGTTAAGGAATGCTTAGTTAAGAATTTATCTTGCCTCAAAAGTTCCCCCAATTGAGATATAGATCCTACTGATGAAAGAGGTTCAAGTTTAGACAGATTTTTTAATTAGTTCACATGTTCTGGATCAACCTCCCTCTTCATTCACAATTGCATGAACAGACTTGCACAATGCTTTCCTGTTTCAAGTATATCTTGTCACCCACTTGAGAAAGTATCTTCTCTTTTTTCTAAGTACAGAAGCTTCACCCCATGGTCTTGCCAAATGCAATTCTTTGTTTAATGCTTCTCTGGATGTATATTATTCTTGGGCTGATCAACCATATCCCAAATTGTCAGTAGCTTGGTATTTCAGAGAGTGTAGTGTGATATGTATGTGTGTATGTCTTTTGTAGGGGTTTATGTACTTGGAAAATATGGTCAGAAAAAAATGAAAGAAATTCAAGAAAGAGAAGCAGCAGAATATATAGCACAAGCAAGAAGGCAGTATCATTTTGAAAGTAATCAGAGGACTTGCAATATGACAGGTAAGGTGGTACTAGCTATTTTGTTTGTCAAAGAGACCAAAGTCTGAAGCTCACTGTTTGCCAAATTCCCTTTTTTCCAGTACTTCAGAGGTGGGTTCCTGCCGGAGCTGTCCGGTGCGCAGCTCCGGTAGGGAGCAGCCGATTGCGCAATTTGTGCGTGACCGCTCCGGAGCCCTCTCTGCCGGTCCATCGCGCGTGTCGCCATTTTTTCCCGTGAATTTTTGGGCGATTTTGCTTCTGCGCATGCTTGCGTGGGGCAATCTTGCGTGGGGACGTGCGTGAGAGAGAAATTTTGGTGAGATTTTGCTTCTGCGCATGCGCAGAAGCAAAATCGCATAAGGGGGCGTGTGCGCGTAGTGAGCGTGCGCGTGCCTGAAGCACGCGCCTGAAGCATGGAGATGCGCGCGCAGCGCACCAGCACCGGTAAGGGAGCAACCTGTACTGCAGTACTTGTTTTAACATCTAACTCCTGTTTCTTTAATGAAACAATTGCTGCAGACGAAATAATGCTTAGAACAATATTAGCTAATTCGGGTAGCTCATCAAAACATGACTACCATAAATACAAACAGATTTGTAAGCTATATTTTCTATTTCTAAATTGTTAATTGACTATAAATCATAATTGAGCAATTTATCATGCAAAACATGATTAGCCTTAACTGTGGTTTGGTACTGTGTATGAAATAAATTGGTATGGTTAGTCATGCTAATATGGACAGGTTAGCATAATAAATAGGATTCAGAGAGTCTAGTTCTGCATTTTCAGGAGGGCTAGGTTGTTTTTTTTACCACTAATGTGTAATCTCACATAGCAGATTCCTTTTGAAACTGACGGGCTGTCAATGATCTTTACATTTATTGTTTTCTAAAGATTATTTTAAATAAGCCTTAAATGTTTTTCCCAATGTTAGAATTATGTTATAGAGATCTTTATATCCAGTTCTACAGTAACATCCTCACTGTTACACTCAAGTTATTATTTTTACTTTGTTGTTGATGCTCCATGCCTTTAAATAATTCTTCCTATCATCTACTTTTCAGTACTATCAATGCTTCCAACATTAAGAGACACTTTGATGTATCAGCTGAATTCTGAGAATCTCACTTCCCTGCTAAAAAACAAGTAAGCATAAATTGTCAAGAGATTATTATAGTTTGTTTTGAATGTCTGTACTTTAGATTTTGGTAATATGTACATAACGTTAGCATGGACAAACTGTGTTTTCTGTTAACACTCTGTTGAAGTATTTTCTTGCCAAAGTCATGTAAGATCTAAATAGCTTAGCATGTACTATATGAATTGACTTTAGGGGAGGAAAACTTTGCCATTGAAATGTCTGAATCCTTTTTTCATGCTATTTTTTATGCATGAAACTCATAGATGAATCTGCATTCTAGTTAAATTACTTTTTTTTACATGTCTTCTGAAATATTTATTACCAAGGCAACCTAGGGCTACACATTTGTATTTTTTTCAGCATCACAAATACAGATTTATTCCAGTGCTATATGAGCAAACATGCTTATGCAATTGAACTTCCTGTTCCTTTCCAATGTGCGCAGAAGAATGGGTAGGATTAAGAATCCATTCTTTTGATGGAACAGAATTCTTTTGATGGAAATGGAGCGCCTCTCAACTGAATAGCATCATTGCATAAGTTCCTGTGCTTTGCAAGCATTCTCCTTATTACAGTATCACTTTCCAAAATCCCAGCATTTTTCTCCCTCATCATATTTTTATGTTTGGTGTTGGTTTTTTTTGATGTGGACTGAAATGGAGCTCTTCAATTAATTATAAATGTGTTTATTCTTTCTGTAGGCCAGCCAATAAATTAGAAATATGGGAAGAATTGAAGATTATAAGTAAGTCAAATGAACCATTGTGCTTGTGATCCATCTTTAGGTATACAAACAATGAGACTTCTCTTTCTTTAGTATTGGCTATTGTGCTTCAAACACTATCCCAATAAACATTATAATTTGTCATGGAATAAGCAGGTGTTTTTTGGTGTTAGAGGTATTGTCCCAAGATGTTCCCTGTTCCAAATAAAGTTGCCTTTTGCAATTTACTGATGGTAATTTTATCAGTGCTGTTGATGTTCAGTGGTGCACCAGATGTTTTGCGATTACACCCACCCTGTTACTATTGGTAGTATCTTTGCTTTGTTTTGCCACAGTAGTTCTACTTGTATTTGCAGGTGTTTGTATTTTGTGACTTTCTCCAGTTCTTTCTCCTTCTGTTCTGCTGTCTCCAGGTACTGCAACGTCCAGACTTTTTGTCTTTCTTATCAGCAATTTTAAGTCTGGGGTGTTATGTATTATTATTATTATTATTATTATTATTATTATTATTATTATTATTATTATTATTATTATTATTATTATTATTATTATTATTATTATTATTATTATTATCATCTGCTGTTGTTGTTGTTGTTTAATATAGCTGCTTGCTCCGAGACACTCTTGCCATGTCTTTGTCTTGTACCTTCGTTGAAAGCCTGCTTAGCTTAAGTGACTTCATCACCATCACCAGGATGTGGCAAGGATTTGAACTCCAGCTGCCACACCCTCTGTGTATTATGTTAGAAGCTGTGGCCAACCTTGGTGTTGCTTTGTCATCACTGTGGTTCTAGTGGCCAGTGTGCCTTTAATCCAAAATTACTGGAAGAAGAGCTTACTACCGTAATGACTTGACCTTTCTTTGTGCTAGGCGTTTGGGAGCTTTTCTGCTTGACCTTTGCCTTCAGCAAGATTTTTCAACATGTGCTTCACGATGCTTCCTCTTTGGTGTCATCTTTGCTACCTGTGTCTCCTGCCTGGCCACACATATCTTCAGTCTCAATAAGTCATCAGATTCAGTTATTATTTCATACCAAAACTCTCTTTCCTTCAACTTCTATTGTACATCTGATTGTGATGTTTAAAGATAGTTTTGTTCCATCAGCTACTATCCAATAGGAGCAATTTCATCAGGAGTCTCCTTAACACATGCACATGGTGGTGATATTATATTTACCTCAGTTCAAAAGGATGCATTGCAACAGTAAAAACACAATTTATGGTTGTCATAATTAATTACAATGTGTCATAATAGTGAGAATAGTGTTACATAGAATAATGTAAAAATTCTGAAATTTTCCCTTTTGCAATCCTTTTGGGAATTGTGTATTTTTTGGTTCCTCCATTTTTTGCATTTTAAGTAAAATCTTTTTTTAAGCCTTTTACTTCAGTAAATCTATGAATATAATAGCTTTTATTTAGCTAAATCCAGTACTTTGATTAGCTTGAGCTTTGAATTATGCTGTTCCTTTAAAGAGATTTTTAGAAAAATAAATGGAGATTTTCCGTCCAAATAATTTCCAGAAGTATAGCCCTGATTTAAGTCTTCAAAAAGTACCATTACAAATGGATGTTATTAATGAAATATATTATTTTTAAAGATAAATTCAGTATTTCATAGTAATTTTTTTGTTTTATTAAAGGTTTTACAAGGAGTATTGTAGCAGTATACAGTACATGCATGCTTGTAGTTCTTCTCCGAGTCCAATTAAATATCATTGGTGGATACATTTACTTAGACAATGCAGCAGTTTGCAAAAATGGCACTGTAAGTAGATTTTTTTCAAATAGATAAATTTCTGGGTTGAAAACTCAGAAAGAAAATCATACTTTGAATACTCCACTATATTTTTATGCTTGCTTAAATCTCATTGAAACAAACCCATGCTGAAAATATTTATGATTACCGAAATGAAACTATGTAAGATGGAGATTTAATTTTCCAAAATGGAATGATGACCAAAAAGCATGGGATACAGATCTTGAAATACCTTCAAAAGACTATATTGTAACCTGGCACCAATCACCCTTCTTTATATCTGGGAACTGCTCTTGAAAGTTTTTCAGGAGGACTGCAGAGGATATGGTTGTGATGCCATGGCACCATTAAAGAGATGTGACTACAATTTTCAGCTCTTTTTCATCATTTGGACTGGGAGTGGGGGGGATGGAGAAATCAAGATTTATTGTAAAGGATAGGCTTTTTGTGTCTTTGAGGCATTTTAGACACCTGGCAGGTGCCTAGACAAATCCCTGTTTTCTGGCAACATTTTGAGAAGTGGTTTGCCATTGTCTTTTTCCTAGGACTGAGAGACACCAACTGGCCCAAAGTCACTCGGCTGCCTTATGCAGAACTGGAATTTGCCATCTCCTGATTTTTAGCCTGATGCCTTAAACCATTACACTAATCTGGTTCTCATCGGAGGTTTAATACACCAATTTTACTTGTTTAAAAAAAAGTGCCATTGTTCTTGTTTGCTACCAAATTTTGGCAGCATAATCTTGGGCGTTCAGTGGCTACAAGGACCCCAGGAAAGCTATGGCTTGCCTGCCTTTGCCCTAGCTGTGCTTCCAAGATAGCTTTCATCAGCGGTGAAATCTACTTACCTTCCCTACCGGTTCGGAAGCGCTCGCTTTTTCACCCTCTGTGCATGCGCAGAAGGCTTTGCGCATGCGCAGAGGATTAAAAAAAGAAAATGGTGGCATCTGGGCGGGTGGGCGGAGCCTTGCGCTGTCGCCGCTACCAGTTCTCCGAAGCACCGGTGGCCACTGCTACATGTACGCCTGAACTGGCCCGAACCAGTAGCATTTCACCCCTGGCTTTCATGTAGCTTTTAACGGGGGCGGGGAGGTGGAATGAATTGTTCTGTTCAACTTTAAAAGATGACAGAGTCCTTTAAGAAGTAGAATATCTTAGGAATTTTAGCAGCTACTGAAGAGGTAAAGGAAGGAGAAGTCTGTGTTCTGATATCCTGCAAGATATGCAGGATAGTGTTCCTTAGGTAGCAGAAATGATACAAGACATCTTTCTTCTTGCAGACACTTTTAGCTCCCCCAGAAGTTCAACAACAGTATTTATCAAGTATTCAACACCTTCTAGGAGATGGTAAGTTATCTATAAAACAATTTTACCTAAAATTATATTATGACGTTTGAACAAGTAGGAGATTATCTTCAATCATTCTTCCTCTTCTGCCGTAGGCTTGACTGAATTAATAAGCGTGGTTAAGAAGACTGTGCAGAATGTATTTGAGAGGTATAATACGGTCTTTTAAAAATCTAAACTACTTGGTTTGAATGCACACTACTAAGTTTAACTCTTCTCATTGCAGTGTTTCTCTCAAGCATGCCCTTTCCCTCTTGGAACTGGAACAGAAGCTAAGAGAAATTCGAAAGGTAATTGAGCAGCCTGAAGATTCTGCATCTGAAGAAACTGCATCACAGTCCAAGCTATGTCATTACATGATGCCGGATGAAGAGAATCCTTTAGCTTTCCAGGTATTTTACATGTTATTAACAGCAGGGGATCGGTCTGACTCTGAACTACAATTGGAGGTCAATTCTGTATGTTTTTCCATAGAATTGGAACTTACCTTGAATGTAACATCTTTTATTTGACTTAAGCTTTTCCAAATTAGGATAGGGAAAAAAAACATTACATTGTGCAATGGTTTGCCAATGATTTCCTCATCTGTCAGAAACAATGTCTTTGGCAACATAACGTATAGACCAGGGCTGTCAAACCCATGGGCCAGATGCGTCACGGGATGGCCACGCCCATGCCCGGTTTAGCGAAGGGGTTGACGATGTGAGTTTGACACCCCTGGTATAGACAGTAAATTCTACTCCAGTACAGCTCTTGAGTAGGGTCACAACAATCATGGTTGAATTCAAGGCAGATAAAGTCAGTTACACTAATTGTGAAAACATTCAGGTTGCCTTTATTCTCTGTCTTTTTAGGCTAATGAACTGACGGAAAAAGATGTCGCTACCATTAAGTTACTTAATGAAACAAGAGATATGTTAGAAAGGTAAGTAGCCAAAGTTTGAGGACTTCAACCTGAGTTAATGTTAAACATCTTATGACAAACAAGAAAAAATTGGAAATGTTAATAAATTGAAATTTGGATATTTTCAACATTTAAGATGTTAGTAGTTTTAACGGTATTTTCTATAAATCTTTACAAATGAAAGATCCATTTGTACAAATAACAGACAATAATTTTAAGACTTCAAGAGAGAAATCCAGTAGCCTTTGTGCATTATATCCCCTTTATGCCCTCAGATACTTTAATTTCCACTTCTGTGTTGAGCAAATCAGTATCATGGACAAGTGGTATGGATGGAGATCAGATTTACATCAGTAGCATTGCAGACTCTTTTCTAAATTCATTGCAAATTGCACACATGGTCCAAAATGCAGGTTCCTGTGGATGTTGCTGGACCAAACCATAATTATTATTGTAACCAAATGGCCTGCAATTTGGGTGCCAAAACAACTTGTTTATTGTCTGAATGACAAGCAAACAGATTCATACAGTAAAACTGAGGAGAAATGTGTATTGTTGGAAGCTTTGACATGAAAAGTTAAACAATTGCCTTAATTGGCATTTTGTGCTGAGAAATGAAGTGGATGTTTCTATATGAGTTTACTGGCAAGTATCATTTTGAACTATGGTGTTGAGTTTATTTCCTTTATATGTGCTGTAGGAGGGTGGAATGGAACTTCTGTCCTCCAATATGTAACATCTATAATTCCCTAGAACATATACAGCCTATGTTGTATAGCCTATGACCCATCAGGTTTTGGGAACTGCAACTGAAAAGTTCAGTTTGTGCATAAAAAGGCAGCATGATACAACTTTAGTTTTTTTCTATGAATTGTGAATAATACCAGGGAATATTTTCTTCATTCCAGCCCAGATTTTAATAGAGTTTTGAGCAGTTGCTTAAATAGAGGGTTTAGTCGATTACTGGATAACATGGCAGAATTCTTCAGACCTACTGAACTGGACATATGCCATACTGGCTCTGTGAACAGGTAAAACTGATTTTAATATTACAAATGCTCCCAGCTGTTATTAGAGAATAGTTGTATCTTTTTTCCCTATCCACTAAAAGTGGAATGGCAATTTCACGGTGGTAGTTCGAGCAAAACACCCTGCAAATCCTCTCAAAGAATCAGAAAAAGTTATTTAAAGTAGATGCATGGAAAATGTCCATCATGACAGCTTCCACTATAGTTCTAATGAAAGTGTTTTCACTGTGTGCAGAGCAGGGAAGAGCCATAGAGTGGCTGTCCTAACTTTGAACAAACATGATTACTTCAAACTGAATTATCCCATTACATGGTTTACAATTCTTACCTTATGAGCTAGTGTATTTTCTAATTACTGCCTCTCATTTTGTTTTTATCACAAGCTGTCAATTTAGGTAGAATTTAGGTAAAATGTAGAAAAACAAACATTTTCTGTTCCAGTCTGAGCCACACATAAATGGCTGCTCTTGCGTGTTTCCATTGCCAAAATCTTTTGAGCAGGGTTGTATTAATGTGGAATGTGTCTTTTCTTGTTTGAACATTTTAGTAGAATCTGCTTCTGATAATTCTTGAATTGGGATACTGCAGTCAGCTAATATGCTTGGCAGCCAGCAAAAAACTGTGATGCATATACTCAGCTCACAGAGAGATTGAGAAATGCTGAGCGTGTAAATGGAAGAGTTTGGATCGATCTATTTGAATTCCCACCTGCTAATCACTGTTGCATTGTAAAGGGGCAGTTTGTATTGCATATGTTCTTGATGTCGATATTCAATATTTGCAGTCTTAGGTGGCTGTAATATCAGTATATTGCAAAAGTAATTAAGTAGACTGACTTCTTCTGTATTTTTTCCCCTATCCTAGTTTTTCCAGTGCCAGTCTTCCTCTAGCCAAGATAATCCCAATAATAAATGGACAGATCCATTCAGTCTGCAGTGAAACACCTAGCCATTTTGTTCAGGTAAGAAAGCCTCTACTTTATTTGTTTTAAAGTGAAATTCTACTCAAACCTGCTTGAAAATAAGTCTGACTTAGTTTGGTAGGATTTATTCTTAGGTAAGTGTGTTTAGCACTGAAGCCTTAGTCTATTTTAAAATTATATATCTTCCTTGCTAAATCTAAATTCCAATGAGTTTTAAAACAAAATTAAAGTAACAGGAATAGGAAATATATCAAACATTAAGATATTCGTAATTAAAGTGACATTTTATCAGCCTATTCTTTATTTTCATGACTAGACAGCAGAAAAGGAGGAAAGCCTAATCTTTTTGACACAGAAAAAAGTCTTTAGGCTTGCTTTATATTCCCACCCCTTCCTAAATGTTTTACATCTCTTCTATTTCATTATATTTGCGCTGCTTTAGTGTAGATATGCTAATATTGCAAAGGTTCAATTTCCATTTTTTATATCATGATAAAAATGGTACACTATAATAAAACAGAGCAAAAACTGATCTGAATATTCTTTTTAGGACTTATTAATGATGGAACAAGTGAAAGACTTTGCTGCTAATGTATATGAAGCCTTCAGTACCCCACAACAACTAGAGAAGTAAACTGCTGTTCAATATGTACAGAATATACTATTTAGTATCCAGTTATTGTGACTATTCATTTTGATAATGAAACTCATTAACAAAGTGCAGTAGAATGACTATCCTTGTAAAATAAAGACATTTTTAAAAAATTCATTTCCAAAATTTTTATACTGGAATCTGACTAAAGTAATTATTAATATAAAAACAAATATTTGTGCTGTAAGCCTTTGCATTGAGGCAGTCAGTTTTGAATAACTTGTTTACAGAAAAAAACAGTACAATAAGCACTCTGTCAACAGAGAGTTTCTGAAGATTAATGGCAGTTTTTACAATTGCGCAGACTACCACAAAAACAGTATGATAAGAAAACTAAGTCCAGTCAATTTTCAGACTGGAGTAATAAAATCTTTCTGCAGTCCCTCTCCAATTCAACTTATCAGTTGTATCAGAAACACAACATGACAGTGTGCAGATGGAACAAAAATAACCAAAGCCAGCTCTGGTATACCCGATACCATTTTCCCCCATAGTTGAAGTTTCTCTTGACACAAAACCACCATACAATTCTCGCTCTACAACTGAGTAAAAGGGGCTTTGATCAAAAGATCATCATATACTATTATATTTCTGGTGGTGGATGAGTAATTACGCTTTTCTCTTTTTTAACCACCGAAATGTTTTTCTTAAGCTGACTTGAGGGAGCAGATAAGCAACCCAGCAGTGGGCTAGATGGCTTTTAAAGTTTTAGGTTCTTCGAACTGGGACTACTGATTACTATATGCTAAAGATCTGCCTGTATCTGAAAAGTGCAATGTTGAGCTTGCTGTATGAGTTTGGACTTGAAATGTATTGTTTCTAGCAAAAATTATGTTTACACTGTTTATAAATGGCTATTACTGTATACATTCATTTTGTACATATTTTTAATTTGTATTTACTTGGAGCCCTACCCTACAAAATATCTGAATCACAATAAACTATTTTGACAGATTACACGCTGCCCTGATCAGTATTGTTTATAGAATTAGGACTTTATTGTTTAGAGTTTATCCCCAGTTCTTTGAATATAGAGTGAAACATCAGATAGTTGCAAAGCTGTAGTGTAATCAGTTAATACAAATAATAAAAGATCTAATGTAACAATAGAAGGTAACAGTAGCTAAATCTCTAAGTGAATTTATTCCTTTTGAAGCTGTTTTAGACAATTTCATTAGTGATGCTCTGCACAGACATTTATTATAAACACTTAAATTAAATGGTAATAACCTATGTATTTTAAAGTATGAACTAGGTCACTTGGAAATAAGAGTGCATATAGAATAGGGCTGTCAAACTTGCGGCCTGCAGGCTGGATGCGTCACACGCTGGCCACACCCGGTTTAGCGAAGGAAAGTCACGATACGTCATGTGATACCACCATGACGAGTTTGACACCCTGATGTAGAAAGTCTATACAGTCTTATTAAAATGCCAGGTTTTTGAAAAAAATCAGAGCAAGATCAGAATTTTTGTCAATTTTCATTGAAATATAAGCTGTACAATTCAATTAAAAAACTGAAATCTTTCAGACAAAAAAAACATACAATAAACATGGTTGCATAAGTGTGCACACCTTTAAATTAAGTTTGTTGAATGGCTTTTGCTGTAAGAGGCAACTGAGTAAATGTCAAAAAATCCTACTAGAACACTTGAAAATGGGCTTGATCAGTCACTACCCTGAAAGAAGAATCCAGGATGGGTTACTCTAGCTAGCCCCATAGCTCTATGGACTGGGTTGAATTTTCTGAGGATCCGCCTCCCTGATAATGTCATCCTCATTCATTCAACTCAGTCCTCAGTTCATGGACGCTTTTATTTCAGCTCCTGTGAGCTTTGGGTTGATCCTTTGTCATTTTTACTAATCCATCCTGGACTTTCCTTGAATTTCCTTTGTTTTCTCCTTTCCTTGCCTTTTTCATGGTAACGACTTTTTTTGATCCCTGACAAAGTCTTCGCAGTGAGTGCCTGTCTCGTGCTGCTGGGCAGGCTACCTTTGCTTTGCTTGGGGTGCTGGCTGTGGGACCTGCGCTTCAGATTGTGGCCGTTTTCCCTCCCGGAAATATTTCAGTTTGCTTTTCAATTGAATTGTACAACTTATGTGTTATATTAAAGGTAGAAAAAAATTCTGAAGTAATTTATCGTGCTCTGATTTTTTTTACATCTTAAAAACCTGGCATTTTAACAGGGCTGTGTTTAGCAGGGCTTTTTATAACCACTGTATTTGTTTGTTTGTTTATTTATTTATTATGAAATTTATTTGCTGCTCGTCTTGTATCCGACAACTCTGGGTGGCTTGCAACATAAAAACATTTTAAAAACATTAAAATCATCATTTATAAAATAATACAAGAGATAAAATCATTAACACAAGATGGCAAAGGAGGGAGCTGGATGCATGGGGAGAGGTGGGATTAGGTTTTAGTCACATCCAGTGTGAAATTTCCTCTTTAGGTCCCCAAGCCATCTGGCAGAGCCAGGTCTTAAGGCTCTAGGTCAGGAGGGTAAGTCAGGAGGGTGGGAGCCAATCTCGCCTCAGCGGTAAGATGTTCAGAGGGCAACCATGGCATAGAAAGCTCTTCTCCTAAATCCCACCAGCCAGAATTCCTTGACTGACAGGATCTGTACCATAACCCCTCTGCCGGTGCGTGTGAGGCGGGCTAGTCTGATCAGGATGGTCCAAGTAGCTTGCACCCATCCCATGCAGGGCTTTAAACATGTATAGAGAATACTAGATCACTTTTATCTCCTCAAAACTAAGATCTAAGTGCCAGTAGACAAATTTTCTAACCCCTTTGGAATCCTCTGAGGTAGTCAAAACAATTACGATAAAAGCATATTGTTAGGAGAAAGATTAAAACCCCAATTTTAAAACAATTCTGAAACTCCCTTCCGTGGGAACATCTTTCACTGAATTTGGTATTCTGTTTCACAAAGCAAGATTGTAGTAAGAGCTATATTTAACATTATAAACTTCAATACTTCTGTTTTGTCTATAATTCAGCAGAGCAAGATTCTGTCACTACTGTACATTATTAAGCTGTAGAGTCCAGGCCCACTGATAGGGATATTTATTGAATGGTAACAGAGGTGCAGCCACCATCATTCCTTTTTCTCCCATAGAAGTCCAGGGCAATGATTCTTCATATCCTATTAGTTTCACCTGAAATTTAAAAAAGCTATTATAAATGGGAGGAAAGTAGGAAGAAAGCTTTTCAAATGAAAAATGGATTCATGTGCAATAAGAAGAAATAATTAACTGCTTTCATGGATTACACAAAATCATGGCTTGTTTGAAGCACAATTTAAATTAGAAATACGTTAATTGGTGTTTCAATCCTGTAGTCTGCAATTCCCCCCCCCCCCCGGGAAATCCTTTCAAATTCCCACACCATTCAAAGGGAGTTCATCACAAAACAGATAGCTAAATGTCTCTGTAGATTCTCAGTCATCCAGGTGATGGTTATCCCAAACGTACTTTCTTTCAAAAGGCAACTGGTCTTTCTTGCTTTGCTTGAAGACATTTCACTTCTCATCCAAGAAGCTTCTTCAGTTCTGACTGGATGGTGGAGAATTGCAGACTACAGGATTTAGGCGACCCTGAGGACACAGATGAACCTCCAAGTGGCTTCAACAACTTTCAGAAAGGGCTAACGACTACGACTGCAAGGAATATAAACCCTTCCATTCTCCGCCATTCAGTCAGAACTGAAGAAGCTTCTTGGATGAGAAGCAAAATGTCTTCAAGCAAAACAAAGTCCAGTTGCCTTTTGAAAGAAAGCACCTTTGGGGCAACTATGACCAGGACGACTGAGAACCTCTACAGGCATTGAGCCACAAAAACAAACCGGGAACTAAAAGTTTGGATCTCTGTCCATATACCATGCTCAGCCATAGTAGTAGTGGTAGGCTAATGGCTATCTTGATTTGATAGTCTAAAACTGTTTTATCATCCACCTTCCACATAGCATATTAAGTAAAAAAAACAAAACACCAAACCCCATTATGTAAATTTAGCAGTGTTCTGCACATTTGCTTGGTGGTGACTTAAGTTTCATGCACAGAGATTGCTAAATTACACACCCAAATAAAGTTCTAGGATGCCCGTGTCCTTTGAACTTCTTCCACTGAAATAAAATTTGTTTTGGCTACAAGAGTATCAGGCATTTTTGGTTTAAGCGTACTTGAAAGAAGTCATTCTATCATGTCAACTTGCTATTGCTACCCTGTGCTATTATGGTCTTTGTCTCAGCGCTATGAAACCACTTATGGCTAGGCTATTTGGTTCCTGAAACTTATTACACATTCTAGTTTCCCATTTAGATTCCTGAAAGGAAATTTGAAGGTGGAGTAGGACATGGTGATAGAGATGAGCAGTTGCATCAATTATCAGACGTTTCTGATTTACTGAAAGATCAGAGTTAGTTGTGGTACTTACATAGCCCAGTCTGACATAGCATGCTCTGTATGCTAGTGCTAACTATTTCTCCAAAGCTCCACCTAAGCAGCAGTAAAAACAATCTTAAAAGTCCATCCTCACAAAACTTCCCAAAAGATAGACATAATAACCCCTATTCATTGGAATAGTAAGTGGATCAATATGAAGAATCTATAGTTTGCAAGGAGACTGCCTATTGGCATTTTCTGATGTCTTCAGCTATAATCAAAATCACTTACCTTTGTTTTCCCAAGAATAGCTTTAGGTTCACCCATCGTCAGAGTTCCGGAAGTTGGCCACTTAAGGAAAATGGCATACAGTATGTTTTCTTTTGGTTTGAATGTGTACCTGATGGGTATATTTTATTTTATTATATATCTTCAGTCTTTCAGAATAAAAGTCTTTCCAAGACCTCTGAGAAGTAACAGTAATAAAACTATAACAGATATTTTAAACATTAGGTCGCTTGCCAGGAACTAAGTATGATACTTAGTTTTTTTTGGAAAAAGGAAAATCTAGGGGCAAAAAGCAGCAGACCGCCCCCCTGCTTGTTATCCCAAATGGGGACAGCTGATGTGTGATGAGAGAATAAAATGTGGATTGAGTTTTGTGATTATTATTTCCACCAACAAATAATCTAATAGTCTATCAATACTTGGTCATTAAATGTTCTAAAATTGCATTTTTGTGAAGAAAAAATGTTATTTAATAGCTTACGGTTTTTAGAAATGCTAATAACACCGAGACTGAAATATATGTACTAAAGTCCTAATAAGTAGCAGATTGGAGGTGATGGGAGCCAGGGCATATTCTGGAACATATTATAGCAATCTAGGGTTGTTATCTTACATCAGGAAGGAAGCACATCTTGAAATCGCATCTTGAAGCAAACAGCAGTCTCAGGAAGTGATTAATTTGGATCAGAATAAATAGTGTCCCTCGGACATATATTTAGCCCTTATATCTACTTCTTTCAAATCTTGTATCTACTTCTTTCAAAACATATTAGAGATTTAAAAATGTACAAGTATGCATTAGCAATTGATGTCTGTAGCCAATAATCTACCAATCCATATATACTCAATCCTACTGGAAACATCTAAATGTGTAAGTCTCATTTTTACCATTAAACCTAACACTGAAACAAATAAATGTATGTTTCCTTTTAATTAAGTTAATTTTAAATGCAGCTTTTTATCTAATCATTACTGCCCTGCACATTCTTATTTCTAACAGAATTTTTAAAAACTGTGTTATCTGCAAGTTGATGTTTTCACAGCACTTTCAACTGATGAAATGTTGAGCAGCAAGTTTTATGTATGTTCAAAGCCAAACCAAATGTGAATAATAGGAAATTGTAAGTGCTCATCTTCAGCTGAGCATCTATTTTGGTTGCCTCCCTCTTCTGCAGCCATCTAAATATAAAAATTCAGGTGCAATCTTAACATAATTTTAACAACATAATCCTTCATGTATGATTGAAATGTAAGGTCCAGGTTACTCACAAGTAAATCTTGTTCAGTTTAAACATGTTTAAGACTGCTTAGTTACTTTAATATTGTCCAGATAACTGATTTCATGAACTCACCAGACTCCTGGTGATATACTATCATTTTGGGCTCTCCAAGGTCTAGTGCTGAAAATAGCTTCACCATTCAATGCCAACCAAGTCCCCATTTGCTTCAGACGCTCTTCAAATACAATAGGAATGCGACCGTCATGGGTGGGCCCAATATTCACCAAAAGATTTCCTCCACATGCTACTGTCTCTACAAGTTGCTGAAACAATTTAAGAAAATTATCAATACAGGATTCTAAAATTCAAAACATCTGTTTTGAGTTTTTCCGGTCTAAATTGGTATTTTTCTTGTAATGCTGCATGTGTACTGCTGTCGGTTGAAGCAAAGTACAACTATTCAAGTGGAATTACCAATTCTATGAATCACTACAAACTTCTTATTCATGAGCTTATCAACATCCTGCTCTGTACTTTATATTGTCCTTTCGCCCTATGTTTGGCATTGGCCAGCTCTGTTCATCTACCTAATAGGTCAAGTTTCTCTTACCTCCTGGTGTTTTTGCTCATTTGACTGAAGAACAGGTCTATGTTCTAGAGTAGGGGTGTCAAACTTGTGTCGTCACGGCGTCATCATGTGACGTATTGCGATTTTTTTCCCCCTTCGCTAAACTGGGTGTGGGCATGGCCAGCATGTGATGCATCCGGCCTGCAGGCCGCAAGTTTGACAGCCCTGTTCTAGAGGGATACACATATGGCAGATTACTTACAGATTACAACTGCAAAGTTCCCATCCCTATATCTGTTTAAAATCCACTGAATTCATAAAAAAGTAAACTGGTAAAAACTTATTATTTTAAGCATTTGTAGAGTTTCTTTCCAAGGCTGAAATTAGGAAGTTACAGAATAACATAATCAGGATTATGAGGAGCTTCTTCTAGTACTGCCAAATTGCTGAAAGAAATAACCTCAAGGCTTCTGCTGAGAGAACTTTGTTTCTTATTGGAATTGACCTGATGAGTGAACATAAAACAAATTTCTAGTTACAACATCTTAAACCATAGAACTTTATACAAACAGAGGTGATACAGGCTGGATCACACATTGAGCTAAGCCAATTTATGCTTACTTGGTTGACTGTAGATTGTAATTTTTGTACCATGATTTATGGTTCAGTGCAATGTTTGAACATATAAATCTAAGACACGACACATTTAAAAGATCAGGTTTTGAATGGATCTGGATGCTCTTTGGGAATTGGCTTGCAAAAACTGACTGAATATATTCTTGCTTCTCTTTGAATTTGAGAAAACCGATCACATAATACTTTGGCTTAAATTTTGCAATGTGATATCAATAAGAGAATGGTTCAAAATTAGATTGAATAGTACCTACATCCTGTATTTGCAAAGTTTCTCATACAAATGGAAGAAACAAGCAAAAACAGAAAGAGCAAAATGTGGAGTGAAATTGGGGAGAAAAGATGAGAAGGCAATGAAAAGATGGGAAATATTCCCATTTAAGTACTTTTTGCAACCTCCAGGATAATAAACTGTAGGGTTTAATTATTTATAACTTAGTTTATAATCAATGTTGATTCTTATTGTCCACATAAATAGATTTTATTCAGGATAATCTATCCTCAACCTACTCCTTCTGGTCTTTCAATGGTGAAGCCATTGCTGTAAATGAATTCATCCACCTTACTGCTAGTCATCCTGCTGTCCCAACAATATAGACTTCTCCAAAGGGCTAGATCTTGGATTACTCTATCAACCTGAGGCTAGTGGTTTGTGCCTCAAGTGGGAACTTTGGGTTCGTTTTTTTGATGATCCATCTGTTTGTTCTCTTCGCTAACCACAGAATTTTTAAGTCTTTTACACCAACATTCGAAAATATCAACAATCCTTCTAGCCTACTTCTTTAAATTACAATTTTCACTTCCATTAGTAGACCTTCATTTCTTACAGAGAAAAACACTGCCTGCATTAAGTCTGATAACTGTAGATATAGATATATTCTAGTATATGAATATATTTTCCAAGGTCTTTATTGCTACTCTACCAAATGCAAATCTGTGACTTAATTTTTGCTGGTTCTGGAACAGTTGATAAGTGATCCTAAAAGGCAGAAGCTATCCATTCTCTTCATTGTCCATTCTGAGGCTGGTTCTATACCTGTTGTCTTTTAATTTTAGTCCCATTTTTTCACTGTGCTCTTGATTTTTATTACTAGAGTTCGCAGGTCCTTTGTGTTTTCATCTATCAGAATAGTATCATCAGCTTGGGGCAGATTAGTGATACGTCTTCCACCAATTATAAAACCATGCTCATTTTCTTCCAATCCATCTATCCTTAATTCAGCATATAGGTTTGATAAATAAGGGGAGAAGATACAGCCTTGTCTCACTCCTTTGCCAACCTAGAGCCAGTCTACTTCACTGTATTCTGTCCATACTATTGCTTCCTGACCTATGTATAGGATATGCATGAGGACAGTAAGGTGTTCTGTTAATTAGTTATTCTAACTAAATATATAATTTGTTACATTTTTTAGATAAGCTATTGTTTTTGGAAAAAAGAAGAATTAGTAGTCCCCCATACAATTACAGGTACCAGTTTGAATTGCCTTACCTGTATGAGATCTTCAATAGTCAGATAATCACTTAATTGTGCTTCCCTTCGGTATCCCCAAGACTTTTTGTCAATTGTCATACAGTCCTCCCACTTATGGGACAAAAGATGTTTAGGGCTGTATCGATCTGCACAAGTGAAGAAACCTCCGTGTTTGCATATTGTGCCAGCTCCCCAGCGATCATTTGTTACAACTGTTTTCCGAACAGGGCTGAAAAATTAAAAGACATTGTTGGTATGTGGTATCGACTCAAACCTGCAAGCACATTTCTTCATTCATATTCTTCACTGAATATAAGAAATAAACTTGAGAGGAAAGGCAGGATATAGGGAAACTTACTTCAACTGAACTAAAAGAATAAATCCATTATTTCCAAATGTCAGATCAGTTTCTGTCTGTCTGTCTATCATACAAGTAATCTTCAGGTTACAAAGATAGCAATAGCAATAGCAATAGCACTTTACTTATATACCGCTTCATAGTGCCTTACAGCCCTCTCTAAGCGGTTTACAGAGTTCAGCATATTGCCCCCAACAATCTGGGTCCTCATTTTACTGTCCTCAGAAGGATGGAAGGCTGAGTCAACCTTGAGCCTAGTGAGATTTGAACAGCTGAACTGCTGAACTAGCAGTCAGCCTGCAGTCGCAGCATTTAACCACTGCACCACTTCAGCTCTATGATCGGGGCCAGAATTTCCATTGCTAAGGAATGCAGTTGTAAAGCACAACATCATGCAACCCTGTTGCTTAGTAATGGGAATTCTGGCATTCCCGGTTGCCATCATAACCTGAGGACCACACAAGTCATTAAGCGGGGACCTCACATGATTTTGATTCCCTACATGATTTTGATTGTTATACTGCAAATGATACAAATTATGTCATTTCTTTGATACAAACTAATACAAATGACATAATCGGGATTATTTAGATGATATTATCACACAAATGACCCAAACTTGTATTTGCATAATGTCATTTGCATGTGAAGTCTGTTGTACTGAGGTCTGGAAAATCCAGGTTTCACTGTAATCTAATTGTATCTTTAACAATTAGGTAAAATCTTAAAAATTGCCTCTAGTCAGATTTAATGTTATTTGTTTCCTGAATATGCGCATGTCAGATTAATTTTTCTTCCATTCTGATTTTCAGAATTTTAAAACAACAAATGCCTGACACTATTGCTGTAGTCTAATTCTTTTTTCCTTGCTATATAGTGGTCCTTCAGAGCAGAGCAGTGCTGTCTGTGGGGAAAGGGAGAGAGGGATCAAAATGACACAAGCAGCATCACATAATGATGCAAGCCATGCTCCTTTTCAATGCTTCCTTTCCATGCTCCTTGTGTCATTGCACACTTTCCCTAAGAGGTGGAACTTGCAAAATGACAGTACAACACTGTGGTGTGAGCCTGTGACACCAATTTAGCAGAGATAGGAATCAGTAACCTGCCAGATGGTTTTAACTTATTGCACCTCAGTTCCTGTGGCAATGTGAGAGATGCTGAGCAGTGTGGTTATACCACTAGTCTTGGCCCTTCTCTTTCTTCAAGCAAAAGTAATGTTCAAAGGGACATAATAATGAAGGCAAACTTAATTACATACATGAAGTTTTCAGACTGAAAATACTCAAAGTACATTTATCCATAATCATATGCATGGTTCACTTTAACAAAGGGCACAGAAGAACTTAACACATGCAATTTGCTATTCTGAAATTCTCTGCCAAGTAATATACTCCCATTCTGACACATTTCCAGAAAATGTAAGTTTCTCAAAACAATTATAAATTCTTGGGTTAGCATTTTTAGAAATTTCCATCAATTTTGAAGAAGTGCTAGTTCTCTTGATTGTCTGATACTTGGTTTTTTGGAGGCCCATTTGTAAGTATATTGCAAATGTTTTAAACACAAGATAATTAAATATAAAATCAGAGATAAAACATAACAAAGTGGAAGAGATTAAATTATGTGGCAGCTCTATGAAAAGAGGGCCAGACTTTCTCCAAAGCTGGCTGTGATTGGATGGTCACAAGAAATATTCCTAAGTGATGTGTGAAATGTTTAATTTTTTCTCTCTCCATCAATATACTGTTTTAGATCACAGAATCCAATTAAATTATTTTAGAAGCAATACTCTAATCCTAGTACTGTTTAAAAATAAGGGAGCAACGTGAACCAGGACTGCAGCTTAAAGCAATCAATAATACATTATGATTCGGGCACAATTTTCTTCTAAATATTTAGGCAAAATGCACTATTTCAATACGAAAATAACACATACCTCTCATTATAAAGCCATGCTAGGAAGGCAGTGCTGTTCCAGTAAGTATCTGGAGCATTCCCATCGCCATCTGACCACAGAATCTCTGGCTGATATCGCTTCACAATCTCATAAAGCTCTGGGAGAGTTTTGACATTTGGAAACTGTTGTTTCTTGAATTTGCTAGCAGCATCATCACAGAAGAGAGGGTTGAACCATTCAAACAATGAGTGATATAGCCCGAAACGTAAGCTTGTCTGATTTCTAATGGATGTAGCTAACTCTCCCACAAGGTCCCGTTTTGGTCCCACATCCACACTGTTCCAAGCCCAGGAATATTTCGATCCCCACAGAGTAAAACCTGGTCAAAGAAAGAAAATGGTTAGGAATGAACTACTTTCGATGTGTACAGTATACAGTCTGGAAACCTTTGTTTCACACTTTTGCCATTGTTATCTCCTGATGTGAGATTAATGAGACTGCATTGTATAAGGCATTTTCAACAAAATGATCTAAATTTGGATACTGATACAAGTTATCACTAGATGATACAGCAGGGGTCGGGAACCTTTTTGACTAAGAGAGCCATGAAAGCAAAAAATTTGGAAATTTATTTCAGTGAGAGCCATATAATATATTTTAAAAGTGAATTCAACTAAATGTCAGTATAATAAGCCTCTGAATTTATTCTTTTAAATAATGTTGTTATAACACTCACTCGCCTTCCTATTTACTTTGGACTCACCACGCACATATCCGAAACGAAGATCCACGCTCAAAAGTCGGTCATTCACTTCAGAAAAATCAAAGGTTCAGTGGGAAGCCAGTTGTTTGGGGGGGGGCTTTATTTATTCAAACTATCCCACCATTAGGCACCACAGAAAAAGGGGGAGGTTGATACGGCCTGACAATTAACAGAGCGGCGGGACGACGCGCGAAGGGAAGCAAGAAAGCCAAGTCTACATTCTCACACAAAGCCCCTCACCTGCCGCGCGTGCTCGGCCCCGGCCCCGCCCTCTCACCACTTCACTCCCGCTAACCGTTTCCTTGGTTTCCCAACCGTCTTTCCACACAAACTTCCCTCACGTGGCCCCATCAGCGGGCTCTCTTATTGGCCCACCGCTCAAGCAGCGGTAGTTGTCAATGTCGCCCCTCTTTCCACGTTGCTAACGTTCTCTCTGTCTGGGCGTTTAGTTACAGGGTTTTCGGGCAATGCGGAGTATCGAAGATACCGGGAAGGTGGGAAAAGGTTGCCGCCCTCACCCTTTCTCCTAGTGCTCACTCACGCCTGCGAGCACCCGAGTCCTAACCCGCCGTTCTTCTTAACAATCACGGAAGAGCAGTCCAGCTCGCGCATGCACAGAGGGAAAAATAACCCAAATGATTGTGTTCAGCCGGGACGGGAAAGCGGTGATTGTGTTCAGCCGGGACGGGAAAGCGGGCAGGAGAAGCTCCGCGCCGCAACCGCCGCCAGTTCCATCGGCTATACGCCGAAGGACTGGCCCGGGCGAACCGGGAGGATTTCACCCCTGCTGCGAGCCATATGCAATCATCAAAAGAGCCACATCTGGCTCGCGAGCCATAGGTTCCCGACCTCTGTGATACAGGATCACTTGTTCTATATTATTTCAACCCTCTCTGCAGTTTCCTAGGAGAAAGTGTAAGATATAGATGACTTATTAATACATCATACTAAGCCACACGGCGTTTATTTTGGGCCCAGCATGACATATAACTCCATCCTTTACAGATTATCACGTAAACCAAGCCATTCTGGCTTTTTCTGTAAAAGGATATAAAGATACCCCTAAATTGAACTGGAATCCTTTTTGGCTGGGTTACAGAAATGGCTTGCAATTGCTTTCTTCCATGACATTTTTTTGACTTCTGAGATTTTCCAGTAATTCTGTATCTAAGTATCAACCAGAGCCAACTCAACTTGGCTTATAAGATACGGCTAGCTACTTCTGCTGCCTGGCTTCTTCCATTGCATCATCTTCATCCTCTTCATCATCATCATCATCCTGGTTTAGCATAACATTACTTTTAGTCATCTTTTTATTTTTATTTAGAACTAGCTGATTACCTGGCGTTGCCCGGATATTTATTTATCCCAATCTTGTATTAGACAGGAAAAGGAATGAATTATATCTATAGTATCAAATCAAAGCAATTTTATTTACAGGGTTTTAAAAGTATAAGGACCTTGTTCAAATCAAAGCTACGGAATCTGTCGACAGCTGGAGGATTTAGAAGCGCCACCACCCTGCCTCTGCAACCACCCATTTTACCATTTCCTCAAACTGGGCCTGGGCCTGGAATATAAATCCCTGATCTGGCCCATGCTGCGCCTCCACCCCTGCTGAAATAGGCTGGGTTTCCTCTCTGGCCTCCATACCTATTTCGCCTTCGCGTGATGAGTTGGGGCGAAGAACGATGGTGGGAACACGGGCCGAAGCTGTGAGGTGGGTGCGGACTATCCACTTAGGCCGTGGCATGCTCAATCAAAGGCCTCTGTACTGGCCTAATCAGGCTCCCTTCGCTTCCTATGCCTACTGTGTGAGGGATGCCTAGGCCTGAGTTGGGGCGAAGGATGATCCTGGGAACACAGGCCGAAGCTGTTCCCTGTGAGATTGGGCCGCCACAGTGAGGTGGGGGTCGGCAATCCGCTTAGGCCGTGGCACGCTTACTCAAAGCCTGTGTACTAGTCTAATCAGGCTCCCTTCATAGGCCTACTGTGTGAGGGAGGTCTAGGCCTCTTCAGAAAAATGCTGAGCTAGGCTCAGTGTACAGAACACGACTGTTGTTCCGAAAGGCCACCCCTAGGGGTGCTAGGGGTGTCTTAGCCCCACAGTATTTTTCGCCAGATAGTAAGTCATATGTACCAGGTTTGGTTGAAATTGCTTGAAATTCCAGAGTTATGCTGGAACATACATACATACAGCCATATATATATATATATATATATATATATATATATATATATATATATATATATATATATATATATATATATATATATATATATATATATATATATATATATATATATATATATATATATATATATATATATATATATATATATATATATATATATGATATAATATAATGAGGATATCTTACCCAAGCCTTTCATCTGGTAAAAAAACTAAACCAAGCCAATTGAGATCCAAAAGAACTATGGTAACTTTACCTTCATGATGTTTTGAAGTCAAGACAACGTATTTGGCACCTGAAGCACTCAGAATATCTGCCCAGTGGTTGGCATCAAACAACTCAGCTGTAAACATAGGGCCGAAATCTTCATAAGTGAATCCAGGATGGTAGTTTTTCTTCATAAAAGTTACATAAGGTTCCTTCTTTTCTGCTTGCCAATACCACCTGCAAAGGAACAAATCCCATGTATCTGTGTACAATGACAGGACTAACAAAGATAGACTGGAGCAAATTCTTACACATATCTTGAACGTACTACTATATGAGCAGGTTTTGTGCAAGTGCAGAACCAGTATTTTAAAATAATTTTTCTGATAAACTCAAGATGAGTTCTCTAAATAAATAAAATTCAAATATTTATAGGCCACAGAATTCTGGAAACATAGCTTTAGATGCTAAATATAAAAATCTAAAGTTGGAGGTAAACAGAGTATAATTTGGTTCAATTTGCTAACTTTCCCAAGAACATTGGGGAAAGATGCTGGGAAACATGGAAAGAAATAAGATGACCAGTAGCAAAATGGATGGACTGAATTATAGTGGCGATAAGTATAACTTTGGAACACGTGAAACACCATGTTAAGGATAGATTATGATGGGGAAAAATTATCTATGTGGTTGCTAGGAGACAATACTGAATTGATGGCACAAATCAATATATCAATGCCTGAGGGAAAAACCAGGTCTTTGCAACCTTCCAGAAGGTTAGTAGGATCAGGCACCCACTCTCAGGAGGAAGCTGTTTCATAGGATAGGTATTGCAACAAAGAAGGCCTGTCTCCTGGGTCCTATAGTTGAAACCATTGGAGATGGATGGTCCTATGCCATGCAGGATTTTAAAGGAACCCAACATCTTCAATTGCATTTGGAAGTCAACAGGGAGCCAGTGCATCTTGTACAAAAATTGTGTCATATGGATAAATATTGATGCATTGCAAACTGTGTGCCATTGCATTCTGGATCCGAATATTGTTCATACCCCATGTAGAGACAATCTGCTATGACAATATAATTCCTCTAGGAAATAAAGTACAGAAGAAATGGACATGACTGCTGATTTAAACTATGTATTTGAGAGCAAAGTGACAGGGCAATTAACAGCAGGATTTATTATATTATAAAGCCCTTTGGATAGGAGAATCCTTCCAGACAAGCAGATAATGGTTTGATAATGGTTCCAACTTTCTGGCTTGACCACCAGTTCTGCTCTTTGACCCACTTCACTGAGTTCACTGGGTTCACTGAGTTCACTGAGTTATTCACATCTTAAAATTAATCCATAAACTACATTTCAAAATCAGTTATTATTTATCCTTTTGAGCACAAGCAGCAGAATTATGTTAAAGGCAGGCATTTCTGCACACATGGGGCTTCCCTAACATGCACGCACACACAAACTGTTTAATTAAAAATAGAAATAAAAACAGAAGTTGCATAATGAGAACTAAGAATGAGAGAGTTCTCCAAAGGCCCAAAAATAATGAAGTCACATGAGAACGTTAGCTGGAAAAAAGTAAAAGGATGAAGGGAAAATCCTGCTATTCAAGATTTTTTAAACGGAGATAAACAATACAACGCCTATGGGTGCCTCTCCCTGAATCTGTAAAGTGTTCTGCAAACACCCAAGATTTCCAAACCTCCAGATAAGACAGTCTGTAGAGTGCTTCGGGTCAGGATTAGAAGGGGGCAAGTCCTTTGGTGTGAGCCGGATTCTCACATTACCCCGGGGGGGGGGGGGATTGCAATGAGATTCAGAGCAACTCATGCCCGTTTCGTTTATGCCCGGCTTCACAGCAGAGAGGAACCCTAAACCACACAGTGCTAGTTGCGAGTTCCCTAGGAACCGAAGCGGGTAATAAAACAGGGAAGAAAGGTCAGAGAAAATGCGTGGCAGAGCTGGCAGAGGGGAACCTCACCAAAACCACTCACTGCCGAAGCTTGGCACGGAAAAAACACCCCAGTGGATGAAAATCCCAAACTTGGCTTCATCGAACCAGGGCGGGAGCGGCCGGGAGTCCAGAGACTCCCAGGTGGGGTCGTAGCGGCCACCCCGGCCCCTTGAGGGGAGCAGGAGGAAGATGAACAGCGGGAGTAACAGCAGCAAGAAGCGAGGAAACTCTCGCCGGAGAAGGGATAAACCGTCCAGCTTAGCCATGGGAACCCGGACTGAACTCCCAACGTTTCCCGCTTCGCTTCTCTGCCTCTCCCGAGTCACATGACGCCGAGTCACATGACCTCCGGACCTGCTGCTTCCGCCCGCGAAGCTTGAGTTCTGCTTTTCTGCGGAACCGGTTTTCTCAGATCTCGGGTGGTTATGTAATTACACACGGGTTGAGTAACAGCGTGATTTGTCTAAGACTGCAGGCTTCGATATTTATTGACAAGTTCATCCCACCTTTTAGATATGGGAGGGAAAGAAATATGACATTATAACAACAACGGAGTTGGAAGGGACCTTGGAGGACTTCTTTCTAGTCCAACCCGCTGCTCAGGCAGGAAACGCTATACCATTTCAGACAAATGGTTTTCCAATCTCTTCTTAAAAACTTCCAGTGTTAGAGCACCCACAACTTCTGGAGGCAAGTTCTTCCACTGATTAATTGTTCTAACTGTCAGGAAATTTCTCCTTAGTTCTAGGTTGCTTCTCTCCTTGATTAGTTTCCATCCATTGCTTCTTGTCTTGCCTTCAAGGGCTTTGGAGGACCCAGATTGTTGGGGGCAATATGCTGAACTCTGTAAACCTCTTAGAGAGGGCTGTAAAGCACTATGAAGCGGTATATAAGTCTAAGTGCTATTGCTATTTGGAGAATATCTTGAGAATATCTTGTAACACTTCTCTGGTAGTACTCACTACTTTGTGCCTTCGAATTAGCATTGATTGAATCGAAATCAGAATAGAGCTGGAAGGAACCTTGGAGGTCTTCTAGTCCAATCCCCTGCTCAAGCAGGAGACCCTATACCAGTGATGGCGAACCTTTTTTGGTTCGCGTGCCAAAAGGGGGGGGATGCGTGGGATCACATGTGTGCGTGCCCACACCCATAATTCCATGCACCCCCGCGCATGCGCGTATGACCCCCCCCCCACTCCCAGCATGCAATGGCACGCCTATTTTTTGCTCTCTCCAGGCTTCTAGGAGCCTGGGGAGGGCGAAAACGGCCTTCCCCACCCCCTCTGGAGGCTGGAAACAGCCTGTTTCCTGACTCCCAGTGGGCCCAGAAGGCCCGAAAATCAGCCGGCCGGTGCGCACATGCGCGCCGGACCTGAGCTTGCGTGCCTACTGATATGGCTCCATGTGCCACTTGTGGCACCCGTGCCATAGGTTCGCCATCACGGCCCTATACCATTTCAGACAAGTGACTGTCTAGTCTCTTCTTAAAAACCTCCAGTGATGAAGCACCCACAATGTCTGAAGGCACTGGTTAATTGTCCTCATTGTTAGGAAGTTTCTCCACAATTCCAGGTTGCTTCTCTCCTGGACATGTCCCTGCACCTTTGGGGGCAAGATTTCAAAAGTGGTTTGCCCTTCCTTGCCTGCTTCTTAGGTCTGAGGGAGAGTGTCTGGCACAAGGGCTCCCAGCTGGCTTCATGCCCACAGTCTCCCAATTTCTAGTGGTGCCTTAAACGCTAGTCCAAACTGGTTCAGTTATTACTATTGTTGTATAAGATTGTGATGTAAGCCACCATTATCTTTATTGGCCATTTTCATATGATCCTTCTTGACTATGCAACTGGCTCTCGGATGTTTTTTATGCTGTTCTCTTATTGTGATTTAATGCCTGCTCTTTTAATATTTAATTTTCTCTAAGATAATAAAAACCTGGTGAATGATTTATAAAAGTCTGGTAAAAATAAGCATCTACGTATTTTAACTGTAAAGACAGCTATCTTAAAATGTATGGAATTTTGAATGGTTGCTTTTAATGAAGCAGACTGAGGAAAACTTCATTTCAGGTGTCTTATTTTAATTTCTCCTACTATTTTATTTATTTAACTTTAAATGATGACCATTGTCTTAAGCATGCACAATGACCTCAACTGACAAGGGGAAGAAGCAACTGTCTTGTAATGCAATAGTGCAGTGCAAGCAATATAGTATTGTTGTCATGCTTATATGTCACCACTGTTATTCAAGCTGCATTGGTTGCTAGTTGACTTCTGAGTGTGATGTAAAGAGTTGGCTATTACGCTGTATGGCATAGGGCAGGGGTCAGCAACCCGCGGCTCTGGAGCCGCATGTGGCTCTTTCATCCCTCTGCTGCGGCTCCCTGTCGCTCAAAACATGCGTCACAACCGCCAATGTGCGACACCCGCCGGCACGCAATTTATTGAGCTTTTCAACCCATCTTTTTTTGGGAGTTCAAAATGTTTATGTTGCATGCAGAAATAAAAATTTGTTTTCTCTGTAGCAGTTCATTGATTACATAATGCAACACGCTATAGTTTTTTTTATACATAGCATAAAGGTAAAAAATGATATATGCAGTGTTATCTTCATTTTAGATGTCAAAAGGTTTTTGTGGCTCCCGGTGTTTTCTTTTATGTGGGAAACGGGTCCAAATGGCTCTTTGAGTGTTTAAGGTTGCCGACCCCTGGCCTAGGGCCTGGATATCTCAGAGGCTGCCTATCTCCAATCAATTCTCTCTGCCAGATACGTTCCCCACAGTATGTGCACCCCAGGTTCCCCACTATTAAACATCTTGCGGAACTAAGACAGTGTGCCTTCTCTGTTGTTGCCCCACTCCAAGATAAGGATCCAGCCTCTCTCCTGGGGTTCTGAAAAGTTCTCAAGACCTAGCTTTGGTCCCAGACCTGGGGTTAATGTACAGATAGTCCTCAACTTACAACAGTTCATTTAGTGACCATTCAAAGTTACAACGGCACTGAAAAAAGTGACTTATGACCATTTTTCACACTTACAACTGTTGCAGCATCCCCAGGGTCATGTGATCAAAATTCAGACCCTTGGCAACGGACTCATATTTATGACAGTTGCAGTGTCCTGCAGTCACGTGATCACCTTTTGCAGCTTTCTGACAGGCAAAGTCAATGGGAAAGCCAGATTCACTTAACAACTGTTTTACTAAGTTAACTGCAGTGATTCATTTAACAACTATGGCAAGAAAGGTCGCAAAATGGGGTAAAGTTCACTTAACACTTCACTTGTTTAGCAAAAGAACTTAGGGCTCAATTGTGGTCGTAAGTAGAGGATTACCTGCATTGTTCAATTTTGATGGATGTTGGGTTTTTTTAATTTCTGGTGTTTTTAGATTGTTTTAGTTTAGGTTATTTTGAGATTTTCTTTCAATTTTTTTATGAAATTTGGGGAGTTATGTATACTACCCAGAATCCATTGGGGTTGGGTGTATTATTTATTATTTTCCATTCTTCAATCTCTTGAAAATGGAGATTATATTGATGTTTAGCACATCTGAGGCCTTAATCTTTCTGATATCATTCCTGTGCATTTGATCTACACTATTTACTCCATTGATTATATGTCCTTTCTTCCATGTCTCATATATGTCACAACTTAGCTCATTAGAACAGCTACATTAGGTTTTACATTATCTCCACCATTCTTTCTACCATTTTGTATAATTATTTGTGGAGGGTTTAGTATTTCAGTTTTCTAGTTTGCCCAACTTTCTTGAGCTCTTTTTTCCTTCAATGGTTCCTACCACAACCGGTAGCGGGAATTTCCCCCCACTCGCTGAACTGGCAGTGATCGCTGGCTGGCCACGCCCCCGCACCGGCTCTCTCGGCAGCGCCTATAGTGGCGCCATCTTGTTTTTTGCTTCTGCGCATGCGCAGAAGCTGTTTTTTGCTTCTGCACATGCACAGAAGCCGAGTTTTCAGCACTGTGCAGCCGCACGGCACGGGAGAAAGTGAACCGGCAGCGAGGTAAGTCAGAACCCACCCCTGTCCTAATCCAACCCAAGCATAATATGATTTAGCATACTATGGAATCCAGTCCATATAATTTTTAGAGCCAAAAAAACATAGAACAAAATATTTCTTTACTGCATGTAGTACAATACTCAATACATACTGTATATGACAGCCAGTGTGGTGTAGCAATTAAGATGCTGGCCTAGAAACCAGGAGACTGAATTTTTGGCCTTCCTAGAGCTAGAAAGATGGCTGGGTGACTTTGGGCCAATCATTCTCTCAGCCCAATCCATTTCACAGGATTGTTGTGGAGAAATTAGGAAGCAGGAGTATTAGGTGTGTTTGTTATCCTGAGTTATATATTAAAAAGGTGTGGAGGTGGAATCTAATATTAATACTAATATATGTCTGACTAAGCCCATGAATTTCAAGCTCATTGAATTCATTCTTATTGATCAGGATTAAATCTAGTATAAAAATAATATAATCCATCTCTTCAGAAATTACATATCAGCAAGACAAGAATACATTAGATGTTCCATTAGGTCTTCAGATCTTAATTTCATCCTGGGGTTTTTTCCCCCTGCATGCATTAGTATATAGGTATTGGATGCTATGAATATTGCATCTTCCTAATTTCCTTATTGTATTTACTTGAAGGTCATTTGGCCTCACTGCAACTCTCTAATTTTTGTCTCTAATATTTTGCTATTTAGCCCTAAAGTTTTTGCCACCCATCCTCAGCAAAATTTTGTTATAAACATATCTTGTTAAACTTTGCATGATCTGTTAAACACGTTCGTTCTAGAACTATGATATATTTCTGCTTCCTGCCCTGAATTTTTATTTCTATTGGATTCCACAGCCCACAAAATGAGAGCTTCACTCAGACTACAGTTAATGGAATCATCTGCTCAGATTGAGATCCATCTTTCTGTCCCAGTGTTCTAACATCCAAAAGAAATACTGTTCATATAGTTTCTTTCTATATTGTTTGTTTCCACCTGATCAGCAGGACAGAACTATAGTGAGCTAATTCTAAGAGTCTTAGTAGCATCTCATAACCTCCTCATGGCACGTCCAGTTTGTAGATAGTTGCTTCTGATCTTCTCAAAAGAGATCTCCAAGTCTGTATATTTTTCAGTTTGGTGCTCAAATTCCTTTCATCCAACTGTTAAGCATTTCCTTTAACTTTCTTTGGAAAGCAGGGAGTCCCATCACCAGGGAGTGGCCCAAAATGTGAAAATTGTTGCGATGCGTGCAGGGGTGGGTTTCAGATTGTGTTACTGCCGGTTCGCTCAGGGATGTGCTGCACAGGTGCACACGCGTTGTGCGCCATGCACACACGTTGCGTGCCATGCGCACATGCGCAGTACTAAAACTTCTGCACATGCGCAGAAGCAAATAACAAGATGACGCACCCTACGGAGCTGCCGAGAGAACCGGCTCGGGGGCATGGCAGGCCTGGGTTGCTGCCGGTTCCAGCGACCCAGGCTGCCAAGTTACTACCGGTTTTATAGAACCGGTCCGAACCGGTAGGAACTCACCTCTGGATTCATGGCATAATATTAGTGGTACTAAATGTCCCTCTTGTTCCTGTCAGATTCTTCTATTCTCCTACCTCTTGCCTTTAACTTCTGCTTCTTGAAACTACATCCCTTTCTATTGATCTTTCAGAAGGATTACCTACCTCCTACACAAAGCCCATTCGTGCTGATAATCTGAATTATACAGAGGCACACCTTCAAATGCTTTATTTTCTCTTTTTGCTATTGGCTTGCACTTGCTATAATTATAATCCATTCATGCTGTCCCTGAAGAAACATGGAAATAAATTTAATATATTATCCTCCAGATAATTGGAACAGGATGGAATATAAATCTAGCAAATAAGTGCTATCTATGTCAAGGGTTTCACATATGTAAACTATCGCTGGCCAAGTTTTCTTGCAATGGTGCTTACAAAAGTAAGATACAGTGATGTAGGGTGCCTCATTCACATGCAGTGAAGATGACCAGATGACTGTAAAGTATATAAATCCTTCCATTCTCCATCAGTCAGTTAAAACTGAAGAAGCTTCATGGGTGAGAAGCAAAAGGGTTTCAAACAAAAAAATCTAGAAAGTCCGGTTAGTTTTTGGAAAAAGCACCCTTGAGACACCTCACAGTAAAGTATAAATGCAGGCAAAGTTCCTTTCTATTCAGAGCAGATGCTAGTTTTAGAGAGATATGCAATGATACTGTATAATGATAAGGAGCCTTCAAATGACAAGGAATTACAAGGTTAAAAGACGGAACGACTTTGTTGGCATTACAGCTGTTGAGTCCTGGTGATTGCATCTTAGTAGTGAAGGATTCCAGAATATCTGGTGTTTGCAGAGCACTTATGGATATCATGTGATCAGCTTGTATCCATGCATGGCTAATTCAGATATGAATTGATCATAGGCATCATTATACATGGGAAAACCCAGTGCTAAGCGGGATAGTTTAGCTGAGGGTCTAAAGCAATGTTTCTCAGCCTTGGCAGCTTTAAACTGTGTGGACTTCAGTGCCCAGAATTGCCTAGCCAGCATGCTGGGAGTTGAAGTCCACACAGCATAAGGTTGCCAAGGTTGGGGAAACACTGGTCTGAAGTAACAGGCAGACTAAGAGGCACTTGGCATAAGGCTCTATTTCAAATGGCTACTTTCCCATTCCAGTACCTAGAGAACACCATTTTCTTTACAATTGTTTTCCCAAAAGGAGACTTACTGGAGCTCACAACCAGCTGTGCTGATTTTTCAGATAATTTAAGACTTAAATCCATCCTATCTTTCCATACTTTTCCATTTTATACAATGATACATAAACTATATAATGGAGCATATGCATGTATATAAATGATCTGTATTGAAGACTATCTGTTCTGACAGCTATCAGATATCAAGCAACTGTTTCATGTTAAACTCTTGAAAATTTTTTAGCTTTGAATGCTGCCAGAAACTTTAGCTGAGTGACTTTTGCCTATTTACTTGCTCATTCAATTATCTTTGAATGATGAGCCGCTCATGTTTAATGCAGCATAAGTGTACCTTTTATCAGTAAGTGCCTTTGATGGTCTGAATATAGTTTTCTTATACAATACTATAGGCATGATTGGCAGACTCTTACATTTTGAAAGGAAGAGTGCTTCTTAATGGATGGGATTGCCTCCTTAACCTTAGTTTGCATTGACTCCTGTTTGATTATTTAGTATCAAAAGGGGAAACTGACCCAATGACTAATGCATCATAACATCAAATGCAATTATTCAAATAATGATAGAATGACCTCTGGCTTCTTTTATAAACAACAACAGGTAGTTAATGTTGATTGTTCGACCAATGAATCAATTGGTTCAGTCTTTTGGTTATATGTGATTAACTGTTACTTATTTTCTTTTTGAAAACCAATTTGGTGTAGTGGTTAAGATAGCAGCTTAGAAACTAGGAGACCATGATCTCTAGTCTCTCCATGAGCTCAGGTGCCTGCCACACAGACATCTGGGTGACCCTCAGCCAGCCAGCCACTCTCAGCCCTAGGAAGGAGCAATGGCAAACTACTTCTGAAAAACATTGCCAGGAAAACTGCAAGGACTTCTTCAGGCAATCTCTGAGAATCAGACACGATTGAATGGAAGAATTTTTCTTTCTTATTCAGAAAAAATTATAATCTGCCATTCAATTCAGCTTAATTCTCCAAATAAGAATGTTAATAAGATGTAAGATATAATTTGAGGGAAATAAACAAGGATCTAATGTTAATCTATTTTTTGGATCCATTTGTTGAGGGCTTCAACAAACATGACATAATATTTTAGATCAATTATTTTTAAAAAAATCATATGAAGTAAATTTAATATTTTAATGAATAAACCCATTGATTGATTCTCTAAAACTAGATACTCAAATCCTTCTTTCAGCAGTTGAAATGTAGATATGAAACTAACTTTTATTTCACCTTTTAATACCTTATAAAAGTGAACTGTTGGTTTCCAATCAAGAAAATAAATAAGTTAGAATTGCAGGGGCCATGGAAATTTTTAAAGCCTAGAGGGTATACTGTTCAGTTAATACATGCTTCATTTGTATATATTGCCAACGTTTACACGCGATAAGTCAAAATGCAATCTCTCAAAATCTTTAAAACAAAGTGAAAAATCAATAGATTTTTATTTTTATCCCTTGTTTAACCCAAGCATTCCAACAGAACAACTTCCCCATTATTTTCAAGTTTGAGTTATACCACAGCATCAGTTCCTTATGTGATTCAGAATCAAATGTAACTACTTACCTATAAATAACCAGATATGCCTAACACCTTTCAAAGGAGGAAATTTTTGTAACTGCATTCCCCAAATTTATAATCAGCCTATTATTTATGAAAAAGCCCATATAGCAAACATTTGAGATGAATATCAGTAAACTTAGCTGTGCTAGTCGAATTCCATAACTAGAATCTCTAAAGCTATATATAGTTCTTTATATTATCTACTATTGCAGAAAAGGTAGCTCGGGGTACTCAAATACATTGTGAGTATCAAGATGACACCAGCAGTACCTCATAACATCCAGCCTCTGTTTTGCCAACTGACAGGTTTCATTTTAAACGTTTGTTTCTAATAGGCCTCCTGAAAGAGCAGATCAGCAACCTTCCTTATTAGTCAACCTAGAATACTAGTAACAAATGGACTTCTTGTTTATATGTTATATTGACGTTATTCTATATCTTGTGAGCTTAGCACAATATAGGAATTACTCAGTCTTAGTGTTTTCTGGATCCTGTATATCTTTAATTACATCTTTGCTATTATATTGCAAGTACACTGAATGCTTCTGTATTGGAAATGAATTCCTTGTATGTCTAATCACACTAATACCATACCAAATAAAGTATTCATTTAAATTCAATTATTATTCAATTATTTATTATTTAATAGTCTCATTCCATTCATGATGTTCTATTAATGGGGTCCTAATACTTGGTGTAACTTTTGTAACTTTCCTGTCTTCTCACCGATGGGCAGAAAGATGGATGTAGATGTTACTAATAAATAAATGTTCCTCAATGTTTTTTTTTTGTTAAAAATAACTTGTTAATTAAATACCTGTATACCTGCCCTTTGTGTCCCAATCAGTGTACTCTTGAGGCAGCACAACAGAACACAATTAATATTGCTAGTTTCTGGGCAAGATCTGTTTAATGTGTACATATTTTAATCTTGTATTTTATATTTTAAATTGTATAGTATGCCTTATTTTAATTGTGATGCTTCTGACATGAATAAACAAACAAACAAATAACAGAGTTGGAAGGGACCTTGGAGGTCTGCTCAGGCAAGGAAACCCTATACCATTTCACTAATCTTTGATCTTGACTGCTGACAAGCGACAACACATTTCCTGCTATTTGGTGAAAAGCCTTGTGCAAGTATATCACCATTAAAAAGCAAAACAAAAAAACAAAAACAAAAAACACCCCACAACCCTGCCAGTCATCTTCGGCACAGCCCCCTTCTGTCATATCAAGTGCAGCCCCTTGGACCCCTCCAAAGGTCATGCCAGATAGCATCTCAGACCTTTGTTTCCTCAGCCACGGTCGCCTTAAATGTTTGTTAAGGAAACACAAAAAAGTTGTACTGTAGCTTTTGATAATATTAGTGCTGCTGAGGTAAAAAACAACAACACTTGAATAAACCATGATTTTGAATAATTCTTAAATAGATAGGTAGATAATGTGTCATCAAGTCAGTGTCAACTGTTAGAAGCAACATTTATGTTGTTTTTATACTTTTTTAAATTGTTTTTAATAATTTTAATGTTTAGTTGTTCTTTAAAATGTTGTACGCTGCCCTGAGTCCTCTGGGAGTAGGGCGGCATAGAAGAGCATCTAAATAAATAAATAAATAAATAATAAATAAATAAATAAATAAATAAATAAATAAATAAATAAATAAATAAATAAATAAATAAATAAATAAATAAATAAATAAATAAATAAATAAATAAATAAATAAATCTTCTCGATGATTTTTACAGTATGTTTGCATCCAGAGGGGGGGAAATTGTTTTAGCTCTCCTTGTTATATTACACATAAAATTCAGAGGAAAATAGTAATCAGATATCAACAGTTCAAAAGGAAATTTTCAAATTTTATTTATAGTGAAATATATAAGATGGTTAAAGAGAAATGTCCCTGTGAGACGTTGTAGGCCAAACTTTTCTTCATCTACTATAAGGAAAAAGTGTTTCCATGTAACTCCTAAAAACACATAATTCAGAAATGGCAATTGTCTAATTTCTCAATTAATTGGGAGTATGTAATTTACTTTTACCATATTCTATTGCTGATAGAAGGAAATACATATATTAATACTCTGCTTGGCAGAATATAGTTTCTAAGAATGCCATTTTATCCTTCTTCAGCACTTGAGATCACGGGTAAGAAACGTGACTGATATACAAATACGCAATTGTGCCAGAATAATTTATTTTGTAGCCATCTCTTAAAAGATTTCAATACTCTACAATTTCAAACAAAGCAAAATGCCATCATCTATGATATATTTAGGCTCCAGTCCTATGCATTCTTACTTAGAAGTGACTGCCCTGAATGCTCTGGGATTTATTTCTGTGTTATGACTGCACTGCTAATCCTAAAAACAATTGCAGAGGAAATTTCCCAGATGAAACAAACTATAATAATTACAATCCATCACAGAAATTTTCTCCAGAAACATTGACTAAGCAAAAAGACTGGTTAGGTTCCACATTTTGTGACACGCACTTAACTGTATATACATTGACTGAAAAATAAATGCTAAGCCTGATCTTACATAAGAGATTATTAATTTCGTTATGGTTTTCCATAACAAGATAAGTATCAGTTGTGGGTAGATGGCAATTCCTATTGGGAAAACCACAGGGGAAGAGGGAGGTAACATATCCACAGGTGTTTGAACTTCCAAGTTGTGATCTTTGATTTCTTTCAAAATATTTAAAAAAAAAACTAAATATGAGATCACTCAAAGATATCCCTGTCTTTAGGGATAAGTTCCAGATGCCCAATATTTATAAACTTACTGATATAGGTAAACTATGTTCCAGTAGTATAGACTATGAATAAAAAGTACTACTGTTATCAAAATATGTAATAGAACATATTTCAATGGCACACTATAGAAGTTTCCATATAGAATATTTTGTCAGTGAAGACAAGAAAATAAAAGAATAAAAGTGTTTTATACTGTAACTGCTGATTCGGGAAATGGACATTAAAGCACTTTCCATGAAATTTTAATGAAACCATTGATTTTATATTCGCTATCAAAAGATTGTAGTGTCAGATACATTAGCAATACATAAGAGAGACATTATAATATCATATGTCGATACTAGAAAGTTTACTTATACAGTATATTCAGAGTCATTAGCAAAACTAAAACATGGTTGAATCAGCCATCTTCGATTCTCTTGCAGAAGATTTTCAAGAAAAGGGAAATAAGTGGAATCAGGAAATTACGAAGCAGTCAGCTTGACATTAATACCTGGGAAAATCTTAGAAAATATCATCAAGCAGCAGATTTGTGAGAACCTAGAAATGAACAAGGTGATCAATAGAAGTCAGCATTGGTTTGTTAAAAACAGATTGTGCCAAACAAACCTATGGCCTTCGTTGATAAAGTGACTAAATTTGTAGATCAAGGAAATGCTGTAGATATACTTGAACTTCACTAAGGCATTTAACAAAGTAAACCACAGCCTACTTCTTGTAACATAGAGAAATATGGAATAGACAGTACCACCACTAGATGAATTTGCAATTGGCTGACCAACCACACTCAGCATGTAGTCCTCAATGGAACTCCATCTAAATGGACGAAAGCATGCAGTGGAGTAATCAAGTTTCTGTCTTGGGCCCAGTGTTCTTCAATATCTCCATATATGATCTAGATGAGGGTATAGAAGGGAAGGGCATCTAATTTGCAGATAACACCAAGTTGGCTGGAATTGGTAACACTTTGAAAGATAGACTCAAGAAGGATCTTAACAAACTAGAGAAATAGGCCCTATCTGATAAGATGCAGTTCAGTGGTGAGAACGGTAAGATCCTACATTTAGGCAGAAAAACCAAATGCGCAAGTATAGAATAGGCAGTATCTGGTTCAACAATAGTAACTGAGGAGGATCTAGGTGTCCTACTGGACCACCACTTAAGTATGAGCCAGAAATGTGCTGCAGCTGCCAAAAAAGCCAATGTAGTCTTAGGCTGCATCAACAGAGGGATAACATCAATATCATGTGAAATGATAGTACTGCTCTATACTGCATTAATGAGGCCATACTTGGAATATTATGTCCAGTTCTAGTCTCCACGATACAAAAACAATGCTGATACCCTAGCAAAAGAGCAGAGAAGAGCAACAAAGATGATAAGAGGTCTGAAGACTAAATCATACGATGAATGGTTAAGGGAACTAGATAAGTATAGCCTAACAGAGAGAAGGAGTAGAGGGTGACATGATAGCTGTCTTCCAGTACTTGAGGGGCAGTCACAGAGATGAGGGAGTTGTCTTATTCTCCAAAGCACCTGAGGGCAGGACAAGAAGTAACAGGTGGAAGCTTGTTAAAGAGAGATCCTACCTGGAATTACAGAGAAATTTCCTGACAGAACAATTAACCAATGGAACAGCTTGCCTCCTGGAGTCATGAGTGCTCCATCGCTGGAGATTTTCAACAAAAGATTGGCACATTCATTTGTCTGGGATGGAATATTGGGCAAAGGGTTGGACTAGAAGACTTCCAAGCTCCCTTCCAGCCCTATAATTCTAGGATAGATATTGCACATCTTTGTACTAAAGTTCATGATTTGATTATGGCCAGGACAGGGGTAGGTTCCTCCCGGTTCGGACCGGATCACCAGAACCGGTAGCGACCCGCTGGTGATGTCACTGTCTGTGCCGTTCCATGCGCGCCACCATCTTTTTTTTAAATTTTGTGCAAATTTTTCCCCTTCTGTGGCTTGAAAAAGGGCCCGCCCTCCCGCCCATGGGTGAATTCTGACCTTTATTTCTTCGCCTGAAGCACAGATGATGAGCTCCTCAGCTGTGTTTTGGGCTAATTCTTATTTCTGAGCATGCGCGGAAGCCAAATTGTGCAAACGTGAGCGGAACGAGCGCTCGCACGCGAAACATCATGATGTGAACCGTTAGCAAAGGTAAGTGGAACCCACCCCTGGGCCAGGACCATAGTGCTTTGCATCACAAAATCAATGTATTTTTCATTTTGAAACTTTTATTGTTATTATTCACAAGTTTAGGACAGAAAGTAACTTTATAGCAGTATTTATTATATATTTAAGTGTACAATAGAGAGAAAACATGCTTCTGTTTCAATATTCCTTTTATTATTTTATGGCTATTTCATATGTAAAAATTATTACTGTCAGCTACCTTGAATTGCTAGAATATACAGTATTTCTTAAATAAATAATCAGTTTTTGAGGAAAGACATTCTGGTGGAGTCAGATTTTATTAATGAAGTTCAACTTAACCCCTCCTTCATTTTAGTTCAGTGAGTAGTCACAATTTTTCAAAGTAGTGCAGATTTGCTTTTATTGGACGAAATAGTGAGTATGCAATGAGATCCATTTTCCCCAATGAACTAACAGATCAGTACACTGTCAAGCATTCTGAATTCTATTGTGATATGACCCACTCGCACTCACTGCCCTGATCTATCTATTAGCAATCTTTCTCTCTCCTCTTTATCCCTAAAAAAGTGATACAGTGCATCACACTCAGCCCAAAAAAACCAGATAAGGCAGACTGTGTAAAATAAACGTAAGAAGAATAGATATTAAAATGTAACAAAGCTGGGGTCAAACAGAGAAAAGCCATATTTAAAAGGCTTGGACAAATAAAACCTAAAGCAAAAAGACCATAAAAGAAGCACAGCATTCTGCTCCCGAAAGAACCTATCCTGGAAATCCTTGCCATATTTCTGACTCCAGGTAGATCCACAGGACCTCAAAAAGCACACAAGCCATTAAATTGCTGCTTGTATCTCTTCTAGACACCTAATGTCAGGCAAGGTATGGTAACGGCCAAGGCATCAGGCTAGAAGCCAGGAGGTTGCGAGTTCTAGTTCTGCCTTAGCACAAAGCCAGCTGCCTTGGGCTAGCTAGCTAGTCCCTCTCTCTCAGCCCTAAAAAGAGGGCAAGGACAAGCTGCTTCTGACATCTTGTACAGAAAACTGCAGGGACTTGGCCAGGTGCCCCCCCCCCCACACACACCTATCTATGTTATGTGTTGCTCATGGATACTTTCCTGGAAGCAATTTCCCTTAAAAGCACATCACCGCATTCAAAATTCATGCCTTGCCTAAAAACATCCCCCCCCCAAACATGTGGGATTCCAAGTGCAAATCCTCAAAGGGTCATCAAAGGGCAACCACGCCTCTTGTCAAATAAATGGACGCAGCCCCATCTCGGCGCGCGAGGAAGGAAAAAGTCACCATTTCCATTCCCTGCGATCTCTTTGCTAAGTTGGGATGGTTGGGAGTCTCTTTTGACGCCCCCCCCCTCGGCCTGGGGCTCTGGGTTTCGGCTCCGAGTCCTGCGTAAGGGGGTCTACTTGCCCCCGAGCGAAGGCCGCCGCCCGCTGAGCGGCAACCCCCGGCAATGGAGGCGGCGGCGGCGGCGGCGGCTCGGCTGACGGCGAGGGAACTGAGCGAGTGGGGGCGGTCCCTTCCTGTCAAAACTTTTCTCGCGCGGGTCCCCTCGGGTTGCTCCGGGCGGCTGCTCGAGGGAGGCGCTGCACCTGCTGCGGAAGAAGGCGCCAAGCGTGCCCAGACCGCTCCGGGACCGCGAGAGGAGGAGAGCAGACGGGAGCGATGGAGGAGAAAGAGGGGAGCCCTCAAGCCGAAGCGGCTGCTCCTTCGTCTCGCCGGTTGCCGCTTCCCACCGAGGCCGCACCCAGAGGCCGCACCCAGAGCGACATCTCCGCTTTCCGGACCCGCAGGAAGAGTCCCCTGCTCCGAGCGCCGCTCTCAGGGTCAGGTAGGGCTGGGTTTGTGTGTGTCTGTCAGCGGAGGATGCTCTTTTTTGCGGGCGACCAGAGGTGGGCTGCGGAAATACTGGCCGTTGCAAAGAGAGTTTTCTGGCGTCCCGGATTTGGCAGCTCCTACCTGCTAACCCTTGACTTTCACATAAACCCTTTTCTTGACTGATGGGGTTTCAGAAGTTGTAGGGGCTTCATCACTGGAGGTTTTTAAGGAAAGACTGGAGAGCCATCTGTTTGAAATGGTATAGGGTTTCCTGCTTGAGCAGGGGGTTGGACTAGAAGACCTCCAAGGTCCCTTCCTGCTCTACTCTGATTGATTGATTGGGTTTCCTGGCTTGCTTCATCACTGGATGGTTTTAAGGAAAGACTGGACAGCCACCTTTCTGAAATGGTATAGGATTTCCTGCTTGAGCAGGGGGTTGGACTAGAAGACCTGCAAGGTCCCTTCCAGCTCTATTCTGATTGATTGATTGATTGGCTTTTCCTAGCTATTTGGCAGGCAAAAATTCGGGTGATATCCTGCAATTATCTCCAGAAAAAAATGGCATGTGCTGAATGGGTTCTTTGTTCACTGATTTTAGTCTCCAGGTTAACCTTTTTACTAGCCACAGGATAGCGTCTACCGAGCAATTCGGCTCTAGTGTTGTTGGTTGTGTTGTTCCTTTCTCTTCTAAGAGAAAATGTGTAGGGCTTGGATGAATAAACGTGTGTAATGGAAGGTTATGGATGGCTTTTTATTCCTCATTTATTAGTGGCTCCTACAGGGTCTTTGCAGATGCCTTAGAACTTTTTACATGGAATGGAGACACTGTTTATTATTATTAAATTATTATTTACTACATTTTTATCCCACCCATCTCATCTCCCTTATTAAGGTGACTCTGGGAGGGTTGCATTCAAGAAGCAATATTTCATGTGGTGTGCAGTGACAGGAAAGAGCTCTGCTTTGTTGAACTATTTGCAAGTTGTACAGCTGTTGAACTTAGTGGTTAACAGGTTAGATTAAAAATAGCAAAACTAATTGGTAGACTCAGATTTCCCTAAATACAAATTAATCTCTTAAAGCAACTAAATGCACTCTGTTAAACACTGGAACATCTCTAGCAAATCAGATAGTGAATTGATATAATTATATGGGTACGTGTGAAGGGAAGAACGACATAGTTACTGGTCAAACTTGAATGGAGAACGAAGATGTGATTTTAAAAAATTGCTTTGGTTTAAATCTTAGGCATATTCTAAATTAATGGATTCTTTAATAGGCCATGGGCATGATGGCCAAGCTGTTAAAAAAACTGACATGCCCAAATTTCATTTCATTGTTTTAATAATACTGTCCTACTTATAGTTTTTAAAGCATTCTATTCCATGTTGATTTCAATTCAGATTGAAGTACTTAAGCAGTACTTAAGAAAGAACCCTTGCTTACTACCTCCAGAAAGCTAATCTCAGGAATTTTCCAAAGCTTGTGTTTGGGTATACGGTTTTCTTGCATTTCTCATCTCTGATATTCTCAGAGGGAGAGTTACTTTTTATAGAAGATAATGGGAAACCTCCTTCTATCTTTATTTATATCTGAAACGGAAAGTTGGGGGGGGGGGAATTAAAATAAGTACTTGGCAGCAGCACATGTCATAAGCCCTAATTGCTTTGCTCCAGTGAGTTCAGCAGTGCAGGAAAAAGTTTAGGAAAGAAAAAAGTAAAGGAGAGCTGATACTGGTTGACATTGTCTTGGACTGGAAAAGGGTGTAGACCAAGTGGGTAAGAACAGTCTGGTAAGTGTAATCATACACTAATTTTGAGGGGAGAAAAGATATTTTAAAACTAGTATATTGTACACAGTAAAAAAAAGTGCAGATAATAAACAATTTTTAACATGATGAAATTTCTACCTACGGTAGTAAGTCATATTTTTAAAGAAGGAATTGAAGTAAGAAACAGTATTGGGAAATCATAAAAGATAAGTTTTAACAAGGCCTCTTTAAAACACATGAAAAAGGAGACAGTTCGGATAAAAGAGTGGAGGATTTATTTCTTATACATTGTTTTCCTTTATTCAATTCAATTTAGATACTGCCCAATTCTAAACTGATTTGGCTTTGTGCAATACATAAACCACAATGTGGTTTACTTGCTTCTTGCTTAGTGTGATATGTGCAAACCCCACACATTACAGTTGAATGCAATATTCCACACTGTTAAACCGTGTTCAACAAAGCATGGATTAAGGTCTGGTTTATAATTATGTATGAATGCAGCTACTAAAGCTATTAGTAAATAACCAATTTCAATTCAATAATGTTTACTTCTTTTATATGGCTTAGAATTGTGAGGTTAAAATAGAGACAAAACATTGCTTGGGAGCAGTATCGCAATTATAGTTCACTTTCAATTGAAGACACTCAAGTTGTATATATAGTTTATTTATTAAATTTTTATACTGCATCATATAGTTGTAATGACGATATTAACAGTAGATTTCCATCCCTCAAAAAAACAGGCATGCTGGATTCTAATGGTAAACCAATATCTTACAGTACAATATTTATTAGACTTTTGAACCTGGAACTGCTGTGAAAGAGAAATGTGACCTTCCTTCCATGATGACATCAAAATATTGGGGGAATCTATTGACTGTAATCTTCACTACTATGCACAGAACTAATAAACGCATCAATTGCTGCAAGAAACTGTTAATGATAAAATTCTGGTTAGCGATACAATATGCCTTAAAAGCTATTCTGGCAATGATTCAGAGAATCCATCTGTCTATCATTCTGTATAATCTATGCATCTCTAAACAGATAATTGGTATTTCCCGCATAGAAAACAATATCCTGCCATCTGTCTATAGAGTTCTGCTAAGATGTAGACCTCATTAAGTAGACTAGGCAATTAAATGGTTGGCTTTATATTGATATTGTCTAGATGGTTTTCTGCACAAAATGGCAATGATAATCCTATGAATGCTGTTCTAGGTACAGTATAGGTTCCATTAAGTACAGGAATGAGATGGATATGACTGGAAATCAAGATCTGATAGTCCTATTGACAAATCCAAAACTGAAAAATTCAGGATAAAAACAAGAATTCAAGGAAAATATTCCATCAAATTCCTATGCCATTTATTTGAGTACTTATCCAATTTATACTTAAAAACAGGTCAGAAGTCCACATGTAAATTTGGACATATAAGGATCCATATTTGGATTGAATTCGATCCTGGTAAGATAATTTATCATGTAGAAAATAGAAAGCTATGAAGATTTTACTTTTACCCCAAATATTAATCTTTTCTATAACTCAAGGGGTTTGTTTATTTTTAAAAAACAAAATGTCATTCAATGTTTATACTCACGTGACTACTTCAATCTTATTTCAGCATAAGGAGATTAAACAGTGGGAAAGAGCGGGAAGAAAATTGTCTTTTGATTTTTCACAATTGACAGACATTTTACCAATCCATCGCAATACTAGATGACGCCTGCGATTTTATATATGAGTTGCAATTTTGGTATGCAGTGTGGGAGCTGCATAGTACTTACGATGCTTATGTATTATGTTAATCTTATTTCTAACCTTGTTTATAAATCCACTGTAAAACTTTCATATTGAAAACTTGTAATAGTTTTTGATACTCTAGCTGACATTTATGAACAATTGAAATCAACATGTGCAGAGACTTTGTTGGATGGTGAAAAAAGTTAAAACTTCTGTGACTTGATACTACATCCAAACACCCAGTCATGAAATCTTGCAGAAAAGCTTTAATTCTGCTGTTTTTCAACTTCTGTCCTAAGTTCTACAACTCATTTTATTGCTAATAGTCCTAAGGGGAACAGCCAAGTAATATAATAATTTGTCTGGGATTCAGAACTGCCCTACTATTAGAATTTGTATTGATCATTTTCTTTGGAATATAGAGGACAGAAAAATGGAGTATCTCTTTCTGTTGTTAATATACACATAAACTAGTATAAAAGGCAAAAATGCATCTGAAAATTGTAGTGCTCTCTTCAAATCAGAAGTTGGACTGCCATGATTACATAACATTAGCATCAATTCCTAGTCAGCATGGCCTATGTATAGTATAAGAAACAAAATTTAGGAAAACAAATTCAGTACTCCATAATTGAACAGTGTAAACTAATGATAGACCAATTATATCTAATTATGATTAAATATCATAAGTTACACTATGGTATTTAATCCTGATGTTTTTGACTTTATGTAGACTCAAAAATACCTTTTACATTTTAGAAGATGTTTAACCATCTTAAAAAATCCATTTTCGATGATAGCATATATATATTTAAAGACAATAGCTTTCGTCTTTCTGGATACTGTATATCATAAAGCTTCCTGTTCAACCATATAATAATTTTCTATCTAAAATTGAATCTAACTGCAGAACAACTTCAAGTAAGAGGGACAGAACAAGTACCAGTGAACCAGTAGTGGGTTCTAAAACCCGTTGCCACCGGTTCTCATGTGTGCTTGCACTTGCGTGCAACGCTTCGCATGCGCAGAAGCGTGCCAGGTGGGTGGGCGGAGCCTCACGCTGCCACGCTACCAGTTCGCAGAACTGGGAGCAACCCACCGCTGCACTGAGCTTTTTATTGACTTTATATGTAAATTCTGGCTTAACTACTCCCAGGGCATATTTGCAATTTCCTGTTTCTTTCTGAAATCAAGAAATGACTGGGCTCAGGAAGTACTGCTTTCAAAATTGAGGGTTTATTCTCTTTTGATCTCCATTTTGTCTAGTTTATCCTAGACATTGTAGGAAGAGTATTATGGCTGAGAAAAGTCAGAAGGAGTCTAGTAATAGCTTTTCATACTAATACAATTTCTTTAAAGGCATAAGCTTTTCTGAATTGTATCTCATATCACAGATGCATGGTAAGATTAAACTGATATAGGCTTTACATTGAGCAGGGTGGATGGTGGTGGAGAAAGAATGGCTATGAAGATTCAGTTACTATACACATGATTCAGATTATAAGTATCTCCTCAAGTAAGATTAAAACACCATTGTGGTTGTTAAAATCTTCTGAGATGGCCTGAAACCTTTTAATGTGAGTTGTGCAGTTTCTCAAGTCTATAGTGCTGGTGTAGTTTGGTTCTTCTGAAACTGCTATCTTGAGATTTTAAAAACAGTGCTCTGAAAGATATCCTGTCCCATTCGTGTCAGAGGCACCTGACAGTTTAAGGCACTTCCGGATTGAAAGGATTAACCGGTGACATCACTATTGCCCAGGGGATGCTCTTGGGGGCTACTTTCATGTCCCCATCAAGGAGCTGGAGCAAGTGACAAGAGATCATCCCGCCACGCAGCAGTACTTGGGTCGCCAACGTGGCTTTGCTAACCTCCAACCCAGTGTCCTAACTACGTGAGCCACCGTTCTCCTCCCTGGAAGGTTAAAAGGCTCTAATAATACTCTGTCCTTGCTTTGAGTCCTGATACTAAATTTGTATCCATTAGTTCTTTTGTGCAAAGTTTGTCCCCTTTGCCCTCAGTAGAATCGAGAGGGACATTACTGGCAGATAAAAGAACAGCATGTGAAGCTACCTGTAATCTTGTGTGTGGAATTATTGGTGTCTATGACGGTGCTGTTGATATAAATGTAGGGGCAAATAGACATCTGGGTTTATTATGGAATGAGTAGCATCATTGTTCCATACTTTATTGTTGCTTGTGAGAATCTGATGTTTCCTCACATTTGTCAGTAATGCTTTTAAGATAGCTATATTTCAGATAAAGTGATATTATAGTGGCTGTTGCTGGTACCAAATCTCTGAAGAGAAGAAAAAAGACCTAAATTACTATACTATAGTGTAGTTATGAAAAAAGATTGCTGTGCAGAATTAGCTCACTAGATGGAGCATTTGCCACACTGATAGGTAAATTGTTTTTACTTTAATATCAAATGCTAGCTTGCATTTTTAATTTCTCGAAGAAATTTTTAACTAAAATGCATATTCCTAAAGAACAGATGTAATGCAGGACAGTTGTATATCCAAATATAAAAACTCATTGGAACTTGTAACATTTTAAGGTTAACATATTATACTTTTTAGCATACATTTTGCAGATTTTAATAGTAGTATGCCTTTTAAATAAGCATCTGGAGGTTCAGAACTTTCTGAGAAAAAAGATATGGTGCATTTTGACATGAGATACATGTCTAATAGATTCATTAAGTTAGTTTACCATCCAAAGCTACTGCTTATTATTATTATTATTATTATTATTATTATTATTATTATTATTATTATTATTATTATTATTATTATTATTATTATTATTATTATTATTATTACATATGTATTTTAGCTCTTTGGATTCATTTGTAAGTTATTACAGTATTTGAATTGGACATATACTTCAGGTTTGCAACATTACTGATGCAGGTTAATCTGTGAAAAAATCTATTTGGCATATTTGGTATGCCTATGGACAGTGACTGACTGAGGAAACAGACACATTGTGATTGTTGCTCATGCTATATAGCCTCATCTTGCTCTACAATGATTTTCCGCAATCTTCCCAGGGCAAGGCAAAAAGAATCAGAACACAAAATACAAGCTTGGTGGACACGACCTTGTAGACGACCCTCACTCTGTCAAGGACCTTGGAGTACTCATATCTAATGACCTAAGTACCAGAGCCCATTGTAACAACATTGCCAAAAAGGCACTAAGAGTTGTTAATCTAATCTTGTGTAGCTTCTTCTCTGGCAATATTACACTGCTAACCAGAGCATACAAAACATTCGCTAGACCAATCCTCGAATACAGCTCACCTGTTTGGAACCCGCACTGCATATCGGACATCAATACAATCGAGAGAGTCCAGAAATATTTCACAAGAAGAGTCCTCCATTTCTCTGCTCGCAATATAATACCTTATTCCACCAGACTTGAAATCTTGGGCTTAGACAATTTAGAACTACGTCGCCTTCGATCTGATCTAAATATAGTTCATAAAATCATCTGCCACAATGTCCTACCTGTCAATGACTACTTCAGCTTCAACCGCAACAATACACGAGCACACAATAGATTCAAACTCAATGTAAACTGCTCCAAACTCGATTGCAGAAAATACGACTTCAGCAACAGAGTGATCAATGCCTGGAATGCACTACCTGACTCTGTGGTTTCTTCCCAAAACCCCCAAAACTTTAACCTTAGACTGTCTACTGTCAACCTCACCCCATTCCTAAGAGCTCTGTAAGGGGCGTGCATAAGCGCACCATTGTGCCTACCATCCCTGTCTTACTGTCCTATTATCCTCATTTATCTGTACTTACTTTCCTTATGTTTATGTTTATACCTATACCTGCTATCTTGTACATGTTTGACAAACAAACAAACAAATAAAATAAATAAATAAATTTTAAAAAAGGTATCCAGCAGGGTGGCAATACAGGTAGTCCTCAATTTACGACCACAATTGAGCTCAAATTTTTTGTTGTTAAGTAAAACATTTGTTAAGTGAGTTTTGCCCCATTTTACAACTTTTTTGCCACAATTGTTAAGTGAATCACTGCAGCTGATAAGTTAGTATCCCAATTATTAAGTGAATCTGGCTTCCCCATTAACTTTGCTTGTGAGAAGGTCGCAATCATTTAACCTTGGGACACAGCAACAGCCATAAATATGAACCAGTTGCCAAGCATCTGAATTCTGATCACATGATAGCAATAGCACTTTACTTATATACCGCTTCATAGTGCTTTACAGCCCTCTCTAAGCGGTTTACAGAGTTCAGCATATTGCCCCCAACAATCTGGGTCCTCATTTTACCGACCTCGGAAGGATGGAAGGCTGAGTCAACCTTGAGCCTAGTGAGATTTGAACAGCCGAACTGCTGAACTAGCAGTCAGCCTGCAGTTGCAGCATTTAACCACTGCACCACTTCAGCTCATGCTGCAAAGGTCATAACTGAAAAATGGTCATAAATTACATTTTTCAGTGCCGTTGTAACTTTGAATGGTCACTAAATGAACTGTTGTAAATTGAGGACTACCTCAATTTACATCACAGCCAAGGAATCTGAACCCAGATCACCATGTTCAGTTTTGAATAATCCTTCTCCAACTACCCTCCCTGTAACGAACTCTGGCCATATTCTAAAATCCAAGATTTTATTCCAGCAGATAAGAATAACTTATTTAACTAAGCTGCTTTTGTTTTGGATTCGGTATGCATGATTGTTGTTTCACCTCCTTTTTTTCCTGGTATTTCCCTTTTTCTAATACGTTCCTTTTTATACTTAGATATGTAGGTTCAAAGGTTTAAAATAATTTATCACTTAAAACTTCCCTGCAAGCAAGTTTGCATGATTACATTGCCACCTTGGGATGTCTGAAAGATATGGTTAAAAAAAATGAAAGATGACATGACAGTGTAATCAAAGCTCAACTTTTTTTCTTTTAATCACCCGCTGTGGACACCCTTATAGCTCCACCTTATATCCTAGGGCTGGCAAAAGGTTTGTTAACTTCATGTTCTTCAGTAAGCTTGGCCATTATTGTCTGCCTGTGATGCCAATATATATTCTGCTAGCCAGATCTAAGCACGATTCCCTTTGAAAGTGTATCCATCAAGGTTCAGATTGAACAAATATTTGCCAAGAATATTTGTTGCCAAAAATTGTTCTCCCATCTTTTAAAATGGCCAAAGGGCTGCATTATTGTTATTATGTTCATGGCCCAGTCAGCCAAGTGTTTAAACTGTATTCGGCATTTTTATCCACCTGCCTACCTACCTAATCTTTCCCAAGGATCTGGAATAGGCAGATGTTATTTGATGGTGTTAAAAGTATCATCACAGGATGTAAATTGTTCCAATTAAGGCTGCCTTTTGCAATTGACTGGTGATTTTGTAAGTGCCATTGGTGATCAGCAGATAGAGTAGAGTAGAGTAGAGTAGAGTAGAGTAGAGTAGAGTAGAGTAGAGTAGAGTAGAGTAGAGTAGAGTAGAGTAGAGTAGAGTAGAGTAGAGTAGGAAAGGACCTTGGAGGTCTTCTAGTCCAGCCACCTGCTTAAGCAGGGGAACCGATACTATCTCAGACAAGTGACCATCCAGTCTCTACTTAAAAACCTCCAGTGATGGAGCGCCCACGATTTCTGAAGGTATCAAGTGGTGTTCAAGTGGTGTTCCAGGTGTTTTGAGATTGCACCCAAGGTGCCTGTTAGTGTTAGTACTATCTTTGCTTTCTTTTGGTACTTTCTACTTCTATTTGCAGGTCTTTGTATTTTCTGATTTTCTGATTTTCATCAGTTCATCCTCTTCTCTTCTGCTTTCTCCAGGTATCCAGCATTTTTTTATTTTTCTTATCAACAAATGTTAAGTCTCGGGTGTTATGTCCCAGGACACTTTAGCTTCTTCGTTTTCTATGACTTTCTCTATTTTGTGGTCTCACCAGTTCTTGCTTGCAGCCAAATTATATTTCTTGCCGATCTTCCAATGCACCATAATTACTACTTTTCCATGCCGTTGCTTGCAGTCAGTCTGTGCAATCTTTTTGCAGCAGTTAACTAGGTGATTCACCGCTTCTTCAGCTTCTTTGCAGATTATTATATTATTATGGTTTTAATAAAAGAAATATTCTTTATAGTCTCCTTCACAAAAAAAGCTTCTTTTTTATACTTATCCATCTCCATTATTCAAGCTGCATTCTTGAATAGTTGAGCCCAGAACTGCACTGTTTTTTCTTTGTGAAGTGCTGACTGGTTCATTACTGTCTCTCCATTGATGGATTGATAGAAACATTTCTGAAATTGGAGATTTTGCCTATAGTCTGCAAATCAAGCTTCATTTCTTCTGATCTTCCTGGCTATAGCAGTTATGTTCTGCTTTCTTATTTTCAATCCTTCCTTAATCTTCCTAGTTTCTAGGTCAGTGATGGCGAACCTATGGCACGCGTGCCACAGGTGGCACGCGGAGCCATATCTGCTGGCACGCGAGCAGTTGCCCTAGCTTAGCTCCAGCGCACATGTGCGTGCCGGCCAGCTGATTTTCAGCTCATACGGACACTCAAGGGAGGGCGTTTTCAGCTTCTGGAGGGCCTCTCCGTGGGGGCGGGGAAGGGCATTTTCGCTCTCCCCAGGCTCTAGGGAAGCCTCTGGAGCCTGGGGAGGGCAAAAAACGGGCCTACTGGGCCCACCGGAAGTCAGGAAATGGGCCATTTCCGGCCTCCAGAGGGCCTCTGGGGAGTGGGGGAAGCCATTTTCGCCCTCCCCAGACATTGAATTATGGGTATGGGCACTCACGCGTGTGCAATAGAGCGCGCACACGCACTTTTGGCACCTGAGGAAAAAAAGGTTCGCCATCACTGTTCTAGGTGATACTTCTTGATAAATAGTCTTGTTCTTCAGCTTCTTTTCCTTCATCTGTGCTAGCTTGCTTGCATCTGATCTTAGCCTGCTGAGCATCTTCCGTAGATGATCCACTATTTGGATTTTTATTTTTTATTTTTTTTGGCTGATTTAGCATCCCAGTTATTCAATTATAACTGCAGTCATGCTTTACATTAGTTGTTTTGTTTCTTGCAATGAGCTGGTGCTTATATTTGATATTATAGTAATGGCATGTTTAATTACTTCTGTTGACTGTTTCTTTGAAACAAACTTCAACCCAGGGAACCTTATTCTGTTGTTTTTACACTGTTTTGTATGCTCAGGTATTCTTTGTTTCAATTCTTCTTTTTTAGTTAATGTTGTTTCTGAGGAGAAGGCAGAAGGGATGATGTCTGGTTTGAGAATGAAAACAACTTAAATAGCTGTGTTGACTTCTTGTACTGTTATTCTTTGTTTCAATTCTTCTACTTCTTTATTTGGAAGGCTTTGTTTTTTTTGAGGCAGAGGAGAGGGTGACAGGTTTCCAAATGAAAACAATTCTATATCTCTGCTGGATTCCTCTACTTCCAACTCCTCCTGCTTTAGCTCTACAGTCTGAGCTACTACTGGCAAGGCTTTGATTTCTTTGCCCTAGATAGACCTTTGCAGTTCTTCCAAGTCTGCTTCTGTGAATACTTTATTTCATATTATAAATCAATGTTGATCTACTAGCCTTTGTTCTGTAATTTTGGATTCTGGATGTTGTCCCTTCCAGAACTGGTGCATTCTTTTCAGATATCTTCTTATTGGGCTTAGTTTGTAATAGCAGAACATTACCTCTTTGTTTTCAATATTTATATCTTTGCGACGGGTAAACACCTTTTCTTCCAGTAGTCTTGAAGCTGCTGTCCCAGGATGCTCATCCAAATGTGCGGAGTTCTGTAGGTCACTTGTCATCAGATATTCAGGAACTCCAACATGTAGCACAGTCCTTGTTGACATGGAAACCCAATCTGGTATGGGTTTCAGTAAATTACATCTTGCCATATTGCTTATTGGGGAGACACTTTGCATCTGGCTTTCCAGATGAGTTCTGTCCATACGGTTGAACCTCTGGCATAGCTCTCATCTTCCTCAGAGCATGCAAGTCCCACAACTACCACATCAAGGTAGTGCCTCCCTGGGGGATTATTATTATAATGATTTGTTGGATAGTCAGTGAGAAGTTTAAAATGGATTGGTCATTTAAAGTTAATTTTAAATTTAAAGTTCTTTTAAATTTAAAGTTTAAAATGGATTGGTCATCTACCTACTGAGTCTTTCTCAAGACCTGGGACAGATAGATGTTATTTCATGGTGTTAAAGCTATTGTCATAGGATGTAAGCAGTTCCAAGTAAAGCTGTCTTTTGCAATTGACCGATGATGATTTTGTCAATGCTGATGGTGTTCAATGTTTTGTCAATGCTGATGGTGGTCCAGATGGGATTGCACCCAAGGTGCCTATTACTATTACCTTTGCTTTCTTTTGCCACAGTCTATTTTATTTGTCATCTGTATTTTGTCATTTTCTCCAGTTCTTCTCTTCTATTCTGCTCTGTCCAGGTATTGCCATTTTCACTATTCACTTTTTTTTTGTCTTCATTACCAACAATTGTTAACTCTTGAGTGTTATATCCCAGAGTTTTTAGCGTATTCATTTTTTATGACTTTGTCTATTTTGCAAGAACTTCCCACCAGTTCTTGCTTGCAGGCAAATGGTATTTATTGCACCATTGTTGCTATATTATTGTATGGTTCATCACATAATCAGCCAGATGTTTAGACCCGATTTGGCATTTTTATCTACTTATCGAGTCCTTTCCAAGGACCTGGGATAGGCAGATGTGGATGTTTGATGGTTATTATTGTTAGGAATTATTATTATTATTGTGGTCTGTCACACAATCAGCCAGATATTCAGACTGGATTATGATTAGCAGTAAAACAATATTTAAAGACTTTTTTTTTTGAGAAGGGAAACTGCCAATGGAACAATTGTAAAAATGTTATTCAGTGATGAAATCAAAGGATCAGTCACTGGTTATCTGGATCAAGACAAAGCAAGAAAAAAGGTTGAAGTGTCAAAAAGTTATGAAAAATGAAACAAAATGGAAAAGTATCAAAAAAAAAACAACTCGGGAAAATGAAGACATGTTCTCAATAGCTATTCTACAAATATAACTTGTTTTGGTAATTGTAGAATTCTACAACAGTAGAAATGTTCTATACCTATTTATTTATTTATCAAATTATCTTCTTTAAAACACTTCATCATACTGCACATGGGATAAAACTGAAATCTAAACTTGCTATAATATTTGAGATTGCCAGGATTTTTTTAGTTTTGTTATTAAACATTTCCATTTGTAATATACACAACACACACCCATTCTACGTTCTTGCTTTATTAAAAATGTCTTAAATAAATTTCCCGTGTATTATTTAACTTGCCTTGGCATCACTGGGAATTCCTCTGTCCTGAGATGCTTGAGTTTTCTCCTGAAGCAGGTGCTCCTGCTGAAAATTGTACCTTGGGATAAAGTAAAGAAGTTATATTATTTCCCCCATCACATTCAGGGTCTTAATATAAACTTGGATGTTACAGTGCTAATTACAGTACCTTCAGTTTCACTTCAAGCAAGTAGTTAAAGTACAAGTGCTAATGGATGCTATTGTGAAGGGAAAAGCAAAGAATACAGTGGATTATTAGCCTGATTACTACCCTAGGAACACGTCATCCAAAGAGCATTGACTTGTGATCCTTTAAGAAATAGAGAGGATCCTGTGGCTGTGAATGGTAAGCAGCCAGGTGGAAAAAAGAACTGTATAATAAACAATATGCTTTCTGTCTCCCACCCTCTATAACGTAGTGCGTTTTGCATCATTGCCAAGGACTTCAAAACAATAATAGTACCTGCATTGCAGCTTGCTAGTGAGTTAATCACAATTTCAGGATACTTAACGGAAGTACAAATATTCACTTAGCAGGGCCTCACGTTAAATTACCCCCTAATGGTATAAAGAAACAGTGACAAGTGGAACTGACTCAGAGACCTTGATGCCAAGTACAATATGGCCGACATTTGTTCCTAGAGCAACGGAGTCTTTCTTTTTTAACATTACCTGGCTCTGGCAATATCAATTACAATCTTCTCTGCCTATCTTTTCTATTTTTGAAAAAAAATCTCCCTTTTCCATGCATTATGTTTACATGCTCAAAGTACACACACACATATATATATATATATAATATATATATATATATATATATATATATCTTATACAATTTCATGCATCATGAAAAAGATGAATATATGCATTAATTTACTTAAGTTCTTCCTAATGCAGTCAGAAAAGACTTTTGGTAGCTTACGGTCTTATCGAATTGCATTAAAACATCCATGGAATAAAACAAAAAGAAATATATACTGTATTTAAGAAAGCTACCATAAAATATAATAGGTGAGAAATGATAAAAAATGAAACCAATAGATGACAACATTCTTTGTTGAAAAAAACCCCTCTACTTTCAATAATTTCCAAAAAGGCAATAAATTTGTAATTGTTGCATTTTATTATCTATATTTCTAAAATGATCTGAATTATAGCTTATTATAAACTATATTATAAACTATAGCATGCTTGCTATTTTTGTTTCACATATATGCAGAAAAATTTATAGTTATTACTATGTTATCCCTTTATGTTGCTATTTACTGACATTTTGATTTTGTAATGATGGACATGCAGAAAAACAGAAAACAGAATAACAGAGTTGGAAGGGATCTTTGAGGTCTTCTAGTCCAACCCCCTGCTTAGGCAGGAAACCCTACACCACTTCAGACAAATGGTTATCCAACATCGTCTTAAAAACTTCCAGTGTTGGAGCATTCACAACTTCTGGAGGCAGGCTGTTCCACGGATTAATTGTTCTAATTGTCAGGAAATTTCTCCTTAGTTCTAGGTTGCTTCTTTCCTTGATTAGTTTCCACCCATTGCTTCAGGTGCTTTGGAGAATAGCTTGACTCCCTCTTCTTTGTGGCAACCCCTGAGATATTGGAACACTGCTATTATGTCTCCCCTAGTCCTTCTTTTCATTAAACTAGACATACCCAGTTCCTGCAGCCATTCTTTATATGTTTTAGCCTCCAGTTCCCTAATCATATTTGTTGCTTTTCTCTGCACTCTTTCTAGAGTCTCCACATCTTTTTTTATATCGTAGGGACCAAAACTGGATGCAATACAACAAATTACAAATAATATTTTAAGGATTTATTTTATATAAGGATTTATTTATTTATTCATTACAAATACATAAACATCATATTTACAAACAGAATAAGGAAGCCAGGTTGGTCAGTATTTTTGCAATATCATTAGTAAATAATTTAGCTTTGCAGTTAAACAAAGATACAAAAGAAAAAAACAATGATTACAGTAGAAAGGCAATAGTGCTATGAGAGCTTTCCAGAGTCTGTATAAGAAGCAGATTTAAATCTTTAACTGCTTGAAATAGAAATCTCTTCACATGTGAATAAGCTCTACTAAATTATATAGGATTTAATTACCAGGAAATACATAATGCAACTGTATGGCTGCATTCTTCTGCTACTTAAGTAAAAGTTTAAAGGCAGTACAGGCATAGTTCTGGGACTTAGGAAATCAGTAATGTTCACAGGGTGGCTTCCATCAGAAGAGATCCAAGGTTAGGAAATTTAGCTCTGAGTTAATGGATGCACAGAAGAAAATCTTAAAGAGATCCCAAGTTTCCTGTTAAACATTTATTGGCAATCTTCTAAGTGCTAAAGATGCTAGTGTTTTGGAATTCATAATTCATTTAAGGAATCCCTTTTTATTAATAGAGATATGCCCTTACCTATCTGCCAAAAAGACAAGAAAAGAAACTAGGGCTTCATACATTGGAAATATTTATTGGCTTTCACACATAACAAGGGTAATTTATTTTAGCATTAATTAATTAGTCTTATTTTGTCATGACTTACAGTATTGTCAATTTTACAGCTCAAAGGTGCATAAATATTTGGTCCTTTCCCTCTCCTTTTTTATATCTATTGAGCTTCCATCTGACATGGGATTATGATGATTACAAAAGTCAAGGAAGTTGGCATAGATTTCCCTTCTTTTGTTATATCTTCAACATTAAGGTTACTAGATGTCTAGCAAATGAGGTCATGTCCTCCTTTTTGTCTTCATGTATTCCATCCAACAGGCATAGCTTTGAAATCAAATATTTCCAAGCTTTTTGAGAGTCTGGTTAGATTTTTTTTAATTGCACTCTTTTAACAACACTAATCATTCAAACTTTGGTATACTGCATTGTGACTTTGTACATTGTCTGGTTTTTGTTGTTGTTGTTTCTTTTGCCTATTGAAAGACTCAACAGTCTAGATCAGGGGTGTCAAACTCCGGGCACATTGTTATCATGTATGGTAATTTCCCTTCGCTAAACTGAGGGTGGGCGTGGCCAGCACGTGACGCATCTGGCCTGCGGGCCACGAGTTTGACACCCCTGATCTAGATTTACATTATTCAATCTAGCCCTTTCAAATCCATGGTCACTCTAAACTGTATATTACAGTATACATATAATTCCATGGTGAAATTTGAGAAGCGCATGATCATTGAGCCTATATTATTGCTAATGTATGATCTTGAAAATAAAGACTTGTTGGAAAAATATTGTGGTTATAAAACCAGTCTTTCTAATGCTGGAAAAAGTAATTTCATATACATGTAGACTTGAGTACAACTTTTTGCTGTAATTTGTGTTGCAGATGCAACAAATCATAATCAGTGTGATGATGTTAACTAGTTGGATAATGAAACATCTGCAATCAAGTTCTGAGACCACCAAAAACTCTGCATCATGTCTGTCTGTCTGTCTCTCTCTGTCTCTCTCTCTGTCTCTGTCTCTGTCTCTCTCTCTCTCTCTCTCTCTCTCTCTTGTGTGTCTGTGTGTGTCTCTCTCTCTCTGTGTGTGTGTAAATGCTAGTGCAAACGTCTTGGCACAATCCCAGACATACCTATTAATTAAATTCTATCCCTAAAATAGCATATTATCCTTCCCATTTCTAAAGAAGAGAATCCCAAAAATTTCTGGGTTCTTTAATATTGCTTTTCATTCTTGTCTCATATTCCAAAAGAGGTACGTAGCTTGGATATTAATTATCCCTCCTTCACTACTTTTTTCCTGAAAAACATTTGGGACAAATCCTTTTTTTTTTTTTAGAAACACAATTAAACATAAATCCTGAGAAGGTGGGGTTGGGGTTTTTTTTGGGGGGGAGGGGGAGGGTTCAGGAAGTGTCTGTATCCAAGTCTGCCCTTTTTAAAAAGCTGGTATCTGTGGTTTGTGACTGCGGGATCAAGGAGTAGTGCTCTGTTGTTATATAAAGAGAAAAGGAATAACAGAAACCACTCTTTTGGTTCTCTCCCGATTCCGTCAAGCCCGCAGTCATTCCCAATTGTTATGCATTTTACTTAGATTGTACGGCTAATAGTGAGGGTACCAGAAGCTGGTAAAATTCTCCCTAAAACTGATAGATGGTGACTTAGTTGGACTTTGAGAATATATTTATTCCCATATTTTTGGTAATAAGATCAATATTTTATATTATTTTCTTTTAAAAACTCATAATCAAACAGCAGTAGAATATAATATTGTGATTATAACCACCTCGCTAGAACAACCTTCCAGATTTTGATAAAATGAGTAAATATGCTTTGAAGTTTGCATACTGACTAAGAGGGCTCTGAGCAGTCTTGAGACTGTTCAGCTTCCGAGCCTATCAGCTAGGTATTACCATCTGCTGCAACATTATAATGAAAAGAATTCTGCAAATAGAAATACTATTTTAGTGTTTACTGCAGTGTGACAATGAAGGGAAAAGTAAAACATTGTGACATTCTTGTTCTCTGCTAATATTGACAACTCCAAATGTCACTGTGTGACATTCTCATGTCAAAAGATAGAATAATTTTTAGTGTTCTCTATCTGTACTGCAATGGAGGAAACACTTTCAAAGTCAGATAATATACTACAGAACAAACACCATACTGTAGTTTTTAATTGTTTTACACATACTGGTGAATATAACGGTATTAATTTTTATGATCTATTGTACAATTTTCTGATTAGAAAATTATCTGCTAGGATCGGAAAGTAGAAGAGTTATTATTGATAGGTGGATGGCTGTATACTATATACTAGTGATGGCGAACCTATGGCATGTGTGCCACAAGTGGCACACGGAGCCATATCTGTGGGCATGCAAGCTCAGGTCCGGCACGCATGTGCGCGCCGGCCAGCTGATTGTCGGGCCTTCTGGGCCCCCTGGAAGTCGGGAAACAGGCTGTTTCCAGCTTCTGGAGGGGGTGGGGAAGGCCTGTTTTTTGCTCTCCCCAAGCTCCAGAGCCTTTCTAGGAGCCTGGGGAGGGAGAAAACGGCCTTCCTCACCCTCCCGGAGGCCCTCTGGAGGCCAGAAATCTCCCGTTTCCAACTTCCTTTGGTGAATAGCAGCTGGGCCGTGGCGGTGGGGTCCTTTTACAGTGTTGAACCCCGCTTCTTTTGTCTTTGTCATTGCCCGCCTTTTATGTCTCTTTTCCACAGTGCAGGAGCCAATAGCCAGAGCTGGCATATGAGAGGACACCTATCTGTGGTCCTCTCAGGCTCGACCTCCTGCCCTCACTACACCATTTGGTTCAGAATATTTTTTTTTCTTGTTTTCCTCCTCTAAACCTAGGTGTTTCTTATGGTCAGGTGCGTCGTATAGTGCGAAAAATACAGTACTTATTTAATAAATACATTTATAAATAAATTTAATAAATACATTTATCAATATCAATTTTGATGTTATCTTTTGATTTCCCCAGAAGTGCTACTTTAATGTATTTTATTTTTGTTTTCATCTTGTTCTTTTTTTTGAGGTTTTGTATTTTTGTATTTTCTTTAGCTTTAATGTTTTAATTGTACATTGCCCGGAGTTGCTCTGTGATTGAGATGGGTCTTACCTAAATTTGATTGATAATAAGTAAGTAAGTAAGTAAGTAAGTATCGTATTTTTCGGAGTATAAGACGCAACTTTTTACCTCCCAAAAAGAGGGTGAAAACTTGGGTGCGTCTTATACACCGAATGTAGCCCCACCCACCCATCCACCCCCACCCTTTGGCCTCTGTCTTCCAGCAATTTACCTGTTTGCAGCAAAGAGGGAAGAGCCTGTAAAGCCAAGCAAGTCACTAGCACTTCCCGATCTACAGCTGATTTGCCACGTGGGAAAATGAAAGTGAAACTCAAACTGCAAAGAGGCAAATAGCTGGGAGAGACAGGCAGGTTTTTATTTTTGCTGAACTGGCTGCAAAGGGGTAAGTGAATAACTATAAATGTCTGTAGAATGTTCAAATTATTAGACTTATTTTTTAAAGACTGCTTTATTATTGTTCTAGAGCCAGGGGTCTCCAACCTTGGCAACTTTAAGACTTGTGGACTTCAACTCCCAGAATTCAACAGCCAGCTTTGTTAGCTTTGCTGGCTGTGGAATTCTGGGAGTTGAAGTCCACAAGTTTTAAAGTTGCCAAGGTTGGAGACCCCTGTAAATCTAAACAACTTAACAAAATAAAGAAGCTTTTTAAAATAAATGCTTGCTCTGAAGAGGCCCAGTGCTATTGTATCTTCTTTTAAATAATAGAGAATAATGTATACTTCCAGAAATTTTAATTAATTTTAACAGCTCTGTACAAGTATAGTCTGAAATGTAACAGTATCCTGTTTAGTATTAGAGTTTAGTTACCTTGGAGTAGATCTATTTAAATAATTGGGAGGAGTTAGTGTGACTACATTTAAGAAAACTTTCTGGCATAATGTACATTTCTCCAATTTTTTGCTATTTCTATGGGTCAGGCACACATGCACAGAAATACACAGCAAACAGTGCATATCATCTGTGCTGTTTGCTGTTTGGCAAATTGCTTGGAGGCAGAGGCCTTTCCCCCTTGTTTTCCTCCCCCAAAACTAAGGTGCGTCTTATACTTCGGTGCGTCTTATACTCCGAAAAATACGGCAAATAAATAAATAAATAAATAAATAAATAAATAAATAAATAAATAAATAAATAAATAAATAAATAAATAAATAAATAAATAAATACTTTCTGTGATATCTCGTAATGGATAGATACTGTGGTATTTTCAAGTTCTAAAAACAATACTATGTTTGGTATGATAATACATGCATTACCGGTTGCATTCATTTGATGTACTGTTTAGTAACATGAAGTGTATATCTCAAGGCCCTCAATCATTTTGAGTCACGCTGGGCATTGACCTTAATTTTCAGGTTTGGAATAACTTAATCTCCTCACTCTCCTTTTTTTCTTTTTACTTTCCTTTGGCATCTGAAATATCTTCTTTAATATAGGTAACCTTAACTTTATATTATATTCTAAATTTATAGATTTACATACTGGTAGTCCTTGATTTACAACAATTCATTTAGTGACTGCTGAAAGTTACAACGGCACGGAAAAAAGCAACTTATAGCCGTTTTTCACACTTATGACCATTGCACCATCTCCATGGTTACTTGATCAAAATTCAGACATTTGGCAACTGGCTCATATTTATGACAGTTGCAATGTCCTGGGGTCATGTCATCTGCTTTTGCGGCCTTCTGACAAGCAAAGTCAATGGGGAATCCAGATTCACTTAACAACCGTATTGCTAACTTAAGAACTGCAGTGATTCACTTAACAACTGTGGGAAGAAAGGTTGTAAAATGGGGCAAAACTCTCTTAACAAATGTCTCATTTTACCAACAAAAATTTTGGGCTCAATTGTGGTCATAAGTCGAGGACTCCCTGTAGAAGACTTCACCACAGCGGATGTTTTTCAGTCATTTTTTCCTATAATTTCTTTTTATTTTGCCTGGGTTACAGTACTTACAGTATATCATAATCTATAATGCCATTTGTTTCATTTGGGTTTTTTGCCCAGTTCATTGTAGAGTCTTTGTCTCATTTCAGTGCCTTACCCTCTGCAATATATGTATGCAGGACATACAGTCGGACCCCAGTCATAGAGAGATATTTATTTATTTGTTTGTTTATCAAATTTAAATACCATCCATCTCACCCTCAGAGTAACTCTGGACAGTTTACAGATAAAATTATTTTAAAAAGAAGATTCTGTCCTTATCGTCAGAATGAACATGAAACTCTATTGCAGTGTTTCTCAACCTGGGCAGTTTGAAGATGTGTGGACTTCAACTCCCAGAATTCCCCAGCCAGCGTTGCTGGCTGGGGAATTCTGGGAGTTGAAGTCCACACATCTTCAAACTGCCAAGGTTGAGAAACACTGCTCTATTGCATGTATGACGTCCACTGACTTTTTAATGCTAATTTATATGTAGACATTCTTTTTATATGCATTTTTTATTGTTATGAGGTAAAGGTAGCTTAAAATCCCACCATTAAACCCCCATCATTGCTGATGGTTTGCTATGTTTGTATCTGCAGAGATGTCGAAAAGAAAGCATAAAATGTTCTAATTTTGGAGTGATAGCATGATGATAATTTCTATTTTATTTTATTGTATCTTGATACTATTCTATTGTATCTTATGATTTACAGTATATTGTTTCGTTGTGCCTTGCTCAATTTTTTATTTTTTTTAGGTCTTCGCTTTTAGGTTTTTTTTATAACCAATGCGTTGCTTTAGTTGTATTTGGCCTTTGCTTTTGTGTTTTTAACTTGCCGATTGTTGTCATAAATAAATCTGAATTTGATTCAATTTGATTTGTTCAGTTTTGGTTTAATATTGTGGTCGAACTCAATCTTTGACTAGGCCAGCTTTCCTAAGTTTGTTGTCCAACCCAAATTCAGTCCATCGTTTTCTTTCTTAGGAGAATCTCATAATTGTGAAAGCTTTCAGAAGTCAAAATTAAAAAAGCTGTTTCACGTTTCCTGATTCAAGGACATACCAATCCCTATTCAAGAGGTTTCTCTTTGGACTTTTTTGCATTCACTTTAAGGAAGTTTAGGAAATGGCTTCTGCTGATTTTGAATTCTCCCTCCTCTTCCTTTGCACCCCCCCCCCAGGGAATATCATGGGGATTTCAACTATCTTATGATCTCTATGATAGGCTTTCACAGTCTGCTGATAATGGAGCTAATGGTTATTTGTCATCTGCAGAGAGAGATAAATTTCCCTGGCAATGTTTGCTATAGTCGGGATGTGCACTAACCGAGGCAAGGTCTAATAAGCTGGCAGGAGCTTTATAAGTGGGGAGGGGGAAGCGAAGAGAGCAAGCAAGGAAGCAAGCACAGAAGAGGAAAACAGAAAAGGAGTAAAAGCAGCTTGCTGGCTCTGTGATAAAAGAGGAAATGGATACTGCCGGTAAGTGAAATAAACATTAATTCTTGGCTGAACTACAAAATTCATTTGTATCTTGTGTGTGTATTGAAGGTTTGCTTTTTCTGTTTGTATTATCAGCCATCATTACATTACATTATCTTTTTAGCATTCACTTTTGTAACCCTGTAGGGGCTTTTTTCCATCTCTGAAGAGCAAAAGATCATGTAAACTGTGATATAAATTGTAGCTCAGAAGCAACTTAAGGGATGGGCTAACTTGGATCCTTTTGTGCCTTCAGATGAATGAGGAGAAAGCATACATGTAAACTCTCAAATACTTTTCAACTGTCATACTAGTGTGAAGAATCATTACTATCAACTCACCTAAAATGATTTTATGTACATACACATTTTAAAGGTATTGATAGGAGTGCAGTTTCATTTCTTTCTGACATTTTAAAAAATGTGACCTTTTCCTAAAATAACACTTCTGAAGTATGAAAGGAGAGTTACACAAGAAGGAAAAAAGTGAACTTTTAAATTAAATATCCGATTAGTACTTAAACAAGAATAGTTCTTTCATATTTTCACTATGATGCATCGAATGATATATAATTGCATTATTTTACCTTAGTGACACAATATTTCCTTGGGTCACACAGTACAAAAACGTTTACAAGAGCCCATTGTACCTTTTTTGTTGTTGTTAAGAAAATTGCCCACTCGGGCTAAGCAAATCTTTTATGTTTTTTTTTTAACTTACACGGCACAGTAATTATATTAACCTTTATTCAGAAGAAATTGCCTTTTTATTCAGTAGTGATTACATTTTTAAAAAATGTGTTTTAACATTTTAGTCTTAAATTCAATTCCCACATCACTCAACATACATAAAAGCAAAGTGTAGAAGGAGCATGTAATGTTGGCTCAATTTATATTTATAAACAAAAGCAGGACATTTCTAACTTTACAATAAATATAGGTTGTTGAAACAAGACAGCCAGACCAAACTGAAGTCCATTAAGGTTTCAGAATACTTTTGTTTATTCTCTATATGCTGGTTCTGGATTATAACAGAATGACATAATAATGAGCCATGACTAGACAAAATTTTCTTTACTCATCCACCTTCCTTTAGCAGTAAATACTAATTTCATACAAAGAAGAACTTTTGATTTATCCTAATTTTAATTATCATGCCGTAAACTATTATAATGGTCTTAAATTCTTTCAGGCCCAGTTTAATCCTAAAATATATAATAAAAATATCAATATAATACAATTATAAGAGATCTTATGAAAATAGAAGTAAAAGAACACCAGTGTTTTTTTAACAGTGGTTATAGTACTATTTGAAAATGAATGGAAAACAATTTTATATATAGCGTTTATTCTTTATTTTATTGAAGCTTTAGGTCTTAGATGATTCTTATTTGGTTAAAGATAAATAAATATTTTAAATTTGTACTTAGTAACTGCCATTTGGATTACTTCCATTAAATAGCATTGAACTGCCTTACACAGGTATGTACGGCCACAATTGAGCCCAAAATTTCTGTTGCTAAGTAAGACATTTTTAAAGGTAGCTTTGCCCCATTTTACAACTTTTCTTGCCACAGGTTGGAGAAGACTCACTCTGGAGGGTATCTACTCTTCTTAATGATATTAGTCTCATTGCAGTACAGTGCTCTCTGGTTTAAATTACAGTATTATGGTTATATCTGATTTTTTTTTTAAATAAAGCAAGCAAGAAGCCAATCAATGGACAGATCTAAAATATACCTGCACATGAACAGATACTCTGTTGGCTTGCTGCCTACTCCTATGCAGCATCTCCATGTACCCTTGATGGCGAACCTATGGAATGTGAGCCATGTCGCCTGGCACGTATGGCCTCGCCTATTCCTCTTCCAGATTTCTGGCACGCATGCACGCACAACAATCAGCTGGCCTTCGTGTGTGTGGCAGTGCCGGAAACTTGAAGAGCTGGTCCTCCATTTTCCGGCCAGCTGATCGTCCTGTGTGCATGCACGCCAGTAACTGGAAGACTATCTGGCTGGCTCACATGCGTGCGCTGGAAACCAGAAGTTCATTTTTGGCGCGCGCATGCCCCCTGGGCAGCTTCTCTTCTGGGTTATGGCTCAGATGAGCGTGCACACACACGAAGCACAAGTGCACACATGCGCTCCCTTTTCGGCACTCGGTGCCAAAAAGGTTCGCCATCACTGCCATATACAATACCTCTACAGGTTTAGCTGGGGATGGAAATTATGAAGTAAGACCCAGTAGTTGTGGTACTGTAATGGCAGCCACTCTGGATGATTTGAAAGGGGATTAGATAGGTTCACAGATGACTAAGGTATCAATGGCTAATGATTCTGACAATAGTTTACCATCTCCTGATGCTCATAGGCACCATGCCTCAAACATTGGTTGCTGATAAACAACAGTGTAAAGGAGCTATCAGAATAACAGGGTTGGAAGGGTCCTTGGAGATCTTCTAGTCAATTCCCTGTTCAAGCAGGAGATGCTATACCATTTCAGATAAATGGCTGTCCAATCTCTTCTTAAAAACCTCCAGTGATGGAGCACCCACAACTTCTGGAGGCAAGCCATTCCACTGATTAATTGTTCTGTCAGGAAATTTCTCCGTAGTTCTAGGTTGGATCTCTCTTTGGTAATCTTCTGCTACTTTTTGATCTGCTTTGGAGAATAGGTTGACCCTCTCTTCTCTGTGTCAGCCCCTCAAATATTGGAAGACTGCTATGTCAGTCCTAATCCTTTTTTTCATTAGACTAGACATATTCAATTTCCGCAATGGTTCATTGTATGCTTTAGCCTCCAGTCCCTAATCATCTTTGTTGCTTTTCTCTGCACTCTTTCTAGAATCGCAACATACTTTTGGTGCTGTGATGACCAAAACTGGACACAGTATTCCTAGTGAAGTCTTACCAGTGCAGTATAAAGTGGTACTAGTACTTCATGTGTTCTTGATACTATCCCTCTATTGATGCAGCCTAGGAGTGCAGTCCTTTTTAACTGCTGCAGCACACTGCTGGCTCATACTTAAGTGGTTGTCCACTAGGACTCCTAGATCCTTGTCACAGTTACTGCTGTTGAGTCAAGTACCACCAATTCTATACCTGTACATTTGGTTTGCCTTGCCAGTGTGTAAAACATTACTTTTCGCATCACTGAATTGCATTTTGTTATACAGGGCCCAGTGTTCAAGTCTCTCAAGATCCTTCTCTCTATCTTCTAAAGTGTTGGTTATTTCCCTCAGCTTGGTGCCGTCTGCAAATTTGATGAGTTCCCCTTCTAACCCCTCATCTAAATTATTTATGCTTTGAGCTTCCCAAATGCATCCAGTTGGTTACTGTATGACACAGATGTTTGGACTAGATGGGCTGTCTGGATAAATCTATAGCAGAAGTGTTTTTCGTCAGCCAAGGAAATACAAGTGAAAGCAATAATAACAGTGGAAATATTATGATGTAATGTTCAGATATTTTTTAAAGGTGACCTTGCCCAAGTTTTAACTTTTAACTTGCTAGCTTCACTATCACTCCTTCTGGAGAACAAAACACATTTTCCTGCTAACAGCAATTATAACTAACAATCAGTGATAATATGGTTGATAATCTTCTCTTTATGGGACAACTGAGTTTACTTAAATAGAATATTTCCCATGAAAATTTATATGTTCTATCCATATGTTTTAGTGAGGAACATGAAATGGTAAAAGATAGCCAAAGACAGAAATGTTAATCAAGCGAAGATAGCAATAGCAATAGCACTTACACTTATATACCGCTTCATAGTGCTTTACAGCCCTCTCTAAGCAGTTTACAGAGTTCAGCATATTGCCCCCAACAATCTGGGTCCTCATTTTACCCACCTCAGAAGGATGGAAGGCTGAGTCAACCTTGAGCCGGTGAGATTTGAACAGCTGAACTGCTGAACTAGCAGTAGCCTGCAGTGCTGCATTTAACCACTGCACCATCTCGGCTCGATACATGAATGAGAACTCTAAGAAATGTGCATAATGGCAAACATTTGGTGGCTGTTCTAAATAATACTTTTGCATCAAATTCATACATCTACTAAGTCCTTGGTTCTATTTGAGCTTGTTTGCTTGTGGACATTTAATTACCCAACTAGGTGATATCAGTGTGAGTGAGTGTGAGATTTGCTCCTGTTTATATATCATGGGTTGCCCACCCAGTTTTACAAGCAAACAACCAAGATCAGAAGACTCTACAGTTGAACTCTGAACTGTTGTTTACATGCAAACATCCAAGCTCAAAGGGCACTGACTCTATAGTTCATTCCTGAGCTACATTTATTATCTTCTATTGAAATTTATACATCTGCCCCTATAGAGTGTGGTTTTACTCACTGGCATGCCACCATCACTGCTTCACATAATTTACTGCTAAATAGAAAGGCAAAAAATGCCCAATGTAACCATCCTATGGATAAGTGAATCTGAACCTTACAGGATTAATACTGACAATGAGACACAGGAAGGCCGTTTTTAACATCTGTCTACAGTTGTTAATCCATACTTTATCCTTGAGAAATCTATCTACTTTGTCCTTACTTCCTGGCTGGCTTCATAACTCCTCTGCTATATAGCATAATCAGTTTTGTGTTGCCCCTTTACTCCTCCAAGTGTATTGTTCTAATGGTCAAATAAATATGTTTCTGCAGATAAGGGGAAAAAGCCCTGTAACAACTTCGACAATAAATGACTTCCTTTAGTATTACATGGTAAGCATAGCTCCCTTCAAATATTTGGAAAAAGTCTGCTTTGGGTTGTAAGATTAACATGGACTCTTTTTTCCTCGCTCCAGCTAAATTATAAGCTAGTGAGAAAGATGTTTTTTTTTTACATATTCTCCTCAAAGATTGGTCATCTACCTGACATCATTTCCTGGGCAGCTATTATTTCTGACAAAAGACTAGGTGATCTGGCACACAGCTGCTTGCTCTACTGAGTCCTAGAGACAGTAATTTAGGAACATAAACACTAATGACTCAACCTTTTGTTGTCATTTACCCTTTTGATAGGACTATGAATCAGATGAAGAATAATTGTTTAGAAGAGGGAATGTTGAAGATAACATTTATTTTAATCATTAGTGACCTCCAAATTATTAACAAAGGGATAGATCCCTTCTTTTGTGTAAGAACCACCTCCATCCCAAAGCCAGTTTCATGTTTGAATTGGAATTCCTGATCCTAGTACCCCTTTTGTGAAGCTGTGTCTTCCATACCGATATCTAGTAAGCCATCAAGAAGTGTCTCAGGAGACATAAATGAACTCCAGCTGCGAAGAAATGTTTTTTCAAGCATCCCAGATTTTGCTTTATTAAATTTTTTTAACTGGTTCAGGCCCACCCATATGTTGAGCTACAGCTGATTTCCTTCTTGCCTACGTCATGGTTACAAAGGAAACTGCCTACTTTCTCTTGGAGTTAGAGAAGCTATTTTGTGCATTGAGTTTAATATGTGGCCTTCAAAGCCATTGTTGGAATGAAATACGAATTTACTTGCACCAAATGATGAATACATGTTTGGAAATAGTTCATTGAATGGAAGCAGATAAACTTAGGACAATTCTTTTAGGCAGGTTATTCTCTGAAGGAGGATATGTCATGTATCTTATAATGCTTGCAGACTAGGGAGCCAACAGGCATCCTGATATTGTTGAATGATTACTTCAAGCAGCTGCAATTATCCTTGCCAATTGTAAGGAACATTTGGGGTTTTAATTCAACAGCATCTTCAAAGCAACATGCTTTCTTGTCTACTGAAAAATTATTTAAAGTTTTCTGATTTTTATTTCAAATAATTTTTAAAGAGTGCAGGAACTCTTTGTCCACAGTGCTCATTTTTATTCAATTAATTGCAACACATTTACTCTAAATTAAAACCTTCCTCTTTGCTAAAGCAAGGAACTAGCCCTGTTAGTGATGGGTTGCTTATTTACTTACAGAGCCAAATAATGATTTTGGTATCAGTCCCAAAGTTCTAAACAACCTGGGACTGAGGTATTTTCCTGTCCCATCCTGCCTGTGTTTTATAGACATCTAAAGTTCTTGTTGCCACTTTTATTATTGAAAATACGTTGGGCAACAGTCAATATTTTTTCCCCAGTGGTATCATCTTGTTTATGGAATGTCACAAGAACATAATTAATTAGCAGTTCAAGTGGATTATAACAATGTTGGCATTTCTAGTCCAGTATTCTCCTACATCATTCATTTATAGCTTAATTTGCCAGGACAACGAACACTGTTGGATTAGGACTAACAAAAATAAGATGGGGTTTACAGAACATATTAATCTGTGGTTTGCTTATCTAAACTGTATTAAATACCGTAGAAGAATGCTGCACTAAGCTACAAACTTAGTTTGCAAATTATATAGCATGCGAAACATACCACGTAATGACTAAGTATGATATACAAGTGCAATTAAAGCTAAAATCATCACTAAGCCATGAAACCGAGAATGATTTAGAATCAGTAATTATTTCTCAGTTTAACTTACTTCCCAAAGTTGTTATGAGAATACAAAATAGAGGCAGGAATATAGCAAATTTATTTAATAAAAATATATGGCCACATCTCATTTACTCTGGATGGCTATCAATTAAAACAAACGCAGGATAAAATAACCAACATTTAAAAAACAAATCACTGCCAAGAACCATTCATAACGACCCATAAAAATGTATTTACACATGGCAGAGCCTCAGGGTACATGGCAAAGCCAGATTTTTAATACCTTGTGAATGGCCAACAGGGCTGAAGCAAACCTAATCTGAAGGGGAGATGATATTCCACAGGGCCAATGCCATGGCAGAAAATACTCTTCCTGGGTCCCATCACATGGAACTCTCTAACCCATAGGACCTGGAATATGCCTCACCTGCCAGATCTAACAGGATGGGTAGACAATACTGGGGAGAGACAGTCCCATAATTAACCTGGCCCTGTGCCATGGAGAGTTTTAAAGATATCCACCAATATCTTGAATTGCATCCAGAAGCATACCAGTGCAGCTTATGGAGCAGAGGTGACACATGTGGCACCCAAAACTTTCATCACTGACTCTTGCACTAGCTGAGCTTTAAAATCAGGGGTCCCCAAACTTGGCAACTTTAAGACTTGTGGACTTCAACTCCCAGAATTCTCTGACCAGAATGCTGGCCGGAGAATTCTGGGAATTGAAGTCCACAAGTCTTAAAGTTGCCAAGTTTGAAGACTTCTGTTTAAAATACTTCTTAAGGACCGCCCCAAGTAAGATGTGTTGTATCAATCCAATCAGGAGGTGATTAAGGCATGCTGCCTTGCCTTTTAAATTGTTGTGTGATCCTAAGAAAAGCTGTAACTGTTCTAAGATGTTGCAGACAGATCCTTCAGATTCCCACATACTCAATAACATTTTGGAGACTGCATCCTAAGCGCTACACAGCCCTAATATCTGGATCTAAGATATTTTATCCAACTAAAACACCTTAAATTACAGCCTATCTTCCTTTTGGAAAGAAAAAATTAATATGCCTCACAGATAAGGGAAAATCTGTTCTATTCCATTGGCCTGCTGTCATTGTTTCCCTCTCCTTTTTTCTTCCAATTGCAAGATTTGCGGTCTTGCTGAGGAGCCTTTAATATTGTCCTGATAAAAGCAGTGGTTATTTAGCTGATCAGGTTTGAGATCTAACATCTGGTCAAGGCCAAGAAGAGGGATATGTATAAAAAAAATTTCATTGTGTCTGAGACCTTTAAGATAAACCTACTTCTAGTAGATGTGCATAATTTTATTACAGGATTGAACAATTATTTAAAACATGGCAAAATTCATACGTCATTTTGGAAATGGGATTAGGATTAAACTCACAAATGAGCCATGGTGGCCCAGTGGTTAGGGTGCAGTATTGCAGGCTAACTCTGCCAACTGCCAACAGTTCAATCCTGACCAGCTCAAGGTTGACTCAGCCCCCCATCCTTCGGTAAAATGAGGACCCAGATTGTTGGGGGCAATATGCTGAGTCTGTAAATGGTTTAGAGAGGACTATAAAGCACTGTAAAGCGGTATAAAAGTCCAAGTGCTATTGCTATGCAGATTTTCTTTAACTCCATATTAGGCCAAATTCCATAAGTGTTTAATGTTCCAATATCTCAGGGGTTGCCACAAAGAGGAGGGAGTCAAACTATTCTCCAAAGCACCTGAGGGCAGGACAAGAAGCAATGGGTGGAAACTAATCAAGGAGAGAAGCAACTTAGAAGTAAGGAGAAATTTCCTGACAGAAAAATTAATCAGTGGAACAGCTTGCCTCCAGAAGTTGTGAATGCTCCAACACTGGAAGTTTTTAAGAAGATGTTGGATAACCATTTGTCTGAAGTGGTGTAGGGTTTCCTGCCTAAGCAGGGGGTTGGACTAGAAGACCTCCAAGGTCCCTTCCAACTCTGTTATTCTATTCTATTCTATTCTATTCTATTCTATTCTATTCTATTCTATTCTATTCTATTCTATTCTATTTTCTATTCTATTCTATTCTATTCTATTCTATTTCTATTCTAACTAGCTCCCAACTATTCATTTACAATGAAGTTGTGCTCATGCAATTGTGTAATATAAAAGATTTATATGACGATATCTTTGTTTTTCACATACATTTTTCATTTGGTATTTTATATACAGCATATTGATTTGTAGGCTGTCTTTCAACATAGAGTTTATCAAATGCTAAAAAACAGAGCTATGGTTTTTTTAAAAACCCAGTAGAAACCGTTGGTTAACACTGTTTTTGAGAAATAAAAAGGTCAGGAAAATATCTGCTTTAATGTTGTAGAGAGTTATACTAAGGAAACCGCTCAAGATAGGAAGTGTCACAATTTACCATCAGAGAGAGAAAGCTTTCCAGTTGCCACACATTTTGTGAAATGACAAGTGTAATTTTCAGAGACTTTATATATCAAAAATATAAAAGTACTGATGAAACAGGAGGCTTTAATATTTCTTTCTGCAGCATAAACTCAAAGGGACCTCTGGGAAATAATTTACCAACTGCATAACAGTTACATGCCCCATTTTCTTAGACAGGCAATCCTGGAGTGGGCAACAATGATTTCCTTCTAGGACCCCTGTATTTCTAAATTGTTACAGTGTATGAATATATAATGTCCTAGGCATTTCAGCTTTACAAATCTGTTGCTTTTCACAAAATAATGAGCAGTGCTTCTATTAAGATCATTAGCATTTTTTCTTGTAGTGCTTAGCGGCATGCATACAAAGAGCAATAATTTTTAATCTAGGTAAAAATACAACGCAATGAACCAAAAATATTGAGTACAGAGGCATTTCATAAAAGAAAAAGATGTTTTCGGGGGGAGGGAGCATTATGTTCTTGCCCTTTTTTGCTCAATGTTTAAATACCACAAAAAGAAACCCAAACTAGCTTTCAATGAGCATTGCACACTTTCTGAGTGTTATTATACATTTAAAATTCCAAATGCATGTTCCAATTAGTTAGATTTCATTGAGTTGGCTTTGATTCCTGGTAACAGCATAAATGCCTAGCATTGTGATCTGTTTTTAGTAATAATTTGCATCATTTTCAGAAACATTCTAGCAATTTCTTTTCTTGTGCCCATCTACCTTATTCTTTTTTGGCCATCTGTATTTATCACATGCCCTCAATCTCTGCTTACTGATTATCACCTCAAGGAAACCAACAATTGGGTTTTATTTGGTTCAGGCTGAGTGATTGGTTCTTCTGCAATCTTTGGGACCCTGCATAATCATCTCCAAATCAAGAACTCAAAAATGACCATCTTCTTTATTTTTTTCTTCATTAATCGTAAGTTCAGTAAGCATGTACATTACCATTACCTTTGTTTTCTTAGTATTTATCATTCAACTTTATTTTTTGCTGTTTTTTACTTTCTTTTTGCTTAAGAAATGGTGCTGTCTACTTATCTCAAATCATTAGAAGCTTGACCACCAATTTGCATCCTGACTATGATTTCTTCCAATCTCACATTTCTTGTAATTGATTTGCTGTGTATGCTGAACAGAACTGGGGACTATATGCACGTTTGTCTCACTTCCTTTTGTATTCTGAATCCATCCATTTCTCCAATTTTAATCCTTATAATAAATTGTTCTTTTGAAGAATCTTTTGCATTAAAAATGATCAGATATTTTGGTACTATTATTAGGCACACTGAGTGCCATATTGTAGGACACTCTACACGTGCTATTGCTATGGACAGATTAATAGTGTTAAAAAAGTGGTACTTTTCCGCTAGTAGTTATATGTTCCCTTTTCTGGTCTGCCAGAGGCCATCCATAACAGTCACTTCAGTTTAAGCTGTGGTCAAAGAGCAGAAAACATTAGCAGAAAATTAAAGGTGAAGAAACTGCCATTCTTCCCAGTCTGTGGTGATTGAGGTACATTCAGGTGAACCTGTAGAAAGCAAGATGAACTGATCATCTATTAGTCTTTATGGATAGCAATAGCAATAGCACTTAGACTTATATACCGCTTCATAGTGCTTTACAGCTCTCTCTAAGCGGTTTACAGAGTTCAGCATATTGCCTCCCAACAATCTGGGTCCTCATTTTACCCACCTCGGAAGGATGGAAGGCTGAGTCAACCTTGAGCCTAGTGAGATTTGAACAGCTGGACTGCTGAACTAGCAATCAGCTGAAGGTCGCAATGCTGCTTTTAACCACTGCGCTATCTCAGCTCCTGATGGATTGATGTTATGCATGTCCATGTCCATGTATGACCTCTGTGACAGAGCAGATGTCTGATTTTTGTCTTCCTTGATCACCTAGTAGCTTTCAATGGCCTGACTTGGGCCTGAATCCAGACTGGAAAAGGATCCACATAATCTATCGCCTGAAAAAAGAGCTTCCAATTAGCTATCTGTGGAGGCAATAGGAGCAAAGAAATAAGCACATTTCACCTCACATCCCCACAAGATAATCCCTAATAAAGGCTCATCCCTGTGGCACCTTTCCTGAGAGTGGCCCACTCCTGTCTGCCATTATATCTCCTTATTTTAATCTGATTTTGATTTCTTCTGGCTGAATGACATATGGAGAGAACTTTAACTAATCAATGGACCAAAGCCCTAAGAGTTGTTCTTGTTTTTCTCTAATTAAATAGCATGTTGTTTTGGTATAAAGTCTGGTCAAGATAGCCCAATTTTAAAAATTCTTATTAGAATTAAGTTGAGTCTATTATGAGAAACCTTAGGAGTTATCAGAGGACATGTGCTAGATAGTAACATAGAGGGATGTGTTTCAATAGAAATTATTGTCTTATAAATGCAGAGCTGGCTTAATCTATCTTCCCTAACTAGAAAAGAGAAGAGTTGCTATCAATGAATGGAGAACTAGGTAAGTTGATCTGCTTGGAACTAACAACAAATAGCAAAGATCCAACTAAATTGTTTAAAAAAAATCCTATGACATTTAAAATCTTCCTTATAAGGAACAAGAAGTGTTAATGTTGTTAATACTGCAATGTCAATCTATATTTATATGTATGAAAGCTTGTGTGTGTATGTGTGTGGGGAGTTTCCTCTGAATCAAGCTTCGTGACCTCATGGACCTCACTGTAATTTCCTGGGAAAACACATATTTATCTTCTATATTGTTTTTATTGTATTTAAGAAATGTTTTTCAACTTTGCCATCTGGGCCAACTCACTGGTTCTCTATGGTGGACTTTATCCAAGCATTAATCAGATCTAGCTCTGCTTATTTTTTATCTACCAGCACAAGCTCAGTGCTCTAAGCACTTACCAGGAGATAAAAGTTAATTTAAATTGAGGGTAACCAAATCTACATTTCTACATTGCAAGTTTCTCTTAACCTTAAAGTGGCATGGTAGGGTTTCATTTTTTAGATTTATGAAATTAAATATTTAATATAACTGGTCTCCAATTATGTATTTAATAATTTTTCTCGTCTGTCAAAACCTAGATCTCAGTTATCACAGATCCCTCGAAATCTTAGTCTTGTTCTCAGGAACCTCAAAAGTTATTTATAAATAGTAATCCTAATGGGGCAGAGAAGAATAATGATTAAATCTCTCTCTCTCCAAGAGAGATAGTTACAGCTTTTGAAAATACATATAGTTTTACAGATGGTTCACATTAATGCCCATCTGCAGCTTGCTAACAGCAACCTTAACACTTTTTAAAAAAAGAATTCCTAGTAGAATACCGTTTTCACAGTGCTATGGCTTTAAAAGTTGAAAAGCAGAATATTTAAATATTTGATAAAATGTTGAATTTAAACTGGAAAGTTCAATACTAGTATATGAAAAGTATGGGTATGTACATGTATATATTTGCTTCTGTATATACACATACACATTTGCATATACTTTTTAAAAAGTTTAGAATAAGCACTTACCATGTTTGCTTAGAAAAGTTGTTTTTTTATAAAAAAGAAGACAATTCATGGAGACAAAACATTACTTTAGGTCAGGGGTCCCCCAACCTTTGGTTGCTGTGGCCTGTCGGCTGCCGGCCTCTCCAGCAACCGAATCAGATGAGGCGGAATGGGAGTCGGGGCCAGCATCAAAGCAATCGGAGAGCTCCGAGAGGGAAAAGGGAATGGAACTGTCAGAGATAGAAACAGAGGCGGAGCCTGGGCTGTCCATCAGCCCCCAGATGGAGACTCAATAGCCCCCAGGTCTGGAGGTGGCTGATGAGGAAGAGGAGGAACAGCTGGGTCCCATGCCTGGTGCACGGATGCTCAGAAGGCAGAGGAGAGGAGAGCAGCGGAAAGCTATGGGACGGAAGAGCCACCGCTGCTATCTAAGCCCCACCCTAGCTCTGGGGATAAAAGGCAGGGGGTGGAGACGAATACGTGTGGCAGACAACTATTCGTCTCCCTATCGGTCAGCCACTGAAAGTCCAAACTTCTGAATCCTATCGGGAACTGTATCGGAATCCTTTCTTGGAATCTGTGGTGCTGAGAGTCGTGTGCGCCTTCGGAGCGTGTGTCTCTGCTGCTGAGAAAAGAGCGAGTGCACCTTCCAGGACTTCTGTTGGAGAGAGAGAGGGGGGGAGGGGGAGGGAGAGGGAAGGAGGGAGGGAGGGAGGGAGGGAGGGAGAGAGAGAGAGAGAGAGAGAGAGACTCTCCTGGTGTGTTGGAGAGAGACTCCTGGTGTGTTGGAGCAATTGCAGGGGGAAAGGGAGCGAGCTTTGCTTTCCACAGACACATAAGAGATTTCCTTAGCCTGCTGTGAGAGAGAGAGACTCTTTGCCAGGGTTGCTGGCGCTTCCAATAAAAGGAACGTTTAGTTAAAAACAGCGTGCTTGTCATGTTTGGGAGCCCGGTCAGACCACCAGTCTGTGGACTGGCACCGAGCTACGGCATGCCAGAAACCAGCCCATGCAAACAAGCAAAGCCCCATCCGCAGGATGCAAGCAGCACACAAAACCATACCCCCTCCCGTCCGTGGAAAAACTTCTCTCCACGAAACTGGTCCCTGGTGCCTAAAAGGTTGGGGGCCGCTGGTTTAGCTTGTGAACAATTAATAATCTTTCCACTATGCTGTGCTTCTTTGCCAGATAATGGAAATACAAATCACTTAGTATTTCAATGAGTTTGCTTTTTTAATAAGTTCTGATAAATGTATAAAATACTTACAGATGTTTAATTCTTATGAGTGCTAAAAGGGATTCTTTGAACATAGGTTATTCCATAATGTTTTACATCTCAACAGGTGGCAGCATCTAGCCAACTTTACCCACACTTGGAAAGTTAGTAATGTCAGGCTGGTTAGGATGGGAAACCAACAGGAAATATTAGGTTAGGTTGGGAAGCTATATTTGCCTTGTATCCGAGAAACATTATTTGGATGTGTCCCTATAATTATCAGGAGTTGAACTCAAGGGCATCTTTACCTTTGCTTAGAAAATGATATCAGGTGTTGATGTAATCATTAGGAGTTGAACTCAGTTCAAAGGTGTCTTTATCTTTATCTTTACTGTGGAGGTTTTAGACATTTATTTAGGCAACATTTCCTTTTAAATGTTTTCAGTGAAGGCTTAAAAGAAATAAAACCTACCTTATCAGAAACAAGTTGTTGGAAAGAGGTCATTTTCTGTGCTCTGTTGCTACTAGGAGACAAATTGGAATTACTACTTTTCATCTCACATACATTTAAATACAGGTAGTCCTTGATTTATGATCACAATTGAGCCCAAATTTTTTGTTGTTAAGTGAGCTATTTAAGTGAGTTTTCCCCCATTTCATGCTGCAGTTGATAAGTTAGTAACCCTGTTGTTAAATGAATCTGGCTTCCCATTGACTTGGCTTGTCAAAAGGTTGCAAAAGTTTACTACATGATCTTGGGACACAGCAATGGTCGTGTCAAGTATCTGAATTTTGATCACATGATCATGGAGATGCTACAAAGGTTGTAACCGTGAAAAATGGTCATAAGTCACTTTTTTCAGTGCTGTTGTAACTTTGAATGGTCACTAAATGAACTGTTGTAAGTCGAGGACCACCTGTAATAATGAAAGTGGTGCTCTCTGAGCTTGGCTCTTTGCTTGCAGTTATTTCATTAGTCATCGCCACACTGATGATATTATCTAGACAGGTAACTATGAAATGTCTGCAAGCAAACAACCAAGGTCAGAGAGCACCCAGGACTCCAGAGTTCAACACTGAGCTACATATATACTCTTCTATTGATAAATTATTTGCACATTTTTTAGCACACAGTATACATAGCCAGGACAGTCTACAATGTGGTAAACAGAGTAGTTCTGGCAGCCTAAGATGGCTAGTTCATTTTGTTCACGCATACGCGCGCTATTCATAATACATCAGAGGGGGCGAACTAGCTTGGCACCAGCTGGCCAGCAGCATTCGGGGGGGGGGGGTGTCATGTCAGCTGAGCTTTCTTCCACTGACCTCGCCATGCATCTGTGCAAGTCCGGAGCCAGCTCCCTCTTCCGTATGGAACACTGCTAGCTTTTCCCACTGGAATGGAACCTATTTATCTACTTGCATTTTACATGCTTTCCAACTGCTAGGTGGGCAGAAACTAAGCAAGCGCAAATGATGAGAGCTTATTCTGCCATCCAGTGCCATGGGCTCGAATTGTCGGAGTGCCAACTATATTTAGCCAACAATTCCAGTGTCTTTCAGCCACTGAGCCACCTTGACCCCTAATTATTTGCACTAGATGTAGCTTAGAAAATCCAATTTGTAAAAACTGATTCCTAAAGAAGTTACCAAATTTCAAGAGACTAGTTTATGACATTAATTTTAGATGTTGCTTTTCTCAGATCTCTTCAGTGCTAAAACAAATTCTAAATGTGGAAAATTTTGTTTTAGCACTGCAGTGTTTTTTGAGGTGGTCTGTTTTGCATTTAAGAGCTATTTTGAGTTTTGCATAAAAATGAATATATTCATTATTTAATTAAAGGTTCTGATGATCGATGGTTGTTCGAAATCTCAATATTTGAAAGTGGAATGTATCCTAAGTGAATCAACCACTTTGTCTTTTTGGTCAATATAAAATTGTGTATTATACACTATCTCATTCTATTGTCCTCAGCCCTTACTCTTCAGCCCAGCATTTCTCTTTAGGAACCTATTAAGGATTTGGAGCAGTGTCTTCAGCTAATCAATCATTAAGTTTCAGACTGTTTCTCAACCCCCAAACATTTATTATATGAAAAATAATTTACTATTTTATATACAAATACTACTACAAATACTACGTGCAATAAATAATAATAATAATAATTGACTACTTGGATAGTCTAATCATTAACCCTTTGAGGTAGAATACCGACTTCTTTGGGAAACCTGATGTAGAGGTTTAACTCTCCCAGGAAATTTTGTCAAATACGACAAATGTTAAATGCTGTTGTTTGGACTCACAAGGGTATATGTGAATGGGCTGTAACATAGCTATAACAAAAACAAATCCTACAAAATTAGGGAGGGGAGCGTTTTGTTCCAGTAAATAGGGAGTGACCAGAGGGGGAAAAAAGACGGACACAAGAACGACCTTCTAATCTACCTGCCCATCCAACCCCCCCCCCCAAAAAACCCCAGCCCTTTGAACCTGGGAAAGGAAGTGGGAGCAAGCACTTTTTAAAGAACAAGGGACTCGGTTCAAGAAGCGCCATGACGAAGAACTTCATTCATGCTTTCTTACTCCTAACCTAGAATTTCAGGTCTTCCAATGGTGCACCCATCACCGTTGTAACTGAGTCCATCCACCTTGCTGCTAGTCATCCACTTCCCTTTCCTGCTATTTACCCCAGCATTAGCCTGAAGTTGCCTCCTTTGTTGCGAGGAGTTACAGATTGCAGCGACTTGCTGCTGTGCGGGGGACGCTTCCCGCCAGTCGGCGTGCCTGCCCCAGATTAGGGACTCCCTCCCCACGACCTTTGCTCCCCCCCTCCCCGTAATCTGCATAGAGGAATGGCAAGCATTTGACTGAACAGGAACAGTTTGAGTTGGGCTGCGGCGGCAGCAAGAGGAGGAGGAGGATTTACAACTAGCTCGGCAAGAGGAGGCAGAAGTTGCACGGAGGAGGCTGCTAAGATTAAGAGCCAGCGCTGGGAGAAGCTGAAATGAGTTCTCCGAAGTTTCTGTGCGAGAGGAAACCTGATCAGAGGACCAAGAGAGCCGCCTGATTGCTGGATCCCGGCCCTCCTCCAGGACGCAAGATGGGCCAGACTTCAGTCTCCACTCTTTCGGCAGAGACTAGTGGTAAGTGGAGCTGGAAATCTGGAGGAGAAGGCGATCTTTTTTGGCGGATTCTCCCTTCCCCCAAGCGGGAGCTAGAGCAAGCCGAGCGTGCGAGCGCTTTTGTGGCTAGGAGAAAATCCGGCGTTTATGGAAACAACATGGTCGAGGTGCCAACCTCTAATAGGCAGACCACCCTCATTATACGCTGGGTTTTTCGCAAAAGAAGAGTAGGCTGCCCCTTGGGATCTCGGCAAGAGTTTCTCTTAAAGGAACAGCCCTTTCTTTCCACGAAGTTCTCCTCGAAAATAGTGACTTTTGATTGTTTGTACCCCCACCCCCAAGTTTATGTGTGACTTAATTCTTAGAGAAAGGCCCTCTTTCTGTTTGTATTTCTCGAATCGGAACTGCGAGGTGCAAAAAAACCCCAAAACATTTTTATTGCCGAGATTTGTAGCACGTAAATCCTTACAGTCCACGCCCAACTTCTCCTTTTACACATTCTTATTTTGTTACTACGACTGTGGTTTCCTATCATGTATTTGTATTGTTTGTGTGAGTTTAGTTATTTCTAATCCTCTTGTACACATTCGTCTTTCACTTTTGAGCCACGTAAATATTTAGGTGTACTCTAATTGTTCAACTCTTGTGTTCTTCCTAATGTGTTTTATAAAAACAAATGGATTGTTGATGAGATAGATAACATAGCACAGTGGCAATACATAAAATATTTTAATATAACACTGTTTGGATCTTTTAAGAGGAAAATTGTAAAAGCTAAAGAACTGTGTAGAATCTTTATGTAAGATATATGTTAAGAGTTCCTTAAATACTACATAAAACATATTACCATTTTTGGAACATTTTACCCAATAGTATGATTCCAATTACTGATTAATATCGTATATTTTGAAATCTCAGCTTAGAGACATATGTTCCATCAGACAATGTAAATGCCTGTTCTGTTCAGAAAGGTGTCCATAGTGTAAATGAATCCATGAAAGTGTATAAAACATAATTCACATTATACAGAACATTGTTTAAGAAAAAGCATGCAGTTGTTTTGCTGTGGGCTATTTATTAATTCATTTCTTCATTTTGTGTAGAATACAGATGCAGTGACACTCCTAGTAATTATGAGTCAGAGCAGTTGAATACTTTACAATTAGGGGCTGTTTTTTCCTTCAAAAGACACATAAAATGTGAACATTCATAAGCCTTTGTTATATTCATAGAATAAGGGTTTAGCTGCTTAGTGTATTAGGGCTTTACAGTTGTTTCACAAATTATTCCTCTGTTGAGTGTATTTCAGATATTTAACAGATGCAGTAGAATAGGAAGTATAACTCATTCCTTCCTGTTCCTCTTCAACATCACTGGCTCAGCAAGGTGTTAAGATCAACTAGTGTAAATCTTAATTGTTCTCCTTAGAGCAGTAAATTTCTTGAGCTGCATAGCAAATCTTTGACAAAAGTACTCACCTGGAAAGCTTTAGGGAACAAGTAGCTGCCATTTATAAGAATTACTCAATGGCAGTTGAAAACTTCAAAAGGAACATCTGTCTGTTATGTACTTAGGTGCTAAGAAAGCATAAAACAAACATGTTTTCTGTTAGTGGTGATATTGTGGTATGGTATTTTTGTATAACACATGGAATTTGTTAAACCTCCATTTGTATGATGGCCAATTTCAACTCAAAATCAGCCTTCTGCTGCCTTCCTGGAATTGTGTAAACCAGTAATCTAGCTTTATCCATATTAGTAAAGATTTGTATGATATGCAAGTAATGCAGAATAACAAAGTTGGAGGTGGTCTAGTTCAACTCCCCTGCTCAAGCAGGAGACTACCATTGGACAAATGACTGACCAATCTTTTCTTTAAAAATCTCCAGTGATGGAGCACCCACAATTTCTGAAGGCAAGCTGTTCCATTGACTAATTCTTCTCACTCTCAGGAAATTTCTCCTTAGTTCTAGGTTGGATCTCTCCTTGATAGGTTTCTATCCATTACTTCTTGTCTTACCCTCAGATTAGAGGTGGGTTCCACTTACCTTCGACACCGGTTTGCATCGCGACGTTTCGCGCGCGCGTCCCCTCATGCAATTCTGCTTCCGTGCATGCTCAGTAGCTATAATCAGCACAAAATACAGCTGAGGAGCTGATCAGCTGTGCTTCAGGCAAAGGAATAAAGGTATAAACCCCAGAGGCGGGCAGGAGGGCCCTTTTTAAAGCAGCAGCAGATGGAAAAACTTCAAAAGAGTAAAAAAATTCGGGAAAAAATTCCAAAAAAAAGATGGCGGCGCCCACAGACCGGCACCGACCGAACACATCCGTGACGCCATTGTTACATCACCAGCGGGTTGCTACCGGTTTGGGCGATCCGGTCCAAACCGGCAGGAACCCACCCCTGCCTCAGATGCTTTGGAGAATAGATTAACCCACCCTTTTCTGTGATAGTCCCTCATTTAAGAATTTAAAGAATTTTAACATGTTAAAAATGCTTTCAAGAAATAGTGTTAAGTGTTGAATGTTCAAGACACACAAAGCTCAAGGTAGATCATCTTGAATTAACTCATTTTCTTTTAAAGTAAATTTTTGGGTATTTGAACTGCTGGAGAGTTCACCCTTTAGTTTAGATTTGCTTTCTCCAGCCTGGATGAACAGTTACTTGGCCATTCTGGAAGCAGTGGGTGTTGTGTAATGGCTAATGTAGGATCCTGGTTCAATTCCACCCTCAGTTACAGAAGCTTATAGGATGATGTTGAACCAGGCACTGTCTCTTAGCTCAGCTTACTTCACAAAGCTGTTAATGTGGAGAATATGGAAGAAAGGGTAACCTTGATCTACTGGACATATGCTAACAAACACATTTACAACAAGCTGTTAGTTATTTATGTATAATGCTTGATGGGAGGATGTTCCGAAACCTAATTTTAATGTGATAGTGCATTTAGTCAAACATTATTAATACTTCTGAGAATTGCTAGAGTCAAAATGGCTGAAGAAAACCTTTATTTGTTACATAGAAATCTTTGCTTAGTATGCATTATTAAACCTATAAAGCATTCAGATATTTGAAAACAAGCAAGCAGTTTTTGCTGTATGAAGAGATCCACGATTTGCTTAGTGTCTGTCCTTTTTCTATAGATGTCAGTAATTGCAGCACAATCCTTTTATAAAAAATCTCTGTGTTTGGATGGAGAGTCACAAGAATAATCAGTCATACACGTTTAGAACTGTTTTACTAACAAAATTTTATTAGAGGTTATATATTCAGTAGCACACTTCAAAAAAATTATGATTGATTAGGAGCTACTTTAAAGAATATGTTTTTAAAAAGTGAATGTAAATTTCACCAAGGCAACAATATACAGTAAGCTATTGGGTTCCTACAATTTACTGTTTTAGTTGTTTATTTCTCTGCATGGTTGCTTTTCCATTGATCACTGGATAGTTTGCATGCTTTCAGGATGCTTTTCTTTGCTTATGTTTGTCCTTCCTTTGCAAATATCAGAGTAGAGTTGTGTAGAGTATTCTTCTGTTCTGAAGCCAAGCAGATGGCTGTATTCAAAAATAAGGTGTTTTTTGGCATTGACTGCCTGGCTCTAAAATTGTCTTTTCAGAGAAACAGCCTTATTTGAATTTGTTTCTTGAAAAGGCTGTTTAAGAGAGTTTTCAAATTAGCTAATTGACGTGTATGGTTTTTAAATAGCTGGGATTAGATAATAAAATGTGAATGCTTTATAATCATAAATTTTCATGGATTGATTATGAAGTTTATTGTAAAGTTAAAGTTTAGAAGTTGGAAGGGGTACCCTGTATTAAGCTAGAAAGACACATGATAATAATGCCACATTACATCTGACATATTTTGTATTCCTGAACTGATACGACAGAACACTGATGGACAGTTGAGTCTTCCATCCATCTGTTTCTAAAGTTCTAACAATTTTGACTGCTATTCCTATTAGCCACTGGTGACTGATTGGAGAAGAACCAGAGCTTTCATTGAAAAATTCCATATCTATTAAGTAAGTGCCCTTCCTATATATTTCAAGGATTCTTTGGGTTGTTGAGAGCAAACCAGAGCTTCCCCCTTAAAGCTAACATTTATCCAAATAACAGTATATCTGGATATTCCAATGCTATTTATCAGTTTAAAAAGTTTTTTAAAAAAGCATTTACATTTTACTTACACCCAAAGCCCCTCTTCTGTCACCCAAAAAAAATCTAGCCAAATAATTGTCTGATTCTCTGTTAGTGGCCATTTTGTAACCAATGTATTTTATTTGTCAGAGTATTTTCTTATGCTGGGAAGATGGTCCTAACTATCTTGTTTCCTCTGTCCTGTGACCAAAGAGTTTTACTCCATAGAATCCTGCTGTTTGTTGTGTTTGGCAGTCAGCAAAGGCATTGTCTTAGGTCAAACATTAATGTGCGTTTGAACTAGTTTGCTCTTAAGTCTCCTGGGTTTAGGGACTTCCTGTTTATGAATGTAGGAAGAGCATTTTTCCTTTGTGGCTACAGAGGAAATAGATCTTATGCTGACCAAGTTGATCTTATGCTGTCACCAGTTATTACTTATACATAAGCTGCAAAACTTTTTTTCTGTTTCAAGAAATAATTTTTGAAATCATATTAAAAAAACTACAAAAAATGCTAATGAGAAATCGCCCCTTGATAATAATTTAGACTGACTGAAATCAAATCTGAATTTCTCCATATTCTATGCAACAGTTGTTCTCATGCAGAGAAGAACTCCTTGCATGAAAAGGAACGTGTCTCTGAAAAAAGGTACACATTTTCTCTGCGTAGTTGAAACTCAATTTTCGTTTTGAATGGAAACTTTCTGATAAAGAATCATGAGGTGGCTATCCCCCTACTGGTTTTCTTGGGGCCTTTGAGTGCTCCTCCATGAGGATTCTGGATCAGTTTGAAAACAGCTGCATATCTCTGTATTTCCACAGTGTCAGCAGAGTTGGAGAACTCTTATATCCTGCTCATCTGCAGTGTGATAGTAATTTTGTGATTGATTGGTTTTTTGAGGTGCAGTGATTCCACTTCTCCATGGAAGGAACTTCAGTCTTTCTGTGGTGACTTGGCTTTGCTTCAGGTCTTGTAAGAGAAATGCTGGCTTGATGTAGCTCCTCAGGGAACAGGTGTGAAATTGGCAAGAGTTTGGTCAGTTTCCCTCATGAAAATCAAACAATCAGTGAAGAAAGACAATAGGCAAAAGTCTGCTTGGCTTCTATTTTCTGCTTCCTCTATTGACTATCTGAAGGAAGTGCTGGTCATCAACAGGTAGTCCTCAACATATGACCACAATTGTGCCCAAAATTTCCTTTGCTGAGCGAGGCAGTTGTTAACTGAGTTGCACCTCATCTTTTTTGCTATAGTTGTTAAGCGAATCACTGTAGTTGTTAAATGAATCATGCAGTTGTTAAGCAAATCTGGTTTCCCCCATTGACTTCACTTGTCAGAAGCTGTCTGGGAAAGTTACAGATGATGATCACATGACTCCAGAACAGTCCCAACTGTCCTAAATACATCTCAGTTGCCAAATGGCCAAATTTTGATCAGGTGACCATAAGGGCGCTACAGTGGTTGTAAGTATGAAAACTGGTCATAAGTCATTTTTTTTTAAAGTGCTGTTGTAAGTTTGATCACAAAACGAATGGTTGTAAGTTGAGATCTACCTCTAATGGAGGGAAAGGAACAAGAGTATTTTGCACAGTAAAGCAAAAAAAAGCAAGAGCAGATTTGTGAAGCAAGACGAGTAGCTCTTCAGAGGAATCTTCAATCTTAACATGCTTATATTGAAGTAGAGGTAGTCCTCAACTTACCACCACAATTGAGTCCAAAATTTCTGTTGCTAAGTGAGACATTTGTTAAGTGAATTTCCCCCCATTTTACGACCTTTCTTGCCACAGTGGTTAAGTGAATCACTGCAGTTGTTAAATTAGTGACATGGTTGTTAAGTGAATCTGGCCTCTCCATTGACTTTGCTTGTCAGAAGGTTGCAAAATATGGTCACATGACTGCAGCACACTGCAACTGTCATAAATATGAGTCAGTTGCCAAGCATCTGAACGTTGATCATGGGGATGCTGCAATGGTCACATGTGTGAAAAATGGTCATAAGTCACCTTTTTAGTGCCTTTGAACGATCACTAAATGAACTGTTGTTAGTTGACTGAAAAATAATAAGGTGAAACTTAGCCGAAACAGATACAGTTTCTGTGATAGGTACTGTAGTTTAACTATGTTCTGTTCACCCTCTTCAGAGGTGGTTTTCATCTTTCCAACCACTATAAGGCACTTAATGATTGGCGACACAAATTGTCCATCTGACTCGGAGCACCTGTAATTGGCCTCTTGAGACAGAAATAGTCTTCAGATAACCAGGCTGTGAAACCCCCCTGTTTGATGCACGGTACTCAATGCTCCTTTTGCAAAAATCCAGCCATTCTAGTCAGTGCAGAATATAAATACTTGAAGGGAGTTAACTCAGTGGCATCTTTTGTGTCAGAGCTTTGCTATATTTATTGGGTTTAAGTTCATTTTCAGGATCTCCTCAGTGATTTTTTTTTAAAGGCCTTCAAAATACCTGCCACTCTTGTATATGTGTATCTGTTCAGACCCTGAGAATTTCTGGGAAGACCAAAACTTTCCAACTGAGTGAGCCAATTTAAATATACTTCAACCCTGTTACAATTCAAAACAGGCACTTTGCTGACTTAGACGGAATAAATTATAGTTAAAATATCATGGTGCAATTTTAAAAACTCAACAATCACATATTGTTGAGAGTCCCTAGGGAGTTGGGCGGCATACAAATCCATTTAATTAAATTAAATTAAATTAAATATGACAATAACAATAACCAACATAAGCAAAATATAATAATACATTAAAATACGTTAAAAATAAGAAATATAAAGGACATTTCTAAATATGTTATTTTATAATTAAAATCAAGATTTCTGAAAATTCATAGTGCTTTGATATAAATCAAATATCTGCATTATTATTTAGTGTTAGTATGATTTATATATATATTTCACATTCACTATGTACCTGACCAGGGGCGGGTTGCTCTCTTACCTCGCTGCCGGAGCCATGCGCGTGCGTCTCCACGCTTTGGGGGGGGGGGCGCTCACTACACGCGCACCCCCCATCGTGCGATTTTGCTTCTGCGCGTGTGCGGAAGCAAAATCGCGCCGAAATCTCACAAGGGGACGTGCGCAAGAGAAAGATTTCGGTGCAATTTTGCTTCCGCGCATACGCGGAGGCAAAATTTTGCCAAAATTTCACGCACGCGTCCCCTCATGAGATTTTGGCGTGATTTTGCTTCTGCGCATGCATAGAAGCAAAATCGACCCAAAATCACCGGAAAAAAAGGGCGACGCCCAGGGAGGACCGGCAGAGAGTGCTCCGGAGCGGTTGTGCAATCGGCCGCCCCCTACCGGAGCTGCGCACTGGGCAGCTCTGGCAGGAACCCACCTCTGTACCTGACCTTAAAAGTTCATCTGTATCTTTCAAATAAATGCACAGAATTTCCTAAATGCAGCCAGGAAGCTGTATAGTTACTGCTATTTTCAAATATTCAAGCTGACTGTAGACAAAATATTGTCAGATTAAGTGGGTAGATATTAGTTGAGTAAATGTAAATTCAAAATACGAACAGAACATTTTAGATAAGATAAATGATTGTGTGAGGTAATGAAATTGACTCTCACATTACTGCTGTGTGAGGTTGTGAAAATACTCAAAAGTAATTCATGTTTATATTAAACAAGACCCATTTAGTACCTCTTCTAGTTCAGTAATGATACCACTATAGTGACTTGCGTAATATTGATCAGGATTTAGCTATGAAGGACATACAAAAAACCCTGATAGATGATTGCTAATGTTTTCTAGTCCATCATTCTGTTTCAGAGATCAATATAATAGATCAATATAATAGAAACGTCATGAGAGCAGATGGTGTTTTTGTATTCTCAGTAGCATTTACAAGCATGCAAACTTTAATAAACGTATAAATTTATTGAATCTCTTTTGGAAATGTTCTGAGTTGGATCCACCTTGGTAGTAATTTCTGTGCATATCTAGGCAGCATACGATGCCAACTTTTTGCCCTTCTTTTTTTAGATAATGTAGGCATCTGTTGCGCTAAAGTGAAGATATCTGTTTTATGAAAGAGTGAAGATTTCTGTGAAAATCATTACTTTTCTGAAGATGATTTCTATTTTTTAAGAAGTATTTTAAAATTAGAAAGAAAGGAAGAACTGTCCAATTAAATCCACAGAATGTATGACCCTATACTTTTATATTCAATGCACTCTTACTATATGCAAAACATGTCTGCTGAGAATAGTTATTAATATAATTATCTTGTATTCATATTCTGATAACAATATAGGGGTAATCCTCAACTTATAACAGTTCACTTAGTGACCGTTCTAAGTTGCAAAGTGAGTTATGACTGTTTTTCACACTTACGAACTTTGTAGCATCCCCATGATCATGTGATCAAAATTCAGATGTTTGGCAACTGACTCATACCCACGACCATGGCTGTGTCCCAAAGACATCTGATCAACTTCTGCAACCTTTCAATTAGCAAAATCAATAGGGAAGCCAGATTCACTTAGCAACTGTGTTACTACCGTATTTTTCAGAGTATAAGATGCACTGGAATATAAGACACACCTTAATTTTGGGGGAGGAAAATAGGGGAAAAAATCTGCCTACCAGGTATTCATCTGGCTAGCGTCCTTAGTCTGGTCAGCTTCAGCACATTATTTTATCCCCTGGTTAGGGCTGAAAAAACCTTTTTCGGAGGGAGTAGCAATGAAAACATGCCTGCAAAGACTTAGAGCTGGAAAAAAACTTATTCGGGGGGGAGTAGCAATGAAAAAATCCTGCAAGCCGGGAAGATCGTTAGCACCTCGTTAGGGCTGAAAAAACTTTTTTCGGAGGGAGCCTGCAAGCCGGGAAAACAAGCCTGCAAGCCGGGAAGAGCCAGGGAAGATCATTAGCACCTTGTTAGGGCTGGAAAAAAAAGCTTCGAAAAAGCTACATTCGGAGTATAAGACACACCCAAATTTTCAGCCTCTTTTAGGGGGGAAAAAGGTGCGTCTTATACTCCAAAAAATACGGTAACTTGTCAACTGTGGTGATTCACTTAACTGTGGCAAGAAAGGTTGTAAAATGGGGCAAAACTCACTTAACAAATGTCTCACTTAACAACTGAAATGTTGGGCTCCATTGTGATTGTAAGTCGAAGACTACCTGTATAAGCCTGGTAAGTGCACGGTAATGCAAGTAGTCCGCGACTTACAATATTTATTTTATTTATTTTATTTAAATAGATTTGTATGCCGCCCAACTCCCAGGGGACTCTGGGCGGCTCACAACATGTCAAATCCATTTATCAATATAAAAATCATAACAATTAAAAACTACAAAAGTTAAAAAAACATCTAGCATTCATAACCAGGGGGGAGACCCATATATAGTCTGATTGGTCTCACTTTCACCCCGCCTGCCGGAAGAGCCAAGTTTTTATTGCTTTACGGAAGGCCAGCAGGGTGGGGATAATCCTGATCTCTGGAGGGAGTTGGTTCCAAAGGGAGGGAGCTCCCACAGAGAAGGCTCTCCCCCTCGGCCCCGCCAACCGGCATTGCTTGGTCGATGGGACCTGGAGGAGACCAACTCTGTGGGCCCTAACCGGTCGTAGGGAGGTATGCGGCAGGACGCGGTCCCGAAGGTAACCTGGCCCTGAGGTTGATAGGGACCAGAATTTCTGTGGCTAAGCATGTTGGTTGTTAAGTGAGTAGTGGCCAGTTTTGCAACCTTTTTTGTCACTTTCATTAAGCAAATCACGGCGTTTTTAAAAATCACATGGCCATTAAGTGAATCCGGCTTCTCCCCTTGACTTTGCTTGTTGGAAGCCAACTGAGGAACTCGCAATTGGTGACCACATGACCCCAGGACGCTGCAACCTACGCAAATACACGCCAGTTGCCAAGTGCCAGAATTTTGATCACGTGACTGTGGAGATGCTGTGACAGTGTGAAGAAGACCGGTTGCAAATCACTTTTTTTCCACTGCTGATGTAGCGGTTGCAAGACACTGACCACCTGCACAATGCATATTTACAAACAACATTTTGCACAATATTTCTGCTTTTCTCTTGAGTTTTCTCTTGCGCTTGTGTTAAAATTTGTAGTGTTATTGTACCTGATGTTTAAGAGGCGCAAGTTTTCTGAATGTGAGCTTTTCCCAAAGACTTTTAGGAGTTTAATTATTTTTTTAAAAAAATAATCTCCCTTTGAAATGGATACAACCAACTTTGTTCTGGTTTGTTCTGCTTTTAGCAGAGAACTACTCTGGTGGAAGCATTTGTCATTGTTTTCTGCATAAAGAAATGCACATAGCATGCGCTGGGGATGTGAGAGGCCCCTGACGTTTTCCTTAAGCAATGCTCTCTACTACTGTCTTCGGTCTTTCTAATACTGCAGGCAGGAAAACTGATGCAACTGTGCACTAGTTGGCAGACAGGAATCCCAACTGTTGGTTTTTTGACAGTGAAACGACTGTCACTCTGCAGTGACTTGCAGGGGAAAACAAGCAGCCATGACCCAGGAACAGAGTCTGTAGGTTATTTTTAAAAGCATTTGGGTTCCCCAATGCAAGTTTACTGCATCAGATTTGCAGCTAGTTGAGGGGTCATGCAAAAGAGAGTGGGTGCAAAAAGGATTGAATAGAGCACTTTGTCACCCATTTCTGTTTAGTTAATATTACTCATCCTTATTTATACATCAAGGATGGGTAATAATCCTCAGTTAATGATAGCAATTGGGGCTAGAATTTCCATTGCTGAGTCATGCAGTTGTAAAAGGTGACATCACATAACTACATCAGTTAGTGACAGCAATGCAGCAGGCCTCACTGTTCTTGTTAAGTGAGACTAGCAAGTTGTTAGGCTAGGCCACGAATGTGAAACTCGATCGCGTTACGTGACGTATCATGACGTATCGCAATGTTTTTTGCCTTTGCAGAGCCGGGGTGGGCGTGGCCTGCTTGTGACACATCCAGCCTGCGGGCCGCCAGTTTGACAGGCCTGGACTAGGCCATCCTTGTGACTTCTTGCTGGCTTCCAGGAAGCAGTCAGTGGGGAAAGTGGCAGGAAAATGTGAATCCTAGGTGGGCTCGAAAGCCTGCTGGTGGATGAGTAAGTGGCTGCTTTGGCCTACCACAAACACAGCCAGGCCTGGGATGAAAAGGTGAGCGAGCTGCTCTGGGTTCTGCCATCTTACTGCTCCCAGGGACCTTCACTGTTGTTGTTGTCTTCCTGCTGGTGAGGAGGCATGCCCAGCAAGAGGTGGTGAAGTGCAGCATGGCAGGGATGGCAGAGTGCAGGGCATAGGAGCAGTAAAGTGCAGGGCATGCCAAAGGGCAGAGAGAGGAGGGAGATAGGCAGGTGAGTGGAAGTGGAAGTGGACCCTGCAGTTGTAAATGCAGGTAGACTGCCAAACACCTGAATTTTGATCATGTGACAATGGGGATGCTACAGCAGCTATAACTTCAAAGACTGGATGTAAGTATCATTTTTATTCAGTGCCAGCGTAAGTTCAAATAGTTGCTGAATAAATTGTCATTAAGCAAGGACTACTTGCAGTAAAGAAATAGTAGATTGGATTTTACTATTCCACCATTATAATTCAGGGGATTCCACTGAAAATTTGAAAACTATAGCAATAGCACTTAGATTAATATACAATGCTTTACAACCCTCTCTAAGAGATTTACAGAGTCGGCATATTGCCCCCAACAATCTGGGTCCTCATTTTACCTACCTCGGAAGGATGGATGGCTTAGTTAACCTTGAGCCAACAGGCAGGTAGGCTGCTTTCCTCCCCATCTTCCTGATCCTGCCTTTTGCCACCAACAGGCAATTAGGCTGCTTTTGTCATCCCACCCCCCAATTCCTGATCCTGATCGTGGGAGGAGAAGTTGTCCAAATTTACATGGATACTTGGAAGATCATCGTCCGTTACACCATCGGGTTGGAGGAGTAATACCTCATTAAAAAACCTTGGTCCAGCTGGCCCGGCTGGTAGCACCTTGTAAGGGCCCCTTTCCAGGGTTACAGAAGAAGATGATCAATGGTTTTGAAGGCGGAAGAGGGCTCTATGCCCCAACGGTAAATAAAGCTGCAAAACCACATTCTAGGAGAAGGGAAACTCCTGACTCCAAACTTCCACTGCCTTGTGGCTATAGCCATTATTGGAAAAGGCTTCAGGAGTAAACCTTGAGGCAAAATCCGGAGTCCCGGAAGCAGTTCGTGACTGTGTACAGCCACGTTCTGATAACTCCTGCGACGCAGCTGGAACCAATCGTATTGGCTTTGCTATTCCATTGGATTATTTCAGAGACGTGGAGAGGGGGGGGGATCTGCTGCTTGGGTAACAGTCTATCCTCCATACTAACCTACCCAGGCCTCGTGCTCTGGAGAGGATACTCCAGCTTTGCATACAGCGTTTTAGGAACTCTTTCCAGAGCACGATACCATAGTCTTTCGAGACTGAAGGATGCCAATGGTGAGATTCGAACTGCCAAATTGTAGGCAGCCGGCAGAAGTAGCCTGCAGTACTGCATTCTAACCACTGCGCCACCAGAGCTCTATAGGAAAACTATAGGAGACTTCTGCTGAAGTATGTTGTAATCTAAACTTTCAGACCGCTGGGTTCTAGCAGGGAAGGAACAGGAAATGAAGATATCAGGGCTGTCTATAAGAAATGCATAGCATCTTTAAACTGGAATTGTATAAGTTTTTGTGTCGTATGTATGACATCCAAGGGTGGCAGCTGATGCTGCACCGAAACTCTGAAAGTGGAACACCCCACTCCCAAGATTTTGGAATACATCCAAGGTTGACCCCCCTCATCCACCATCAAGTCACAAGATGAAGAATAATCTTGTTACAGACTGACCTGGCTTTCAGTATCCAGCAGCTGAAATTCTAGGCTCAATCTCAAAGGTCTGCTGACTGGCTCCTTCTGTGTTTGATTCAGAAGCTCAGAATATTTTTAGAGGCAGCATCATTAACATTGTTTAGTTTAAATGTATTAGTTTTGGAATTCAGTACAATATACGCACTGCAAGAATATTTTTATACTTAAGTATACAGTGCAATCTATTTTAAAAGCATTCAAAAATATAGTGTACAATACAATAGTCTTCTACAGCAACCGGAGTTCTCAGAATTCTGCTTCTATTAACATATATACTTTATTTTAAGAAAGAAAATAGAATTATGAGGAGGGGGAAAGTACATAGTTTTTGCCAAATGATCCATTCCAGCAGCCTGGAAGATTAACAATAGATTTAATTCTTTCATTACATCAATTATAGAATTCTTTATTGGCCAAGTGTGATTGGACACACAAGGAATTTGTCTTTGGTGCATATGCTCTCAGTGTACATAAAAGAAAAGATACATTTGTCAAGAATCATGAGGTACAACACTTAATGATTGTCTTAGGGCAGTGGTGGCGAACCTTTTTCGGCTCGCGTGCCGAAAAAGGGGGGGCACGCTCGCGCGCGCTCGCATGCCCACACCCATTCCCTCCCCCCCCCACATGCGCACAACACCCCCCCATGCTGCCCCCTGCGCATGCGCACACCCCCCCACCCCCGCACAAAGGCTTACCGGAGCCTGGAACGACGAAACCGGCAAACCGGAAGTGCGAAAAAACGCACTTCCGGTTTGCCGGTATGCTGTTTTTTGCACTCCGGAGGGTTCAGGGAAGCTCCCTGAAGCTCCGGAATGCAAAAAACTACAAAACGGACAAACCGGAAGTGCGGAAAAATGCACTTCTGGTTTGTCCGTTTTGTAGTTTTTTGCATTCCGGAGCTTCAGGGAGCTTCCCTGAACCCTCCGGAGTGCAAAAAACAGCACACCGGCAAACCGGAAGTGCGTTTTTTTGCACTTCCGGTTTGCCGGTGGGAACCCTCGCGTGCCGGCTTCTATGGCTTCGCGTGCCAGCTCTGGCACACGTGCCATAGGTTCGCCACCACGGTCTTAGGGTATAAATAAGCAATCAGGAAACAATATTGATATAAATCGTAAGGATACAAGCAACAAGTTACAGTCATACAGTCATAAGTGGGAGGAGATGGGTGATAGGAACGATGAGAAGACTAATAGTAATAGCAATGTAGCCTTAGTGAATAGTTTGACAGTGGTGAGGGAATTATTTGTTTAGCAGAGTGATGGCGTCCGGGAAAAAACTGTTCTTGTGTCTAGTTGTCTTGGTGTGCAGTGCTCTATAGCGTCGTTTTGAGGGTAGGAGTTGAAACAATTTATGTCCAGGATACGAGGGGTCAGTAAATATTTTCACGGCCCTCTTTTTGACTCGTGCAGTATACAGGTCCTCAATGGAAGGCAGGTTGGCAATAATTGTTTTTTCTGCAGTTCTGATTATCCTCTGAAGTCTGTGTCTGTCTTGTTGGGTTGCAGTTATAGAGGTGGAGATGACAGACTCAATAATTCCTCTGTAGAGCCACAAGTACCTGTTCTGCGCCCATTAAGGAACTTGTTAACGTTGATATTGTTATTAAGAAAGATTTTAAACTTAATCTTTTAAAAAGCATTAACATTCTTTTTGGATTAGCTTTAAAATATTTCTTCAACAGCAACCATCCTATAGACTTCATAGCCTATCAAATATTAGGAGGGAAGGGTATAAGATAGATTGTGAACCTTTCTGTGCTATCAGATCACCACTTCAGAAAATATATTTTTTTCTGGCAAAGTGGCTAATATGGAAGAAGAATGAAGCAGTGAATTTCACTGAAGCAGGAAACACAGAAAAATCATTTGTTTTGCTTTTGCTGGTAACATGACTGTTTCTGGCAAAAGAAAAAAGGAAGGCAATTTTTTTCTATTTTTTATTTTTGCCTGTCCTGTTTCTCAACCCTATACAGAGAACTGCTTGAGTCCTCTGATCTTACATACCTCTAACTGACAAATGAGAATTTTCTCTTTTGTAGTTGTGTCATCTGTGTAGGTTGCCTTCACAAGACCTGTGTTGCATGGGCTTTCCCCCCTTCATTTGCTGCACTATGAAGTGACGATTATGAGCAAGGCGCTGTGCATGTCAGGATATTTGGCATCACATTGGAGGCCAGAATGTTATACCATGGGAAGGGAAAGATCCATGCTGTCAGTACCATACGGCCATATAGTTTTTTCGATCGTGTACATTCTTCTCTGTTGCTGCTAAGTTGCTTTCTGAATCAACTTGTTTTTTTTCTCAATACATTGAATCATAAAATACCCAAATGGATGGAGTTAGCACAACAGACCACTCCCCATGAGTGAATATGTGTGCATGGTCACATATACAAACATGTATACAACATTAAAATGAAAGAAACTTTCTATGTTCCTCAGAGGCAGCCACAAGATCTTCAATTTGAGGAAGTATCTCTATTGCTAGTAGTGATCTTCAACTAACTTGGTTAAGCATTTGTGTGAATATAACTCATTCCAACCTCACTAAGCTCCCAGGAGGAAGCCAGGATATGAATATAATTACTGTAATGATAATATTGGAGAACAGTCATGGGTTGCTGGGGTACTGGGAATCCTGGATTGGAAGTTTTGGGATATTCTCTGATTCCTAATGCCAGGGGATTTATGTGGGACTATTTACAACACGAAATGCCCAGAGTTATGGGAGAGTGGTCAGACCACGTTGTCATGATGTGACACTGTCAGTTGCAAAATTATCTAATTCTGGGGGCTGCTGCTGATATGTACCACATTACCTTCTTCATGCCACCACAACATGAAAGTAGGGTGTTTGAAGCTAGACTAGCATCTTTCCTACCCTCTGCTGTCTGCCCAAAAGATATAAGAGCCGTGGTGGCGCAATGGTTAGAATGCAGTACTGCGGGCTACTTCTGCTGACTGCCGACTGCCAGCAGTTCAATTCTCACCAGCTCATGGTTGACTCAGGCTTCCATCCTTCCAAGGTCAGTAAAATGAGGACCCAGATTGTTGGGGGCAGTATGTTGACTCTATAAATCCCTTAGAGAGGGCTGTAAGGCACTGTGAAGCAATATATAAGTCTAAGTGCTATTGCTATATGACATGACTTTGTTGCTATGAATTGCTTGGCAAACTCCATATATGTTTATGGACATTAGCAGTAGGACAGTCTTTAATAAGTGGGCTCTAGCAGTGCTTCCATTGGAAAGCTTAAAGTTTTTTTTGTACCACTATTTGATTTTTCGTGTTATGAGTTATCTCCAGTGTACAATAAGATGGTCTGTGGGCATTCTGTTTTTGTAGTACAAATGAATTTCTTCAACCTCCTTTCCCCCAATCTAACAGTGAGCAATCTGGCATTAAGGAAAATCAGTATACATGCAGGCAATTTCCTGGATATCCATTTGGCTTCCTGACCTACCTAAGTGTTAATTTTTTTAAGGTTATGCAAAATTAAGACCCAGTTTTTAAGTACAAGTCTTCAACTTAGTGTTTAATGCCAATGCTTTGGGATCAGGAGACATTCTTAGAATTTTTTAAAAGCTGCATTTTAATGCTTTGTTTGAAAGTTTGATCTGCATACATGTAAAGCTGAGACAGGTAAATAATGGAGGTAGACAGTATCCTGGTTGATCTAGAAAGGATAGAGAGCTGATTTGTTATAGTGGTTAAGGCACCAGGACACAAACCGGGAGAGTGTGAGTTCTAGTCCCACTTTGGGCGTGAAGCCCGCTGGGTGAGCCAGTCATTCTCTCTCAGCTCTAGGAACCAGATAATGGCAAACCATTTCCAAGCTCTAATGAAAAAAACTGCAGGGATTTATCCAGGCAATTGCCAGGAGCCAATATTGACTTGAAGGCACACACATACCCTAGGACCGTGATGGTGAACCTCTGCAGGCACACGAGCCGTCGCCCAGCTTAGCTGCACCGCGCATGGGCGTGCGCCTCCCGCCGGCCATCTGATTTTCGGGTATGTGCCACACATGCGCAGAGGGCGGGGCACATGCGGGAGATGCACATGCAGGCGCGGGGCAGGGCACACGGGGGAGTGTCACGCGCGCATTGCATTATGGGTGCCAGCATGCGTGCTTTCAGCACGTGACGAGAAAAAGGTTAGCCATCACTACCCTAGGAGGAAGCAGCCTCATAAATGATATGGCTTTCTGATATTTTTTTTTCTCTTCACTTTACTTCTCTTCCCTTCTCCTCTCCTCTCCCCTCTCCCCTCTCTTCTGGTAGTGCCTACCACCGTTATCTTATTCCTAGCTAACCAAATTATTCCACCTGCCTTTTAGCCATTATGTGTATTTGCTGATGTTAAAATTTTATGGATTTTCAAAGAAGGATATAAAGTGTTTTGGTTTTAAAACTCTTCAAATATAAAATATGGCTTTATGGTTAAATTTCTAAATATAAATGAAAAAGGCCTTCTTTTGTTCTAATCTTTGTTTTCAATATTTTTCATGTTCTAAATAAGAAAGTATATACTAGCAATCACCTACATAATGTAATAAAAGAAAACAAAATTAAAAGCTTAAATGCAGAAACGGTTGATTGTGGGCAGGAACAGGAACAGAATTTGAGAAATTACATTGTGCAAAATACTGGTGACTAAGCCTTTGTTAGGCCTTTTTACAAGTTAAAAAATGTCACTAACCACTCCTTTTAAATGCTTTAGAAAGGCATTCATTTTAATGGAAGGAACTTAAACCTGGGTTGTATAAAAATAACCATTTCTTGCACCATTTGTTTCTTTAATAATACACGCTTCAGTGAAAGAGAATACATGGCTGTAATTTGAGAGTTTGTTATTTTTAATTTTATATTGTAAATCATATTAAACAATATATGTTCAAAGATAATAGGGAGGAATTTCAAAGAGAAATTGGCCTCCTACAGAGCTCTGGAAAGCAAATACAGTATAGAGTGATCTTTGCATGTTTTATTCGAAGTATTCTTTTTGTTCTCCATGTATTTCAGGCAATAGTCATAACTTCAGCTTATGATGTTCCGTTGCAGGGGTCTCCAACAGTGGTGAAATCCAATTTTTTTTACTACCGTTCTGTGGGCGTGGCTTGGTGGGCGTGGTGTGGCTTGGTGGGCGTGGCTTGGTGTGCATTGCAGGGGAAGGATACGGCAAAATCTTCATTCCCACCCCACTCCAGGGGAAAGGATACTACAAAATCCCCATTGCCTCTCCACTCCTGGGAGAAGGTTATTGCAAAATCTCCATTCCCATCCCACTCTGGGGCCAGCCAGAGGTGGTATTTGCTGGTTCTCTGAACTACTCAAAATTTCCGCTACTGGTTCTCCAAACTACTCAAAATTTCCGCTACCGATTCTCCAGAACCTGTCAGAACCTGCTGGATTTCACCCCTGGTTCTCCAAACCTTGGCAACTTTAAGACTTGTGGACTTCAACTCCTAGAGTTCCTCAGCCAGCTTTGCACAGGTCTTAAAATTGCCAAGGTTGGAGACCCCTGCTAGAGGTTTCTGGAGTTGAAAGTAGATGACATAATTTACTCCCAGTCACTTCATCATTGCGGACGATAATCCTATCAGAATAACCCAGAGAGGAGTAAATCAGGTCTGTGTAGCAGAACATTTATTTATTTCTTAGATGTTTACCCCACCTTTATTACATTTATAAGTATCTCAAGGTGGCAAATCTACTTCATATTCCTTCCACATATTATTTTCCTATAGTTCTCAAATAGCTTGCAAAGAATCATTCTGCTGGATGAATTTATATTGCACATTAAAACAGGATTTAGTTTTGATATTTTAATTCAATATTTTTCTCTTTCATTTCTTATTACAGTCAAATGCAAAAGTACGGTATCAACATTGACTTAGCCTACATTGATCAAAAGTGGCTCTCAATGAAATCAACCAATCCTATAAAGGATTAATCCGCAAATTAAATCAATCATAGTTTTAATTGTTCTGTATTAGAGCTTATCGTGAACAAAATGGCATTCCTAAGACTTATAACAGAAAATATTTTCTTTGAGAGGGCTGTAAAGCACTGTAAAGTGGTATATAAGTCTAAGTGCTATTGCTATTATGAAAGAGGAGTTGAAAAATGGTCTTGGGGCCAAATAGTTGAGGATCCACCGATATCCTGTCGTTTCTACCTGGCTGAATAGAGCTGACAGAGTGGGTTTACTCCGGCTTCCCTTGATTAAACAGTCAGTTTGGTTGTTTTCTTGCAGACGTTTCATTACCAAACTAAGTAACTTAATCATATTAAACTGGGTTATCTTTTGGAATTTATAAAATGGTCCTTCTTTGCCATGGTCCCTGACCTCTGGAATTAGATTCTCTCCCCCCCTTCCCCTCCCCCAAATTTGGACAGCTCCCAGTCTGATGATATTCAGAAAACCTTAAGAGAGCTGGCTGTTCTTCCAGGCCTTTGATAGGGTGGATACAACCCCCCCTATTAGAGGTGTGTGTGTGTGTGTGTGTGTGTGTGTGTGTGTGTGTGTGTGTGTGTGTGTGTGTGTGTCTAGACTGCCACTGCTATTTTCTTACTGTATTTATGTTCTGTTTTATATCATGAGCCATCCAAAGTCACTCTGGACTTGGAGGGCTGAAATCAAAAAGATATACATATCTATACATATACATAGGCAAGAAAAACAAAATGCACAGGTACAGTATGGGGTACCTTGCTCAACAGTAGTAACTGCGAGAGGGACCTTGGAGTCCTAGTGGACAACCATTTAAATATGAGCCAGCAGTGTGCAGCAGCTGCCAAAAAAACCCAACACAGTTCTAGGCTGCATTAACAGAGGGATAGAATCAAGATCACGCGAAGTGTTAATACCACTTTATAATGCCTTGGTAAGGTGCACTCTTGGAATACTGCATTCAGTTTTGGTCGCCACGATGTAAAAAGGATTTTGAGACTCCAGAAAGAGTGCAGAGAAGAGCAACAAAGATGATTAGGGGACTGGAGGCTAAAACATATGAAGAACGGTTGCAGAAACTGGGTATGTCTAGTTTAATGAAAAGAAGGACTAGGGGAGACATGATAGCGGTGTTCCAATATCACAGGGGTTGCCACAAAGAAGAGGGAGTCAAGCTATTCTCCAAAGCACCTGAGGGTAGAACAAGAAGCAATGGGTGGAAACTAAACAAGGAGAGAAGTAATTTAGAACTAAGGAGAAATTTCCTGACAGAACAATTAATCCGTGGAACAAGCTTGCCTCCAGAAGTTGTGAATGCTCCAACACTGGAAGTTTTAAAGAAGATGTTGGATAACCATTTGTCTGAAGTGGTGTAGGATTTCCTGCCTAAGCAGGGGGTTGGACTAGAAGACCTCCAAGGTCCCTTCCAACTCTGTTGTTGTTGTTGTTGTTGTTGTTGTTATTATATTTTCATGAATAAAATCAGTCCTGAAATTAACGGTGTTGCAGGGTAGGGCCTGAAAATTAGGGGAGAAATGTTTGGGCTGTGATTCTTATCTTATTAGAAGGGGAGCTATGCTTACTGGTTCTGCCAGGATTTAAGATTTTTCAGTTTAAATAATCCCAAATATTTCATAGTGTCAAGAAAGAGTTCCTTGTTGTTGGTTAGGTGAGGAACAGTCAGCACATTTTAGCAAGTGTGCCACAAGTGCAATTAGAGTACAGCTTTATTCCAACTATGCACATACTTTTCTGTGCAAACTAATATAATCTTACCTATAACCTAACTAGGAGGTACAGTATATACAGTATGCTGACACACTAAAGAGTGCTGAACCCAGATTAAGTTTCCTAATATTAGTATACCAAAGTAAATTCTTTGTTCTTGTAGACTGTAGACAAGGGTAATTACAGTAAATAAATGATGTTTTCTGCTGCGTATGGCATATAATTCTTTCTTGCTACCTAAACATTTATTCTATGAATTTGTTCTTATTTATAGAGACTGCTAAGAAATGATGGTGTGCTTTATCATCTGTGTATTCTAGGTAGGTGGTGGCAATGTCAGTGATGTATTTTCGCTGTTTAAACAGAGAAGTGGTATATTTGAGCTGAAAATTGTGTACTTGACACTTCATGAACTGCTATTCCTTCTGACAGTTTGTGAAGACTGGCTGGGAGGGAGAGGAGTGAGGGAAAGGAGTTTACAGAGTTGCTTGGCTGCAGTCCATGAATGATTATAATCTAAATCATATAAAATTATGACTTTAAAACTCCATAAATTACCGGTAAGTCTTTCCTGTTACCTGATACATGCAATTACAGTTTATAATGTCAGCACACGGGGGTCATTATTCAGACTGATTGGTCAAGAACATAATCTTTCTGAGTTTTTAAGCTTTTAAAATATAGCTGAACTTCTTTATAGTTTCCAGTGTTTACTTTTCATTGTGATTATTTTTTATAAACACATTGGATAAAGTATGTAACTGAGAAGGCCTTGTGTGGAGTATTCTCCATCCTTCTTTAATTTCATAATTTCCCATTGTTAGTTCTACACTTGAAGCATTTGATGAAACAGCTGTTTGCCAGAAGTTGAAATGTGATACATAATAAAATTATCTTTATTTTAACACCTGTGGCTTTCTAGTGAGAGTGTTTGTCAGCAAAGGGTTGTTCATCAATTCTCATCTTTGGTGAGATCCTCCTTGTTTGTAATCGAAAAGCATTCTTGATTTTGAAATCGTACCACAACCTTATCCGTTTTAATTTATCATTTTCAAATTTCAAATGGGTAAATTTAAATTTGGGGCAGATGGTTATTATACTGTACTTCCTCTGTTTGCTGTTGGATTTACACATTAAATCCAATTTTGGCCCTGAAGAGCATCTTACATAGGAGTATACAGATTTGAATCTGCTGTTGAGTGGGCAGAATCAGTGAGAAATCAGTCAGGCTTCATATACAATTACAAAATGGCTCAATAAGCATATGGACTAGTTTGTGCTAATGATTGAGAGGCAAAGTTGCTTGCCATTTCACTGACAAATGTACTTGGTCTACATTAGGCTACCACAGAAATGGATGATATATTTTATTGTATTCTTCCACATCTGATCTAAAACCAGTAAAGGCGAAATACCTAAAATGATGTATTTTCACCGAGGCATTAACTTCAAATATGTTAAAGTTGAGATTTTTCCCCTTCTTAGGGTTTTAATCCTGGTGTCTATCACTTTACACCAGGATTTATAAAATAAATCACAATTGGTTGGCTGTGTATAATATAGTAAATAAATACTGGTTTATAAACCACAATGGGTAGATTCGCATAACATGCAAAAATAAAACCAAACAGACAATATTATTACTTAAGAATGATGTAAGAATCAAATCAAGTAGAACAAGCTGGGCTAAGAGAGTTTTTCTTGATCCACAGCACTTACTGTATGTGCACACAGTGCCTCCCTTCTAATGCAGAGATATTTTAGATATTGGGGAGCCTGACTTTTTAATATCTAGTATATTTTTGAAGATATTTAATAGAACCTTGCATGTTTGCTTGCCACTGCTTTACTTTTGTTTTAAAAATATATTGACAATTTCTTAACTTTATTTAGGCCGGTATAGCAATAATTATGAAAAGGAAGCATATTTGAGGCAATTAATGTTGTATTTGCATGTGTTTTGCAACCCGTTCTACATGGGACTGACCTAAAAAGCATCCGGAAGTTCCAGTTGGTGCAAAATGCAGTGGCCCGCATGGTTTTGTGCAAACCTCAGTGTGCACATGTATCACTGTCCTGCAGGAGCTGCATTGGTTGCCAATTTGCTTCCAGGTGCAATTCAAGGTGATGGTTGTCACCTTTAAAGCCCTTTATGACTTGGGACCAGGTTATCTGAGGGACCATCTCTTGCCAGTCATATCTACCTAACCCACTAGAGCGGGGAGGCAAGGAATGTTGCGGGTACAGTCCCCTAAGGAGGTATATCTGGCGGGACTCAGAAGAAGGGCCTTCTTTGTGATGGCTCCCTCCTGCTGGAATATTATTCCTCCAGAAATTAGACTGGCGCCACTCTTCCGGAAGTCCCTGAAGATGTTCTGCCAGCGGGCTTGGGAAACCCAGAGCAGGATGGAGCCCATTAAATGACCGGTATGAATGTGTGTTGTTGCCTGGGTGGGTGTGGGTTATTATTTTATTATTTTATTATTTTTTACTTTTCATTTTTATTTCTTTTACATTGTGATTTTAATTTTAATTTAATTTAATTTAATTTAAATTTTAAGAGCCGAGGTGGCACAGTGGTTAAATGCAGCACTGCAGGCTATGCTAGTTCAGCAGTTCAGCTGTTCAAATCTCACCGGCTCAAGGTTGACTCAGCCTTCCATCCTTCCGAGGTGGGTAAAATGAGGACCCAGATTGTTGGGGGCAATATCCTGAACTCTGTAAACCGCTTAGAGAGGGCTGTAAAGCACTATGAAGCGGTATATAAGTCTAAGTGCTATTGCTATTTTATGTCCTGTTGAGTCACCATGTGCGAGTAGGCAGCAAGATAAATTTTCTAAATAAATAAATATTTAAAATTTGAGGGTTAAGTACTCATTTAAGTACTTGTATTTCTTGACATTAATACCTTCATTTGATTTAAAACCCTGGCATGGATGAAAACAACTATTATGCACTTATGGTAATTATGTATCATGATGTATTATTATATCTAACATGCACCACTTTGGAAGGTGAGGGGACAAAGGCACAGAGGGGCTGCTTGGCTATAACAGCACCAGTCCTCTTCAGTGACCTGCCACTGGACGTTAGATTAGCCCAAATTTCAACTTTCCATTTTCATGAATTGAAGATGGAACATTTTCAGAGAGTGTTTGGGGCTTAGCATATATTTTAGAGGATTGTTTCAGGATTGTTTTGACTGGTTGGTGTAAGGGTTTTTTCCCCCTTGAATTTTATTAACTCTGATCTTTTCATGTTTCTGACAGCCAATTTGATGGAGTGATTAAAGGCATTATGATATCTTGAGTTCTAGTCCTACCTTAGGCCAGTCCCTCTTTCTCAGCCCTAGAAAGAAGAAAATGGCAACCTGTTTCCAAAAATCCTGCCAAGAGTACTGCAGAGACTAGTTCTACATTTGGGAAACTGGGGAGAGCCAAGTGGGAATGTGACAGGATTCAAATGTACTGAAATAAACAAATTACCAACAATTATCTATTTATTAAGTTGTTTGGTGTGCATCAGGATATGTGTAACTCTGCCTTGGGAGCATGTACGCATATCAAATAATACAAACACAATTTGTTGTGGATTAAGAAGAGCTCTATTGTATTAGACTAACAAAGCCATATACTCTAGTAGCCTGCCGCCAGCAGCAGCTGGCTAAATGCCTTTGGTGAGCACATAAATGGAGACGTGATGGCAGCAGGTTTCCTCCTTCCTTCTGCTTCCAGCAGCTGATGTTCCTGCACTCATTTGTCTCTAAATGCGGTGACTTGGTTTATTCAGAGACTTACTGTCTGAGACTATGATGGTCCTGCTTAATTGCCATTCATAGACGCAGACCAGAGCTTTATGAGGCCAGTTGGCCTCTCTCAATAAATGTCACTGAATTGTGATTTTAGTGTGTCAGGAGAAAAATATTAGTACATAGTCTGTAATCTTACGAATTGCATTTCATTAAATTAATTAAACTTAATTTCAACCTAATCCAATTTAATTTTTATCCTAGCCTCATTATCTTGCTTGTCCTAGTTGTATTAAGTTTGGCTTGAAAAGGGCTGGGCATCGGTGCCCTTACAGGTTCATTGAAATCAATGCTTGTGAACTCTTCATTGCTTCACACATTTAGTATGAGGCATTTACGATGTTTGTAAGCTTCACTACTTAACTAATATTTGACCATATGAGACACTGTTGCATATGGCATTTGTAAGCCTGGTTTGAGTTAATCAATGATCTAGCTTTCATAGACTGCAACAGAGCTATTTCTTGGTGCTGATAGATTCTGCGAATGAGATTTTAAGTATTTATAATGTGACAAATTGATGTCAAGTTGCAGGAAATGAATGAGAAAAGCCTCTGCTTCCAGTAAATCTAAACTCTAATAATACCTGGAAAGCAGATGTTTTTACAGTGAGATCTCCTCCAAATCAATATCGTACTTAAAACTTTCTTAAATACAATACTATAGTCCTTCCTATCAATAATTAGTTTTAGACTGTTTGTCATATGGGAACATCCTGGTACCTTATTCAGTTCACCTTTAAAGTTCTGGAATGGCAATGACTTCAGGGTCAGACTCTTAACTTCACTGAAGTATTAAAATACATAATGTCATATTGGTATGGCCAAGAAGAGCCAACAGTTGCCTGCAACAGAAAAGCCTTGCTTGGACAATTGTGGAGGGTAGTAATCATAAAAGTCAAGTTGGCTCTTGTGGGCCCATGATTGACTTTTTGACACTTCCCCTGCAGATGACCCAGTGAATATCCAACTCTTCCAGAGGCTCTTGAACCCAACTCATATGCAAATCTGTGTACTTATTTAAGATAGACCTTGACTTAAGACCAGTCCTCGCACTTGCAACCACTGCAGCATCCCCATAGTTATATGATTAACATTTGGGCACTTGGCAGCTGGCATCTATTTATGATAGTTACAGAGTCCTGGGTTACAGTGTCCCAGGGTCACGCCATTCTGACCTTCCCAGCTACCTTTGAACAAACAAAGTCAATGGGGAATGCCAGATTCCCTTAACAACCACACCAAAAAAGGTCATAAATTTGGGTGCAAATCACTTAACAGCCACATTGCTTAAGGAATATTCCGGTTCTAATTGTGTTTGTAAGTTAAGGACTGTCTGATTGGGAAGATTTCCTACTTTCAGAAGAGAGGACTATTCATTGCTATTTTAGTGGTAAGCTATATAGTTCTTTATAGTCCATGAACAAAGAGCTTCTGGGTCCAAAGAGTTCAGTTGATGGGGAAAGAAGTTCTCATTCCCAACTGAGATGAAGGGAAGCTTAAGTTTGGCAAGGTATTTTGTGAAAGGTTCAGTAGTTTGTAGTTGAACAGCCCCTTATCTTTTATTTAGCACACTTTTCAGACTTATGCAAATGCTCAGTGAAGGATGAGAGTTTAAAGACAACTTGTAAAAAAAAGATTCTTAAAGAATTTGGGCACAGTGCCACTTCACAAATCTAAAATCTTCTCTCACAAGATGCATCCTAGCAATAACTGGGCATACAAATGTGTGAAGAACATTATGTGCTTACATACCAACTGTCACAAATTTCCCAGAACCACCATGTTTCTCAAAGTATGGTCTTGCAATAAAACCTTGTCCTACATAAATCGTAGATCTCAAATATTTGAAATCAGCAAACTTATTTTGAACATGACATTCCACCCAGATTCTGTTTTACTTATCCCCTCTCCAAGATACCTTTTCTGGACTTGGTCACTTAATCTCAATTTTATTGACACAGGATATATTATATTTATGCAAAAGAAAGACTTTAATGTATGATGGTTCCCTTGAAAAGGACGCACAGACAAAAAAATAAAAACACAGAAAAAATCTTCCGTGGCACCACCTATCTTGCTAGTCTTGCATCAGCTGAAACAATCTTATTTCCTCTTACCCCAATAAATTTGCCCTGGTCACATATTTTTATATAAGTATGTACAAACCTGTAGTCATCTCATTTCTTGCTCATTTTTTAATTTCGACATCTATTCTTAAAACGTCCCAAGAAACAATTTGGGTTCTATGGTATAAATAGTACCTTCTTGTGGCTGTAGATATGATCTTTTTGCAATCAATTAAGAACAAATGCAGTTTGATAATGGTTAATTAAATATATACAGGTAATCCTTGAGTTACGACTGTAATTGAAACTATCAGTCCCTTATTTTATGATTTTTTTGGTGGCAGTTGTTAATTTGAACACTGCAGTTGTTAAGCAAATCAATAGTTCTCTACAGGTGTGGTTTTGCCAAAAATCGGAAGTGCTGATTTTTGGCAAAACCATTGTAAAACACAGTCAATTTACCGCAGGATGGGGCAAAGGGCTGTAAATGTGCCCATGTTGCCAAGGCCCTGAAGTTCAATCATGTCACCACAAGGGACGCATTCATTGTAACTTCAAGTTCAGGTCATAACTAACCCCAGGGAAGCTCCATCGTAATTTGAAATGGTCACTAAACAACTAGTCATAAATCAAGGACTACCTTTACATTTGCCTCCATATCTGCAGTTTAGAACTAACTTTCTTCTTTTCGTATATTTAAAAAAGAAAAGAAAAAAAAGAACTAACTTTCTTTATATCCAGGACCATAGGAGGTTATTAGGTAGAGAAATTGATGAGTATCTTTGGAAGAATGCTGCTGCATGCAAAGTGAAGTTTAGGTTACAAATGTGTTCCTCTGGATGAGGGGTTGGTGGTAGAAATGAAGAACATTGTCTTTCATCAGAAGCTGCAGCAAAACTTAGGAAGGGTGAGTCTTTCTCTTCTTGTGTCTGGGAATGTATTAACTGATACAAGCTGAATCGTGACTGAGTAGGCACGTGTGGAACTACACTGCATAGTTCTCTGTAAAAATTCCTACAGGCATAAGCCATGTGTAAGCTATAAAGATTCAAAGGACTTTTTTTTTTCAACTGATGGCCCGCCTGCTTCTTAATAGGCAAGCCCAGACAGAATAGTTCACTTTGGAAGTTTTAATTTTGTTGCATATAGGAAGTTTTTGATCCAGTTAAAATAAGAATATGCCTTTTATAAATTTGACAATAAAAGGTCCTTTACCCTTACTGTAAACAAATGAAGAGAATAACAAGTTTTATCTGTGCTCCGCTGTTTTGAAATTAGTCGAGGTCAGAAAGGTGCTGCCACCTGCTGAGGTAAAATAAATTGAGATATACAGTAAATATTTCCCTTTTTCGATTATGAAAAGTTGACAAATATGTAAGTCCAAACATTATGCATATACAATTACAGCTTCTAATCTAGATGCAGTTTCCACCTTTGCAGAAACAACAGGACTGTTACGCTGTTACACATTGTTTTAATTTAAAATGTCCAAGCCTTCTTCCTTTAACAGACAACCTTGCTGCTTTCTGAGAATCAAGATGAAGCTGCATTCCAGAGAGCATCTCAAATGTGACATTATTGATGTAATTGCATTTGTAAAACAATCAAGAAGTACTCTATATAGAAATTCTGTCTAGGCAAACAAACATATTTCCCGGATTTCATTTCAAAGTTTGTGTAAATAGGGATGGCCGTGTATGAAAATAAACCACAGAAACCTTCCACAGGATTACTCAGAAATTAATCATTATGGATAGAATAAGTACAACTAAAAATTTAAAAGCTGGTTAAGATAACACGGTGAAATCATTTTTGAACTCTGGAAAAATCTTGAGCAGCCTCGCATATTTCAAGGTCAAAAGTAGTAAATATATGGTAGCTTTCCTCTATGATTACATTTCTCTACCCACTTTCCCAATATTAAGGCAAAAGTCAGGAATCGTTTGCAAGCCCGACTACCTACACTTTTAATCTCTTCTCTAGCAGGAGGCTTAATTAACATTTTCTAGCATTGGCAGCCCCATCTGGAAATTACTATTCAACCACCCACATTAATACCCAAGCTTTTTCCCCTTTCCTTTAATTAAAATGCTGTCAGAACGCTTAGCTCATGAAAGAACTTCCTGAAGTTAACAGTTGTATAGCGACATGTTGAAAACTGCATGGAAGCTTGTGCTGATCTATACTTAGAGTATAGCTTTTTTTCTCTTCGACAGTTTTATTAACTAGAGATTGTGTGTGTGTGTGTGTGCGCGCACAGGCCACTTCTAAGTAGGAAACAGACAAATGAAAGAGATTTATTAGGTATATATCCTGCCTTTCTGCCAGGAGTTCAGGGTGGCATATACAGCACTATGGCTCTTCATTTTACCACAATTTTGTAAGGTAGGTACCGTAAGTCTGAGAGAAAGATTAGCCTAAAGCCACCCAGTGTAGTTCTGCAGCTGAATCTGGGAAGTTAAAAAAACCAAACCCAAAACATCCAACCTCTGCCATAGCTGCCTGGTTTCATAGCCTTCATCTTGCAATGGACTGATTTAGGAGGAGGGTGACATCTGAACCAGTCTTTTAAATAGAATGTACTGAATTTTCTATTTCCTAATGAATTTGCATATGAAATCAAAGCATAACCAACAAAATGGATAGGCGGGAGAGATAAAAAAAATGGTGTTTCTCTAATAGCTGAAGAAAAATAGCATTAAGGAAATCTATAAGTAGGTTGAAAAAATATATAATAAAAATACACACATGATTAATTGCTTTTATTTATAAAATATCCTCTATAAACAGTAATTTTTTAAGCGGAGGGGCTGAATCATTTTTGGAAGATTATGAAGAATAGAGAAACACATCATACTAAAAGGAGTGGAAGGAGTTAAAATGATGAGGCCTAAAACAGTGGTCCCAACCATTTTGGCACCAGGGATCGGTTTCATGGAAGACCATTATTCCACGGACCGGTGGGGGAGGGAAGGAGGAGTGTGCAATCTAGATCCCTCGCATGCAGAGTTTACAGTAGGGTTCCTGTTCCTGTGAGAATCTAATGCCTGATGATGTGAAGTAAAGCTGAGGTGGTTATGCTAGAACTGGGGAGCGACTGCAAATACAGATGAAGCTTCACTTGCTCACCTGCCACTTATCTACAGCTGTATGGCCCAGTTCCTAACCGGCCATGAATCGGTATTGGTCCTTGGCCAAGGGGTTGGGGAACCCTTGTCTAGAAGACAAACGTTAATATAATTGTAAAAGCATTTGCCATGCTTAGAACAAAATCCAGTACAGGTAGTCCTCGGCTTACAACAGTTCGTTTAGAGCAGGGGTAGGCAAAGTTGGCTCTTCTATTACTCGTGGGCTTCAACTCCCAGAATTTCTGAGCCAATCATGCTAGCTTAGGAATTCTGGGAGTTGAAGTCCACGAGTCATAGAAGAGCCAACTTTGCCTACCCCTGGTTTAGAGACCAAAGTTACAGTGGCACTGAAAAGTGACTTATGACTGTTTTTCACACTTAACGACTTAACACTTAACAAATGTGTTACTAACTTAGCAACTGGGGTGATTCACTTAACTGTGGCAAGAAAGGTCGTAAAATGGGGCAAAACTCACTTAACAAATGTCTTGCTTAGCAACAGAAATTTTGGGTTGAATTGTTGTTGTAAGTGAAGGACTACCTGTAATAAATATGGAACTTTTCCAATCTTTCTGACTTCAAAAGTTAAAACAAATCAGTATATATATATTTAGAAAACAGACACACACAGGTGTTAGGGAAAGCTGTGTAAATATATGTATTTTGGGAAAACTTGCTGACAAAACCAAGTATAAATTTTTGTGAGATTTTTAAAAAAATGCAAATATTTTGTACAAAGAACAAAGTTACTTTAATCTATAAAACCTTAAACACAAAGAACACACAACCATGTATACCATGGTTTTATTCTATTTTATACCATGAATAGAAATTAAAGCAATCCTTCAACTATGATGTAGATAATCTATATGAATTGTGGAACATAGAATATCAGAGTTGGAAGGAGACCCTTCCAGTGATGGCGAAGCTTTTTTGGTTCGTGTGCCAAAAGGAGGGGGTGCCGGGGGGCGCATGCATGTGTGCCTACACCCATAACCCGTGACCCCCCCTCCCAGCACACGATGGCACGCCTGTTTTTCACTCTCCCCAGGCTTCAGAACCTTTCTAGGAACCTGGGGAGGGCGAAAACGGCCTTCCCCACCACCCCCGGAGGTCCTCCGGAGGCTGGAAACATTCCGTTTGCCGACTTCCGGTTGAACCAGAAGTTCTATTTTTTTGCTCTCCTCTCCCCAGGCTTCAGAGCCTTTCTAGGAGCCTGGGGAGGACAAAAACGGCCTTCCCCAACCCCCCGGAGGCCCTCCGGAGGCCAGAAATGGCCCGTTTCCCAACTTCTTCAAGTGACCTGAGCTCAAGTGCCCACCAATATGGCTCCGCATGCCACTTGTGGCACGCGTGCCATAGGTTCGCCATCACGGCCCTATACCATTTCAGACAAATGGCTGTCCAGTTTCTTCTTAAAAGTCTCCAGTGATTGAGCACCCACATATTTTGAAGTCAAGCTGTTCCACAAATAATGAAAAATAAGCGTGTGCATCATTAACAGTAAGTTTAGGTTTCATGGAATAATTTCTCAGAACATGCTGTGAAAATCTAGAAAAGAGTGGAATGTGAATTTCAAATTAAAGTCAACTGTAAGCTATTTTTAACTTAAAGATTTTAGCACTGAGCAAGGGATTTGGTGGCCTAGTTACATAAACCTTTCCATTTCTTTAATTCTAGGGTTCTATATTAGATAAATTAGCAATTTTTCAGAATGGAGTAGTGATGTGGTATCCTCACCCGAGAATATTCTTCAGTTTGTGCATGTACTTGTTTTAAACAGTAAGAAAAATATTAATGCTGAAGTTGTTATATGGGGATTTTAAAATACCAGTGTTGACTTGAACATTAAGCATATTGGCCTGTTAATAAAGCTTTAAACATTATAGTAATATATCTAGAAGTCTGATATTTCAACATTGTGCTTCTGCATTTGCTGCTATATTTTCCGGTTGTGCACCAAAACTCATTACAGGTAGTCCTTGACTTACGATTACTCGTTTAATGATCGTTTGAAGTTAAAAGGGCAGTGTAAAAAGTGGTTGCCACACTTAACGACTGTGGCTGCATCCAATGTTCCCTCTAAGCTGCGCAACTGCGCGGCCGCGCACGTGAAAAGAAAATCCCGCGCACCAGTTTCCAACAGCGGCTCAGGGATTTAGAGGGGACATTGGCCTTAACACATGTGGAAACGATCAGGTCGAGAAAACGCGTCCTGAGCCGAAATAGCGCCCTCTATCACTATGCAAATGTAAATCCGGCAGTTTTTCAAACGCGCTGAGGAAGTTTGTCCTGTTTTTTTTGGGGGGGGGAGCCGGGGAAGGAGCAGCGGGTGGGCAAGTCGCCGCCCAGCCAGCAAATGCTGCTCCGTGTGTTGAGTCGGCTCCCAGCATTCCTTGTGCGCAGTCCCGCCGCCCCAGAAAAGCAGCTGCAGGGGGAAGGGCAAGAGCTCTCCCGGGCTTCCCTCGTGCACCCCATCTCTTTTTTCTCTGCTTTCGCCGCTGCTGCTGCTGCTTCCACAAGCGCACACGCGCCAGGCCGCTGGCCAGCTCGCTTGCCTGCCTGCCTAAACCACGGCAAGGAGAGCGAGATCCGGAAGGCAGGCGGACCTGGCCGTAGCCTTTCCTTCCTCTTCCATCTGCACCAGGTGCTCACCGGAGCCTTTCGGATTTCGCTCTCCTTGTGGCAACCACGGTGCAGGCAGGCAGGCAGGCTAGCTGGCCAGCGGCCTGGCGTGCGTGCACTTGTGGAAGCAGCAGCAGCGGCGAAAGCAGAGGAGAAGAAGATGGGGTGTGCGAGGGAAGCCCGGGAGGAGAGCTCTTGCCCTTCCCCCTGCAGCTGTCTTTTCTGGGGCAGCGGGGCTGCGCACGAGGAACGCCGGGAGCCAGCTCAGGCGCACAGGGCAGTAGAAGTAGAAGTAAGCGATTATCATTTAATGCTTTGCCACCCCCAACAAGAGTATTGTTGATTGCATAATAAGCAACAAACAAGCTTCATATTGGACCCATTTCAATTAGGCATTCAGCCAGGGGATGATATTGCGATTTCTTTGAATACTTCCATGGATCACTTAAACCAGAAATTGATGGGGTGAATAAGCCCTATTATTTTTCTTCGTCATCTTGGAAATTTTCAATACTATCTAGTATCCTTATAGACTTATTTAGTGAGATTGGACTTTCGCAGCTGTATTTCACAAGGGTTCTGGTCCTACTTGTCAGCTTGCATCCAGACTCTAATTTAGTTCTGGATGCTATTTGGAACCCTGACATCTACAGTATTCCATTTTCTCCCTGGGTTGCTCTCCATCTGAAATTGCTTAGGGAAATCTTCCAGATTCCTCAACATGCCTCCAGCTCTATTACGCCTTACCATCCAACTCCAAAGGTGTAGTTGGCGACTTTATATATTATCATTATATATTTTATAATGGTCTAGATAAAGAATAATAAATTAAATCCACTCAAAATGGAGAGTTTTGCTAAAAGACAAACTGAATTCAGGAACTGAGGTTGAACCCCTTTTGAAGAGCACTACATTCCTCCAGAAGGAGCAGATTGCCATATAGAACATCCATTAAAATGCATTTCCTTTACCAAATTCTTAACAGTTAAGTGTGTTAATATTAATTTTACCATTGATTTCCAATAATTGGTTTAATTATTTTTCTTTGGTTTTTTAAAAATGTGTTAGCTGCCTTAGTATTGCCAGGACAAGGTATAAATCATGCAATAAATCATGCACCTATTGATTGGAATACATATATTTGGGGGGGGGGGGGTACTTGCAGGTGAGTATTTCCACACAGGTCTTTTCAATAGTCCCAGACCTGCTTCTCTGTCTGCCTTCCCCCCCCCTATATATTTATCTATTTACCTAACTATTTATTTATTCATTTATATGCCTGCCTAACTCAGAACATATGACTCTAAGCAGCATACAAGTGGTGAAAAATGTGCCAGAAAAAAAAAGTTAAACGGTTAAAAACAGCCCAACGGGTTGCCTGGTTTGCCGATTTTCACCATCCCAGGCTTCAGTGAGGCCTTTGCGCATGCACGGGGGTGGGGGTGGTTGTGCACATGCGCAGGGAGCAGCGTGGGGGGGGTTTGTGCGCATGCGTGGGGGGAGGGCATGGGTGAGGTGCTCAGGCAATAAAATGTGCCGCTCAAAAACTATCCTTTTCCGCACACACTGAAAAAAAATTAGAGGGAACATTGGCTGCATCCCAATGGTCACATGGTCAGAATTTGGGCACTTGGCCGCTGGCATGTATTTATAACATTTCACTGTCATGTGATCACCGTTTGTAACCTTCCCAGCCGGTTTCTGATAAGCAAAGTCAATGGGGGGGAGCCAGATTCACTTAACGACCACATGACTCACTTAACAACTGTGTCAAAAAAGGTCGTAAAGTAGGGCAAAACTCACTTAACTGTCTTGCTTAGTAATGGAAGTTTGGGGATCAATTGTGGTCATAAGTGTTTGGGTATGTCATACCTTATTAAGTTTTAACATTAGGTATTTCTTATAGTTTACTGTGTTTAAAATTAATTTTAAGGGGTAATTAGCATTACCACAAACTGCCTGGGTTCTTGTGTCAAACTAAGCTATTAGGTGGCATTACTCAGTTTATGGTTTTGTATGATGTGTGGAATCAGCCAATTGTGATCTGTTTAGCAAACGCTTAATAATCAACCCATACTATAATACAGTACATGAATTTAGCCTGTAAAGAGTGTCTTATTTCCCTTATAAATTAATGATTGAATCTTAAAACAGAAACTTGGATGGTTTTCATACACTGTATATATTTTTTGTATATATATATATATATTTGTTTTTTGTTTATACAGTTGATGGGATTGACAAAGTATCAGTTGCCAACTCCGATGGGACGAATCCGGGATCTCAAACTCCTCCTTTTAAGAGGAAGGGAAAACTTTCAACAATTGGTAAAATCTTCAAACCGTGGAAATGGCGAAAGAAGAAAACAAGTGAAAAATTTATAGAAACCTCAGCAGGTATGATTGTTGATACTGACAAATACTTTATGAAACCTGAAAAGATTATACAGGTAGTCCTCAACTTACCACACTTCATTTAGTGACCGTTCAAAGTGACTTATGACCATTTTTCACACTTACAACCATTTCAGCATCCCCATGGTCGTGATCTAAATTCAGACACTTGGAAACTGACTCATATTTATGACGGTTACAGTGTCCTGAGGTCGTGTAATCCCCTTCTGCAACCTTCTGGAAAGCAAAGTCAGTGGGGAAGCTAGATTCACTTAACTGTGTTACTAACTTTAACAGATGCAGTGATTCGCTTAACAACTGTGGCAAGAAAAGTTGTACAGTGGAGCAAAAGTCACAACAAATGTCTCACTTAGCAACATAAATTTTGGGCTCAATTGTGGTCGTAAGTTGAGGACAACCTGTAATTGCTAGAGTTGCAAAGAACCATGCAATTAGTTCTACCATATTAACTTTTAGATTTAAGCGCTTTCAGTGTTGTTCCCTACTTCTCATGATGATTTTTGCCAGTTCTTCAAAACTTGCCTGATGTTACCTATTTACTTGCATTTCTATCCTTCAACATTTCTGTACTCCTGCACATTTGCCTCCCATGGATGAACTTTGTAGTTGTGCCAAAATACTTTTTTAAAAATATGGTTCTTACCCTGAACTCCTCTGACTTCTGATTTATCGCTTTGATACTGTGTCTTAATCCATTGAATGCCACCCACACTTCAGCTTTCTCTTTGTAGCAATTAATGAGCTATAAGGTCCTTAGAGATCAAACATTTGGGTGGGAATTATTCTTCACAGATTAAAGCTCACATGCTAAGTCTTTTAGAACCTAATTATTTTAATGTAATTAAAATGAAACAGAATAGCATATTCCAAATGTGCATTTATAGTGAACTGTCTCATAATCTCTTTTGATTTTATTTTTATTTATGTAAGTTTAATAGCACATTAATAAATTGGTGTTTTTTAGAAAAACCGTCCTCCTTTTGTGTGTGTGTCATTAAAATATAATTGTGTCTCAACAATTTAAATGAAGATTTATAAACTTAAGAGAAATATTTATGCTCTGTGCATAAACACTTTCACTGGAGGAGTGACTTTTTTATTGTATACTGAGTAAAAGGAGATGAACAAAGTTCATTGGTGATGTTTGGCATATAATAATCCTGATAGTTGCCTTTTGAGTTCAAGAGACACTGCACATTTAATATATTTTTACTATTAAGAAAGATAGGTACAAATAGGTCAAGAATTATACTGTACATACTGTACATATCCTGTTATGTATATACAGTTCTGGATTCTAAAAGAGTTGAGTTCAGAGTACCTTTGTGTACCTTAGAGTAGTCAGAATACTAACCTAAATTTATGTGTAGAGCAGTGGTGGGCTCTAAATTAGTTTGCTACCGGTTCGCCCTTGCGCGCAGAAGCATCCCGGGCGGGTGGGCGAAGCCTCCCGCCGCCGCTACCGGTTCTAAGAACCGGTCCGAACCGGGAGCAACCCACCACTGGTGTAGAGGTGTGCATACTCTTTCTCTACTCAAACAATGCTTAAAAGCCACTTTTTCCATGTTGCATAATTTCTTAAGACTTATTCCTACCTTTACCTGAGAAAATTGGCTGAAACTAAACTATGAATCATGACTCTAAACCAACATCATGTTTGGTTTATTTGTTATGACATATGCTAGTGATATAGAATAGACTAGCTAAGGGAATCTGTACAAGAGAATTTCCTGAACCATGAGGTTGTAAGTGATGTAAATTTCCTGAACCATGAGGCTGTAAATGATGTTTTAGTTTTCAGAAGTATATTGTTTTTAAATTTTCATTTAACTTATATTTTAAGACAGAAATACTTGTATTCAGCACAAATGAAAACATAATTAATGCAGCTTCTGTACTTGAACAGAGAATGTATAAATCTAGTCATATACATTTGCTTACTACCTTTCCATAACACTATCTTCTGATCAATGTACCTTATTAGGTAATTACACACATATCCATACTTTTCATGTACTGCTCTATACATTGATTTTTGCTATTTAAACTCCTCAATTTTCTCTTTTTCAGCAATTCATCAACTGCTTCCTGTTATTCTCCTTCCTTTTGACCTATCCACTTTTCCTTCAAACACTTGCTTGCAATTAGATCCTCATCCTCATTCTAATACTGCTAAATAATAAATATGGAAGCCAAAATTACCTTTACTTAATTTTTTTGGTTGTCTTAGTTTATTTTTTACTGAATAATGTCTTAATTTCTCTCTTTCTTTTTTTTTAAAGTGCTGGAAAGAAAGATATCAACAAGGCAGAGCAGAGAGGAGCTATTAAGAAGGGGTGTCCTAAAGGAAATAAATGAGCAAGGTGATCACAATTAATGTAGATTAATAGACCTTATATTTAATCTGAATGATGACAAATGTTATTCCCATTGCTTTACAATGTATATAGTTCATTGACAAAGTTTGTAGTTAAGACTGACAATAAGACTGTCACATATCTCATATAGGATTAGGTTGAAAAATAATACTGAAAAAACAGTGACTTTAACTCCAGGAGCTTTAGCCACTTCTTTTCTTTTCTCCTCAGAAATGGTCAGATTGTCTTGCAGAGCTAGTAAAGTAGAGACTCTGAAAGACAAAGGAAGGGAGAAAGAGAGAAAGCTGCTTCATGATAAATTAGGGATGCTGGGCAGCAACAGAAAACAACCTAACCTGGGAAGACAGTGAGATTTCATATGGGACAGAGAAAAGCAAAAGATAAGTGAGTGGCTTGGGTGAGTGAATTTTGGCTGGTAGAAAATGGAGTGAGAGAATTGGTGGGCCGATTCTGTAAAAGAGAGAACTGTTTAGGGGTTGTAAAGGAATAGATTGGGTTTCTGCCCCTGAACTCCCACTTCTACCTTATATTCAGACTCTTGGTCAGGTTTTTAATCTTCCTATCCCTATCAGTTAGTCTTTCTATGAAATTTCTTTGACCACACTGATCATGGGAGACATTTGTGAATGGTCACCCATTATCCAGAGCTGTTTTGGAGTAAAAATATCAGGGAGGGAGGAGGAAGGATACTTTGTGAAAGGTTTCTTAAAATTCTCCTCAATGTAGAGATGAGTCTTCTGTTCTAGTACCACAACACTCCTTAAGTATGCAAGAAGATATTTAGAAATGCATGGCAAAACTGGCTTTAATCAGGATGCTATGCATTGAACAAGACTATCCCAGATAACAGCACCATTATGAAAATAAAGACAACTTAGTTGCATATAATGAAGGTAATGCCTTCAGAACTAGCCAATATTCTTGTTTTCGTTTCAGATGTGGATGCCACAGTGAATTATGAAATCTCTAATGGTCACACGATAGTAATTACAGAAGAAGCCATACAGGAAGAAAATGTAAAAACTGTAGAAGACAATGGTTCATTATCAGCAAAGGCAGCTGTTTCTGAAGAGAAAAAGGAGGATAAAAAAGGTATTTTAAATTCAATGTATCAGAATGTATATGCCCATTTCAAAATGCAATCACCCAGTGTATATTATGAAAAATGAAAACAGACCTGTTTATAACTACGAAGGATAATGTGTAATTCAATGGAGAAGAGACAGCAGTAAGAAAACTTAATTTCTGTTCAGAGGCAGACATTTTTAGTAACACATAAACTAAAAACTTGAGTTTGCTATTGGAATGGGAGGAAAAGTGTTGGTCTGAGACCAAGAACAGATTTCTGATTGTCCTACAGCAGGGGTCCCCAATATATGGGCCGCAGCCCACTAGTGGGCCATGAGGAAACAGCAATCGGACTGCAGAAACAGCGGGCGAGTGCACCTGTGGTCATATGCATCCCCACTTGTGCGAGCAGTGAGCGACTGCGTGCCCATGTGCTCAATTTGCATGAGTGGCAGGTGCGTGTAAATGGAGCTGCGTGTGCTCTTGCCAGCCGTGCGCACAGAACCATCCCCTCCCCCCCCTCCACCGATCCGTAAAGCTGGAAAGGTTTGGGAACTCTGTCCTACAGTACTACATGGAACTTTGAGTGTTACACAACAAGAATCTATGGGATGTAGTTCAAACCAGGTTTGAAGTCTTATTCAGCTGGGAAGTTCAAGGGTGAGCAGTTTCTATCTATCAAGTTAGCATACAGTTTCACACAAGATTATTTGGGATAAAATAGGAGGATAAAAATAAGAAAGCTGGATAGCAATAATACTTTTTTTAAAAAAACCTAATAACCGTCACTGCTATTTTTTTGAAAACAGTAGCTGGAGAGAGGGATGGGGTGGGGGATAAAGAGATTTGATTTATTTAAGGGATTTCTGCTCTTTTTCCATTCTTACATTAGTTGATTAATACATGTTCTCACTAACGTGTCATTTACGAGTTACCATTACTCCTTATCCATGTCAATGTGATCGATTTGAAGACAGAGCGCAAATGAAAGAAGGCTAAGCTCAGAATCTTAAGCTGTATATTTGGGAAGTTAACATAGAATAAAATAATCTGCTAGTCTTATCCTAGCTTTTCTTAGGCAATGTCAAAATACCCTTGTACATAGAAGCACACATATTTCCTATGGGACTTGCTGCTAGCTGCTGTAGAGTTAGGTGATCTGTTACAAGATAATTTATACCCATGAAAATGAAAGAGAAACCTTTTCCTATTTTAGCCAATATTAATGCAGGTTAATGTGCTTCTTTGCTCATTTTAATTTTTTAAAGTGTATACTTCTAATGTTTTCTCTCTGACAAAGTTAGACATTAAAACATGGCTACAATTCTGCTCATGGACATATATCTATACCAGGGGTGTCAAATGTCGTCGTTACATGACATATCGGGACTTTTTTCCCTTTTGCTAAACCAGGAGTGGGCGTGGCCAGCACGTGACGCATCCGACCCAGAGGCCGGGAGTTTGACAGCCCTGATCTATACTGATATCAGGAAAGCTTTATACATAACAAAATGCCAGATTATGCATTGAAAAAGACTAACAACAGAACAAATGCAGTTACTGTAAATCCTCATTTTCTTTCACCTCAATGCAATTTTGCACATTTCTGCTGCAATTTACTTCATTTTTCATAATGATATGTTATAATTTGTACATTTGCTTGATGATGTCAGACAGATTACATGAATTTCCTCAGTGCCATTGCTCTGTAAGTCATTGAATACCCCACCCCCAATTAGTAGTTCTAATTATGTTAAGAGCATAGGTGATTAGAGCTTAATAGGCTGGTACAGGAAAAAAGATTTCAAGGGCAGCTTTTACATCTAAACAGCTCTAAAAACAATCCTTCTGAAGCTTATACAATAAATGCTTAGGAATGCTTTTTATGTTTGAGTAGTAGTCTTAATGATAATCAACAAAAGGAAAAGGAAGCTATTTTCTTGAACCAGAATAAGAAATGCTGACAAATTTTCATTTGTTGGGTTATTTTAGGTAAATGTTTATTGATGGTACACTCAATTAAGAAATTTGTCCTTGATCTTTATTTATAAATCTGATCAGCTTTTCCTAACATATTTTTAGAAAGATAGATGTAGTTTTATATATATATATATATAAATTATCCATAGTAGAATCAAACAATATTGTAAATATAAATGAAAGCTATTGTAGTGATAATTGTCTTAATCTTTCCTTGGCTAGGAACTTGTTACAAAAAGTTATATTATACAGGTAGTCCTCAATGTATGGCCACAATTGAGCTCAAACTTTATGTTGCTAAGTGAGAAATTTGCTAAGTGAATTTTGCCCCATTTTAACAACTTTTCTTGCCACATTTGTTCATTGAATCATTGCAGCTGTTAAATTAGTAACACTAATTGTTAAGTGAATCTGGTTCCCCCATTGGCTTTGCTTGGTCAGAAAGTTGCAAAAGGTGATCACATGACCCATGAGGATACTGCAACCGTCATAAATGTGGGTCAGTTCTCAAGCATCTGAATTTTGATCCACATGACCATGGGGATGTTACAGCGGTCATAAGTGTGAAAACGGTCATAAGTCACTTTTTTCAATACCGATGTAACTTCGAACGGTCATTTAAGTGAACTGTTTTTAAGTCGAGAACTTCTTGTAAATGATCTTTCCCTTCCAATAAATGGAAACTTTTGCTGAAAGCCATTAGGGCAAAATGGATGTTTTCTACCATGTGTACTTAACCACACTGTTTATGCTTGTCTTCATCTACTAATTGTTCTTCATGAGAATGCTGCTCATCTTTCGCAAGTTGGTGACCAAATGTTGGGAAATTGAGTTATTTTATTTATTTATTTATTTATTAGTGTTCTTATCTGCCGCCCTATTCCCTGAGGACTCAGGGCGGCGTACAACATTTGAAGAACAATTAAACAATATAAAATTTAAAAACAGTATTAAAAAGATTTTTTAAAAAAATTAGAATAGCTTATTTTTAAAAAGTTAGAATAGCTTAGAAGACATCTTTTAAAATAGTGGCTACTGCCCCAAAACTGTTAGTAGATTTGATCTCCCTTCATTGAAGGAAGGATTGTTTTTGTAAAAAAAATGTTTTTTTTATTCTGCATTTTGAGAGCCATTCTGAACATTCTGTTGAAATCTGCACTAGACGGTGAAGCGTAGTTTGGCGACCCTTCTTTTTTAAAAAACAAAAGCAGTTCTTATTCTCAAGAAAGCAGAGCAGCGGGAAGAAATCTGTTTCTTTGTCTAGTTCAGAGGTCTTCAAACTTGGCAACTTTAAGACATGTGGACTTCAACTCCCAGAATTCCTCGTCCAGCCATGCTGAGGAATTCTGAAGTATTCTGAGGAATTCTGAGGAATTCTGAGAATTCTGGGAGTTGAAGTCCACACGTCTTAAAGTTGCCGAGTTTGGGGATTCCTGGTCTAGTTTATCCTTGTTGTCCGTTTGTCAGTTGCTTGTGTTCACTTTCTTATTTGTAGATAAGCCTCTTCCTAAAGGCCTTGAAACATCAGCCGTGTCTGTTTCTCCTCTTCCTTCTCCTCTACCACCACCTCCTCCTAAACCTAAGCCTAAAGCTAAAAAAGCAGCCATTCCTCCAAAAAACGCTGCTGCTGCTGCTACAACTAGCCATAAAACTAATGAAGTGCCACATGCTAAAAAAAAGGGCAAACCCCCTTCCAAGCAGACCTCTGCCCCACCTGCCAAGCCAACAAGCCGCAGTGGGACTCGAGAAGCTGGTAAGTATCACATGTGGCTTTGAATCCGTGCCGCTTTATTGCTTGCTTTAAATGTTGCAGTGTCCACATTCTCTCTGTGGATAGTTATCAATAAATTGGAGTTTATGTTATCCAAATTGGATTTATGTTTATTAATTGTCCTTGTCTGTGGTTTTTCAGCTCACCTTGGCTCACAAAATCCAGTGTTGAGCCTTCAAGTCTAATAGGAAGCAATATTTCCCAGATAATTTGTGCAAAGCTGAACAAAAGCTACAGCTGCATTAAAAAAAAAACCACAAGCATATAACATTAGTTGGCTGTGAATGATTATTATTAAATCTGTTGTCTTATCCACTGTCTCCATAATGTGTGGGTGGATAACTTGGGGCTTCCTGTACAGCAGCCAGATGCAAGAGCTTATTTGGTGGTTACTGTATTAAGCTCTTTTAACCTAAAAGTGCTTGTAAGAATACTATTTATTTCCATCCCTCTCGATCAGCAAGACCTATCTGAAGATACAGTAGCATAGTAGAAAGACAGTTCTGGGATGTTGTTCTGTATAGGAGAGGAGTCCCCAGTGGATTGTACTCCGCTAAGCGTTGCCGACTACGGGAGGGGGGGCGGGAGAAGGTACTCATCTCCGTTTCCGGGGCCTTTGAGCTAGCGCTATCCGAAGACGTTTCCACATTCATATGGCCAGCATGACATCATGGAGTACTGTTACCTTCCCACTGAAATAGTACCTATTTATTTACTCACATTTGCATGCTTTTGAGCCGCTGGGTTGGCAGGAGCTAGGGTGAGGACGGGGAGCTCAACCCATCAGGCAATGCTCAAGTCTCAAACCTGGGCTTTTGACAGGTACAGAAACAGTATAAAAAAACAGTAAGCTGATTTATTATTATTTATTATTCATATCTATTTTGTAAACCATCCTTGCTTCTATCATGTCTGTACATTGCTTAATAATTTTCATTTCGCTCTTCTTGAGCTCTACACATCCATGGCTTTCTCTGCCTTATCCTTCCACTCAAGGTATCAACTCATCCTTCACATACTTAGTTTGCAGTTTGTTCCTCAATTACTCTCTATATGGCCAAACTATAATTATTTCTATCAAATACAATTTAGACTTCAATGAATTTTATAAATGGAGTTGAAAATATGCGAGTTAAAAGATAATAAAAAAATGATATGGTTCTCTTATTGTTTCTGTACTTTTGATTCTACCACAAATATTTATTAATCTTACTTTCAAAAATGCCTTAGGAATAATCAGGTTGAGAAAACACTTAGTTTGGTGTTAAAAAGTCCCAGATTTCAATAAGAAGCTCATGATTAGTATATATATACAAAATGGAAAACACATTTTGTTTTTAAGCTTATCCTAGAAAAAGATTCCACAGAGCATTTTAAGTTAGTTTTGTCCCAACAGAACAAAAAGGTTCAGTTGTACTCACTAGAAGAAACAATGAGAATGCGAGACTGGTTGCTGCTCCTTTGTTTTTCATCCCAGATCCATAAATGGGATGTACCCAAATGGCAGAAAAAGAGACGATTTCGAAAACATTAAAATCAGTCCCTTTAGGAGACGGTGGGTACACAGCTCTGCTTTCACATCTGAAAAATAAGTTTAAATTAGAATCTGTAATCAAAAAATGATCTCCAGTCCATCAACCAACCAAGAAAACAGAGATCTTTCTACTGTATTAGATTGAAGGGCAGAAACATACCTCTTTCACATTCCTTTGAATTAGCACATATTGCCTCATAGATTACTTTATTGTTCAGGTTTTTTTTTTAAACACTCTGCCAATTCTTCTGTAGTCATTGACATTCCACTTATTTAGCAAAAACGAACAACAATTTTGGCATGCTTTATTTTTCCAGCCTGCCTGCCAAATGCAAGCTCAGCAAAAGCAACCATGTTGTTCTTTGCTGATGTTTTTTTTTTTGCTTGCGCATGGAGCATGCATGCATGTTGCAGGTTATTTTAAAAATATGCTTGTTCCTTTTACTGTATTCAAGCAACAATCCAAATCAATAGACTCTTTTCATTTTAAAATGTATCTTGAATTTTAATGTCACCGGGTCATAACTATGCATATGTACACCGAAGCTTCACAACCCCCTCCCCCAAAAATGTTTGTTGGGACAATGTGCCCTTGCTGTATTAATTTCTTCATGTTTATAGTTTAAAACTTATTGTAATGCTAAGTAATTAAGAATCCTGATTGGTCCTGGTGGCCCAGCAGTGCCTAAAGCTCATCACCTATGCTTTAGTTCAGTGGTTCCCAACCTTTTTGTGATCGAGTACCACTTGGAGGTCCCGTACAGTTGCCGTGTACCACCTGGTTCCAGAGAAACTAAATTCGATCAGATATCACTTTATTTCCATAATTGTACCGTTCCTTTTTTGGCCCTGCGCATCCAGCAACTGGATTCTCGGGCCGCTGGGACCAGGTGGGTGGCGTGTGGCAACAGCTGTGTTAGGCAGTAAACATTTTTGAGAAGTAAAAAATAACTAACTAAAAATCGTTCATGACCCCGAAAGTGTTCGCGTACCACCTGGAAGGCCCTCGCTTACCACTAGTGGTACACGTACCACAGGTTGGGAACACTGCTTTAGTCAAATCATATTCCAGAGTAAGTAGAGGGGAAGAGCATTGCTATTATATTATTTACATATGCTAATATGTAATTATTTACATACTTCTACATTAGTGGTATAAGTACCATTTATTTACCTTCAGGCTCTCCATTACAGTGGTATCTTGGTACTCAACTGCTTTGAAACTGATCAAATTTGGTACTCAACACATTTTTATGTGAAAATTTTGTCCCAGTACTCATTGTTCGTTTGGTACTCAGTAGGTAAGCTAGAACTAGTCATTGTCGGCTGCCTTGTGATTCACTACATTATTCCTTATGGGGAAAAATTTGTTTGGTACTCATCATTTTTGGTACTCATAGCACCTCCCGGAACCAATTAACGATGAGTACCAAGGTACCACTGTATTAAGGATGAAAGCCTTCCTAGCAATACAAGGTAGGTCAGGTGTCAGCAACCTGCGGCTCCGGAGCCGCATGCGGCCTTTGGGCCCTCTGCTGTGGCTCCCTGTCGGGTGATCCCATCACTGGCTGGCCCCACCCTTCGCCCTCCCCTCCCAGTCACCCCTCGCCTGGCCTGAGAAGGTAAGGGTGACGGTGGGGGATGGAGAAGCGGCCAGGGCAGAGATAGGGAGAGAGGGAGGGGGAGAGAGAGGGAGGGAGAGAGAAAGAGAGAGAGAGAGATGTCAAAAGGGTTTTGTGGTTCCCAGTGTTTTTTAACAACCGGTTCTCTGCCCTAATGACCAGCTGGGTATGCATGGCTTGGGGGTCATGTGACTGGTGGAAGTGAGTGATGTTGAGTTGGCCATGCCCACCCAGGTTTTGTGGGGCTCCCGGTGTTTTCTTTTCTGTGGGAAATGGGTCCAAATGGCTCTTTGAGTGTTTAAGGTTGCAGACCCCTGAGGTAGGTTAATGCAAACCTTCTGTTACAACAAAAGGGTATGCCCTCTCGTTTCAGCTATTTCCTCTAATTTAAAGAAAGGACATGCTTCCAAATCATCATCTCCTTCTTCCACATCATCTCGCTCTAAACCTTCTAAAGAACCAACAACAAGCAAAAGCAGCACAGGGACTCCCAGGGATAAGAAGAAACATGGGAAACAGGTGACGACACGAACACCATCTGATGGGGACGTTACTTCTGCCTCCAGCACGACAGTAGAGAACTCAAAGACCAAAGTGGAACTCTTGAAAAAATCGGAAGAATCTCTCCATATTATCCCTGAAGCTGGAGACACAACCCAGAATAGCACTATGACTGTTCCTCCCCCTCCTCCTGCTGTTCCGGCTCCTCTTCCTCTATCCATCCCAACTTTGTCTCCAGGCTGTGAGCCCGCTGGCGTCTCAGGCACAGAACACGTGCCAGTTAGTATTGAAGCAGGCCCATCTGTTCCTGGCACACATTTAAACGATCTTCATATAAAAACTGAAGCAGACAGTGAAAGCTCTTCAAGCAGTGCTCTCTTAGACCACAGCCCGGAGATTGGGGGAGAAGACACAGAATGGTAAGACTACATGTTTTCAGCTAGTTTTGTAATTCTGGGATACCCATGCATTTGGGAAGATGGAGGAGCAACTCAGGTAGGCTTCTGTATACCTTGACTTTCAATTTGAACATGTATCAAAACAGGAAGATACGAGTAAATATAATTCAATTAATACTTTGAATTCTATTTTCATGCTTCTAAGCAGACAAGGAAAAGAAAATTAAAATGGCTTGGCTGGACTGATTTGATTCCATTTAAAGGTCAAATTTGTTTTCAAAGTTACAGCTCTTTTGGAGATGCTTGGAAATCTTGACAGAATAGCTCTCAGAATCTCTGCTGAAATGGCATCCTGAGAAACTATTAAAAAGGCAGGTACTAAGTGGAATCCAGCTCAGCATTCCATTTATTGAAAATAGGGTAGCAGGTTGAAAAGAAAGCTAATGGAAATAAATAACAAGCCCATTTGTGAGGCATCAAAGGAAGAATTAAGATGAGTTCAATCCCTCCCTAATCATTTACAGAACCAGTTTAGAAAACTCAGCCCTTCCCTGGTCATTTACAGAACCAGTTTAGAAAGTACCATTTCTGTTCCAGTGGTAGGGTTATTATGCATTATTAAAAGCAACTTTTCTTCATTTGTATGTTATATCTCAATAATTGTCCATCTAAGACCAGTATCAAGGATGTTCCATATGAGGAGAAATATTTACCTAAGGGAGAGTGAATAAAGATTATGAAGAAGGAAAATTGTAGTGAGTTGGATGTAAAACAGAGAAAAGGGATTGTGTTGGCTGATAACATAAATCGGGAAAAGATTGTGCATTTAAAAAATATATACAGTTTACAGCCGAGGTGGCGCAGTGGTTAAAATGCAGCATTGCAGTTCAGCAGTTCAGCTGTTCAAATCTTACCGGCTCAAGGTTGACTCAGCCTTCCATCCTTCCGAGGTGGGTAAAATGAGGACCCAGATTGTTGGGGGCAATATGCTGAACTCTGTAAACCGCTTAGAGAGGGCTGTAAAGCACTATGAAGCGGTATATAAGTCTAAGTGCTATTGCTATTGCTATCTATATCTTGCTGAATATTTCAAATGAGCACTTTAGTAGTCTGTAAGAATTGATGGAAGGTAATAAAATTATATAGGCCACTGAACAATTCAACATTGAACATCCTGACCGGATCAAAGTCGATTCAGCCTTCCATCCTTCTGAGGTCGTAAAAATGAGGACCCAGATTGAAGGGGGCAATATGCGAACTCTGTAAACCACTTAGAGAGTGCTGTAAAGCACTATGAAGTGATACACAAATCTAAGTACTAGTGCTATTGCTGAGGGGCCACAGCGGAAAAAAATTATGAAAATTGCAATAGCACTATAAAGTGGCAGCAGTTGGAATTAATTTTTCTGTAGCGTATCTGCTATTGGCAGTACTTCTGATTATAAATTACTTTAAAATTTCAGGAATGATTTTCATCAGCCTTTCCTAATCAAGTATTCTCCAGATGTATTATACTACAACTCCCAAGATTCTTAGCAAGTATGGTCAAAGGCCATACTGACTAGCATCAAGAATGAAATGGCCCACCTGAAAACCACCAGATGGAGGAAGGTTGCTTTATATGAGCTTAAAGCTGGTCAGACATATGCTTAATACTATATATGACTGATTTATGAACTTATTTTTATTTTTTAAAATTCATCTATGCCATTGTGAGAGTTAGAAATTTGCCTTCTGTTCATAAGTGGAAGATTGATTTTTAAAATTTTAAGCTTTTAATTTGAAGCATTGGATTTAAAGTAAAATTCCTAAAACTAGTAACAATTCATATTGATATGCCAGAGTATGGGAAAGATTGAAATGTGTTGAGTTTGTGGGGAGCATAGTTTTAGGTCTTATACCTTGATTTATGTTTATTTACAAATCATAAATTATTATCTGACGTATTTTTCCTGGATGGTTATATTTCATGTATGATTGGTCTTCTGTATTTGTTTTTCTAATAGTTCTGCTATCAAAGAAGATCAAGAAAAAGAAATCCCTGAGCAAACTAGTCCTCTTGTGACAGATGAACTTTCTGAAACCTCTGAAGAAAATCCAGAAATTGGGAACAGCAAAAATAATCATACCAGTGATTCGGATTCAGATGGGCCTATACTTTATACAGATGATGATGAAGATGATGATGAAGATGCAAGCAGTCAAAGTAAGAGGACTATTTTATAAGCAACTATTTGCCATTTTAAACGAAGAAATAATGCATGCTGTGCAATTTGTTTTTCTTCTGAACCAAAACATCTAGAAAAGTTTCTAAAATGGAGGTTGCCTATCGACTTGTTGCCTTCATTGGAAAGTGATTTCTCATTGCATTGGCAACAGACGCTACATACTTGTTCTAGGGTTTGAATGTCCCTATTGGAGAATTTGACCCAAGTTCTTGCTATATTGTCCTGAATAAGTAAATTGGGAAATATGTGAACTCACGAGTTCATATATTGGATGCATTTCTTGGGGCACAATGCATATTTGCAAGCCTTATTATTTGACATGTGTTTTGTATATATTCTGCTTCCCTCCTTTGGAATCTCCATCCACGAAGATGGAATCACTTAGCGTCAAAGGCTGAAAATTGGTTTCATTCACACTCTGATTATCCCACAAATGCTGCACTTTCATATTGTAGATGTGCACATAAAAGGTTTTAATTTAATGAGTCGCATCTCCATGTAGGGCTAGTAAAGCCACCACCTTTGGCTGCTGTGATTAATGTAGCTAGGAATGTAAGAATCTCCTTTATTCAAAGGACATTCTTACACTCCTAGCCACATTAATCACAGTAGCTTATTTATATGAGAGCAAAGATAAAAAGGAAATGTATACTAATACCTTAATTTTAACTTTAATATTTATGTATTAAAGGAAATGGGAATTTATGTTGAGCTGAGAGATAAAGCTACCCCTTTTTCCTTATAATCTAGCTAAGGGTGCAAAACTGGATTTCTTCAAGGCCATTGTAGTTCTCCTCTGCGTGCTGGCTGGAGGGAGGGGAGAAGGGACGGACGCCCCGTACAGCACACTGCCGGCCAAAATGGGGCATGGGGGGCTCGTTTTCAGCCTGGATGGCCACCTGCGGCATGCTGCCGGCCAAAACGGGGTGCAGGGGGACCTCATTTTCGGCCTGGATGGCCTCCTGCAGCACACTGCCGGCCATAATGGGGGGGCAGATTCTGATGTAGCTAGTGAGATTCACGTCTGCTTCTAACTGCAGAAATTCAGCCTAAAAACTGGAAAGCGCCATGAGTTCTTGTCCTGTCTTAGGCACAAAACCAGCTGGGTGACCTTGGGCCGGTCACTCTCTCCAGCCCTAGGAAGCAGCTAATAGCAAAAAACTTCTGAAATGTTGCCAAGAAAACTGCAGGGCCTTATCCAAGGCAGTTTCCAGGAGTCAACATTGACTCAAGGACACCCTCTCTATTCTGTTATCCTCCAGATTGCTAACTAGAAAATTCCTATCAAATTATTTAATAAGCATTTGGGGGGGGGGGTGGAGATTGAATGTTCTAATTCTACCTTAGTTGGCAGATGAGTTCTAAGACATTAACATATTATAAAGGAAAAGTGATTTTGATATGAACTAAAATTGCCCCACAAAAAGGGACAAAAAAGCTAGAAAGAGGTTTTTTAAATGCCTGTACTGAATGTCCAGATTGTGGCTGGATCTTGACATGCTTAAGTGTGAGCATTAATTAATTTTAAAAATTCATTCTCTATCCAGGCTCTTTAGCAAGTAAAATACATCGTAGGGATACTCTGGCAATCAAACTTGGCAACAGGCCATCCAAAAAAGAACTGGAAGATAAAAACATCTTACCGAGAACATCTGAAGAGGAGAGACAGGAACTCAGACATCAGATCGGCACAAAACTAGTGAGGTATTGGCTGGGAGAAAAAAAAAGGGAGACTAATAAAGAGGCTTCAGGCATAGGAAAAACTGTTTCTCAGCTTTTTGAATAGGTGATATGAAATAAATAAATGACCACTATGATAATTAATTTATAATCCTGCAGTTCAGTCTCATGTCTTCACACTTGTTCTGTACAAGCTAGACCGAATACCTAAGCCCCCACTCCCCATTGCAAAAAAATGATTGCAGGCAAGTTTTGCTCAATTATACAATTCACAGGTTCCTTTGATACAGCAGTTATGCTACTTGCCATGAATCCAAGATAATTTTGTCTTGAAAGAACAGATTTTTTTAAGCTGATGTGCGATATATTCCCCCCACCCCACCCTGTAACATCATCTGAACAGGGGTTTTGATTATTTCTTTTATTTCAAGTAGATATTTCCCAAAAATGCAAATCACATTTTGTAGACAGTACCATGGTATATACCGTATGTTCTGGTGTATAAGACGACTTTTTACCCCTTGAAAATCTTCTCAAAAGTCAGTATTGTATGCCAGGTACTGAAACTTCCGAGCCGGGGGGAGCTCAAAAATGGCCGCGGCTGCATCCCTGCCATTCTCCAGCCAAGTGGCCGAAGGAGCCCCGGAGCCCCGACGCTGCCCTGCGTCTCAGTCTCCTGCCGCCACCACCAGCCACAGCCTTCCCAGCAGGTGGACGTGCGAGGGAGGGACCGCAGAGCAGAGGCACCCGGCGGCTTAAGGCAAGAGGCAGGCGGGAGACGCGGGCAGGAGCCTGCTGCCACCGATGCCACTTCTGACATCCCTGCGCCTTTCGCACTGCCTGCCGGGCGCCTCTGCTCCGCGGTCCCTCCCGTGCACACCTACCTGCTGGGAAGGCTGCGGCTGGCGGTGGCGACAGGAGACTGAGACGCAGGGCAGTGTCGGGGCTCCAGGGCTCCTTCGGCTGCTTGGCTGGAGAATGGCAGGGATGCAGCCGCGGCCATTTTTGAGCTCCCCCTGGCTCGGAAGTTTCAGTACAATAGCAGCAGCAGCGGTAGCGCACGCTCTCCTTCCCTCCCATGCACGTTAACCCTGCTGGCGCCGCGGTCGGGGACTCAGTCGGTTGGCTGGAGTCCCGCGGGAGACGGCGACAGAGGCTCCTTCTTCCTCGGAGGGGAGGGGAGCAACGCACCCACCTACCTTGGTTCCACTTGGCGTCTTGGAGGAGGGCTGGGCGAGGGAGAAAGGAGCCACAGTGGGGATTGGTTTGCAGGAAGAAAGATAGAAAGAAAGAGAGAGAGGAGAGAGGGAGAGAGAGAAAGGAAAGAAAGAAAGAAAGAGGGAGGGAGGGAGAAAGAAAGGAAAGAAAGAAAGAAAGAAAAAAAGAAAAAGAAAGAAAGAAAGAAAGAAAGAAAGAAAGAAAGAAAGAAAGAAAGAAAGAAAGAAAGATGTTAGGAAGGAAGGAAGACAGAAAGAAAAAGAAAGATGGTAGGAGGGGTAGTCTTATACGGCGAGTATATCCCAAACTCTATATTTTAACTGGAAAAGTTGGGGGTCGTCTTATTATACGCCCAGTCATCTAATACACCGGAACATACGGTATTCATAAGCAAGTGCAGTTACAAAATTCATTACATGCTTAATTTATGTGAATTCTGTACACGCATCTAGTTCAGTAACACTAAATGGTAATATGCATCTATTTGCAAATCCAAATTACTCATGTTCAGCATTAAAAGTAATATGTAAAGTCATGGTATTTGGTAATTGGTATTTGAGAAATTGTTTTCGCAGTGATTTTTTCTAAACTTATGCCTTCATGAGAAACTGTTGTAACTGGGAGAAAATGTGTGTGTGTTCCTTTTTGCAGAAGGCTTAGTCAAAGGCCCACCTCTGAAGAACTAGAACAAAGAAACATCCTGAAACGTAAGCCTTTAAAACAACGCATCTAATTCTGCAATGCCAATAATGTTATATTTTGACAGTGATCACACTTCCTGGTTTTATGTATGTGAATAATTCTGCAACTTCTTTGCTAAATATAGCCAGAATATTAAACCATATATATTAGAAGAGTGTGAATGTACAATTTGCAGATGAATTCATAGAAACATAAACACTTCTGCAGAAGGCCTGCCATTTGGAGTGGCCCTCAGACAGTAAGTAGGGGGACAATAACATTTGAGAAATACAGATCCTAACATGAATATTAGATGTAAAAATCTTAGTTTCTAGTAATAAATTATGAATAAATTTATGCTATCATGCTCAGCGATTTGAACTGAGCATCCTGATCATGCATTACACAGAAAATATGTTAAATATGTTTAACTATATGTTTAACTATAACTACTTTAAATATGTAAATATTTTTAACCTTTTACAGTGTATAGACATTGTTTATTTAGCAAATTGCAAGTATGGAGTGTTAGGGCAGTAAGTTTGCTATCTTGCCAAAATTGGCTTTCTAGAAACATAATGTACCGTATTTTTCAGAGTATAAGATGCACCTTTTTCCTCCCCAAAAGTGGCTGAAAATTTGGGTGTGTCTTATACTTCGAATGTAGCTTTTTTTTCCAGCCCTAACTAGGTGCTAACAGATCTTCACAGCTCTTACCTTGCAGGCTTTTTCATTGTTACTCTCTCCAAAGAATGTTTTTACAGCCCTAAGTTTTTGCAGAATTTTTTTTCATTGCTCTACTTGCTCCGAATAAGTTTTTTTCTAGCCCTAACCAGGTGCTAACTATCTTCCCAGCTCTTACTGGCTTGTATGCTCTTTCATTGTTACTCTCTCAGAAGAAGGTTTTTTTAAGTCCTAACCAGGGGATAAAATAATGTGCTGAAGCTGACCAGACTAAGGATGCTAGCCAGATGAATACCTGGTAGGCAGATTGTTTTCCCCTATTTTCCTCCCCAAAAACTAAGATGCGTCTTATACTCCGAAAAATACGGTAGTTCTTTGTGCCAAATGAGATTAAGGATTATCATTGTTTGAAAAACTATCAGATAGAATAATTTCTGTGGCATTCCAGTAGAGTAGAGCTTTGTACCCAGATATATAAATCCCCACAGGATATGGTGGAATGTTCAGGTTGAATGTCCTGGATTATATTAAGGCACAAACCTGAATGTCAAAAGCAGATGTAGGCTGATGGAGATCATCCCAAGTAGATCAGACAGACACCTGGCATAAAATGCCAGCATTTGCTCTTCTCACAAAAGAGTGGCTCTGAAATTGCAAGCATATTTTCCTAACTCAATCTGTATTAACCACATCTTCGGTCAATCTGCTTTCAGCATTTTCATGATGTGATAAATAGTGTGGCCAATACAAAATGAGTTGGTGAGTGGCAACAGTGGGTGAATAAGTTATTTTAGCAACAGTGTAATCCGGTCCAAATGGCTTCGTTTCTATATTATCAGCATGTCATGTTGATAGGCTAGAACTAGTGATTTACTGAAACTGAGTATTTGGCACATCTACTGCACAATTTGCTACCGTCTATATACCAGATGAGATCTAACATTTAATTCATCCACCCAAAATTAATATCAAAGTTCCAAAACAGCCAAACAACAAATGCTTAAAAGTGGATAGGAATTATGTACAGAAATATAGTGATGGGCCACTATTGAGAGGTGTTCTGCTCAACTCTAACATGTAGTGAGAGATCCTAGCTCTTTAGTTCATTAATCTTGAGATTCACACGCCCAGTTTAAGGATACCTGAATGTGTCATAAATTCTCCACCTTGTCTCTGGTGGCAGCTTTCTAGATGAAAAGCAAGAGATTTACTATCCTGAATGGCAATCAATGAGGAAGATTGGGCATCTTCACTAAGCCTGTGCATTACCATTCTCTGAACAGTACAGGTTGCTGGAATTATGTAAATACACAGAGATAGTGCAAGTAAAAACAGAAGCTATGATTATATTTCTACCATTAGAGTAATGATGGACAGGAAAGTTCTTGCACAGTCAAGAGTTATCAGAAGTTGAAGACAAGCCACAGGTATGGTGGCATAGGCTAACCAATCTCAGCTTGTTTGCTTCACTCTGTTGCTTCTCTTTGTTCATTCCACTTGCTTTTTCAATAGGACGAGCATTTTTTCCTAGGTCTCAAATATATAAATATTGTCACCAGTACAGTCCTTGGAAGCTCCTACTCTTCAATTCTATAAGGCGTGAATGGTCCTTTCTAAATTGAGATAAATTTGGGAGATACCACTCATGTTCTTACCAACTTACTCAGTATATATATTTATACCATATGGCTGAAGAAAAGGCAGAAAAATTTATGCCGATCAAGGAGGATGAGAGTGAAGGGAGAAAAAGAAATGAATTTTGGAAGGTTCTCTATTTGAACCTTAGGAATAGATATTAATGGAGGCTGCCTACTCTCTGTTCCTTATCCTATGACTGATTATAGAAATGAGAAGACTAGTTTAAGAAATAAAAGAAAATGCAACTTGGAATGAATTTAAAATACAGGGTTATTCAAAAAGAATCGATTTCATGACACATTGCTTCAGTTCTCAAGCATCGTCATGTAATGAGTCAGTGACCATTTGAAAGAGGAGTTATCTAAGTTTTGAATGGCTGCCACAGGGGCGATGCAGTCGCGTTGTTCTGGCAACGTTCAGTTGTTTGTTTACCCTCAGAATGGCGAGTCCTCAGGAAAAGGCGTTCTGCGTTCTTGAGTTTGCGAAAACAAATTCGATTGTCAAGATCCCCAGACCTAACCGTGTGTGATTTTTTTCTTGTGGGGATAAGTAAAAGATCGCGTTTATATTCCACCGTTACCCACTAACCTTGATGACCTTAAACATCGAATAACAACAGCGATCAACTCAGTGGATTGTGATATGCTGATACGCGCCTGGGAGGAATTCTCTTATTGCATTGATGTTGCCCGTGCTGCAGGTGGTGGCCACATTGAGCACTTGTAAGACAGGAAATAAAAGTTAATTGTGAGTAGAATACTTGTGATTTGGCTGGAGTTTTGTATTACTTTTCCTTAATAAAATATTGCGTCATGAAATCGGTTCATTCTTTTTGAATAACCCTGTATTAATGAGGATTATTTTCCTACATTGTAACAAGTCTGTCACCTATTTATCATGCCGTAACTATGCCTATGTTTCTTCTTTCATTTGTAAATAGAAAAGAATGAAGAAGAAGAACAAGAAGCTAGAAGAGAATTGAAGCGCAGTCTCAGCCGAAAGGTAAATTAAATGTTTTGTTCAACAGAACATCCTTTGCATTCTTTCTTTATTCGTGTCAGAAACACCTACAAAGTATAGACGTATAACATTCAACACTGAGCAAATAAAATGGGTTTAAATAGCTAATAAAAATGTAGCATCTGTGAAAAGTATGTAAAGTACAGGTAGTTCTCGATTTACAACAGTTCATTTAGTGACTGTTCGAAGTGACAACGGCACTGAAAAAAGTGACTTATGACCATTTTTCACACTTATGACCGTTGCAGCATCCCTGTGCTCACGTGATTCTCATTCAGATGCTTGACAGCTGACACACATCTATGACGATTGCAGTGTCCTGGGGTCATGTGTTCCCCTTTTGCGACCTTCTGACAAGCAAAGTCAATGGGGAAACCAGATTCACTTAACAGCTGTGTCCCTAATTTAACAACGGCAGTGATTCACTTAACAAATGTGGCAGGAAAAATCGTAAAATGGAGCAAAATTCACTTAACAAATGTCTCACTTAGCAACATAAATTTTGGACTCAATTGTGGTCGTAAATTGAGGACTACCTGTAAATAGGATTAAACCTAAATGACCTTCATCTGGTATCAGGCCACATTGACAGCATTTTCTCTCGCCAGCATGAGGTCTTCCTCTGTACATGTACAGATACACATCCTTTGCATTACCAACTGATAAATGCTGGAGAAGGCCCTGGAAATTTTGTTCTCTGAGGAAAGATTGAATGAGTTGGGTGAGACATTTTAATGGGGAGAGGGAATGTTGACAGAACTATTTTCAAATGTTGGAATAGCTGTTACGTAAATAATGAGAATGAGTTCAAGGAGGAAGTGCAGCTCCAGAGTTAAAGATCTTGCTCAGAGATCAAATTAATAATTAGGAATTTCAACAACACTTAATTTCACAAGTGGCGTTACAAATGACATTGAGACGAAAATATAAACAGGCAGGGTATGTTGGTATGTTCACCTGACAATGGGTGGACATAAAAAGAGATTTGGCTGTGGTGTTACAGTTATACATACCAACTCAGATGACCTCCTACAAAATGGGGAGATCGACTAAGAAAATCCTGAGTCCCAACTGGAGCATCATTGCAGAAGGCCAAATGGAATATAAGTATGTGATGAAGTTGATCATTATCCAGATGAATAAGACAATGAAGTCAATGTATGGAATTCTTTGCTCAAGAAGATGTGGTTGTCTGAGTCCATTGATTTGACTTCTGAGAAACAAGACTAAATTCTAGGGATTTCTTACAATGCAAGATTGTCCTGAAATCAAGCAGAAGCTATGATACTTTATCAGTGAATTTCCTTCATCAACATGATTTTACCTTTGCGTTTAAATTTTTTTTATTCTATGCCCTGTCTATTTTTAATGGTGTTTGTATTAGGTCAGTGGTTCCCAAACTTTTTCAGTCCACCGCCCCCTTGGTGCTACAAACTCATCCTCACCGCCCCCCGCCCCACCCCCTCAGGTGGGCGTGGCTTAGTGATCAGGTGACCGGGTGGGCATGGCCAACTTGTAAAATGTGGTGAAACTCACTTAACAACGCTCTTGCTTAGCAACCAAAATGTTAGGCTCAATTGTGGTCATAATTCTTTCTTTCTTTCTTTCTTTCTTTCTTTCTTTCTTTCTTTCTTTCCTCCCCCTTCTTTCTTTCTTTTTCTTTCTTTCTGTCTTCCTTCCTTCCTACCATCTTTCTTTCTTCCTTCCATCTCTTTCTTTCTTTCTTTCTTCTTTCCTTTCTTCTTTCTTTCTTTCTTTCTTTCTTTCTTTCTTTCTTTCTTTCTTTCTTTCTTTCTTCCTCTCTTGCTTTCTTTCTTTCTTTTCTTCCTTCTTTCCTTATTCTCTCTCTCTCTCTCTCTCTCTGTGTGTGTGTGTGTGTGTATATATATATATATATGTATATATATATATATATATATATATATATATATATATATATATATATATATATATATATATATATATATATATATATATATATATATATGAGAGAGAGAGAGAGAGAGAGAGAGAGAGAGAGAGAGAGAGAGAGATACCTGGGAGGTTTTGAAACCGGTTCCCCCAAACTTGGTTTGTATTTGGTTGCAAAAACAAACAAACAAACACACAAGCCATTTTGGTTCCTCGCCAAGGCTGGCTCAACTGGATGACCAAACAGAGCCTGGAAAGGAAAGAAAACTGCAGAAGTGGTCAACGGAGGGGTGGGTGGGACAGATGCACATGGGGGAGGGTGTTCTCCCCCTCTCCCCCACACTGGCACATTCAAGGGGCTTCCTGGAAATACACCCCCTCCCCCATGGGAAGCGCTGGCACCCTCTGAATTGCCTTCCTTGGCACAGAGCAGTTCGGAGGACCGAGGCCGGGTGGAGGGGGGACTCCTGTACCCAGCAGGCACAGCTGGAAAGCCCCCTCCTCACCTGGTGGTGTGTCGTGCCTGCCTAAATTGCTATCCATCCAGGGGCAGGGGAAGATGGCATTGCAGGGATGAGCGAGAGCAGTGTGTTAGGTGGGCAGAGGAGGCGAGGCCGAAGGCCACATCATGAGATGGGCATGCGGAGAGGTTGCAGGGGGGGGCGCAGGAGGCTGGGCACCTGGGATCTTCAGTGGGATGGGGAAGGGGGTGGTACTGGGTGTTTGGGGTGGGCTGGGGAGTTATGATTTTTAGAAGATGAGACACACATGCACGCACAATGGCCAAGGGGAGGATTTAACTTTGGGTTGTTTGGGAGAGAAAAATAGAGGGAGGAAGGGAAGGAAGGAAAAGAAAGGAAAGGAAAGAGAAAGAAAAGAGAAAAGGAAGGAAGGAAGGAGAGGGAAGGAAATGGAAGGAGGAAGAAAGGAAGGGAGGGAGGGAGGAAAGAAAGTAGGAAGGAAAGAGAGGGAAGGAAATTAAAGGTGAAAAGGAGAGGGAAGGAGGAAAAGGAAGGGAAGGAGGGAGGGAGGAAGGGAAGGGAAGTAGGAAGGAAAAAGGGGAAAAGGGAAGGAAGGAAAGTAGGAAGGAAAAGGAAGGAGGGAAGGAAGGGAAAGAGACGGAAGGAAGGAAAGGGAAGGAACAGAGGAAGGAAAAACGGAGGGAAGGGAAGGGAAGTAGGAAGGAAAAAGGGAAGGAAAGGAAGGAAGGAAAGAAGGAGAGGAAAGGGAGGCAGGCGAAGGTGGCAGAAACTCTGGCGGGCAACTGTTCCCGATCTCCCCCCCCATCGCTATCCTCTTTCCAGACCGACTTTCCAGCCACGGCGCCTCTTGGCTGAAGGAGCGGAAAAGAGGCAGCTGCGATTTCCCCACAAGGTCTCCCTCCTCCTCCTTCCGCCCCCCAACCTGCCCCCCCAACCCAGTCCCTTTTCGCCCCCCCCAGCCCTGCCCACCACCCCCAGCCCCTGTCCGCCCCCCCAATCCCGTGTCTTACTGGTTTAACAGCTCCATGTTTCTGTCGTCTGGTCTCTAGGGAAAAAAGCTTGCAAAATACAGAAACTCTTCTCGCTGCGAGTTGTTAATTGCTCACCCTCGCGAGAAGAGTTTCTGTACTTTGCAACTTTCCAGGGGTCTCCAACCTTGGCAACTTTAAGACTTGTGGACTTCAACTCCCAGAATTCCTCAGCCAGCTTTGCTGGGAGTTGAAGTCCACAAGTCTTAAAGTTGCCAAGGTTGGAGACCAGTGCAAAGAGACCAGACGACAGACACACGGAGCTGTTAAAAGTCCAGTAAGACGCCTGTCTCGCAGCCGCCCAGTCCCCGCTGGGAAAAGAGTGGTGGGAAAAGCGGCGAGCAGGCGATTGGGTGGACATGGGTGGCGGCACGGGGACAGGACCGGCGAACCACCTACCGCCCCCCTGGCCCCTCTCACCGCCCCCGTTTCACCATTGCCTCTCACCGCCCCCCTAAGGGTTCCCACCGCCCCCTGGGGGGCGGTACCGCCCACTTTGGGAACCACTGTATTAGGTTAACCCTAACCTCCAGATTCTTTGGGAGAGAGTTTATTAAATTTGGTTCTTTGCAGCTTAGTTTGAGACCAACAGTAGCTGAACTTCAGGCACTAAGAATCTTACGATTTAATGAATATGTGGAAGCAACAGATTCACCAGATTATGATCGACGTGCTGATAAACCCTGGGCAAGATTAACACCTGCAGACAAGGTAAGTGGCATAAATCTTTCATGAATTTAATATAAGTGAGTGAATGAATGAATGAATGTATGAATGAATGACGGAAGAGCTGAAATTTTAAATACATTGTGTTTCTGTATCTCAAAATAATTCTCCATTAATTAAGATTTCATGCACCTCCAAACATTATTTCTTTTAATGTGATTGTTCTAGAATTATTTAAAAACAAGTTCTGAACAGTTATGTTCAGAAGGAACAGTGCACTAAATCTGGCTCCCTTGCCTCTGAGTAATTATTTTTCATACCATAGTATTTGTGGAATGTTGGAATATACCATGTTTCCTTGAAAATAAGACCCTGTCTTATATTTTTTTGAACCCTGAAATAAGAGGTTGGCCTTATTGCCATGCACTCAAAAGCCCGATTGGGCTTATTATCAGGGGATGTCTTATTTTGGGGAAAACAGGGTAGGTAGTCTTTTGTTTGACAACTGTGGATTCAGCTATTGTTCAGAATTACAGTGGTGCTGAATGAAGGGATTTACAACCTGGGCCTAAAGTTACAACTGTTGTATCACTACTGCACTCCACAGTCACATGATGAAAATTCAGGCACCTGGCAATTGCCCACCCCTATGACCTCCAGTATCTCTAATTAACTTAACCACTACTTGTTGGGTTTATGCCAATCACATTATGCTTCAATGTATCTTGTGTTTTGTTTGTTTCTAGTCTTGTGTTTTATATCTCTCTAGAACAGTGGTTCCCAACCTGTGGTACGTGTACCACTAGTGGTACGCGAGGGCCTTCCAGGTAGTACGCGAACACTTTCGGGGTCATGAACGATTTTTAGTTAGTTATTTTTTACTTCACAAAAATGTTTACTGCCTAACACAAGATAATCTGGCAACGATTTGCAACTGTTGCCACACGCCACCCACCTGGTCCCAGCGGCCCAAGAATCCAGTTGCTGGATGCGCGGGGCCAAAAAAGGAACGGTACAATTATGGAAATAAAGTGATATCTGATCGAATTTAGTTTCTCTGGAACCAGGTGGTACGCGGCGACTGTACGGGACCTCCAAGTGGTACTCGATCACAAAAACGTTGGGAACCACTGCTCTAGAAGATGCTGAAGTTCTAGGAAGTTCTTCTTCAGTTTGTTCTTTTGAGAGATGTAGACAGGTATTTTAGGCCTATGTGAATTGTAAAGGAAATTCTACCAGAACGATATATCAAATAACTCTGAATTATTCCTCCGCAATGGTTTGATAGATTTGAAACTCAGAGTAACTTTGGGGACCTCTCTTTATTTTGAGTAGTAATAATAAATTTTATTTTACTGTCACAGACCAAAATACAAGTGCAACAAAAAACAAAAAGAAAAAAAAATGCAATCGCAATTAACACCAGAAGTCTTGGCTAAAGGGAATTACAACGTTCTCCTCTAATAGTTACAGCTCTTAAGAAAATTTTTGAAACCTGAGAAGTAATATAGGAGGAATCAACCCCTAGACCAGTGATGGCGAACCTTTTTAGGTTCGCGTGCCAAAAAGGGGGGGGGTGCGCGCGCTAGCGCTCTCTCGCGTGCCCACACCCATTCCCTCCCCCCACGCATGCGCACAACACCCCCCCCATGCTGCCCCCTGCGCATGCGCACACACCCCCACCCCCGCGCAAAGGCCTTACCGGAGCCTGGGCCGGTAAAAAACGACGAAACGGGCAAACCGGAAGTTCGGAAAAACGCACTTCCGGTTTGCCGGTGAGCTGTTTTTCGCATTCCGGGGTTTCAGGGAGCTTCCCTGAACCCTCCGGAGTGCAAAAAACAGCTCACTGGCAAACCGGAAGTGCGTTTTTCCGCACTTCCGGTTTGCCGGTGGGCAATGCTCGCGTGCCCTCTGCTATGGCTCTGCGTGCCACCTATGGCACGCGTGCCATAGGTTCGCCACCACGGCCCTAGACAATATAAGGCCAAATTACTAGCATCATATTTTGAGTAGTAGGTTTCTCTTAATATACTTTATGGATAAGTTTGAGTGTTGCTTTTTAATTAAGCTTGAATCACTACACTGTCCAATTTCACATAGTAAAATTATATAAATAAAAATGTAAATGTTCGTTTATTCAAAATCTTAAATCTCCGAAAGTTCTTCACCGATTGCTTTGAAATTTTGACACAACGTTGCATTCGAATACGCGCGTGTTTTTATATACCTATATTATATAGATGTCTCACCTGTGGCAGGTAAAACATGCTTTTTTTGAAAAACCGCCATCTGTTGGACGTAAAAGCAACACGCTTTACTAAATATTTTGCAGGACAAATTTCATTGCCTCATAACTTTTGCAATTTAGTGACGTCAAAAGAAGAATTGGTTGAAAAAGTATTTCCCAATATTCAAACCAATTATAAGAATCACGATTGGCTGAGTGAACGAGCTATTCTTGCGGCCAAGAACAAAGACATCTACGAACTTAACAATATTATTCACTCTAACATTCAAAGCGAGGCAGTCACATACAAGTCCGTTGACACTGTTGTGGAAGCAGATGAAGTGGTTAATTATCCAACAGAATTTTTGAATTCACTTGATCTTCCAGGGATGCCACCGCATGTACTGCAATTGAAAATCGGCGTGCCAATTATCATGCTGCAAAATATCAACCAGCCAAAGCTTTGCAACGGCATGCGGCTTGCAGTAAAAAAATTAATGGCCAATGCCGATTTGAATCAGAAAATCCTTTCCCAAAATATACATAAAAAGCAGCCCAATTATTACCTATAAACTAGATTTGCGGTAGGGAGAGGGAGAGGGAGAGGGGGGAGAGAGAGAAAGCGAGGGAAAGAGGGAGGGAGAGGGGGGAGGGAGGGAAAGAGAGGAAGGGAGGGAAAGAGGGAGGGACGGGGGGGAGAGAGGGAGAAATGGAGGGAAAGAGGGGGGAGAGGTTGTGTGTGTGTGTGTGATTTCAAATCATGGCGGATATGCCATTTCAATTTAAGAGATTGCAATTCCCAATTCAATTGGCGTTTGCAATCACCATCAACAAAGCTCAGGGCCAATGTTTAGAATAGTGCGGTTTAGATCTAGACACGGATTGCTTCTCACATGGACAATTATATGTTGCGTGTTCTAGAGTCGGCAAACCAGACAATCTCTATATCTGTACAGACAATGGAACAACAAAAATATTGTATACCCACAAGCATTGTGAAATTAAACATATTAGAAATGTGCGCTTTCTCTTTTCTTTCTTCTCCATTTAACTAGACTAAGCCACAGCAACGTGTGGCCGGGTACAGCTAGTATTCTATATAAAGTAAATATAGAATCACATATATAAATTGAACAAACAAATAAAACTTTATGATATAAGAAGAGAAACAAGTTAGGTAACAAGAGTAAGTATTAAAAGGGGATGCAAACTATTATCCTTTAGAGCTAGCTCCCATAAACCCTTAGAAATTTAGCCAATGGTTAGGGCAGTGATGAAGAACCTTTTTTGGCTTGTATGCCAAAAGGGTGCGCGTTAGCGCATGCGCACCCACAACAATGCCCTCCCCCCACGCATGCGTACAACCCCTGCGCTGCCCCCCCCACGCATGCGCACAACCTCCCCCCCCACTGCCTCCCACGCATGCGCACACGCCTCACTGAAGCCTCTGGACTCCTGAAGCCTGGGGATGGCAAAAATGGGCCAACGGGCCAACCGGAAGTTCGGAAACCTGAAGCCTGGAGAGAGAGAAGATGGCCGAAAATCAACTGGCCAGCGCGCACATGCGCGCTGGAGCTGACATAAGGCAATGCCTCGTGTGCCCTCAGATATGGCTCCGCATGCCACCTGTGGCACATGTGCCATAAGTTCGCCATCACTGGGTTAGGGATTATGAAATTTGGCTCACAAAATGTATTTTGCCACGTTTTTGAGATTGACCACTTTGTTACATTGTAGGTATTTATGTATTTCCATTTAAGAAAATCTGAGTTTACATTTGTATTTTCTTTCATCAGGCAGCAATACGGAAAGAATTGAATGAATTCAAAAGCACAGAAATGGAAGTACATGAAGAAAGTAGACAGTTTACAAGGTAAGAAAGAAAGCAAATTCTTTTAAAACAAGTTGCTTCTGAACTCTTCAGATCATTTATTATTTATTGAGCTGAAGAGATAACTTTTCTCCATACATTAAGGAAAAAAAACAACAGACTTGAATATGCTTTTGAAATATGGATTTAATCCATTTTATAAAGAAAGTGGTATGTATGGTATGGGTATTGTGTGGATGTTTTAGCATTTGGAATTTGAATATTTGAACTTTACAATTGTTCTGATCTTGTATCTTGAGGATGATGAGAAAAAAAATTAAAACATTTTATTTCTCACCTTCAGGTTTCATCGTCCTTAAGTGTTGAAAATACTCTGCTGTTGAGCACAACTATCTTTCCTGAGGAAAGTCCTCCATCTTGAAGCCCAGAGTACATCACACCTGAAATGTCTGCAGCACCTTAAAACCTGAAGTTACTCTATGTTGTGGGTCCTCGTTTAACAAAAAGAGACAGCTAGAAGAGATACAGAAAATAATATAAAAATGGCCATGTAATATGAACGTTTACTATTTTGTTTTGAATAGAAAATCTTACTGTTTTTTCCTTACCAACAATTAACTGGGGTGAACAGAAAATGACTATTGACAGGAAAGAAGCACAATCCATTTTCAAATAGAATGGGAACAGACATAGCTGAACTATTATTTGTGGGCCAACTGATATACTTAGAATTAAAAAAAATTATTCACGGAAGTAAGTTTATATTATATTAAGAGACTGGGTTACTACAGCAACATGAAAAACCAGGAATGTGAACAATTCTCTTTCTGTCTTCCAGAATGTCTTTTTTGGAGAATTGCCAACTCTACTTCTCATAAATAGTACAGGAATTTGATGTAATATGTGAATTTGGCAGTAATTAGTACAATTCACAGTTATGTTTATAATTGTATGATTATGACCTCTAAAATGTCCATTGGGGGTTGCAGTTTTGAGTACAACTAGATTATATGAGTTGTACAACATTAAAACCGCTAAGTGTATCTTTATTATTTCGGACTGCAACACAAATTCCTTTTTTTTTAATCTGATAAATTTAACAGAAGCACCAAGAGGTCTCTGTAATCATGAATCAATTGAAAAATACGTTTAGAAAATAAAAAAAAATTGAGACAATAAGAATGCTGTGAAAAGAACTGATAATCTTTCATCTTGCTTGATCAGACAATAGTGATAATCAGATTTTCAAGCCAAACTCAAAAGTCAACAAAGATGAAATACACATGGACACTTTCCCTCCATTTTGATAGTTGAGCTATATTTAATTGGTCCTTAAATCAGTAAGAACAATGTAAGATTAAGAGGATGATTTATGTTGAAATCAGGATTTATTTCTATCAGAATAGGAAAGGTCATGACAGTAGGGGTTTTTTTGGGGGGGGAAGGGGGCTGGCAAATAACATAGAATAAATTTGCATTACATTGCTATGTTTGGAACTACAGTAAATCTTCGTTGTAACAAACTAATGGGATAGAAGAGGGTGTCCTTTACACTGAAATGGCTGTTCAAAGGCACATGGGAGTTTATGCACAAGTAAAAATGTCAATATACATATGCACAACGGCAAGTGGATTTTTGTTGAATCTGAACCATATCCAATTAGTTTGAAGTTCGACTGCATTTGCAAATAAAACTCTTACAGACACAAGTCTTCCCGGCTTGAGCGCATCACCTGCACATGGATGGATTCCTACCATAACAGTGCTTTGTTTCCCTTTCCTTTGCTTCTTTGACATCACACCAGTCAGCCTGGGGAATGGGAGCCTTGCCCACATTTATTTTTGTTCAATCTATCCTTCCACTGTGGAGAAGAGGGACAATGGGGATGTCCAAAAGGAATAGTTTTTTCTGTTCCCCAAAGAACCTGTTGCACTGAACATCTCCATGCTAAGGAAGCAAAGGGACAAAGCAGAACACTATTATATGACAGAAAGATCCCTCATCACAGAGTCAGGGAACACACACCAACTCTTATTAACCTAGAATTTGAAATATGTCTTGATATTCAGTGTTGCAGTTTAGTAGCATTTGGAATTATTCGGGTTTTGTCCTTTGCCTTAGCAAGTTGATGGCACGCTTTAATGGGAAAAGGACTTGCTGCTGTAGACATCTATTAAATCCTCCTTTAGGACCATGAGAAAACTACCAAAAGGGGCTTCAAACTTACAGCCTTTGTTGTGTGTGTGTGGTTATGTGGAGCAAATGGTGGGTCCACTTTTATATTACCTTGTAACTGTATTTGTGAATATCCAATTAGTATAACAGTAAAAGGTGGAGTGCTTTATTATGTTGGTCCTAAATATGGCGGCTTATTATAAGCCGATGACATTGTTTACACTAAAAATTGTCTTATATTAGCACTTATTTATCCTTTTAATGTACACAGTAAAGCTTAAGGACCTGAAATACACAAGGGCATGTACTGCAGTATTACAATATATGTGTATTATTTATCCTTTTTAAAGTCTGTACATACTACCATTTATTTTTGTCCATGTGTTCTCTTTAGTTCCTAATGATAAAAGATATGTATTTTTTTCAGCAATAAATGATCTCTGTCATGATTTTTTAACGTCAGAACTTTTATTCCTTCCTTTTAATTGAGAAATTAAAAATTTATCAATTACTTTAGATGTGTGTACTTAAAAATAAGACCTACTGAGTTAACCGGGAGCCTATGTAAATGTATACAGCATTATGCTCTAAAAAATTTTTAAACAACCTAAGTATGACTGATTTAACACAACAAATGCTGTTCAAACAGGACTATTTGTAACAAGAAACTGAAGATTCGAACTAGGCTTAAGAAGATTAAAATAAAATAATTAGGGGAGGGGCTTCCAGATAATCTGTGTTAGTTTTGAGGATGGTCAATGTGGCAGATTTTCTTTTGAGAGAGGAAGTTAAGCAGGATCAGGATAGATTATGTGGATGAAAACTTCCAGATAATTTCAAGGCTGTAGTTTAGAAGTTAAACGATCTTGAAGAACATATTTTTTTCTGCATTGCTGCCAAGAAAACCATGGATGTGTCCACATAGTCTTTATTGGCTACTTTATTTGGACAGAAAAAATCCAGATAACCGCTGGTACCATAGATCTTTTTTGCCTTTCTGGTGTCATCTTGTGATTATCCAAATGTTTGCAGATTTTATAGATGGTTTCAGATATGGTACCTTTAATAGTTCCAGGAAATGAAAATGAAAAGATTCCTTCGTGTTTGGATGTTTGCTTGCACTTATTTCATTAGCCAACTATGTTGAAGATAGTGTTGATAGTATTAATTTGTCCTCTCTAGTTGTTCCTTGTTCCAAGATCAGAGAGCAACAAGGACTCTATAGTTCGACCCGGAAGTACATATAGTGTTCTTCTATTGGAATCAAATGAGTTATTCTCCATTTTTCATTTTTTTTGACAAGTTACAAAAATATAGTTATACAGCCCCATCCACAGACTAGCCATATATTTTAACTTAGACTATTGTGCAATTCTGGAGGACTTTTAAAACTTCTTTGAATTGTAATATCCAATTTTAACAAATTTTGGTTGTGATATAAAGATAAACAATTAAGAATTAGTGCCTTCCCTCTTTCTTTTTTATTGCTTTTATTTCATCTTTTTACACTGTAATGTTTGAAGGCAGATACAATCTGAGATCCTGTCTGGTCTAAAAGCAGGAATATATATAAGCAACCTAGTTTGATGTTAATATTGTAAAGCAAGGAACTCCTGTAAATTTTCAAACTCATAGTTTAACTTTTTAAAGTTACTTTTAACTTTAGAAGTTCTTTACACATAGGCCATATATCTACTATGTAAGTCACCTCTAGGCAAGATGAGTGACATGTAAGTTTACTAAATAAATAATAAAGATCACTTTAGTGCAGTTAAACTCAAAAACAAAACAAAAACAGATCATGACATAAACTTTTTTCATTCTTTGACAAAGTAACTAAATTATAGTGGGCCAGGAAAATTTGTGGACATAGTATATATTTGACTTCAGTGAGGCATTTGACAAGGTAGACCACAGTTTACTTCTTTGTAAGATAGAAACATATGGAATAAATAACATCACCACCAGATGGATTCATAACTGGCTGACCAACCACACTCAATGTGTGGTCCTCATTGGAATTACATCTACGTGGAGGGAAGCATGCAGTGGAATACCACAAGGCTCTGTCTTGGGCCCAGTAAGTTTTCAATATCTTCATAAACGATTTAAATGAAGGGATAGAAAGGGAATTCATCAAATTTGCAGGCAACACCAATCTGGAGGAAATATCAAACACTTTAGAAGATAGACTCAAGATCCAGAAGGATCTTGACAAGACTTGAACATTGAGTCCTAGCCAACACAATACAATTCAGTGATGAGAAAAATAAGATTGTATACTTAGGCAAGAAAAGCCAAATGCACAGGTATAGAATAGGTGATACCTGGCTTAACAGCAGTAACTCTGAGGGGAATCTAGGAGTCCTAGTGAACAATAATTTAATCCAGCAGTGTGATGCTGTTGCCCAAAAAGCCAATGCAGTCCTACGCTGCACCCACAGAAGGACAGCATCAGGATCATGTGAAGTGTTAGTACCACTTTATGCTGCACTGGTAAGGCCACACTTGGAATACTGCATCCAGTTTTGGTCACAATACAAAAAAATACGTTGAGACTCAGAAACTGAGCACAGAGAAGAGAACAAAGAAAAATATAGAGGACAGGAGGCTAAAGCATAGGTTAAAGAATTGCAGGAACTGGGTATGACTAGTCTAACAAAGAGAAAGACTCAGTGTGACAAAATAGCAATCTTCCAATATTTGAGAGGCTGTCACAGAGACAAAGGGGTTTATTTATTTATTTATTAGTGAGACATACCGCCTCATAATGCAAGCACTCTCTAAGCGGTTTACACCAGTAAGCAATGTATATTTACATTGCCCCCAACAATCTGGGTCCTCATTTTACCTACCTCAGAAGGATGGAAGGCTGAGTCAACCCTGAGCTGGTGAGATTTGAACAGCTGAACTGCTGATCACAGTCAGCTAAAGTAGCCTGCAGTACTGCACTCTAACTGCTGCACCACCTTGGCTCTTGACCTATCCTCCAAAGCACCTGAGAGGACAAGAAGTAACAGATGGGGAACAGTGGTGGGTTCCTACCAGTGCTGTCCGGTGCGTAGCTCCAGTAGGGAGCGGCCGATTGTGCAATTTGCACACGGCCGCTCCGGTGCCGTCTTCGCCGGTCCATTGCGCGCATCGTCATCTTTTTAAAAGAATTTTTGGGCCTTTTTGCTTCTACGCATGCATGGAAGCAAAATCTCGCCGAAATCTCACTCGCGTGCATGTCCCTGTGAGAGATTTCAGCAAGATTTTGCTTCCGCGCATGCGTAGAAGCAAAATCACGCGAGGGGGCGCGCACGTAGCAACCGCGCGCGCACATGAAACATGGAGATGCGCGTGCAGCGCACCGGTATCGGTAAGTGAGCAACCCGCCCCTGATGGGGAAGCTTTACAAAGAGAGATCCAAACCTAGAATTAAGTAGAAATTTCCTGTCAGTGAGAACAATGGGTGAAATGGCTTGGCTTCAGAAGTAGTGGGTGCTCCATCACTGGAGGTTTTTAAAGAAGAGACTAGACAGCCATTTGTTGGGATTGTCTATGGAGATTCTCAGTCATCTAGGTCAGTGCTCCCCAACCAGTGTGCTGCGGCACACTGGTGTGCCGTGAGGCCATGCCAAGTGTGCCGCGGCAAAAGCTCGCGTCATTCAGGGGTGGCCAAACCGTGGCGCATGCACCAAATGTGGCGCATTGGATGATTGCAAGTGGCGCATTGCAATCATCCAATGGCTGACGCCTCTCCCGCCTGCGTGACTTGCTGTCTTTTAAAACTCAAGCCGCCTCGGCTTGAGTTTTAAAAGACAGCAAGACGAGGGCGGGAGAGGCAGTTCTGGTCATTAAGCCTGCTGGCTGCTGCAGCAAGGCTTAATGAGCAGACCTGCTGCCCTGGACACAACAGAGAGGAACGCGAGGAGGAGGTACCGGGGCATGTCCCAGGTAGGACACGCGTCTCGCGCTGGGGGTTGGCAGGACAGGTGGGGCAGGACTGGCGGGCAGGACGGGGCGCGCGTCCTACCTGGGACTTTTCCCGGTAGCTCCAGTCGCGTTCCTTGCTAATAGCGTCCAGAGCAGAGCAGCCCCTTCCAAAAGATAACATCTCGCGAGATGTTATCTTTTGGAAGGGGCTGCTCTGCTCTGGACGCTATTACGGTAGCAAGGAACGCGACTGGAGCTACCGGGAAAAGTCTCAGGTAGGACACACGTCTCGCGCTGGGGGTTGGCAGGGCAGGCGGGGCAGGACTGGCGGGCGGGACGGGGTGCGTGTCCTACCTTGGACTTTTCCCGGTAGCTCCAGTCATGGGCTGGCTTGATTTGAGGCTTGGCAGGGGGGCGTGGCGGGGTGGGGCGCGAGTCCTCTTCCCTGCCGCTTCTGTTTGTGGAAGCTGAAGAGCCTTACCGGTAGTTTGGGAGAAAGAAAGAAAGAAAGTTTTTTGCTGCTTTCCTTCAGTGCACTCAAAAGCAGAAGCAGCAAAAAACTTTCTTTCTCCCAAACTACCAGTAAGGCTCTTCAGCTTCCACATACAGCCTGGAAAGCAGTCTCACGCGTCTCGTGCTAGGGCTGGCTTGATTTGGGGCTTGGCATGGCACGAGTGAGGAAGGCGCCGGCAAGAGGCGGAGCCGAAAGGGAGGGCGACAGGGTTGTCTGCTTCTTAAGCCAGCAAACTTCCTTGTCGCCGAGCTCCGCCTCTTGCCAACGCCTCCTCACTTGCTGGATTGACTCACCTGCTCTGGGCTGCCTTGGGCGGCTTGAGTTATAAAAGACAGCAAAACGCGGGCGGGAGAGGCAGGTCTTGCTCATTAAGCCTCACTGGCCGCTGCAGTGAGGCTTAATGAGCAAGACCTGCCTCTCCCGCCCACGTTTTGCTTTCTTTTAAAACTCAAGCCGAAGAAGCAGGTGGGGGAAGCGGCCCCTGGCCGCTTCCCCCGCCCACCTGGATGCCGCCATTTGCGGTCTTTTGCCCTCTGCGCATGTGCACAGCATTCTGCGCATGCGCAGAGGGCAAAACTCAAATGGCGGCATCCAGGAGGGCCCACCCACCGGGACGCCTGGGCCAATTGGCGCATGGTATCATTAAGGTTGGCCACCACTGGTACCTAATTATCAAATAAAATAATAAATCAAGTAATTCTGTTATGCCCAGTTGGACATTCCTATACTATTATACTCTTCAAAAAGATATTTTGAAGATTATATTTGTTTTTTATCCAATTTTTGTATGTGGTGTGCCGTGGAATTTTGGGAGAGGCTATGGTGTGCCGAGGGTGACAAAAGGTTGGGGAGCACTGATCTAGGTCACAAGTGTCCCAAAGGTGTTTTTTTCAAGAGGCAACTGGACTTTCTGGGTTTTCTTTGAAGATGTTTCACTTCTCATCCAAGAAGCTTCTTCAGCTCTAGTTGGATGATGGGAAATGGAAGCATCTTGCCAGAGCCGAAGAAGCTTCTTGGAGGAGAAGCGAAACGTCTTCAAATAAAAACCAGAAAGTCCAGTTGCCTCTTGAAAAAGTACTTTTGGGATTTGTTCCGTTGGTACAGTCTCTCCTGCTTCATCAGGCGATTGGACTAGAAGACCTCTAAGGTCCCTTGCAACTCTGTTTTGTAATTCAGTATTACAAACTAAGATTTATAGTGCTTTAATACTCTTTCACATAGTGACGAACATCACTCAGAGCAGGCAGAATAGACATCAATGACGAACATCACTCAGAACAGGCAAGCTGCAATCAACAAAAGATCACGTGAAACGAACGATGCATCTCACCTTTATGGTCACTTCCGGTATACCAAAGGGTTTTTCTATAAAGAGACATCACTCTATGATATCAACTATGCCGCTCTAGCCCTTTCTAAGCCGTTGCTCTTTTCTACCAATACTTCCGCTGGAAAAGGGAGAGCGCATTGTTGAGGCTTATGGTTTTGTTGGGATCATTCTCGGCATGAACACGTTATTATTGCATGGAAAGAAAACTATACTCCATTCTCTGTTGACGATATTTCTAGCGCTGTTGGAGATGAAGCAGCCAATTTATTTGCTTGCCACCCTTTCCAACAATAATTGGTATATTCCAAGATGGCTAGAAGCGCACCAACGAGATCGGAAACGAAGAGCGACAACTTCGGAAGACCGATCCCTTTCCGGAACCGGAAAAAAACGGGAAGTAGTAAAGCTCGTTAGGTGTGGAGTTGTCTGTTTGGGAACGTGGCTCGCGAGTTCAGTGGATCATTCGGCGCTTGACGGTCATTAGCGTCGGAGGCTCGCACAATGGTGAGCGGTGCGTGAAGTTTAGGCTTGAGCAGGCTGGCAGTCTTGGGCTGCTGTTGTCAGTTCTCCCACCCTTTATGGAGGAAGATGGATAATCTGGGAAAGAAATGGAGGGAAATGTTAGGGAATTCTTCCCATTGACATTGATAGAAATGGTAGAGTCTCCTGCCTGGGCGGGGGGGTTGGGGGTTGGAATAGATGGCCTTACAAGGTCCCTTCCAACTCTGTTAATCTGACTATCTGACAAGTGGCAGAGCATTTATGAACTTGCCGTAACTTTCGGGGGGGGGGCATTTCGGGATGGGTGAAATCCAGCGAAATCCAAATCAAGGCACCAGCACGTTCAGGCACCTGCACAGATGCCCTGTAATACCATGCAGGCATTGAATCTGAGGCTGCATTACTAAGAAATGCAGCTAATTGAAATATGCAGCTGTGCTGAATGGACAGTTAATGAAAATGGCATGGAATCAAGAACAGCTTGCCATTTGAAAACTTACAATTAAAAAAAATGATATATGACCAGATCAATTAGGATTTTGCCCAGCAGGAAGCCTCCCACGAAAATCCAAGTGGTGACAGAGTCTGGATGCTACACATATTTTATGGCCTCACATAGCAACATTGAAAATCTTAACTGTTTTTAGGTTTGTGGGATATAATTTCCTATGAATAGGTAAGTTTTTTCCAAATTATGTGAAGCCGTTAAATATGTGTAGCTTCCACAATCTGTCACCACTTGGATATCTGCGTGAGGTACCTACCTGGTAAAGGTAGCTGCAAATTGCATGGGATATGGGACTTGACAAGGAAAAAGTAATCATGACTATCCTCTCCTATCTTCTTTCATGAAGATTGGAGTAACTGTGACATTTAGAAGTATTTGTTCACCTTACTTTCCTAGATGCTGTTAGGGTGGTCAGATTATTATCCTAAAGGCATTGTGTTGGTTGCTGATTTGTTTCCTGATGAGATATAAATTATTTAGTACTTTTAAAATCTAAATGGTTTATGTTAGGATTAACTGAGCAAATGTCTCCTTTATAATTTCCATTGTTCCCCCTCCCCGATATGCTGGGATTATCTGTGATGATTTACCTGCTATGAAGGTTGCCTCTTGGCAACCTGAAGTTCAGTCTTCTCTGTATCAAGTTTACCGGAACTGTGGAATCTAACTTCATTGTCTGTATGTTAGGAAGGCCTTAAAACAAAACTTTTAGGGAAAAGTCCTTTTTATTTTAATTATTGTCTGTGGCTTTGATTTGGTTTTATGCTTTTTATTATACACTGAAGAGATATTTCGGTAGTATGCAGTATATAAAGTCAAGTAACTTGAGAATCATCTAGATCTCCTGAAAGAGATAAGAATAAAACTTACCGTATCAATGGGAAAAACATTCAGTATGGAAATTCTCTGCAATGGGATGATCCAAACATATCTGTTTAGATGTCTAGAGCAGACATCTAGAGCAGACATCAGAAGATGTCTAGAGCACTACAAACTACTCTGTTCTGGACAACTCTGGAAGAAGACAAACCATCCCAACAAAGCTCAAATCAATCTATTCTGGTTACATTTTAAACACATTTTAAAAAGCTAAAAGAATTTGAAATACTTAGTATACATCAGTTAACTAAATAAAGATGAAACAGATTTGTTTATTTATTTGGTCTGTGTGGTTTCCCAGATCAAAGTAATGTGACTGTGCAGCATTAAAAATCTTTATTTTTTTACAATTATTTTCCTAGGGAGGATTTGAATAACCCATTTAGGTAGTTAAGCAGTGAAACCCTTCTCAGTTTTGTTCCATTTTCAGAGAACTCTCTCTTGTTTTGTAGCCTCACAGACGGAAAAAACCTTTCATAGAAAAGAAAAAAGCGGTAACATTTCATGTAGTGCACAGAAGTCAGAAGGACCCTTTGACGGCGGATGATAGTGCACCTCAGAGAGTTCTGTTGCCTACATTAAAGGTAATAAGAAATGACAAAGCTGAAGAAAAGCAGGCTAATGCTTACTTCAGATGAAAGGGTGGGGAAGGGCTATTCTGCCTATGGATGGACTTTCAGGAGACACTTGAGTTGACCATTGTGGGGAAATGATGGTGCAGAAAAAATGTCAAGACTCTCCATATGTCCTTTCTAATAGAGGAATTCTGAATTCTCTGAGTATCAACATTGCCACAAAGATGTGTAGAAAGTAATTGGAACCATTATGCTTTTTCCCCCTTCTGTTTGACAGCAACATTAGCTAAATTCATTAATTTCCTCCTTCAATGCCTTTAGAAAAATGATGAAAAAAGAAAAGAAGAACAGCGGAAATATGGAGTGTTCTTTGATGATGATTACAATTACTTGCAACATTTGAAAGAAGCTTCGGGACCTTCTGAACTTGTTCCATCAAGCTTCCCAAATCAAGGCAGAATTGTAGTGTCTACAGAAGGGGAGGTAGAAGATGAAATTCAACATATTCCGGTAAGTAAAAATATTCTTGGCTGCTTTGGTGGTATTTCCTATAATTACCATTATGTATGTTCAAATCAAACTAGTAGTACTTCTTAAATTTAAAGTTTAAATTTTTAAACAATGTTTTGGATGTTCGCATAACTTTTTCAATCACCCGTTGAATTCTTTTATGATAGATCTAAAAACGACCTCACTTTGATTCATTAGTGCTGCTAATAAAATCATTGATAGCATTCCAAAAAAATTTATTATGGGACATGAACAGATTTATGCATTGTGTCAAATGAAAAGTATATGCTAGAAACTCAGTTGAGGATACTTGGTCTCTTGAACATTTTAAAAGAAAATGCTACATATTCTTTGTTCTTTAGGCTCCCACCATTAATCTGCCCTCCTCAGTATTTGCATCAGAATTTGAAGAAGATGTGGGACTATTAAACAAAGCTGCTCCTGTTCCAGGTACTTCATTTACACTACGTTTTTTATGTGAACGTATATTTCGATGTGTAAAATGAAACTTTTTCCTCAAAAATTTTTTAATCTGTCTTTCACATTATTAGTGATTGAGGAATTCTATTACTGTCCTAATCTGTAAAAAGAGATAAATCATAAGGGTTTCATAAGATAACTGTTGTTTGCCTTGATGGATACCTTGTGCCACTGAGGCAACACACATTATTTTCATCAAGGCAAGAAGACAACACTGTTCTTCCATTCAATTTTTTCAGTCTGAAAAATTTCTGAAAAATTCTCAGGTTTGATCTGAGGGTAACAAGAGAAAGTAATTTTCTAACTAATTGCTGTTGTGAATTATTTTTTTCTGTTTGGTAAATAACTTGTGTTCAGGAAAACTGAAAGTTCTGAGAAATTACTTAATCCTGTCAAAACTGCTTTTTTAATGTGGTCTTTTGTCTAACAATAGGGCCTAGACCGGATCTTGATCCCGACATTATTGCAGCACTAGATGATGACTTTGATTTTGACAATCCAGATAATCTTCTTGAAGATGACTTCATCTTAACAGCTAATAAACCTGGAAGTCTAGAACAGGAGAAAGAACTCTCTTGGTAATGGAATGAAAAACATACAACTATATTTTTATTATCTTACTCAGTTTACTACTGGGGAGGGAATCCCAATAGTGGGTGTATCAAAATTATTCGACTCTTTATACCTTTATCAGGTATTGATTGATTACTATTTCATTCTTGGTTACACTGTACAATAGTACATGAAAAATCATGAACTATTAATCAGCATACTAGTAAAATGAAGTGTAAATCTAAGGATGCCAATTAACATATATGCTATTACCAGCTTATCTGAAGATGAAGATGCATGGGAAGATGTGGAGGAGGAAGAGGATGGAGAAGATTTTCAAAGTGATGAATATGATTCTGAGGGTCCTTTGTCAGATGACAGTGATTTTAAAGGGAAGATGAAAGAATTTCTCTTCATGGAAGAAGAGACCAAGAGCCGTTTCACAGAGTATTCCATGACCTCTTCAGTCATGAAAAGAAATGAACAACTGACACTTCTGGATGAAAGATTTGAGAAGGTGAAATAAACTTACAACAGTTATTGTAATTATTGGCATATATTTGGAAAATATTACTTAATTTTAATTCTGATCTCTTAACACTCCTTGTATGTAAAACTATTGCTCTATTAATGTGCTTTTCCTTAAGAATTTTAAGGAGTTTTATAATACTGCATCTTATGCTATGACTTACCTTGACTTGTACCTTATTTTTTGTCTAAAAGAAGTTAGTTTTTAACACTTTAATATTTGCCACTGATTATGATTTTAGATATTTATTGTTTTAGTTTTGTTGTATGCCATTCAGAATCACCTGTTTGTGAGATAGGAGGCTATATAAATTAGACAGAAAGATAAACTGGGATAACAGTAACTTGTTTCATGAGCTTTTTTCATCAATGGAAAATGGTTATATAAAGGGGAGGGAATGTAAAATTGTCCTCAAATACATTTTAAATTTGTGTAAGGGTTGTGCTTTAAGTTTGTTATTGAAAGCATATGGAATTGATTTAAATACGATAATTTTTTTTCACATTTAGTTTTTCGAACAATTTGATGATGATGAAATTGGACCACTGGATAATGCTGAATTAGAAGGTTTCATCCAAAGTGACAGTGCTCGATTACAGGAAGTTTTGAATGACTACTTCAGAGAGAAAGCAAAGGAGTATGTAAAGTGTTCTTATTGGGTAGTATGCTTCTTAGAAAATTTCTGCGTATCTATTAAACAGTGAGCAGTTTATAGAATGAACAGTAATATTACTAATGGCAAACCAGTGGTTTAAAACATAATTAACTCAGTCCTTAAAAAGTTTAACTAGGATATATTGCCTCATGCCCAAACAGCAGTGTAGGCTTCTGCCAAGCCTTTCTTCTCTCTGTAGAGGTTGAGCAATGATCGTTGTAGGTGGCATGAGCTTCATCTTTTCTGTTAATGCTAAGAGGAGGGAATTTTTTAATTACTGGTATCTTTTTATATTGATCTCTAGTAAAACATCTGGTGATAAAATATATTTCTTTAATAATTCATATGGCTGTGGTACATTTGGGGAAAGAACCCAGTTAAGACTTTGGTTATATCTGGATTGATTACTGATTACAATGTTAACAGGTCTATGAACCGGTTGTTTAGCAACAAGTCTAAGTTACAATATCCTTTTCAAAAGATACTTATTTATTTATTTATTTATTTATTTGGTGTTTCTTATATGCCGCCCAACTCCCGGAGGACTCCGGGCGGCGTACAACAGAAAAAATACAAGAAACCAATATAAATAAGCATTAAAACAGATATAAAAATTAAAACCGTAATCTTAAAAGCATCAATATCCATTCAACTTCATACATACTTGGGGGTGAGCTCAAATGGATTATGCTCTACCCCCTGCCTGCAGGAAAAGCCATGTCTTAACAGCTTTCCGGAAGGCCAGTAGGGTGGGGATAGTTCGGGTCTCTGGGGGAAGTTGGTTCCAGAGCACGGGGCCTGCCACAGAGAAGACTCTCCCCCTAGGGCCCGCCAGGCGACATTGCTTAGCCGATGGGACCTGGAGGAGGCCAACTCTGTGGGCCCTAACCGGTCGAAGTGAAGTGTGAGGCAGAATGCGGTCCCGGAGATAACCTGGTCCTAAGCCATGAAGGGCTTTAAAGATGGTGATCAACACCTTGAATTGGACCCGGAGACCGATGGGCAACCAGTGCAGCTGGCGGAGTACAGGTGTCACGTGGGTGTACCTTGGCACACCCACCACAGCACGCGCAGCCGCATTTTGCACCAGCTGAAGTCTCCGGATACTCTTCAAGGGTAGCCCCATGTAGAGCGCATTGCAGTAGTCCAGGCGCGAGGTGACAAGGGCATGAGTGACCGTGAGTAGAGCCTCCTTCTCCAAGTATGGCTGCAACTGGTGCACCAGGCGAACCTGTGCAAAGGCCCCCCTAGCCACAGCGGAGAGATGGTGATCCAATTTTAGCTGTGGATCTAGGAGGACCCCCAAGTTGTGAGCCTGATCCGAGGGGGTCAGTTTCGCTCCCTCGAACGTCAAGGAGGGACAATTGTCATGGTCCTTAGGAGGCAATATCCAAAGCCACTCAGTCTTGTCGGGATTAAGTCTGAGTCTGTTCCTCCCCATCCAGATCCTAACGTCGTCCAGGCACCGGCACATTACATCAACTGCCTCTCTGAAATCAGACGGGGTGGTGATGTACAGCTGGGTGTCGTCAGCGTACTGGTGGAAACGCACCCCATGCCTGCGGATGATCTCACCCAGTGGTTATGACATGGTTCCAAACTATGAATGCATTTTTAGGAGCTCAGCAACCAGCCTGCATTTACAGTCATTTGCAATGTCTCATGGTCATATGACCGCAATTTACAATGTTTTTTGCCAAAACCTAGCATTTATTTCAGGTTTCTGGCAAAAATTACTTTATAACCGCAGTGTTCACTTACCGTATTTTTCGGCGTATAAGACGCACCGGAGTATAAGACGCACCTTAGTTTTGGGGGAGAAAAGCAAGGAAAAAAGGCCTCTGCCTCCCAGCAATTTGCCAAACAGTACAGATGATATACACTGTTTGCTGTGTATTTCTGTGCATGTGTGTCTGACCCATAGAAATAGCAAAGAATTGGAGAAATGTACATTATGGCAGTATATTAATACCAGAAAGTTTTCTTAAATGTAGTCACACTAACTCCTCCCAATTATTTAAATAGATCTACTCCAAACATGACTAAGTCAGGGTTTAACTTAGCTGCCTTATCTTAATACTAAACAGGACACTGTTACATTTCAGATTATACTTTTACAGATCTTTAAATTTGATGTGGCTTTCTGGAAGTATACTTATTCTCTGCTATTTAAAAGAAGATACAACAGCACTGGGCCTCTTCAGATCAAGCATTTATTTTAAAAAGCTTCTTCATTTTGTTAAGTTGTCTAGAACAATAATAAAGCAGTCTTTAAAAAAAAGTCTAATCATTTGAACTTTCTATAGACATTTATAGTTATTGACTTACCTCCTTGCAGTTTCAGCAGTCAAACATTACCAGCAGTTCACCTCCCAGCAATTTGCCTCCTTGCTGCTAGTTTCACTTTCATTTCTAGCACGTGGCCTGCCTGTGCTGAATCAGCTGTAGGTCGGGAGGCTGATAATCAGTTTCGTGTGCTAATCGGGCTCTGTGCTGTTTGCTGCAAGGAGGCAAATTGCTGGGAGGCAGAGGCCAAAGGGTGGGTGTGACTGGGTGTTGCTACATTCGGTGTATAAGATGCACCCAAGTTTTCACCCTCTGGGGGGTAAAAAGGTGCATCTTATACTCCGAAAAATACAGTAATAACTCACCACTAAAAGAAGTCGTAAAATTGGGTCTGTCCCATGATGATCTACTTAATGACCAGAACTGTCAGATAAATAGCTAGTCTAAATAATACTGATTTAAGTAAGAAAAGCTGACAGGTTTTTAAAAATCACAGTATTTTAAAAGATTTAAATTTAATTTATTTGCCTTCTGTATCTTTCTTTTTCTTTAAAAGTTGTGTGAAACTTGATGATATTGAAACCAAGAAAGAAGCAGAGTTGCCCTTGAATGAGGAAGAAGATGAGATTGAAGAAATGGTAACTTTAATCATTGAAAAACCAAAAGAAAAATGGGATTGTGAATCCATTTTAAGTGAGTATTTATTTATTCATATTTGTATTAGCTGCCCTTTTCATATAGTGACTCTAGATGGCATACACATAATAATAAAAAATATATTGTATAAAAACCATTGAAAACCTCATCTATGTTGGGTCAAGTTCACTCTTCACTGATCTCCAGAAACACTCCAGATATCTCTTAACCCGTTTCATCTCCCTTAGCTCTTCCTTGAAACTTGGAAAGTGACAGGATCCATGAACCCGTTTCATCTCCCTTAGCTCTTCCTTGAAACTTGGAAAGTGACAGGATCCATGAACCAGGAGAGGTTGCATGGCCATGATCTGGTCCAAAGCCTTGCCTCTTATTCCAAGTGACAGCCAAAAGCATAGCATGCTGCAGACCCTTAAGAACAACCCCTATCTCCCTCTGGAACCCTTCCAGGCCTCTCAGGTGACATAGACGAAGTGATCGAACAGGTCCAGCCTTCCTGTAGTGGAGGGCAGTACCAGAGAATCTCAATGTTACCATGACAGAAGAGCCATAAAGAGGCCTTCCAATTCCAGATCACTATACCACTGCTGTCACAATAACAGTAAAACAACAGGTCAAGTGTGTGACCACTGGCCCTAGATGACCTGGGATAGGTCATGAACTCCTGAGGGACCCTGGAGCCCATTCCCAAGGAATGCAGATTGAAATTCTTCAGGCCTGGGGATTTCCACTGTCAACCCTGAGATGGAGTCGAGCTCAGGCAGGGATTTTACTATGTAGCAGGATGCAGGGATTTCAACTGATCCTTAGACCCCAAATTAATGAACAGAATCTCACATCCAGTAACTTGTGGAGCTGTGCCTTTGAAAGCCATCAGAGTCTCCCATATAACAATTGCTTCACCCAGAACTCACATAGGCACATTTCCAAGATAAATTTCCAGACACAGTCACATCTCAACAATCCACATCAGGTCGGACATAAAGGAAGGTTTTATTAATCTGGCATTTAATAGCAACAGCAATATGCAGAGTTACCTAGTTTGGGTACTAAAACGTCTACAAGAAAACAGCCAAGCTCAGAGAGTACCAAGGACCCCTCATGTAGAATTATGAATATTTTAATAGGAATAATGCTGCTTTTGCTAAGAGTCAAGTTTACTTATTTCCTTTAAGCAGCTTTTACTTTTTTAATATACTTAATTATCACACACATTCATTAGCCTCAAAGACCTCTATAGGTATTTTGAGGTTTAATTTTTTTTTATTAATAACATCTCAAATCAAAAGTTCAGGAGAAAAATAGTTTCTTAATAAGCTAACCTTTCATATTATGTTTTCTCTTTAAGGTACTTATTCAAACTTATACAATCATCCCAAACTTATTGAGGTGCCAAAAAGGGTGAGTGGAAGTTTCCATTACACTTTAAAGACTTATTATTTCAATGAATGGGATCCAAAGAACTATTAGTGGTATATTCAAAAATTTGACTAAGAGGATTTTTAATTTCAAATACAGGTAGTCTTTGACTTATCACCATAATTGAGCCCAAAATTGTGGTTGTAAGTCATTGGTATACTAAAATATGTGACTGGATTCAAAGATACAAACTTTTATGACACTTAAGGGAATCCATTGTCCCCAAAATTTTGCTGGAAACTGGAAATAAATGCCAGAAACTGGCAAAAAAAAGTCACAGATTGAACTACCCTTTAGATCTGACGGAAGATGTGTTATGGTTTCCATCAGCCAGGGATTTGCATTAGATGGGTCCCAGGAGGCAGGCCTTCTCTGCCAGGACATTCTCCTTCTAGAACATTCTCTTCTCCCCACCCCCACCCCCAAGTTAGGCTCATTCCTTCCCTGCTATTTGTTTAGGGAAATCTTTCAAGACCTAGTTATATCATCAGGCCTTGGGGTTTTGGGGAACTGGAGACAATTTTAGTTGGCTCCATTGTGATTGATATTCTTGCTATCTCCATGGGGTTTGTATATTTTAAAATATTTTGATAATATTATTTTAATTATTTCTTTTTATCCTTTTATAATGATTGTTTTTATCCATTTGCTGTTTTATTCAATTGTTGTACACCATCCAAAGTTATTTTGTGTGAGTTGAGCACCCGTGTGTGTGTGACAGAGACAGAGACAGAGACCGGGGGGGGGGGGGGGATAACATACTGTAGAAATAATGTAGAGTTTGTGGTCTTCTCTTGGAAAGTTAGCCCTTTCCTAGTAGTCCTCACCTCCAGAATCTAGATACATATAAGTTAGGATTTGAAGGGAAGGGATGGGAAGGGAAGGGAAGGGAAGGGAAGGGAGGGAAGGAAGGAAGGAAGGAAGGAAGGAAGGAAGGAAGGAAGGAAGGAAGGAAGGAAGGAAGGAAGGAAGGATTAACCTTGGATCCAGCTTGTAATCAAAGTGCTGAACAGGAATGAATGAGTGAACAAATATATACTGTATGTATAAGGAATTCACATATCAAACATGAATTAACCATTCTCCCCCCCCCTCCCAATGGCACCTAAACATTTTGTTTGGTTTATTACCTGGCTTAGTATTTTGGCTTCTGCACGTTTCATTGACCCTGTTAACTCATTGTTTTAAAAAATTCATTAGTTCCATGTATTTTTTATAGCTTAAATCAATTAAAGTGTCTAAGAAGACAGGAATCCCACTAGATGTTTTGCCTCAGAGAGGACCTACAGCTAAACAGACTGAACAGATGCAAAGAATTAATGACTCTGATTTGCCAAGAATATCCACACAGCCACGCTCTAAGGATGAGAGTAAGGAGGATCGGAAAGCTAGAAAACAAGCTATCAAAGAAGAGCGAAAAGTAAGTTTTATTTGAATTTTTAAAAATAAATGTATTTAATTAATTAACTTTATTAATCTTTAATTGACTGGAGCAAGGGGGAATTAGTGTTATGTCATAACTCAAATATATATTAAATAACTGGACTGTTGCTTAAGTGTATATATTATTCCCACAGGATGAAACTCAAAATAGATTATTTAGGATTCTCATTTAGGCGCTTTAGCGAGATTGTGGCTTCATACACACGTAGAACATGACAACTATAAAACTATCCCAATGAATGAAGTAATGACATGAGCCTAATTCGAAGTTGTGCTATGGCAGATGTGAGGTAAAATTAAAGGGTAATATGAATAAATTAGTCATTTTGTTTTGTTTTTTCTTAAATGGTAGAGAGAAAGGGAGATTTGGAAAAAAAATGTTTTAAGTTAACAGATAGTCCTCCACTTACGACCACAACTAGGCCCTGAATTTTGGTCGTCAAGCAAAGCAATCATTAAGCGAATGTGAGGGTCATTAACTGGAACCCTGAGGAAAAGGAACACTGGGTGGGGCGGGTCACCAATCCACTAGGCCCAGGCCCTTTCCTTGGAATTGAATTGAATTCCAAATCCAATTCAAGGGGCTGGTTTTAATCAGTAAAGGTCTACATGGCTTGCCACTTGTGTCCTTACAGTACCATCTTTCCCTGTCAGATTCAGGCTATCTTGTATGTTCTTTTTGAGAGGGATGGCTCTTGTGAAGTGGAAGGTATGGGGACCTGCCGGCATGCTTTCTCAATGGCAATTCTCACATTATGGAATACCATTGGCCATTGAGGATTTGGGTTTGCTCTACTTAAGGCAGTAGAAGTAATCTTGTTCAGATGATGGCCATGGGCTGCTTTTATAGTGTATTTGTGTGTGTGTGTGTGTGGATATTTTTGAAAGGGATGACAGTTGCTTTTTACCCTTATTTAATTTGTTTGTTTGCTTTTCATAAATTGTCCTGAGTTTTAAAAAAGTGTAGGTGTATATAAGGCTAGCTGAGTAAAATACGAATTGTTGTTTTACATGGTTCAGTAGCAGTAATTGAGAAGACAGTGAAAATATTTAAGGATAGCCCAAAGCTGTAGAAAAACTTGTTCGTTTAAAAAAAAATCCCAGAATCCCAGAGCAAAAGGGATGGGACTTCTCAACTTCAATTAGCAAATTCCAAGTCTTCCACTGTAACTTAGTAATTATGAAGTGGAGACCCACTTCACAACAGACTACCGGTAAGAGAAAACTGGAACAAACTAAACCTTGCCCCTTCTTTTGGTCTCCCTAATAGATGCACTGTGGGGAGGTTTTTATCCCCTTTAGTCCCTTTCAGTGAATTTGTCAGATTCCGGAATAAGCGTCCGTAGAAATAACCACACAATCAATGCTGATTTGTATTCAGGTTTTACTAGGCTTCTCCGGCACAAACTGATAAACACTCAAAGTGAAGTTTGTGACAAATCTGTGTATTGTGTTCCTCCCACCACCTTTATTCTTCGCGCGCAACACCCATGTGCTCAACCCTCCTCCAATCCAAATTAGCAGTTTGTCTCTGTAGCCAACGCCCAGCGTAATCACTCTCCCATCCCCGCTAGCAATCAGGGTCTATCTCCGACTCCCAGCTGATAAACGGCTGCTGCCTTGGCTGATGTCATCCACCAGCACCCAGGGCTGCATGTCAGCTTCGCGATGACCCCGTCCCGAATGGCTCGTTGGAGCTAACATAATTTTTTTCTCTTAGTCTCTTGTGGAAAATGTTTCTTTAGGAAGAAGCAGGGAGACATAAGATGCTAAAACTGGTGGATTGCCCTCTTAGGCCAAATATGGGTAGAATGATTTGGAATGGTGTTTACGATTTGATTAGATAATCTCTAAATGGCACACACTATGCAGATTCCTGTTTGTTTTTTTGTTTTTTTGTTTGTTTTACTGTTATTGCAATGAAAATAAAAACTGAAGATATGCGCCCTATTTTAAAAAGTATGAAGGGAATTATTAACATCTGAAAAATTAGGCATCCTTTTAGTGCATTAAGCCTCTTCTGCCAAGAGTTCTGAGACAGATATATCTGCAATGCTGATTGCTTTGAGAACACTTTCATGAAGCGATACATTAATATTGTAAATTATTTCCCCATTAGGAACGCAGGTTAGAAAAGAAAGCAAACAAGTCGGCCTTCAAGCAAGAGAAGACAAGGCAAGAGAAAGAGCTGCTTAACGTGAAACAGAATCTTCAAGGACTCAAGCTGTCATAATGGAAGAACTGCTTCTTGTTAAGGACAATGGCCATTTCCTTCTGGTTGCTAACTGGAAAAGATACTTTTGATTTAACACACCAGAAGGGTAGAAATAATGACAATGTGTTATTTAAACATGTCTAACTACCAGTGTTTTTACTTACATGTAAACAGTTCTTGGTTACCACAACAATAAAATTAGGGTAATGTATTTCTATTTTCACAGCAACAATAAAACCCCTTTTCAAATTCGTCTGTCACCTTTCATTATAATAAATGTAATTCACTTTTATGTTTTAAAAGAATGGTACGCCCAGTAGCTTTTTATGGCACTGAATGCTGGCCAGTCACCAAATTCATTGAGTGCTCTTTACACGCTATGGAGATGCACATGCTTTGTTGATCTTTAGCTGTTTCTCTTTTTGACCATGTCAGCAATGACACAGTACGGGAGCTAATGGGCATTGGGCCAATACCTGAGAAAATGCAGGAGAAACACCTTCAGTGGTATGGCCATATCCTATGAGCAGCCCCCCACACCTTTGCCTCCATCAGTTTTAACACAGGTGGCAAGCACCCAATGGAAACTGAAGCAAAGATGGCAAGGCACAAGAAATGCAGACATGAAAATTGCCCAGTTGGACCCGAATGCTACGTTTCATATACAAGATGGCATTCATCAATTCAAAAAGCAGACCCTACACCTGTGGGAATAAGGCTAGCAGGATGAATTTATTTTTATATTTCTTGGTTGCTGTATACAGGAGAGAGATTCAAGGAAAATTACTGGGCTTGGCAGAAGTTAAATTTAAGATTTTACAGGAATCTGTAAAATTTCATAATGGGATCTATTTTTGGCACCGCTCTTTAAAAAGCTGTCTTTAAAAACAGCTTTGAAACTGGCTGAAGGTTCCATATTTATTTATTAATTAAATTTCTATCCTCCCTTTATTATTTTAAAAGTAAGGCAGCAAAAATACATAATACTGTGCATCATTACATGATGGGTGAACTGTCTGTGTCATAATTGTTTAATTGGTCAGCCAATGACATTTCACTAGGAATCCTGCAAGCAAGGGAACTGGACAACAGAAAGTCAGCTGTCAGGTTCATCTGTATCCCTGAAAAAAATAATATTAAAGAGAACCCGAAAGCACTGCGCTATGAAATGAGTGTGGATTCTGAAAGCAAAGCATATGCCACAGGTATGAAGTACCCAACAACATAACTATTTTGAATGTTGGTTAACTAACACAGTGAAACAATTTGTCAGTGTTTTTATAAAAAAGTATTTCAAACTGGTATCTTTGCATGATGTGTTTAGAAGTATCTGTAGCCTTTATTCAATTACTATCGTATGATAAATCCCATGCAGTGATGTAACTGCGTTAAAAAAAATCTGTCTGCTTAGATAGCCTTTGTTGACATGAGTTTCCCGCCCCCAGATGGTTTCTTAGGAGAGGGACAAGCCTAACTGTGTCTAACACTCTTGCTTATGGATACCAAAGCAATAGAATAAGGATAGAGGAGAATGTGGCTCAGGGTTGAAATGAGGGGTCCTTGGTGCTCTCTGAGCTTGGTTGTTTACTTGCAGAATTGAGAACAAATTCCACACTCCACTAGTACTGATAATACTAATTTGGGTAATGAAATGTCTGCAAGCAAACAACCAAGCTGAGAGGGCACCAGGACCCCTCAAATAATTTTAAGTTCAGCATAATGTAAAAATTGTAAAGAATTAAAATATAAGTGCACAATTAAGAATATTTAATTTACTCCTGTTCTATGCCCTATATTTGACCAGGACTATGATGATTAACCATACTTAACGGGAATATATAGCTAGATATCACAAGGACTGTGTAGCCATGATTCTCTAATATAAATGCCCTGGTTTGCATTAGCCAGGTTTGCAAATGATGCTAAGGAAACTGATAGTTTTTGAATAAGCCACAGTGCCAAAGCCAAAAGCCAAATAAACTCTTACATTTTCGTATGCTCTGTCATACTGTGATAATTGCAAATGGATTCCTAAACAGTTTTTTAATAGCTCCACAAACACTTTATTTTTGTAAACTGTTGTACCTTGAGACTATTGAATTAAAATCTGGGATAAAAATATTTTAAATGAGTGACTTTCAGAATATTTATTTAGTGTAATTTAAAGAAATATCTACCCTACTTAGCATGTAGACTCCTATTCCTAACAAGCTATCTCAAGCAACATTTGTTAGGCTTCTTTAGAATCCTAAAAGCAATACATATGTAAATGACTTGCTGCAATATTTTATTTTTTAAGGTATCTGTGTTCAAAGAAATCTGTACGTTGAAAGAAAATTCCTGAAATAGCCCATGCGAGATGATGCCATTGATTTTGTCAGTTTTTATCTTAAGCTTCTGAGGATTTTCATTAAAACGGCATCCTCTGCCTCAGAGTTACATTAAGAAATTCAATGGAGGCAGAAGGTTCAAGACATCTTTCACTTTTAAAGCTATAGACATATATAACCTAAGAAATATAAAATGGACTGTTCTTGCAATGCAATTCATAACAGTATTAAGTCATTATATTCAGCCTCAATGGGCAATCCTGTGTGTACTGATTTAGAATTAGGTTTTATTGAACACTGGAACTTTCTTTTAACTTAGCTAGGGTATACTATTCAGTTACTCCTTCATAGAAGATAAAATAAGTTCTGGATATTGCATATTAATCAGTGGTGAAATCCAATTTTTTTTACTACCAGTTCTGTGGGTGTGGCTTGGGCGTGGCGTGGCTTGGTGGGTGTGGCAGGGGAAGGATACTGCAAAATCCCCATTCCCTCCCCACTCCTGAGGGAAGGATATTGCAAAATCTCCATTCCCACCCCACTCTGGGGGCAGCCAGAGGTGGTATTTGCCGGTTCTCCGAACTACTCAAAATTTCCGCTACCGGTTCTCCGAACTACTCAAAATTTCCGCTACTGGTTCTCCAGAACCTGTAAGAACCTGCTGGATTTCACCCCTGAATTAATCTATTTCCTTTAGACTGAGGAAGGATGTTTAAGACTATATTTACAGAGATGTTTGAAAACTGCTTATACTTTAGAGATAAATAGTAATTTTTCCTGTTCCACACAGAGGCTGGCGCACCAAATTTGTTTCTATGCGACACCTGTGGAAGGAATTTTGCACTGGAAGCACTGGTAAAATAAGACCATTTTGTATTGAATGTATTTAAGTGATAAAAGAAAAAGAACCGGTTCCTGTTTTGATCAAACTCACTCAATGAACATCTTCTTAGAAACAAGTGAAATAAAAACAGGAAGATGTTTAGCAGGAAGATTGATGACAATTGTATTTATCCAAGCAAAACAAAAGCCTTTGTAAAGCACAGGGTTATTCATAAAAGTGTATAATTCTCTACTAAATGTGAGAGTGGTGATATATCCCAATTCTGGAAATTCATGTTTATTGATTCAGAATCAGGATTCAAAATCTTACGATTCACTTAACAGCTATAGTGATTCACTTAACAATCATGGCAAAAAAAAAGTTCATAAAAGCCAGCACGGCTCACTTAATGACTGTCTTGCTTAGCCACAGAAATTCTGGTCCCAATTGTGGTTGTAAGTCAAGGACTACCTGTAACTACATATTAGGGAAGGGAAAACCCAAGCCCTTACTATTTTAATTGAGGGGGGGGGTCTAAGTCATGGATTATAAATCTTCCCAGGATCTGTATCACAATTCAGAGAAAATTAAACAGAACATTTGGAGTCACTAACCACACATGGCACCTATAATTAAGTGATAAACAAAGTGGGATATAAACCTGATACATACAAATTAAAAATAGTCACTGGCTCAGTTTTTCTCTGTGATACACAATCCTGCCTAACTCTTAAACTGAACTCAAAACAGATTGGCCAATTAGCCTACCAAAAACAGTGATTATATGCCATGAATTGGGACAGACAGAAGTAACCTGTAATTTTGTGTGACACACAAGCACATTATTATTCCCAATTAAGCATCAAGATACTGTAATATACTAAAGGTTGAAATGATCATAATTTCCCCGGGGAGGAGGGGAGAGTTTGAAGTACAATCAAAAATAATATATCTGCACTAGTTTAGAAACGTGACTGTATGACTTTTCTTTTCCCTTAGGCAAGGCACAATCCGATATGCAAAAAAATTTTCAACAAGAAGCGCAAGCCGTTCAATTCCTTGAAACAACGACTACAAGGAACTGACATCCCAACGGTGAAAAAGAAGCCACCCACGAAGGTAGACCTGTCAACACTATTCCCATGTTTTCATCAATATGTTGTAAGGAGTACCAAAGTCTTGCCATTGAGATGATTTGCTACAATAGAGCTGGAGAAGGGGGTGTCTGGATTCTTTATGTAGGCTGGGGCTGTCCTAATATAGAGGTTTGGAAGGTCTCATAACATTACTTGATCACCAACATTTAGCTAATGCCTGGAATTCCAACCTTTCGTTATCTGATATAAAATGGAATGAACATTATTTGTCTTCTGCTGCCCTGCCAACATTCATTTGAAATAAATGCTGTTAACAGGAATAGCATTAGGGGCTCATCCCTTATTAGCAAAGAGGTGACATTTGTATTTCAAGGCTAGAAATGTAAACTTTAACCTGCCTTCCATTGAGGACCTGTATACTGCACGAGTCAAAAAGAGGGCTGTGAAAATATTTACTGACCCCTTGCATCCTGGACATAAATTGTTTCAACTCCTACCCTCAAAACGACGCTATAGAGCAGTGGTTCCCAAAGTGGGCGGTACCGCCCCCCAGGGGGCGGTGAGAGGCAAGGGTGAAACAGGGGGGCGGTGAGAGGGGCCAGGGGGGCGGTAGGTGGTTCGCCGGTCCTGTCCCCGTGCCGCCACCCATGTCCACCCAATCGCCCGCTCGCCGCTTTTCCCACCACTCTTTTCCCAGCGGGGACTGGGCGGCTGCGAGACAGGCGTCTTACTGGACTTTTAACAGCTCCGTGTGTCTGTCGTCTGGTCTCTTTGCACTGGTCTCCAACCTTGGCAACTTTAAGACTTGTGGACTTCAACTCCCAGCAAAGCTGGCTGAGGAATTCTGGGAGTTGAAGTCCACAAGTCTTAAAGTTGCCAAGGTTGGAGACCCCTGGAAAGTTGCAAAGTACAGAAACTCTTCTCGCGAGGGTGAGCAATTAACAACTCGCAGCGAGAAGAGTTTCTGTATTTTGCAAGCTTTTTTCCCTAGAGACCAGACGACAGAAACATGGAGCTGTTAAACCAGTAAGACACGGGATTGGGGGGGCGGACAGGGGCTGGGGGGTGGTGGGCAGGGCTGGGGGGGCGAAAAGGGACTGGGTTGGGGGGGCAGGTTGGGGGGCGGAAGGAGGAGGAGGGAGACCTTGTGGGGAAATCGCAGCTGCCTCTTTTCCGCTCCTTCAGCCAAGAGGCGTCGTGGCTGGAAAGTCGGTCTGGAAAGAGGATAGCGATGGGGGAGGAGATCGGGAACAGTTGCCCGCCAGAGTTTCTGCCACCTTCGCCTGCCTCCCTTTCCTCTCCTTCTTTCCTTCCTTCCTTTCCTTCCCTTTTTCCTTCCTACTTCCCTTCCCTTCCCTCCGTTTTTCCTTCCTCCGTTCCTTCCCTTTCCTTCCTTCCGTCTCTTTCCCTTCCTTCCCTCCTTCCTTTTCCTTCCTACTTTCCTTCCTTCCCTTTTCCCCTTTTTCCTTCCTACTTCCCTTCCCTTCCTCCCTCCTTCCCTTCCTTTTCCTCCTTCCCTCTCCTTTTCACCTTTAATTTCCCTCCCTCTCTTTCCTTCCTACTTTCTTTCCTCCCTCCCTCCCTTCCTTTCTTCCTCCTTCCATTTCCTTCCCTCTTCTTCCTTCCTTTTCTCTTTTCTTTCTCTTTCCTTTCCTTTCTTTTCCTTCCTTCCCTTCCTCCCTCTATTTTTCTCTCCCAAACAACCCAAAGTTAAATCCTCCCCTTGGCCATTGTGCGTGCATGTGTGTCTCATCTTCTAAAAATCATAACTCCCCAGCCCACCCCAAACACCCAGTACCACCCCCTTCCCCATCCCACTGAAGATCCCAGGTGCCCAGCCTCCTGCGCCCCCCCCTGCAACCTCTCCGCATGCCCATCTCATGATGTGGCCTTCGGCCTCGCCTCCTCTGCCCACCTAACACACTGCTCTCGCTCATCCCTGCAATGCCATCTTCCCCTGCCCCTGGATGGATAGCAATTTAGGCAGGCACGACACACCACCAGGTGAGGAGGGGGCTTTCCAGCTGTGCCTGCTGGGTACAGGAGTCCCCCCTCCACCCGGCCTCGGTCCTCCGAACTGCTCTGTGCCAAGGAAGGCAATTCAGAGGGTGCCAGCGCTTCCCATGGGGGAGGGGGTGTATTTCCAGGAAGCCCCTTGAATGTGCCAGTGTGGGGGAGAGGGGGAGAACACCCTCCCCCATGTGCATCTGTCCCACCCACCCCTCCGTTGACCACTTCTGCAGTTTCCTTTCCTTTCCAGGCTCTGTTTGGTCATCCAGTTGAGCCAGCCTTGGCGAGGAACCAAAATGGCTTGTGTGTTTGTTTGTTTGTTTTTGCAACCAAATACAAACCAAGTTTGGGGGAACCGGTTTCAAAACCTCCCAGGTATCTCTCTCTCTCTCTCTCTCTCTCTCTCTCTCTCTCTCTCTCTCTCTCTCTCTCATATATATATATATATATATATATATATATATATATATATATATATATATATATATATATATATATATATATATATATATATATATATATATATATATATATATATATATATATATATACAGAGAGAGAGAGAGAGAGAGAGAGAGAGAGAGAGAGAGAGAATAAGGAAAGAAGGAAGAAAAGAAAGAAAGAAAGAAAGAGAGGAAGAAAGAAAGAAAGAAAGAAAGAAAGAAAGAAAGAAAGAAAGAAAGAAAGAAAGAAAGAAAGAAGAAAGGAAAGACGAAAGAAAGAAAGAGATGGAAGGAAGAAAGAAAGATGGTAGGAAGGAAGGAAGACAGAAAGAAAGAAAAAGAAAGAAAGAAGGGGGAGGAAAGAAAGAAAGAAAGAAAGAAAGAAAGAAAGAAAGAAAGAAAGAAAGAAAGAAAGAAAGAAAGAAAGAAAGAAAGAAAGAAAGAATTATGACCACAATTGAGCCTAACATTTTGGTTGCTAAGCAAGAGCGTTGTTAAGTGAGTTTCACCACATTTTACAAGTTGGCCATGCCCACCCGGTCACCTGATCACTAAGCCACGCCCACCTGAGGGGGTGGGGCGGGGGGCGGTGAGGATGAGTTTGTAGCACCAAGGGGGCGGTGGACTGAAAAAGTTTGGGAACCACTGCTATAGAGCACTGCACACCAAGACAACTAGACACAAGAACATTTTTCCCGAACGCCATCACTCTGCTAAGCAAATAATTCCCTCACCACTGTCAAACTATTCACTAAGGCTGCATTATTATTACTTCTCATCGTTCCTATCACCCATCTCCTCCCACTTATGACTGTATGACTGTAACTTGTTACTTATATCCTTACAATTTATATTAATATTGATTGTTTCCTGATTGCTTATTTGTACCCTATGACAATGATTGTTGTACCTCATGATTCTTGACAAATGTATCTTTTCTTTTATGTACACTGAGAGCATATGCACCAAAGACAAATTCCTTGAGTGTCCAATCACACTTGGCCAATAAAGAATTCTATCTATCTATTCTATCTATCTTAAAGGTCCACCATTTTTGCCCCATCCATGTAGCTGCTATCAGGATTCCACCATGTTCTTCCACCTGGATGAATGAATTTAGCTTCTCACCTTATCCATATACTCAGCCAGGGCAAATAAATGGCTTTGGGTCAGTCATTCTGCCTCAGCCCAGTATATCTCAGGCTTGTGGTGGAAGGGAAAAAAATGGAGGGAGTGTTAGGTACGTTGATTTATGTTCCTGTAGAAAAGGTGGGATGTAATGGGCTGCTTCTCACCTTCCCTTCCATTTGTCCTACTCTTTCAGACCTCCCATGCAATCTTGTTTTCCAAAACTTTATCATTCCTGTTAGAACCCTGTTCCAACAATTGGGTTTGCTAATATATGACCAAGCCACAAATCAATGTTATGTATATATTGCTTTAAATGAATTGTAGGCTGATAACTATATAAGGAAGCAAGAGAGCATGCTCATGATGGTGATTAATGTCTGTGTATGTTTGAAGGTGTGTTCCGGAGTGCTGACTCTCTGCTGCTTATCTCTGCTGCTTATCTGTTGAGTAATTGACTTTGTGACTGTGTGAAATTACTGTGAAGAGCTGCTGTGAAAGAGTAACTATCTGTGATAGTGTAGATTTGATTGATAGCTGTAATCTTTGTTAGTTAAAACAAAGATAGGCAAGAAGAAGAAACTTCACATTGACTGACTAACTGTGTATGACTTGGACTTCCTAATTGAACTTTGCTACTACTTTAAGTAAATACTAAACGTATTCTGTTTATTGACTGAATAGCATTCATATCAAACTGCAACAGCACAACCACAACACATTTCGCTGTGTATGTGCTCAAGAGCACAATAACTCCTTAACAATTCCCATCCAGTGACTATTGGCTCTCCTACAACAAAGCAAACCTGGGAAATTCTGTTTGTCCTAAACAGCTAATCATAATAATATACATATTTTGTACCTTCAAGCCAGTATTGACTCCTGGAGACTGCTTGGACTAGTCCCTGCAGTTTTCTTGGCAACATTTTCAGAAGTGGTTTGCTATTGCCTGCTTCCTAGGGCTGAGAGGCTGTGTCTGCCCCAGGGTCACCCAACTGGTTTTGTGCCTAAGGCAGGACAAAAACTCACAGTATCCCCATTTCCAGCCAGATGGCTTAAGCCTTAACCACTACTCAAGCTGCCTTTTAAAATAGCCATTGGGATACTTTTATTATTCATAATCTGTACAAAATCTCTCACAATTGTTTTTCAAAACAACACCTGTAATTAATATATGCTCTGACTGGCAAAAGGGAAATCTAATTCCTTTGCAGAATGGAAAGGCGAAAAAATCAAATTGGAGACAACAGCATGAAGATTTTATTTCGGCCATCAGAGCAGCTAAACTTGCAACTCGAGCCATGAAAGAAGGCCGTCCTCTTCCACCACCACCACCTCCGTCCATTAACCCAGGTGATTTAGTTGTACTGAAACTACAGAGAAAAGTTTGTTGGAAGAACCAAAGCAGATCCCTTGCTCATGGTTGTAGAGAGTAATAGTCTCTAAAGGTTTCTCCTACTATATAATGGCTGCAGATGGTGATTCTTTCAGTGAATGCGTAGTGGCCCTCATATTTTCAAATAGTGTTTCTATCTAATCTCAAAACTCGAAAGAATTTAAAAAATAATTTGGAAGGTTTTTGAAGAAAAAATTCTGGAATATATTAGGTAACTAGCTGTCAACCTTTGAGGCAGGGCAGGAAACTTTGGCTTTATTGATATTATAATAATTAAAATTTTGAAAGCTAGAGTATGTTTGCCTTTCCCTCCCTCTCACACCCCAATGAATTAGAATTCAGTCTGTCTGAATTTCTTTCTCACACTTTCTGTTTCTTGGACTTAATGTATGCCTTTGTTTTGGTAACCATTTCTCCTTTTCTCCAAGGTCATCCCTGTGGCTCTTTACACTAAATATTCTTCCACTTAGTTACTGTTTCCCAGCAAAGTAATTTAAAAAAGAAGAAAAGGTTATAAATACTCAAGAGAATATGACTAAAATTACCAAATATATTTGTCGATGCAATCCATCTTCTCTGAAAGTAGATAACTTTCTGAGTCAAAAGCTGGTATAATTCTGACAATTACTAAACATTTATTGTGAGCAGGACTTTTCTCTCTTCTTGCCTAGGGCTTGAGGAACAACAGCTTTCTATAGCATTCTTTAAAGAACTATGGAAATATCATTCATTCATTTGCTCCATTTCTATAAAGTTGCCATTCATACACTCATCCTCCAAGTATCATTTGAGATAGTCACGGTGCTTTATTGTATTCAGATTATATTCAGTGTCCTTACTGTATGAGAAGGTTTAATCAGACTGCAGCAGAAAGGCACATCAACTTTTGCAAAGAACAAGCTGCCAGACGATCCTTTGCCCCAGGCCAGAAGGGAGGCAAACCAGCTTCAGTAAGTAACTGGACTCTATTCAAACTCTTTGCTTCTACCATTTTTCTCTCATCCTTTTTTGAAGGAACATCATACATGGCAGAATTTTGACCAAAATCCTGTAATTGTTGTGGCTCTTTCACTTCAGGTTCAGGAAATGATAAGTAATCCTTTGGAATAAGGAACAGTGGAAAACCAGGGGTGGGCTTCAAAAATTTTAGCAAGGGGTTCTCTGCCCAGTTGCTGGGTGGGCGTGGCCATGGTGGGCGTGGACTAGTCAGCCTCCTGCACCAAGGCGAGGGGGGGCGTTTTTGCTCTCCCCGGGCTCCGGAGGCTTTCCTTAGCCTCCGGGAGGGCAAAACTGCTTCCCAAGGCTCTGGAGGCCCATTTCTGGCCTTCCCGAACTTCCAGTAGGCCCGTTTTTTGCCCTCCCGAGCCTCCGTGTGCGCCCTGCACGTACCTGCATCCAAAACGGCCCGTGTGGGGACTCCTGGGAGGGGTGAGGAGTGGGGGGGGCAGCTAGGAGTGGGATTTGGGGGTTCTCCGAGAGGTTCTCCCGAACCCCTGTGAACCCTCAGCAGCCCACCCCTGATGAAAACTACATTTTTTCTTTTCCAGTAATGGTTCTTCACTTTTCCTTTAAGTTAATCGTTTTAGAATTGTTCTTCATTTATTACATAAAAGCTTTATTTGGACTAGAATATTAAATTAGAATTCCTAATGGTCACCTTTTCCAAAACTTAGAAAAAGATGATGGATCAATTATGTGAATAAAATATTCAGAAGCCATAATTTTTAAAAAGCTAACCATGTATTCAAAGTGAATGTTTTGGGGAGAAGACAACAGTTCTTCCATTGGCCAGAGGAGGATTAGGTGGTTTACATGCTGAGCTCAGAGCAAAAAATAAAAAAATAAAAAAAATTAAAGGAAAATCTTAGAAGAAATTTGGGTTCTGTCATTTGTAGAAGTTTGGAACCTCTTTCTAGTAAGACTTTTTAACTTTTCCGAAGGTTGTAAGTGAAAAGAATTGGTTTAACTTGGCAACAAGTATTGTTTTTATTAATATACTATAAACTGTGGTTTATTAATGAGCCATTGAAGCGCAGTGGTTAGAACGCAGTATTACATGCTGACTCCACCCACTGCCAGGAGTTTGATCCTGACCAGCTCAAGGTTGATTCAGCCTTCTATCCTTCCAAGGTTCATAAAATGAGGACCCAGATTGTTGGGGGCAATATGCTGACTCCATTAACTGCTTAGAGTGCTGTAAAACATTATGAAGTTGTATATAAGTCTAAGTGTTATCACTATTGTTATTCTGTCCAGTAGCATGGTTATGAGTACAGCTGGAATAAAAAAAATTGAGAATACAAGAGATTTTAAAGCTCTATTTGGAAGCAAGAGTTTGATGGTTTTCTGCAAATATTGCTATTTATCAAGACTCACAGAATTGTCATTTATAACCTTTAGCCTATTTATCATTCATATAATTAATTGGAAATCGCACTAGATTGTAATACTCTATTTTACTACTTAGCAAGCAAGGAGTAGAACTATTAGTTTCTCCTGAAGTATTCTAGGTTTTGGTTGGGTTGGGTTGGATTGGGTTGGGATGCAAGTTTTAAAAGCTTGCAGTGTATTTGCTCAACAACAATGATAAAGAATTTTCAATTGATTTTTGTTATAAGGTCAGTTAGCTGAGAATCAGAGTTATGTGGTAGACAGTAGCGAATTAGGAAAATTATTTAGATAGGAATTTCCCTTCCAAGTGAAGTTTACTGGGAATATCTAAAAATTGCTTAATCAATATCAATGTCTTACCTTCTTTTATTCTCGCTCCTTTGAAGATATTTTTAAATATAAAAATGATTATATTACACTCTTGAGCTCAGTCTGTGGTGATGCTGTTTAGTTATGTACACTCTGTTTTCTAGGTGAAACAAGGAGTCTCCAAAAAAGAACCAACTTTAACAAATGCTGTGGGGACATTACTTCAGAATAGATTACAAGAGGCAACTACTGGCCCATCTGTAACAGGTAGGAGGCAACGTATCTGAAATAATGTTTAGAAATACTGACTGCTTAAAGCCATCCCATCAGAACTGCAACACCTACTGGTATATTTTACCAGTAATGCCATATTCGCAGATACTATATATCAGAAGTGTCTAACCTTGGCAATTTTAAGACCTGTGGACTTCAACCTGTGGAATTCTGGGAGTTGAAGTCCACAGGTCTTAAAGTTGCCAAGATTGGAACCTTCTGCTGTATATGTAGCATTTTACATCCAATACAGAATTTATCGGAAATTCTATTTTAAAAAAAACTTCTTTAGAAGATTGTTATAGTAATCTTATACTATAAAATCAAGTTTAGTTAATGATATGCCAACTGCAGTCATTTATAATTATGTGATATTAATTTGACATACAATGGAACAATACATAATCTAGTCTAATGTATAGTTTTCAGCAGGTTTTTTTGCTGTTCTATACTATTATTTTAAAAAACAAGATTGATTGTATAATTTTTATTCACGTAAGGTGCTTAAAAGAAATAATAAATAATTTTAGGACAATCTAGCAAAAGCATGTACAGTAATATAAATTGGAGAGGTAACTGTTCTCATTGTTTACTTTCCCAGTTACACTGACATTCGTATTAGCATATAGTATTGGGGTGAGCTAAAATTGATGCTCAAGGTCTTTTTGCTGATTAATCTTACTCTGACTTAACTTTAAAGTGAAATCATACAAACAGCATGAATCATACCTCTGAATAACGTTCAAAGAGAGGATTTAGGATGAACAACTACTGAGCTACAGTTAAATTCCACAGCATTTAATGTAAAAAGGGCAAATTAATACTTCAGGTCTGTAATTTGAATCAACAGTGCTTTAAATTGCTTGAATTTGCTGATCATTCTCAGGATATATTTTTCAGAGCTCTTTACAGATATATTGTTGTTTTAAAGGACATGGTATTGAAATTTCAGCTGGAGCAGTATACAAAAAAATATCCCCTATTTCTTCTGCAACAGAATCTGGGTAAGATACATTGTGTAGATTAACAGGCTATAATCTAATCCAGCATATTGATCTCAGAGGATGTGGGCCCATGATTCTGCCCTGGTCATAACATATTAGGGCATTTCCTAGATAAGTGGAGTAAAGGTAATCCTTGATTTAGAATCATTAATTTAACGACTACTCGAAGTTACATGGCACTGAAAAAAATGATTTACAACTGGTCCTTGCACTTACAACCATCATAGCTTAGGATGGGTTTTTAAATTGTGGTTTTTAATGTTTTTAAATGTTTTAATATTTACTGTTTTTAATGTTTTTTTTAATATTTGTTGTTGCATATGAATTTTTATTGTTGTGAGCCGCCCAGAGTCTCTGTGGAGTGGGCGGCATACAAATGCAACAAATAAACAAACAAACAAACAAACAAACAAATAAATAAACAAACAAACAGCATCTCCACAGTCATGTAATCGAAATTCAGGCACTTGGCAACCAATATGTATTTATGATAGTTGCAGCATCCTTGGGTCACTTGTGACTTTGCCAGCAAAATCAATGGAGAAAGCCAGATTTGCTTAACCACTGCATGATTCACTTAATAACTGCCGTGATTCATTTAACAAACATGGCAAAAATGGTCATAAAAGGCCATGACTCACTTAACGGTTGCCTTGTTTAGGAATGAAAATTCTGGTACAATTGTGTCATACATTGAGGAGTACCTATATTTTGGTTATCGGAGACAGTAACGTAATAGGTAAAATACCAAGATTATACATGGGAAACATAGCTTTAAATCACCCAGGAGTCATGAAATTCAACTCTTCAGGTTATTTACCCTTCCAGAACAGACTAGGCTGTTATTTCACTCATAAATAACAATAATTCTGTTCCATAGAAATAAGCTATGAAATGGAAAACTCTAGCATCTACTGTATGCTTCATATCTATGACATACTAGTTATTTCTCAAATTTTTACTTCATTTTCATGTTTTTGTTTACATAAATAAACATACAATTTGCATGATTTGTTCTTTTATATAATTTGATTTACTCGAAATACCAAGCCACAGATCAGTTTCATTAAACAAAACTACCGTACTGACAGCTTTCTTTTATCAAAGGCTTTAGTTATAAAATATTGTAAAATTGTTCCAAAATTCTGATACCTTCCTATGAATTCTTAAGCCTCCCTGGTCAGTTTATTTATACTCCACCTTTTTTTTAAAATAAATAACCCAAGGTGGCAAACATGTCTGATACTTCTTCCACACAATAACCCCTGTGAGGAGTGTTGGGCTGAGAGAAGGACTGTCTCTTGGTTTCTAGGACAGCATTTTCATCACTACATCAAACTGAAACTATCAATAGCACATTATTTCGCAGTTTTTTCCACTCTTTTCATCCTGTACATACTTAACTAATTTATTTCCCTCAGCCTCTTAAACCAACTTTTGTTCATTTGTTTATTTCCTTTTCTCCTGTGCTACTTGCTCTTCTATCTTCCAAAGATGGAATGCAATACTAGAACAAATATGTCCAGTAACAAAACTGTGAAACCATACTAAGGATCTGTGAAACCATACTGCACTTTCTCAAATTGGCCAGTCCATCAGGCTGTTGTGTTATCATCTGCTTTATTTCAGACTACCTAAATTAATGCTTGCCTGCTCTTAGGGTTCCAACTCAGGGAAGAAGATGAGAACATGCCCACCAAACTTCTGAATAGCAGCCTTTACTTTTTACAGCACCTGAATTAGAAGAGCTCAGCAAACCAGTTTACATACATTCAGCCTCCCATCTCTCTTAAAACTTGTATGATGGATTGAAGTGTGATAATAAAACTAGCACGGTCATATTCCAGTTTTTACATGTGATAATCTTATGTAAGTAAGAATGTTTCCACCTTTATGGCCTGTGATTTCTATTTTTTCCTTTGGTCAACTCCTATGCTGCCTTAATCAAAAAGTGACTCTAGAGTCTAGAGATTTTACACAATAGGACTCAAATGTCCAGTAAATAACAACTAAAAACAATGAACCGTATCACCAAATACTATACATAGGACTTACTGGGAAGAATAACACCATAAATATATATTTTTCATCCTATTACAGACCAGTCTATCCTCCTGCAAGAGCCAGGTTTTTATGGAAGCCTCAAAGTGTTGGGCCATAAAGAACTAAATGGACATGTTGTTCTACAGGACAGGACAGCTACCAAGAAATGTCTTCTGGGTATCACAAGGTGTTTTATAGCTGGGAACAGAAATAGCAATAGCAATAGCACTTTACTTATATACCGCTTCATAGTGCTTTACAGCCCTCTCTAAGCGGTTTACAGAGTTCAGCATATTGCCCCCGACAATCTGGGTCCTCATTTTACCGACCTCGGAAGGATGGAAGGCTGAGTCAACCTTGAGCCTAGTGAGATTTGAACAGCTGAACTAGCAGTCAGCCTGCAGTCGCAGCATTTAACCACTGCACCACTTCAGCTCTAAAAAGTTGCCAATTCTTTCAGATCTTAGGCAGTAACCATAGGAGAAAAACATTCCTGTAGCTAACTAGTAACTGAGCTGATAAGAGCTTTATAAGTAACTAACATAAACAGCTAACACCCATGAATTGCAACCAGAAGCCCACTGGCTAGCCAGTGCCTTTAACTGAGCAGCAGTTTTGTGTATTCACTCTGCATTTTGGCTGTTAGCTTCAGAGAAATCTTCAAGAGTAGCCCCATGTAGATCGTTTTGGTGTGCTGCCTTTGAATCAGTCTTAATTTCTGATGATTGCGGAGACTGGTTCCTGCAATTTCTTTTGCAAAATTTTTCCAAAGTGGTTTTCCATTGCTTTCTTCTAAGGTCTGGGATTGACTCGCCCAGTCACCCTGCTACCTTTAAGCTTAAGACTAGAACTCCCTAGTCCTCCAGTTCCTGTTGCTTTAACAACTACACTAAACTGGCTCTTGTAGAGAATATTACAATAGTGCAAATGGAAAGTGACTAAGGGATGAATGATTGTGTGAATGGCCTGCTCATCAGCAAAGGACATAATTCACACATCAAATAGATCTGTTCAAAAGTCCTCTGGACCACAGCTACCTACTTTCTCATTGAGCAGGAGCCCAGAATCCAGGAGCCCCCCCCCCTCTAATTTTGTACTGGTTTTATCTGGGACAGCACCACCCAGTTAGGTATCACAAAATACGTCATACATAACAGTTTTACATTAGTCTATTAATCAATACACTGGTTAACAAATATAAACCTTTGGCTTTGTCATTAAAATTAATTTAAAGTAGGATGACCAAGCGTAGGGATCTTTATACAGAAACCATCATACAAATGGTCAATTACACATTTTTTTTTACCAGAGATCGCTCAAGGGCTGCATAGCCACAAGGTACAAATTGAGGTGATTTTGGAGATGCATTAACACTATCCCATCTGTCAGGTGCTCATTAGTTTGCTATTTCAATTGATTACCCACACATTTAAAAAAAAGCATAATCTTTTATTAAACCGAATTGTGAAAATGCCTCCCAAACACTCCAAAGTGGGAAATGAAGGGGGGGAAAAGATGCATTTGCAAGTCTTCAAAGCAAGCCACCCCAGTGCCTGTCTGCGTGAAACCATCGGGCCCCACTCTGCTCCGTCCCAAGTCCCCACAGGCTACAGAGGGCAAAAGTTCAGGAAATGCCCTCCCCGCCATGTAGGGTGTACGAAACACGTCGGGATCAATTTAACCGCGGAAGTCCACAAGCAGTCACGGGTGGGTAGAAAGAGGCGGTGCAGAATCCAATGGTTCCCCGGAGAGCAAGGATTCCGCAGGGTCGCCACATCGTCCTCATCCTTCCTTCTTTCCATCCTTCCTTCCTCGCTCGGGGTGGGCTGCACGGCTGCAAAGCTTAAGACTCGTCCGGCTTGTCGGCGGGCGGCCCGCAGGGTTGCAGCATCTTCTCCATGAGGTTGAAGCGGACGCGGGCTTTACTTTCGTCCTCGGCGATGGCAAAGTAGTTGAGCAGGTCGAAATGGCCCATGTAGGAGCAATAGGAGTCCCGGTGCTGGTTCACGAGCCACTCCCACTTGGTGGTGTCGGCATGGCCGGTCCCGATGTATTTGGACTGCAGATGCTCCAACTGGCTGTGAATCGTGTAACGGTCCGTCATGATGCGCAGGGAGGTTAGGACGCCACCTCGAAACAGGCCCCGGCGCGCGACAACGGTCCTCAGAAAATGGAACCTAATGGAAAAAGGCGGCCTGAAACGCCACTTCCGCTTCCGGCTTTACCATCCGCAGGTCGCCTTCCGGCCAATGTTCCTCTCTAGCCATCCTTCTATGGTTACGATCATAATTTTCGCCAGGTGGGAAGGGGCGGGCTTAAGAGCCTAAGAAGCCCACCCAGTAACGGTTGTTCCCGCCTTCTTTTTAAACGAATGGAAGGGCCGGTTTCCTTTTTAATTTTAACACGTCAATTAAAAAAAAAAAGACAGTCGAAGTGCATCTTGGGGGTTGGAGTCGTTGGAGAGGAATTCTCATGTGACGTTGAAGAAGAAGAATATAATAGCAGAGTTGGAAGGGACCTTGTAGGTCATCTAGTCCAACCCCTTGCTGAAGCAGGAGATCCGCCTATAGTATCTACTGTAGTAGTTTTCTCGGCAGCGCTACGAAATGATTTAGCTCTGCCACCCTCTGGGATTTTTAAAATGACTTTCTAGCTGACGGGAATTTTGCTTAGTGTTCCAGATAACTTCCCTTATGGAAAGTTAAAAACTCTTAATATTATCTCTAGATTAAGTTGGATGGCTGCTTTAAAGCAATCCCTCAAAGAGAATTACTGTCTCTTCATTGTTACTATTGAATGTGTTTATCTATTAGCTAATCCCAAATCACTCTTGTGCAAGCCAGGTTTTAATTTCTCAGACTACCCAAATATTTTCACCAGCGTTTGTATGAAAGATTTGAAGCAGTAATTTAAGAAAGAATATCTGAGCGTGTGCCAAATGTTTACTGTTAGCTGCCTACAGCCAAATAATAAGAATTTGGTTGTAAGGCTATTCTGTTTGTAGGAGATCCTTCCTATCCTTTTGTTTTGATACAGGAGCTGAGCTGACCCATGAAAGCAAAACTTTACAAAACTTTCATCAGACCAAACAATGGGGACAGATAACTATTCTGATTTCCTTCATACACTTAACAACTACTATATTTTTAAAAATTTTTGAAATGTTGCTTGGATTACAAGCATGTCTATCTCTGTAGTTAAAAAGAATAGCCGCTGGATGTCATAATTTCCTACTTTGCACAGAAGTTACAGTAATACATGTGTGCATGGTTTCTGTGCCTTGAGAATCAGAAAAGATCTATCAAAACCGTGTTGTATAGTTTCTGCACTACAAGTGGGCCTCTTTCAGCTACCGTATTTTTCGGAGTATAAGATGCACCTTTTTCCTCCCTAAAAGTGGCTGAAAATTTGGGTGCGTCTTATACTTCGAATGTAGCTTTTTTTCCCCCAGCCCTAACTAGGTGCTAACAGATCTTCCCAGCTCTTACCTTGCAGGCTTTTTCATTGTTACTCTCTCCAAAGAATGTTTTTCCAGCCCTAAGTCTTCGCAGGTTTTTTTTCATTGCTCTACTTGCTCCGAATAAGTTTTTTTCTAGCCCTAACCAGGTGCTAACGATCTTCCCAGCTATTACTGGCTTGCATGCTCTTTCATTGTTTCTCTCTCAGAAGAAGGTTTTTTTAAGTCCTAACCAGGGGATAAAATAATGTGCCGAAGCTGAGCAGACTAAGGATGCTAGCCAGATGAATACCTGGTAGGCAGATTGTTTTCCCCTATTTTCCTCCCCAAAAACTAAGGTGCGTCTTATACTCCGGTGCGTCTTATACTCCGAAAAATGTAATTTTATAATATATTTATTTTGGATGGTTTTTATAGCTTTTTACTGTTTTAAAATGTTTTTATTGTTTTAATTCTAGTATATTGAATTACAAGCCACTCAGAATCATTGATTGAGATGAGAGCCTATAAAAATTTAAATAAATGAATAAATAAAGTGTTCTTGGATGGTAGAATGCTGAGTTGTAATATCTTCTTTCACTCTGGTAAACAAACTTGTGCACACATACACTTTTTAAAAAAATACCTTGTTCTTACTCAAAATATTTTACCATAAGAGTTTCAATATTAATACATTCTTCAATGCTACCTCATAATGGAAGATGGTGAGAAAAGATTCTTCAATCTGCCGCATCTATTTACAATCTCAATGAAGGATTTAGTAATTGGACCCTAGAAGCTCTGAAAACTGCATGAATTATTTCTTTTTAATCAAGGACAGTTTAACTTGAGAAATAATTCTAATTGTTTGAGTTCATATAACATTTATTTCAAAATTCAGAGCTTGGCCAGATGACAGAAAATGTACTCTTGTTTTGTTATATTCCTTTTCTTCACTGAATAACTGTGTTTTGACCAGGGTAAAAAATACTTGTTTTGTTAGGCCTGTAAAACAGGTACTGCAAGAATTCTTATTATATATAGATTGTTTCTGGAGTATGGGACAAATACTGGTTACTGTGGGTAAAATGCCAATTGTCTTTTGGACTGGAGCCCTATGGTATTTCATTGAGAATCGGGTGTTAAAAGTCTCTAATTCTGGTACTCGCTTTGTACTAGTTTCATTTTTTTAAAAAGAATAGCATGACAGCAGGTGAGGAAGAGAAGACAAGTGATTAAAAAATTTAAGTGAATATTGGACTGCAAATGTTTGGTGATCATGTTTATGATAATATAATCATGTAACATGTGGTTTAGACAGGAAATGTCAAGGATCTATTTGTATGACCAACTCATTTGTATACCGTGTTTCCCTGAAAATAAGACGTCCCGAAAATAAGCCCCACAGGGCTTTTCGGGACATGCCTTGAAATAAGCCACCCCCGAAAATAAGCCCCCACAACTACTTCTGGGGGAAAGGGGGGGACATGCCGGGAGCCGCTCTTTTTGCGGCGGCACTCTTTTTGCCTGGAAAGAGAGAGAGAGATCCCTCAAGAAGTTTCCCTGCAAAGACCTGCCAAGCAAGAGAAGCGGCGAACTGCCAGACGCTGGTAAGATTGTCAGGCACAATTTGGGGGTGGCAGGGGAGGCAGGGGAGGGGGAGGGCCGGGCTGCGAAACGCTCATCTTACCAGCGTCTGGCAGTTTGCTGCTTCCCTGTCGTCACTGCCTTCCTCACTCGCGCCACGCCACGCCCCATCCCCCGCCCGAAACCCTCAAGTCCTTCGAAGCATTTTAAAGGGATGCGCTTTGCCTGCCATGAAGGGAACCAATGTTCCCCGAAGAACAGGAGGCAAGCATCGGTTCCCTTCATGGCAGGCAAAACGCATCCCTTCAAAATGCTTCGAAGGACTTTGAGGGTTTCGGGCGGGGGATGGGGCAGGGCATCCCTGTCGCCGCTGCCTTCCTCACTCGCATCGCGCCACGCCCCATCCCCCGCCCGAAACCCTCAAGTCCTTCGAAGCATTTTAAAGGGATGCGAATTGCCTGCCATGAAGGGAACCGATGTTCCCCGAAGAACAGGAGGCAAGCATCGGTTCCCTTCATGGCAGGCAAAACGCATCCCTTTAAAATGCTTCGAAGGACTTTGAGGGTTTTGGGCGGGGGATGGGGCAGGGCATCCCTGTCGCCGCTGCCTTCCTCACTCGCGTCGCACCACGCCCCATCCCCTGCCCGAAACCCTCAAGTCCTTCGAAGCATTTTAAAGGGATGCAAATTGCCTGCCATGAAGGGAACTGATGCTTGCCTCCTGTTCTTCGGGGAACATCGGTTCCCTTTATGGCAGGCAAAGCACATCCCTTCAAAATGTTTCGAAGGACTTTGGGGGTTTAGGGCGGGGGTCCCTGTCGCTGCTGACTTACTCACGTCGCATCGCGCCATGCCCCATCCCCCGCCCCAAACCCCCAAAGTCCTTTGAAACATTTTGAAGGGATGTGCTTTGCCTGCCATGAAGGGAACCGATGTTCCCCAAAGAACAGGAAGCAAGCATCGGTTCCCTTCATGGCAGGCAAAACGCATCCCTTCAAAACGCTTCAAAGGACTTTGAGGGTTTTGGGTGGGGGATGGGGCATGGCGCGATGCGAGTGAGGAAGTCAGCGGCGACAGGGACACCCCGCCCATTCCCCACCCTAAACACCCAAAGTCCTTCGAAGCATTTTAAAGGGATGCACTTTGCCTGCCATGAAGGAAACCAATGTTCCCCGAAAAACAGGAGGCAAGCATCGGTTCCCTTCATGGCAGGCAAAGCGCATCCCTTTAAAATGCTTCGAAGGACTTTGAGGGTTTGGGGCGGGGGATGGGGTGGGGCATCCCTGTCGCTGCTGCCTTCCTCACTCGCATCGCGCCACGCCCCATCCCCCACCCGAAACCCTCAAAGTCCTTCGAAGCATTTTGAAGGGACGCCTGCCCCGCCCCGCCTGCCCGCCCTGCCAAACCCCCAGTGCGAGACGCCCCTCCTACCTAGGACTTGTCCAGATACCTCGGTCGCATTCTTACTGTCTTCTCTCCACGGCGGCCCGTTCCAAAAGAACGTCTCGCGAGTTCAAACTTCTCGAACTCGCGAGACGTTCTCTTTTGGAATGGGCTGCCATGGAGAGAAGACCGTAAGAACGCGACCGAGGTATCGGGACAAGTCCCAGGTAGGACGGCTGCCCCGCCATGCCACGCCCGCCCTGCCAAACCCCAGCGTGAGACGCCCCTCCTACCTGGGATTTGTCCCGATACCTCGGTCGTGTTGTTACTGTCTTCTCTCCACGGCGGCCCGTTCCAAAAAAAGTCTCGCGAGTTCAAACTTCTCGAACTCGCGCGGCGTTCTTTTAGAACGGGCTGCCATGAAGAGAAGACCGTAAGAACGCGATGGAGGTCCCGGGACAAGTCCCAGGTAGGACTCCTGTCCCGCCCCACCCCGCCCCACCCCGCCAAGAGAGACGCACCACTTACTGGAGTTTTGCAGCTCCGTGGTCTCTCCGCTTGTCTGTTTGCAAGTTTTTTCCCCTAAAGAGACTAGCCGAGAGACCACGGAGCTGGCAAACTCCAGTAAGTGGTGCGTCTCATGCCCCGCCCCACCTGCACCCCGAAAATAATAAGCCACCCCCCGAAAATAAGGCCAGGGGCATTTTGGGGGGTCAAAAAATATAAGCCCCCGTCTTATTTTCGGGGAAACACGGTACAATCTGACTACAGTATGTTTGTATTCTAGACCTTCTGTACAAATCAAAGTATTTTGTTAAAAAACAACAAAAGCTGTATTGATCATCCAAGGGAAATGAAAATTGGGAGGGAACACTATCACTACCAGTAATACTAAACTAAACTATTCTAGTACTGGTTTCTTTATTAATTTTAATTGGTGCAGATCCATGTGAATACTTTGAATTCACAATTAAATGCACTGATATGAACATACTTTCTGAATTAATGGGTCATATTATCCGCACAAACTACTTACTGTTACATCTCAATAAGTATTATTAGTAAGTAAAAATAATTCTTACTCTGTATGGAAGCTAGTGTTTATACAATTGCCAAGTGCTAACTATAGAATAACCTGCATGGGTGGGAAATGGCTCAAATCTAGTTCAGTCATATTGAACTTCAAAAGGAGAACTACCGGTAATTCATCCAGAGAAGAGGATTAATTAAAAGGACACAAAAAGACACAGTTCCTATAATCAGATCCTTCCTGAGAAATACAGGCAATCTATTCTTGCTGCAGAATAGCAGCAAACCGAAAATCAAGTTCTCGTTTTTAAAGACTGTACAAACATTAAGGGAATGGTGGGGGTGGTGGGGTGGTGGATTCTTTTTCTTTTCTTTTCTTTTTGCCTCTGGCCTCTATCACATTCTGGTTTTTTTTTCCTTAGTTGATCTAATTCCAAGTCAGAATTTGTCCACTTCTGTTATCTCACGCACACTTTACCCTTACATCTGTAAAAGACTAGTATTTTGGGAATAAGGAAAAATTGCTTCCGACTATTGTATGACTTTCTTTTACAGGACGAAGACACAATTTCCCGTTAGCAGAGTGCATCCATCTCTGTCTGAAAACTCCTGATTTAATCCCCCAGTTCTTTGATAAAAAGATCAGGAAGCAGGTGGAATGAAAGAACCTAGGACACAGTTTCTCCACCTTGGCTGTTTTAAGATGGGGTGGACCAACTCCCAGAATTCCCCATGCCAGCTAGGGAATTCTGGGAATTGAAGTCCACTCATTTTAGAGCAGCCAAGGCAGAGAAACACTGACCTAGAGAATTGCTTTGAATCCAACCAGGTCAGGTTGCCATGGTCTATGAGATCATTAATGGTGGGTTCCTACTGGTGCGGTACACTCTATAGCACTGGTAGTGGCCCGCTGGTGACGTCACAGTCGGCTGCCGGAGCCTGGGCGCCACCATTTTTTTAAAAAAAATTTTTTTTACATTTTTTTTAAAAAAATTCTTCTGCGCATGCCCAGAAGCCGAGCTTCCGGCACTGCGCATGCGCTGCCTTCCTACCCCACAGTGAGTCCAGACAGGGGAGGATGGCTGAGGGAGCGCATGAGATGCTGAAAGAATGGGCGGTAGGAGCTATCTCCATTCCCCTCCCTTCAGCAGCCCAAGAAGCCACGAACGCGCAGTGACGATCCTAAGCATTTTTGCACGTTTGAGGCTTCTCGAGCTGCTGAGGGGAGGGGGAATGGGCGGCAGGACCTATCTCAGTTCCCCTCCCTTCAGCAGTCTGAGAAGCCACGCCCACTTGGTCACATGGTCAGCAAGCCATGCCTACCCAGTCACATGGCTGGCAAGCCATACCCACAAAATAAGCCACGCCCACAGAGTGATAGTAAAAAAATTAGGAATCCGCCTCTGGAGAGCATCATATAATCCAGTGGGCTGGCTGTTTCATGATTAGGAGGTGAAGGTAAAATGATGACTCACGAAGTGATAACAAACATCTTTTCCTGGGGTGAGTAATCCTGCTGTCTATGTACCCCTGGAATGTTAAACAATGGTATTATAACCAATACAGAAAGACAGATGAATGACTGGATCCCAGTTGAAACAATCACAAGGAGGAGCCTTAGTGAGCAACCTCGTTTGGCTGTGATCTCATGGTCACAAAAGGCAGAACCTCCAGGAAAAAAAAACATTTATCCACAATTTCTTTTTTTAAATTTTTTTTTATTAAATACACATAACAACAAAAACACATACAAGCATGAACACAAAAACAAACAATTAGGGTGTATTCAATTCCCCCATATACAGTAAGCTTTCATCGGATAGTATTATCCATAATTAAATCCATATACATTTAATTTTATTTACTTGGTCTTTCTTTCTTTCTTTGTTGTTTCTTTAATTAGCTTAATATATACCATATGCTTATATCTTTATATACAAGATTTATATATAAAAAAGATGCAATCTTGATTAATTACCTAATAGGAATTTTACATCATCTTTTACTTGTTCTTTCTCTCTTTCAGCCAATCATAAAATTTGTTCCATACAATATAATATTCAGTTTCCTCTTTTTCTTTTATTTCTTTTGTTAATTTGTCCATTTCAGCATAATCTAATATCTTTCTAATTATATCTGTATCTTTTGGTAGTTCTCCACTCTTCCAGAATTGCGCGTATGTGATTCTTGCTGCAGTTTTTTATCCACAATTTCTATGTGACAATAACCCTTACTATGGTGTGGTTTTCCTTTTTTATATTCTTCCTTTTTTATATTTCCTTGGCAGGGGAGGGATGTTCCTCTCAATTTCATTTATAAAAACTTGTGTGTGCATGTGTGTAACCCCTCCACTCTTTTCTAAATCCTTCATCCCAACAGATGAAATAAAATCTTAAACATATATGATGGATGAGCATGCATTTGTACATGTATGTGTAGATGCACATGTGGGTGTATAATAGTACTGTATTATAATAATAATAATATAACCGTAAAAGAAGGATATGAAATCTAGTAACCACAGCCTTTAGTGGCTGGAAGTGATTTCCTGGCTATGACATTCCCCTGTAGGAACATGAACATCTGCTTGTGAGAATATGTACAAGATGCAACTTAACTTGGAGTTAATTCTAGATGGCATTTTCTGACGCCACTGCCTGTTCTTAAAAGCATAGACAGGAAGCTCCCAATTTATCCTGATCTAGGATTTTAAAAGAATACCTTACTCTGTACCAGGGGTTGGTTCTAACTTACCTCGCTGCCGGTTCGCTTCCTCCTGCACCGTGTGGCCGTGCACGCACTTCGCACACATGCACAGTGCCGAAAAAATTTAAATTTAAATTTTAAAAAAGCCAAAAACAAGATAGCGATGCATGCACAGTGCCGGAAACTTGGCGTCTGCGCATGCGCAGAAGAAAAAAAAAACAGGAAAAAAATCCACCCCCCAAAAAAAAATTCAAAAAAAAGATGGCGGCGTCCACGGACCAGCACCGACCAAACCAGTTCCGTGACATCATTGTGATGTCACCAGCGGGTTGCTACCGGTTCGGACAAACTGGTCCAAACTGGATGGAATCATTGTATTTTATCCAGTAAATTATTGATTCAGTTATTGGGAATGTGTGTGGGAAACAAATATATTTAAATAACTCTTGTCAGCATATTTTGAAGGAAAAATAGGGCTTCATTTGAGTATAAATAGATTCCCCACTACGTGTGGGGCCTGAGTAACAGTGTCTTTATTGACCCAGAGAACAATGACCTAGCTAACCAAAGCTTCCTGAGTTTCTGAAGAACACAGTACATTCCTGCTAATTATTAAAATACCCTCTTTTTCCACACTTTCACACCTGCCTAAAATAAGGTGTGGCTATTCTAACAACTACATTAAGTTTAATGACTATTTGCCGCTGTAATTTTTTTTTGCCAGCTTCTTCTAGCAATTAAGAGAAAGATGTTGGGTCATATTATCCACACAGAGAAAGATGTTGGTGCACTCAGAATGTCAAAAGCATTTCTTTTGAATAATTTTTCACATATGCTAGGTCAGTCCTGTTGTTGGGTAAAAATGGCAGTAGCAACTTGAAGAGAAAATTAAGGGCCTTCATTTGGAGAACAGGATGGAATTCCAAGAAACATTCCAAGTTATTTTCATTGCTGGACAGAAGGGTGATCTTACACAGTGTGGCATGTACTTACGGGTTCTAGGTGGGCATAAAATAAGGCAGATGTCTGCTTTTCAACAGAAGCGGACAGCTCTGCCCAGCATCAGCTCATCATCACTCCTTAATGGAAGTTTAAAAAAAAAAACCAGATATCCAGTGTCTTTTCTGAAGTCTTGAAAACATCTTTTGATCGTGACAGGTGGCCATTGCTTAACAATACTAATTTGGACAGAAAGCTGTCATTAAGCAACATGATTGCAAGTTGAAAAACTACACAGTCATAATCAAAACTACATAAAGCAAACTACAAAAACCTAGGGACAGCAGTTCCAGTAGTCCCAGTTGCTGTTTTAAAATGGAGACCATGGAAGTGAGGATCTCATGTGACTGCAACTTCTGGGTCCCTGCTGGTTTCCCAATTGATTTTGCTTGTCAGACGTCAGCAGGAAAGGCTGGAAATCATAATCACATGACTAGGATGCTGTGATGGTTGGAAATGTGGGCTTCCAAACACCTGGATCACAATCACATGACTACAAGGGCTCGGTGACAGCTCAAATTATTGAGGACTAGTCATAATTCCCACTTGTTTAGTGCCGTGGTTACTTTGAACAGTCACTGAATGAGTGGTCATTAAACAAGAATCATCTGTACAGGTAGTCCTCAACTTATAACAGTTCATTTAGTGACCTTTTAAAGTTATAACGGTTCTGAAAAAAGTGACTTAAGACAGTTTTTCATACTTATGACTGTTGCAGCATTCCTGTGGTCACATGATCAAAATTCAGATGCTTGGCAACTGGTTCATATTTATGAGGGTTGCAATGTCCTGGGGCCATGTGATCAGCTTTTGCAATTTTCTGGCGAGCAAAGTCAATGGGGAAATCCAGATTCACTTAACAACCGTGTTACTAACTTAGCAAATGCAATGATTCGCTTAATAACTGTGGCAAGAAAAGTCGTAAAATGGGGCAAACTCTCTTAAGTTTTTCACTTAGCAACATAAATTTAGGGCTCAATTGTGGTCGTAACTCAAGGTCTACCTGTATTGCAAAAGGTTGGGAATTACTTCTGAAAATAATGTTAAGCCTTTTCAACCTCTTACACAAGAGCCTCTTACATAATGCCAGAACTATATACCTGTCATAGCAAAACCTGCACAAGCAAAACCCACAGTTTCCTCCGGCTTTTTAAAATCAATGTACTTGTGGTTGAACATCCTCATCCCCAGGTGTAGTCAACTGGGAATGCACACCAGGTCTTGAGATGAACTGCTGGTGAGTACTGTAGCAGCAGATTACGATCTGACCAAAGCAGTATTACCATGCGGAGCTAATTACAAAGTCACAGGAATAGATGCAGGTAGTTCTCTACTTACAACAGTTCATTTAGTGACCGTTCAAAGTTACAACATAACTCACTGGAAAAAAGGGACTTATGACTGTTTTTCACACTTATGAGGATTGCAATGTCCCCTTGGTCACGTGAGCTGTTTTCCTTAACCTTCCCCCGTTAGGATACGTCTTCTCTTATTTTTATTTATTTTATTTATAAGGTTATTTATTTATTTCTAGAAGTCTTCTCTGCAGCAGAAGGGAGAAGCACTGGACCATACAGGCTTTGAAGTACAAGTCAGTACCATTTCCTGCCTGGTTAATGGAGACAATTTTCTGTTGTAGCTGCTGTTCAGAATGGCAATTAAGATATAGTTTCTTGTTGCTTTCATCCAAGTCTCTGTGGAGTTATAGCCTAGTTTGTGCCTGCTTTGGGTAAGCCTGACATTCATCATCCTGTCTCCTGTTCCACACTATCTGTTTTTCTTCTCCTGAGGTTTTAAAACCTATTTTTCCTAAGAAACAGCCTGGAAGCCATTCCAGCAGGACTCCAAATCTATGATTTTTAAGGTCTACCACAAGCTTGCACTTGATTAGCATGTCATATCAATCTAGCCACTGTTGTCTGAAAACCTGGTTTATGATTAGAACATTGAATACAGCTAATCAGTTATTATGGAATTCATCGCTTAGCATGATAAACTTTGTAAGATCAAGTCAAGTATCAAACTTGAGCTTGCAGTCTCACTTATTTTATATTAATTCCTTAATCAGCAGCAAACCACGATTACTTGATCCTGTCAAACCCTCATTATCCGTGCTTAGACATTTACCAAGTTTGCATTTATGCCCTTCTTTCACAGAAGGAACTGCTCTGCCACTTATGTTTTTTTCACAGCCCTATCTTTAATTTCTGCATTCTTCCTGTTATAACATAGCATTTGTCCTTTTAAGACCAATTCCTAACTATGCTTTCTTTTGTGTGTTTTTATCCCACATGCAAAGCTACATTTTTCTAAATTAGGACTGTGGATTTTCTTGAGTTTCTGATGGAAGCCTGGAATTTATTTGTTACAATTTTTCTGCCATCTGGACATTTCAAAGAAGAATTATGTATAAGGATAAAAGTTTGCAGAGGGGAAACCCAACATGACCAAAGTTTTCAATCTATAAACTGTAAAGGGTACCTTGTGCTGCTTTTTCAAAGTTTGCAAAATCACAGAAAGAGGGAAGTCCGTTCAAGGCCAAAGTGAAAGGAGTAGCACACACCAGTCATTATACCATTTGCAGGAAATGAATAATTTCGCCACCACCGAAAGAAAAAACACCCCTGCATTTCCTAGAACTGCCAATATTTATGTTAACTACTGTGTAAAAATAAAATCCACAGACTCTTAAATATGAGCAAGAAAATGATAACTGGAAAGATCCCTTAGCTAACCCATTTAATGGAATAAAACAAGTTTATGATGATTCTAACATTGATACTCTGATCCCTTCATGCGCACAAGAAGTCTTGGTATATTTACTCAGAAATCTCACACTTTGTTAATGAAGATGATCTCTAAATAAATGGACATAGAAATGTAAGTTGATTGGGAAATAACTAGACCAAATAACTAGGCCACCCAATTGCATAAGCATGAATAACTCAGCTGGGAACATTTTAAAACACAGGTGTCAAACTCAAGGCCCAGGGGCCGGATATGGCCTGCAGGATCGTTAGATCTGACCTGCGGGGCTGCCCTGGAAACAGGGAAGGACCGGCTCGCGGTGCCTCTGCCAGCGAAAACGGAGCTCAGGAGGATTGCGGCAGAAGGTTGCAGGAGGCCATCGCAGCCGAAAACTGAGCTCAGGAGTCCATTTTCGCTGGCAGAGTGCTCAGGCCACCACAGGAGTCCCCAACAAGAGTGGTGTTGAGCTGGCCATGCCCACCCGGTCCCCAAGGTCAACCACAACTGTGATGTGGCCCTCAATGAAATTGAGTTTCTCACCCGTTTTAAAAGCTTAACACATAATTATTCATGGGAAAAATGTAACTCTCCTTATCAAAGGTAGAAAAACAATATATGGCAATCAATTTTTGATCATTACATTTATTTATTTATTTATTTATTTATTTATTTTTATTATTTATTTATTATTAGGTTCTTCTATGCCGCCCTACTCCCTAAGGACTCAGGGTGGCGTACAACATTTTAAGAGAACACTAAACAATAAACTTATTTAAAAACAGTTTTAAAAAGTTAAAAAAGACATCCAACAACATACATACAGGGGGAGATCTCGGATATAAGATTGTCTCAGACCCCTGCCTGAAGGAAGAGCCATGTCTTAATGGCTTTTCAGAAGGCCAGCAGGGTGGGGATAATTCGGATCTCTGGGGGAAGTTGGTTCCAGAGTGCGGGCCCCCCCACAGAGAAGACCCTCCCCCTAGAGCCCACCAGTCGACATTGTTTGGCTGACGGGACCTGGAGGAGACCCACTCTGTGGGACCTAACGGGTCGGAGGGAGGTATGAGGCAGGATGCGGTCCCGGAGGTAACCTGACTTATTATGGTACTATTCAATATATGTTAGGAAATAAGGATGTGCATTACAGGAAAAGCAAAATGTAACCTTGCCTAGGATCCTGATACCATCTCCTTTTTGAAAATATTATATTTTCTTTATGGAATTTGAGGAGAAAATAGCTTTAATTTAGCTGACCTCATTCAACTTCTTTTGACAAATTTTACAGGTAATATATACAACACTCTCTCTCACCTTAATAACTCCTGGGCCTAAACATAGAATAACTGCACATTCTCTTCTGGTTTAGCAGCATCTGAAATTATATATAAAAGTATATATTTATATATAAATTATATATAAAAGTATATATATATAAAAGTATATATATATAAAAGTGTATATATATATATATATATATATATATATATATATATATGTATATGTATATGTATATGTATATGTATATGTATATGTATATGTATATATATATATATATATATATATATATATATATATATATATATATATATATATTGTGTGTGTGTGTATGTATGCGTGTGTGTGAATACATACACACACATATACATATACACATATAAACATACATACATACATACATATATACATACACACACATACACACACATATTTATATTAGTGGTTCCTTCCTATTAATATGAAAAATGTTACTTTTTAAATGCTTTTTAAAATGTGTTTATACCTATTTATGATGACCTGCTTCAGTTCACACTATTTATATAAAGTGTTATAAAGTGTTACCTTAGATGCAAAGAAGAGGCAAAAAAGAAAAGGGAAGAAAAATAAGCATGTACATATTAACAATTATAAGTACTCTCATGTATTAATAAAAATTCTTTCACCACATATATTCATCTTGTGATGTACAGTTAAATTATTAACAATTATAGGGAGTATAACAACAGGGAGAAATGGGAAATCAAAACAGAAACTAGTATATGGAGTTCTGATTTGTAAATAGTCCTTTTTAGGTTCCCAACAATGGTGATTGTGACTTTTTCAGAAGGTTGGATAATTGACAGCGTTATTGTGTGAGATGGGTGGCCATATAAATGTGATTAATAAATTAATAAATATTATTCCAACAAGAACAAAGGATTGAGATGCATGTACAGTATGCCTATTCTGATAAAACTGCACAATACTCCTTTCTCCCGCCTTCCTTTTAATGTTCAGACTTTTGTTTCCAAGCACCTTGAGCATCTATCCAACCCAAGGAGTCGTCCAGAATGGAATCAATCCGTGAAATAAACTTTTGTCCTCCAGGGAGCTTTTTGCTGCACAAAAACACCCGTGGAATAAAAAAAAAACCCAACCCAAAATTGAAGTAGTCTTTACACGTTTTGTGTCCATCTTTCCTATATATTCTCTGTGAATAATCGGCAGTAATTTTGCCCGGCTTTTTGAAAGCGAAACTGAGTGGATGGGAGGCTGGCTGGCTGGCTGGCTGGATGGATAATGAGAGGAACAGAAGCAGCGCAATTGCCCTGATGCTGACACCCGGGCTTCAGGTTCACGCCTTTGCTGCGATGGCGCCTCAGGGGAGCCTGCCAAGAATTCCGCAGATCATCCAACGCGGGGAGCCCGGCATCTGCCGCGCGGCTGCGATCCGGACACCGCCGCCGTTTTCCCAGGCAGCTTCGACCCACCCACTCTCCCTTCACAAGACGAAGACTCATCACCTCCCCACACGTACCAGAGCATCGCTCATCCCTGACGCATTAAAAAAAAAGTAACTGAGGCAGCCAATGGGCTTCGCGTAGGCGGGGTCAGGGGCGGGGATAAGACTCGCCGCGGGGAAACTCCCAGGATGGAAAGGCTTGACAGGTGCTTCTTACACGAGGCAGCTTAGTCTTGACTGGACAGCGACCCGGCGGAAAGTCGATTACTCTCTTCTCGGCTCAGGCGGTAAGTGTTTGCTTGATTTCCCAGACGGGGGCTGTGGGAGATACCCTTTACTTGAAAGGAGTCTTTATTGCACAGTCCCAAATCATGACAATCGTGGTTTTTATCACCTGCCCTGCTGGGAGTCTATTTTGTATCTATGCACTAACTGCTGGCTAGTTTGATAAAAGTTTTGAGTCAAAGGTTTGGAGTTCAGTCCGCGGAGGCATCAGCGACCTGGATCCTGATTTCTCAGGAGAATGGTGGAGAAATAGAGGACTCAAGTGCAGTTTAATCATCACACCTATAGCTGGAGAAGAAAGGGCTACCAAAATCTGTCAAGAAGCAGGAAAACTTCTCTTATGAAGAAACGACACAACCATCATGTGTGTGGCTTTGGGGCTTAGCAAAGAGGCTGAGATGGAAGGGCGGGCAGAGATACGTACATATTTTTTTTTGCTGGGAGTTGAGTAACAAAAATCACTTGGGCTGACTATGAGAAAACTGAAAACAAGCAAGAGGAAGTTTTAAAGGCAGCACAAGAGTTCAGTTGTAGTATCTGCTATTTATTTTATTTATTTATTTTATTATTTTATTTTAGAGTTCTTATATGCCGCCCTACTCCCTGGGGACTCGCAGGGGTCTCCAACCTTGGCAACTTTAAGACTTGTGCACTTCAACTCCCAGAATTCAAAGCAAAGCTGGCTGAGGAGTTCTGGGAGTTGCAGTCCACAAGTCTTAAAGTTGCCAAGGTTGGAGACCCCTGTGCTAGAGGGCTTTAAATGGTTGATAAAAATTATGGCTACTAATCATGCTGGTGACTACATAACTGAGTTCCTACTTTGGGAACAAATTGGACCTAAAGTGGCTCGCTCTTCTGTTCTATAGAATTTTGGTAGATGTTTTACTTCTATATTAGGTATGTCCTGAGCACCCATGATTTTTAAAGCTGGTACGTTTTATTGTGAATAGTACTTACTAGCATAACACAGCAATTCTAATATGAAAATTGTAAGGAAAAATCTTTTTAGTTTTTGGCTATTTTTAAAATGTTATTTGTTTAAGAATTTTCATTCTGAAAGAGATGTTTTCACACACATATTTTAAACTCAGGCTTTCAGTAGAAGTAAATTTATTTTTCTTAGCTGGTTACTTTCAAAGCTTCCCTTTGTAGTTTTTCATGCTTAGCAGGAATGCCTACTATAGTTTTAAAATCTTTTGTAACTTTAAAGGAAATATAGAACACAACGCAAATATAATCTGCATTATAATCCTTATAATGTTTTGACCTGGATATGTGTATATTAGTATTATATTGTTGCATTCTTTAATTCACACATTTACACATGATGAAATTACTCTCTTTTGGACATAAAATAGTATTTTAGGAGAATATTTCTGCCTTTTCCCAAACTGATTCAAAATGAACTTTGTTCCTTTGCTGTCATGAGCTAAATAGCTAAGGGGAAGCTCATCTGGTCCCCACCAGATGTGTCAGATTGATTCTCCCATAATCCCCAGTTAGCAAGTTTCTGGCTTGCTTTTCTGGACATTTGTATTTCATTTGGAAAATATCTCATAAGTATCATTCAAAGATGCCAGGCCAGAATACTATACTCCTAGATACCTTCAGCTTGAAATTAAATAATGATCCACTGGCAAGAAGTGTATTGAGAAGAGGTACAGGGCTGGATCTTGGGTGGGAGGTGAGGGAATATAAAGAGATCCAAAGGAGATCTCTCAGCTCAATGGAAAAAATGTGATGTGAACATGTAAAAAGAGAAGGAACTAAATTTAGAAGTTCGGCAAGCACAGATGAATAAGGATGAGAGAGCATGCCAATAGCAGTATATATTGTGTGAGATAAGTGAGGCTAGATGCTTAAATATGTGACTTCTAATGCTGTTAGGACAGAACATCAGGCCCAGAGCCCCACAGGCCTGGATAATTACAGTATAGCACGTGATTGCTCAGAGACAAAACCACCCAGTCCCAGTATGGTATCTGAACTGGCACAGACATGCTGACATTTTCACCCTGGTGATGAAATTTTTCAAGGCAGTATACGGTAATTTTAACTTCTCATTTTTAAAACCACTTTATAGCAAAGGGACAACTAGTCAGGCAGACCCAAAGGTGCTTTTTCAAGAGGCAGCTGGACTTTCTTGTTTTTGTTTGAAGACGTTTCACTTTTTATCCAAGAAACTTCTTCAGCTTCTTGGATGTGAAGCGAAACGTCTTCAAACAAAAACCAGAAAGTCCAGCTGCCTCTTGAAAAAGCACCTTTGGGACAACTATGACCTGGATGGCTGAGACTCCCCATAGATAGTCAGTCAGACATACAGTTAAAGATACTAATTTTGTTTTTACCTTAGGGGTGTGTTGTTATTTTCTACAACATAAGAATGCTAGGTTCACAAATGTTTTTAGAATTAGGGCAACAGTAGTTGTATTGGTATTATGCTTGATCTTGGATTAAAATGAGATACAAGCTTGCACATACTCAAGAACCTTTTAAAAATAAAGTTCAGCGCTTTGCTCTAGTGCCGTGATGGCGAATCTATGGCACGCGTGCCACAGGTGGCGCGTGGAGCCATATCTGCCGGCACAGGAGCCATTGCTGTAGATCAGTTCCAGCGTGCATGTGCATGCTGGCCAGATGATTTTTGGCTGGCCACACCCCCTCGCCTCCCAGGAGTCTCCAGCGGCCCATTTTGAGGTAAGTAAAGGGCTCACGCAGAGGCTCTGAGAGGGTGTTTCTGGCCTCTGGAGGGCCTCTGTGGGGGTGGGTGAGACTATTTTCGCCATCCCCAGCCTCCAGGAAAGCCTCTGGAGGCTGGGGAGGGCGAAAACTGGGCCTTCCGGTCCCACAGGAAGTCGGGAAAACAAGCAGTTTCCGGCCTCCGGAGGGCCACCGGGGGGAGGCCATTTTCGCCCTCCCCAGGCTCCTAGAAAGCCTCTGGAGCCTGGGGAGTGCGAAAAAAGGGCCCACCGTGCCATCGTGTGCCAAAAGCGTGGGGAGCGTGGGGGGGTCAAACGCGCATGCGCAGGGGGCAGGGCGCATTGAATTATGGGTATGGGCACACACGTGTGCATGCGACCCCCCCACTTTTGGCATGCAATGGCAAAAAGGTTAGCCATTACTGCTCTAGTGTATCAGGATGCAGTTGTAAAATATGGATTGAAAGTTGAGGGAATTGAAATGTTAACTTCATGCTGCATAGTCTAAGAATTGTAACATGGAAGAATTCTATAAGACTGTGCCTCCAAGACATTTGTTTGCGTCCAGAGCTCTATCTGCAGAAGGGAAAGTTGGGGCAGGAAGTGAACGATCCCAAAGTTGCCGTAAACTAGCATCTATTAAAGTTACAGTGTTTGCCACTTAATGGTCCCCCTTCAAGATCATTCCTGTCAAAGATGGAGAGACGTTACAGTTACCGGTACCTGTCTGGGATATAAGTTAAGGCAAATGCGGTTAAAAATAGCAAGTGTTACTCTTGTGAAATTTAACAAAAATATGAAGAAGAATACAACTTGAATAGTTTTTCTGGAACCCAATGTGTGGGGAGTGTATTTACTAATTATTCTTACGTGATAGGCCTCACTTAGATTACAGCTACTAATTTTAATTTTATTTAACTACTAATCTGCTAGGGATTATGCTTCAATGAATTCAGTGACTCTTATTTATGAGTATGGAAGAATAGGATGCTGTTGATAGTACATTAAGAAGCAATGACCATACGACATAGTTTCTTCATGAGCAACAGCAAAGCTGTTTAATTTTTTAATGTAGTAATTAATATGTTTAATTTATTAACATTTTAATTTATTTTAATTTTTAAAATTTTAACATACGGTATTAAAAACAATATACTTTAGGTTTTGGAGCTTTCTTCCAAATCCTACCTTGTTTTAAGATTTGTAAGGAAGGTCTCAGAATGTATGGAAAAAAACACTAGGTCAGAACTAGCAATCAACTGTTTTGTTATTTGGAGTGCTATTTTAAATTTTGCATGCATTTCTTCCTTGTTATAAATTGTCACATTTGCATTTCAGCATTTTGTATGCCTGGGCATGAATATACATAGATATACATAATAAAAAATGTATAGAGTAAAAAAAAAAAATCTGAGATATGCTGGGAATTTGTCCTCAGTAATTGGATATGTCATGTTAGTATTTGTGCAATCAACTTTATTACGTAATGCATCTAGCACTTGTGAGCATGAAAATCATGAGGTTTTGTGTCACTTAATAGTATATACCTTATAAGGGTGATGTATCAAGTGACTAGATAAAACAGGTACTGTAACTGAATGCAGAATGTAGAGTGTTCTCGGTGCTTAGTCATAATATGTCAGTGCATATTTTGCTTCTTAGCTGTTACAAGACAACTAGAGATTAACTTGGAAATTACAAATGCTGTCTTATGACTCGTATTACCCTGGTAATCTATGAGTTTAAGAGATATTGAAAGGAATACGTGATGACATTTGACACTAGATACAAAATATAAACACAGTGAAGCTGTTCATGTGATTTTTTTCACACTTCCTTATTAACAATAGACCCCTGTCTTCTGTTTTGCTTAGATACAATTTAAATAGGGGAGCATAAGCTGTGGCAGCCCGCTAAAGCCTTGAGCACAGTCCCTGAAGATTTGCTGTGAAATGTTAATTTTCAATATGACAAGGGGAAATTATTTCATACATGGCGAGGGGATCGTATTCACTGTGCAAATCATTTGACTATCTCTTCTGTATCAGCTTCTTTTAGTGACCGATGAAAGCTCGGCATGGTGCCTTTTAAGACCTGCTGGAATTGCCTAGGTAGGCACCTGCATGCTCAGAAGGCACTTTCGCTTGGATAGCTAAATTATTTGACAAGCCTAGTAATTATTTCATTTAATTAACTTTAGATGTAATATGTGTCCTGGTTTTTGCTACCTTTTGGCATACACCCTCCAATCCTATCTTATCTTCTGCTTTAAAAAAAAAAGTTGCGTGCTCCTGGGTTAACTATCTTAGGCAACAAAGCCATTTATCTGAATTTCTTTTTTTACTGAAGCAAGCTAGTATCTTACTTTCGCTATCATGTGACTTACTTTGGCATATCATGCTCATATGTACGATGCAGATGTGGTCATCCCAGCTTTGCAAAAATAGAACCTAAGTTTACATTCTCTGCCAGATGATGCCTTCTTTTGAAAAGGTCTCTGGCATGAAGACTGGTGACATGCTGCTTGAAGATAGGAGTTGAATGTTTTCCCATTAATCAGACTCTCAGTTAAAGTCACCCACCCCACTCGGCTTTTCTCCAGGACTGCTGACTGCCTCATTGAATAAAATGTGTGATCCAAATTAGAAGGATATGGGGATTTTCGAATGAAAAACAATGAAGCAGGAGAAATATATAAATACCCTTTCCCAGCAAAGCTCGGATCCATGCAATCAACCGCAGATCAATAGTGACTGTCTGAAGAGACCCTTGGAGACTTAAAAAAATGATCAGCTAATTCTAAGGTGACCCCGAAGGAACACTTATTTATTTATTTATTTATTTGTTTGTTTGTTTGTTTGTTTGTTTGTTTGTTTGTTTATTTATTTATTTATTTATTTATTTATTTATTTATTTATTTATTTATTTATTTATTTATTTATTTATTTGTGAGATTTATATCTCTGAAGCTGAAGTGGTGCAGTGGTTAAATGCTGCGACTGCAGGCTGACTGCTAGTTCAGCTGTTCAAATCTCACAAGGCTCAAGGTTGACTCAGCCTTCCATCCTTCCGAGGTCGGTAAAATGAGGACCCAGATTGTTGGGGGCAATATGCTGAACTCTGTAAACCGCTTAGAGAGGGCTGTAAAGCACTATGAAGCGGTATATAAGTAAAGTGCTATTGCTATATACTGACTCATAGTGCAAGCACTCTCTAAGCGGTTTACACCATTAAGCAATGTATATTTTACATTGCCCCCGACAATCTGGGTCCTCATTTTACCTACCTTGGAAGGCTGAGTCAACCCTGAGCCGGTGAGATTTGAACAGCTGAACTGCTGATCACAGTCAGCTAAAGTAGCCTGCAGTACTGCACTCTAACTGCTGCGCCACCTGGGCTCAACTTAAACAATTAGCCAAATAGAATTTAGTGTATTTCATTGAAATCCAAGTCAGCATTTGCTGAGTTGTTGTGAGTCCCATATGACTACAGTATTCCTGTTGTCATCCTAAATCCAAGAGCCTAGTGATAGATCAAGTGCGCACCAATTCTATTTCTTTAAAATTGGGAACCCGAATAAGATTTGATAAATGCTTTGGAAGGTCCTGGTCAGATCTATATGTAGGCCAACGCCTCTCTGGGAGCAGATATCCAATCTCTGCTGAAGTCTAACCCCAAAAGGCCATGTCGAACAATACTAAACCATCAGAGAGGAGTGGGCGGGCAGCTTAAAGTGACCAATTTAGCATGTGATCCCAGCCCTCACAAAATGATTGATCACATTGTCGGCAAAGCGTCATTGATTGATTGTCAAGTAGAACAAATGCTGCTGAGAAACTACAGTCATAGCCCAATGCAAGCTCGCTTCTGCGGTGGCTGGGAACAAGATAAAGTCAATATCTCAAGGACACATTCTCTGAGAGTGGTTAGCGGGACGTCTTTGTACCAGAGTTAGAAGGATGTGACAATGAGTTCTAAAAGAGCCTGCCCCAAAGAGCTCTGCTGTCACAGCATTACTAGGCAAAGTCATATACAGTAGCAGTTTGGTCACTTTGGGGCTTTCGTGATGAAAAACAGAACTGCCAGCTGTAAGCAGAAAAGCAGCTACAGAGGAAATTCATGTATGATTATCTTAAAGTTTTATACTGAGGATGAAACGCTAGAGGATACCAGCAATTCCTGTCCTAAAACACGGAGCAAATTCTACTTCCAATGGGAGAGGTTTCTGAAGCAGAATGTATCATGCTAAATTATTAACCATTTAAATCAGGAATCCCCAAACTCTTCAACTCAAGAACCCCTTTTATGAAGTTCCAGATTGCTCATCAATTCCCAAACGTTTATTATAGGGGATGTGATGACTATGAAAATGCATATGAAAATAATTTAATAAATACTACTTTAATAATTCTTTGAAAAACAGTAATAATGACTTCATAAAAATAGGCAATATTTATGAAAGTATCAAATTTAAAATACCATTTTAACTGAAGTTGTTAATATAACTAGGTGGGATGCATCTGATGAGCATCAATAAGGGTACTGATATAGGGATGGAGATTGGTGTATTTTAGTAGTCACCATGCTCTTGTACTTAAGATTCAGTTTGTTGCTATTAATTATCATACATTTACTGACTCCCCTTGACACTTCCAGCCATTTATCAATCCCAGAGTTGTTGATATTGACCACTTTGGGGGATTCCAATTTAAATCAATGCCAAATCTTATAGAATACAAGCTGAGTAGAAAAGGATGGGATGAGATTAGTGAAAGGTCAGTTTGAAGGAGAGAAATCATGGCTTTCCTCTCATTTCTGCTTTAATCAATTCTCTTCTTACTTGATTTTCCTCTTATTTATCCTATAAGCTGCATCTCTTCTATATTTCTACAAAAAAAAGGTTTCCCCCCACCTTACATTATTAAATCACCTAGGAATCCAGATGATAGCCATCCACTTTTTAAAAACAGAAATATAATAAGAACTATAAATGGATGGAATTGTAACTTTTCCAATTTTGCATTGTTCCTGGATTTTGAATTTTGGGAGGCCAATACAAAGTGTAAGTTTATCATGTGCATTTGAAGCTTGTCTGATTGAAACAATTCACAGACAGCACAACATTTTTCAAATATTTTGTGGCTGTAATGTCAATGCAACATAATCCTCATGACTTTCCAAAATGTGTACTGTGGCTGTTGTATAAGAACTGTAGGTTGTTCCTGCATGAAGATGTGATTAGCAATATTTCCTTTAGCTGATGAGTCAGGCTGCCAGTGGTTTACCTATGAACTTAGGATTTAATAAGATGTGCGCTGTATTATGAATTGTGCCATCTCATAAAACACAGGGGCAAATGGTTAGAAGCTTTCCTTTTGTCTTTCTTCTAAACCACATCTATCTATGTAGCTCCCACAGACCTCTAGAAGCCCTTATCAAACTGCCATGTGACAAAAAAGGCACACAATTAATCACTTGACAGGAAACTATCAAATATATTTAATTTTAAGTATAAGTGAAATTGAATTTAGGCACTGGTCCAACCAACTACGGTATTTTGGAATGGGATGGACTCAAAGACTTGAGGGTGAATCCTATTAGAAAATCCTTGACTTCAGTCTTCGCAATTGTAGACAGAAACTGTCTACAGAATTATAGCCCCATAGAGCTGGAAGGGGAGTTGTTTAGACCAGCGTTTCTCAACATAAGCAACTTTAAAATGTATGGAACCCTGAGAATCAGTCCATACATCTTAAAGTTGCCAAGGTTGAGAACCACTGCTTTACACCATTGAGTCTTGTTGAAAATCTTGAGCTTAGTGCTGGATTCCAGCTAGCATTCCTGGCAAATAGTTGTCTAACCTCCTTTTGAACACATCCAATGAAAGGAACCAACAGTGTCTCTCTGGGTCCACCTTTTCAGTTGCTCTTATATTAGAGAGGCTTTGCTAATAATCTCTTGGCATCTGCTTCCTGTAATTTAAATCTGATTTTCTGCCCTATCATCTGGAATGCTTGGGAACATGTCTTGGCCTCATACAATATTCAGGTATTTAAAAAGTACTATCATATCCTCCTCAGCTTCAGTGCTAAACATTAGAAATGCTTTTATTCTTTATTGCTATTTCTCTTCTCCCCCAATTTTAATCCTGAGTGGACAATTGTATTAAAACATTGACAACCCAATGAAACAGTGATATCGTTAAAATCACTCCCATAACTATAGCTGGACAAAGTGTTCCATCTACTTCCACCTGTTGGCAGAACTGGCTAAAAGGACTGGCTAAGATACATTGAGAGTGCAACTTGACTCAGCTTGATACCAAGCTTAATATCTCATGTCAAATGATTCATTTCAAAATTGGGCAGAATTAGGATAAATTTTTGAGGGGGAATTTCAGGAACTTTAAGAGATAGAATGGCTGCTTTAAATTACAGCAAATCTTCTGGCACTCATTTTATAGCACATTTATAATTCTAAAAATAAAAAAAATCCGAATCAACCCTAACCCAAAACTACCCCACCCCCCAAGTTTCACTCACTTGGGGCAAGGTTTTCGCTTGGGAACATGTCTTGGACTCATACCATATTCAGGTATTTAAAAAGTACTATCATATCCTCCTCAGCTTCTGTGCTAAACATTGGAAATTCTTTTATTCTTTTTCCCCCCCACAGGATTTAATTACTAGCTCCTGAATCATCCTGGTTGCCCTTCTGTGAAGTAGTTCCAGTTTGTCTGAATCCTTCTTAGATGGTCTTCTGAACTGTATTTAGTACTTGAGGTGAAATCTCACCAGTGCAGGTATATTTGTAATGCCTTGCAATGCCAAATTTCCTGCTTGTTATTGCAACAGTGATCATTTTCAAAGTAGTGCACATGTCTTGATTCTTGTTTCAAAAGAATAAGAAACATGTTACGCTGTGAATACTGAGTGGAAGGACAGAGGTTTCTTGAGTAACATGTCAAATGTAGAGATAGCATGAAAAGTGTGGTAAGAGTAAGGAATGCAGTTTGACTGGAAAGATGGAAGCATCACTCTCAACTTGATGTAACCTTACAGTTTATTTGTGGATACCTACATCCTCTTGTACTCTGTCTATATGAATCTCAAATTCCACCCTGCTGTTGTTTATTACAATATTTTACTTTAAAGACATTTTCTTATGAAACATTAGTGGTGGGTATTTGGTTGAGAAGCCAAATGTTGGATAAATATTGGATAAATATTTTTAAAACAGTCATTTTACTGAAATAGTAAATTTGAAATAATCTAATTAGTAAAGTTTTATTGTGTTTATTATTAACTACTACAATGTTTAATGAGTCTGTAGATGCGATTAATTTATGGTGCTGCATCTGCCCTCTAGTTATCAAGCACTTCAATGTTTAAAAAAGGAAATAAAAATTAGTATATAAGATTAATAAATAAAAGCTGGGTTTTTAAGGAAAAGTTATGCTAAGGAGGGATTTATGCTGCAACTCAGCAAGAGATAAAATAGTTCAAATTTAGTCAGTATGATAGTTTCATACAAGAGTGTGGTGCCACAAGTGGTTAGGATGCTGGGCAGGAGGTTAGCAAGCCCACGTTTGAGACCCGAGAGAGACCGAGGGGTGGGATTGAGCTCTCGTCTTTCACTCCAGCTCCTGCAGGAGATATGAAAGAGCCCCCAACTGGGCATCCCCAGGGCAAAGGTGGCTAATCCTTTCAACCCGGATGTGCCTCAGGGCTTCTGACTCAAGTGCAATATATATATATATATATATATATATATATATATATATATATATATATATATATATATATATATATATATATATATATATATATATATATATATATATATATATATATATATATATATATATATATATATATATATATATATATATATATATAAAGCTTCATGGAATAATTTACTCTGGTCATGTATCGATTCAGCTGATAATATTTAAAATGGTTAATGGAAGATAGTTGCATCTTTGACATTTTAATTCATCTATGCCCCCCACCCCATGGATAATGTTCGACTGATTGACCAGCATGACAATCCCAGTAAAGTAGGGGTCCCCAAAGTGATCAATATTGACTTCCAATGGTCAATGTGACTATTCAAAGTAATTATTACTCATAGTACTATTACTTTAAAGTAGCATGGGGTTCAACGAACAATGTGGAACTTCATGAAGGGGTCAATAAGCTGAAAAGTGTGGGACTCTCTTCAGTAAATCATTAGCATATTTAATGGCCTCTTAATAAATTAATTCTGGGTTATGGGTTCATGTCTAAGAGGTTTGAGCTTGTGGCTATTATCTTTATAAACTCAAACTCTGACCAGATGGAAGTATTTATTTTCCAGCTGCCACTTGGTGTCCAAGAGAAGCAGTCTATTGTAGTGGACTGAATGTAGTGCTAAGGTAAGACAGAACCTGAAGCCCAGCCCAGAGTTTAAATTGATCCATTCACTATTCTCTCAGCCCAGCCTATTTTTCAGAGCTGTAATCCCCCTGAAATCTTCAGATGAATAAAAGTTTAATGAATAAATGAAATAGTGGAAGGCCTTGGATGATAAGTAAGGAGTAATATCTTAAATATCTGACTGACTTTTCAAAAGTGGACATAAAACAGTAAGTAGACAAGTTTATGAGATCAGCTCTTTTGAAGTAGTTAGAAGTGAAACTGCACAAATAGCAAAAATATCTCCTGGAGAATCTTCTTAAAATAACTCCAATATCAATAAGATTTTCCCCAGGTTTTTGCTTTAAATTTCATGTGGGAAATTCTGCTTTTGTACAGAATTAATGTACAGAAAACCTCTTGGTTTCGATATACATCAGTTTTGTTTTCTATTTGAATAGCAATGTACATTTCTGTGATTTACATTATTTCTCAGCCTAGTATCCTCTACATATACCTGTGAATAGTTACTCAGTAAGAATACTCTAAATTCATACTTGGAGGGCCTTAGAATGGGAAAGGTTGAGTTAAATATTTCCTACTTCTACAAAGGGGATCTATAAATATTCTGATTTATCAATAGGACAAAGGGATTCATGAAATTCAGTAATTAATCAGAACGTTAGTGTCTTTCTGATAGTATTTTTCTGATTAATATGGATTATTTTTGATATGGAAATATGTGATATATCAAACTTCAATTCATATATGGTAATTAAAAAAATCTGTCTTCATCATTGCTATCTGACTTATTTGCTTTTTCTTCCTAGGACAAAAATGAGAGACAGACTCTTGGAGTTTTATGAATTATCTAGGCTGTACAGCCAACATACTGGAGAAGCCGAGGATGACTTCCAAAGACCTCATCAAACGCTTCTTTTTGAAACTGACCATGCCATAGCAAATCTTTACAAAAACATTCAAGATATTCGAATAAACAATCACCGCCTGAAGGAAGATGTGAGACGCTTGGGCAAACAAAACAGTCGCTTCCTGACATCAATGCGTCGTTTCAGTAGCATAAAGCGTGACACAAACACCATAGCAAAGGACATTAAAGCCCGTGGGGAAGAGATCCACAGAAAACTTCAGGTTCTGAGAGATCTGAGCGGAGATGCAGAAACAGAATATGGTGAAAATGCAATTGTAACCCGTGTGTGCAAGGACCATTATGTCGATCTCATGCATGCTTTTCAGGAAGCCATGTTTAATTACAATGCAACTGAGATGAAAGAGCGAGACAATTGCAAAATTAGGATTCAGCGGCAGCTGGAAATCATGGGCAAAGAAGTGTCTGGAAATCAGATAGAGGACATAATTGAGCAAGGCCGATGGGATGTATTCTCTGAGAACCTGCTGTCTGACACAAAAGGAGCTCGCTCTGCCTTGAATGAGATAGAAACCCGGCACAAAGAGCTGATGAAGCTTGAATCTCGAATCAAAGAGGTCCATGAACTTTTCCTACAGGTGGCATTGCTGGTGGAAGAGCAGGCTGACACCTTTGATGTCATTGCGTTCAACATGCAGAATGTCCAAGAATATGTTGGGGATGCTAAAGACGAAGTGAGGAAAGCACTTGAATACCGGAGAAAACATCCTTGCCGAACAGTCCTTTGCTGCTGTTTATCATGCCTTAAAGGCTAACTGCCCTCTTGAAGCCACTAGATCAGTGTTATGGGAATGCTTATAATTTGTGCTCATCTCTTTATGGTTATCGTATTTGTTATTAATTATATATGTGTATGTTTCTCATGAAAACCAAACGATAGTAGCAGTATGATACATACCAAAGTTGGGAACCTGTGACTCCAGATGTTGTTGGACTACATCATATCTGACAATTAGCTATGCTGGTGGATTGAAATTGGAGTCTGAAAACATCTAAAGGGCCACAGATTCCTACCCACTCATATATTTCAACTTATGTAATAAGAAACAAGATTACCAACCCCCACATTGCTACCAAAATGAAAGGCATACCAGAACCTATGTAAAACCACGGGAAATTTTGATGAGGTGGGTAATAAATTATTCCCAAATAAATACATCCTATGGATTTTTAAGGGAGCAATTGCAATTGCCAGTTTTTTTTCTTGGAGAAAATAAATACGGAAGAACTTATGAACCCTAATTATAAATTATATATAAACTGTATTACATGGATAATGCAGTTTAGATATCTGGCAGTCATAGTTGAGTTTAGAGTTTTGATAAAAGATTTCCTATAAGGTAAATCGTATACATTTCTAAAATGCATTGTTATAAAATTAAATGAGAAAAATATTTATTCTAATTATTATATAAAGAAAGTCCTTTGCTTTCTGCCCCCTAGTTTAGATTGTCAGGGAGAAACTTGTTGATAATGGAACCAAAGTACAGTCCCCAATATTTGAAAATGAGGTCTCATTTACACAATATGTCAAAGTTAGATTGGAGCTATTCTCTCTGGAGCTAATAGCAGTCTGGAAGTCTTGCAGGAATGACAAATAGAGGGGATCAGAAATCAGACATTGTGAAATTGTGTCGCTGTTTCTTGTGCTGGCATGCAAAATCTGCAGCCTAGGGACTGCCTGCAACCTGCTAGCATCCCTTTTGTGGCCTCAGCAGATCCTAAAGGAGATGGGATTTGACTCATTCTTTAGCCTTTGTCTGAATTTTAGCAATCTGTGTCTGAAGAAGCAAAAGGGATGCTTTCATCTGTATAATGGCTGGACGGTGTAGGGGAGATTAGAAAAACCACATTAACCCATTAAGCCAAAAAGAAATATCCAAAGCAATAGATCTTCCATGCTTAAGATTTGTTTTAGTCACGCTAGTTTATCTGTCTGTTTTTTGAGGATAATCAGAGCTGAAAAAGCTGAAACCAAGAACCTCCTTCATTTAATTGTTGAAAGACCAGCTTTAAAAAAAAGGATTCAGTTCATAAGTCTGAGACTTCTGTGTGAAATTCATGTTTTCGGTGTATCGTGTTTCTTCAGACAAATGTAAATAAGTAATGTAAATTTGGTTGCAGTATTTTGTAAATTTATGATAATTAAATCACTAATTAAAATATTTTTCCAAAAATTGATAGGTTTTTCATTTATATACTTGCACCTTCTTTTTTAAATGAATAATCACCATTTTTAAACAATGAATTTTTCAAAGAGTTCTGTTACTGAAATTTATGCTTTTTGGTTAAACAGAGGAACACGAAGTTAGAAATGAGAGTCTTCCTCTCTCTTATATGTGAGAAAATCAGATTCAGAGCAAAATATTTTTTGTTGTCATTATGATCATTACTGTCATCCTAAACTACAAATCTTTGGGTTATCAATATTCTATGAATTCTCTAGAAGAATAGTGGGGTAGGCATCTGCGGATCCAATTTGTTTTTTAACTAGAACACTAAGATCCATTAACCAATAAATAATGAGGTTGAAGGAAATGCATATCTCTCCTTCCATACATTCATAATTACTTTTCTCTGCCTCCACCTTTTATTCATTACAGCAGTAATATACAATTTAAGTGGAAATATTGTGGGGGCTACATAGCTGCTGATTAAGTAATGAGTCAGAAATTCTTGCTGATCTGTGTAAATCCTCCAGAGATCTATTAGCTGTCCACATTGTAGAGCACAGGATCTTATTAACATATCTTGTTAAATTGTTTGTTCGGTTTTGACTTTGCATATTGTATCAACCGAACCATTTGTGATTCCTTCCGTAGACCTTGGTTAAGCCATTACTCCGTGTAATGTGTGTGATCCATTACTCCGTGTAATGTGTGTGTGTGCACACTGAGATGAATTTATGCAATGACTAAGACATGTTTTACTTAGAACAAAGCACATGTGGCTGGTTTGAGTAAGAGATTAAGTTACAAACAAACCATATTGTGAGCCAGTTTGATAACTGAACCAGGTCTTTGTCTGAATGTGTATTCTGTACCATATCTGAAATTCAGTGTGTAGTAATAAAATATACATATATTATTACTATATTTTGGATTCCAAACACAAAATCACTTCTCATCCCATTTCACATTTTAGAACGACATAAAAGTAAAAGCAAAGTAAATTGCTTCAACTATTTATTTATTTATTTATTTATTTATTTATTTATTTAAATGGAAGTTTAAGTGAATGACAAGACAGTTGTACTTCCGCCTTGCCCCTTTGACCGAATAAGTACTTTCCTCTAATCAAGGGAAGAGAGATGTATATAAAAACAGGATTCAGTATGCATACTTCACTAAAGATATATGGAGATGTGCAATTGTATCAGATGTGAATATGCCGTGAATAGAATGAATGAATCTGGGCATCATGTGTTCGCATGTAATGCTTAGTCTCTGTAGATTGTGGCAGGGCTATTAATTAAATTTTTATGCTGCCCATCTCCCCCTACAAGGTGACTATTTATCCTAGCCAATTGATATAGACATCCATCTCACAAAACATGTAACTCTGGCCAGCAAATAACAAAGTTTAAACAATAAATACCCCAATTAATCATCATCATCATCATCATCAAACATTAAAAATATAAAAACAAAGCTCAGAAATTGTAGGCAAAGGGATGCTAACAACAACAATAATAGCAATAATGAAGCTACATCACTGGATTGCCTAGGATGGCTGACATAACCAAGTCTTGAGGGGCTTTTGGAAGCTCAGAAGTGATGGAACCAGTCTCATCTCCCTTACAGTCTGTAGCTCTTTAATCATGCTTAAAGCCCAGACATGATTTGTCTATAGCAGTTACCATAATTGGTTTGCAGGAACAACATGTGAAGCTAGAGGCATACATGTTACACAAACACGACCACTGCCATTTTCAAAGAAAGATTCACACTGTGGTAAGTCAAAAATCATAATCATGGTTTATTAGAGAAAGAGAAATCATTAGAACTAAGTATATGATGTTTAGTATTATGCATCAATCTAATCAACATTTGTATATAAGCTAGTGTGTTTTTCATACAATGGCACTGTAGAGTGGGTAAAAAGTCAATACAGTAATGGTCACAGCGGCACAATCAAAACCCCTGCTTATGTTGTAGACACATGGGTGTTGCTGCACAAATACACAAAGAGCTGTGGCTTTGATCACACTGCCATCTTGATGTTTTGACTGCCCTCCCCCAATTCTACTGTTCTTGTCTATGCTGTCATTTATTTCCTTATATAAAAAGTTGTGTCTCCATTCTTAGCATTCTTAGCTGATTTTGCACAAATCTGCTTGGTAACCTTCTCTGAAATGCAATGGTTTTGTATCACCTTAGTAAAAAAAATGACATAATAAAAACTATTTTGTTTTTCCTGGACTCTAGCCACAGAACCTGAAGGCTACACACAATTGTGTCATTTTCTTAAGGAAGCACTAGATGTAATTTATCTGTCAAACATATCAAATCTATGTCATTCCCAAATGGATTACTGTAATAGAAAATTACCATAGCTCTATTAACCTTCACAAAGTCAACCTATAAAATGCAGACCACAGAGTGTCACAACAAAAAGGACTTGCATTTTAAGAATTTGGAAATAATTTGAAATGACTTGTGTGATTGCCCAAGTCTGTTTCTTTTTTGTCACTTTCTTATTGAAATAATTCCCAGATGGAATAAAAACATGACTAATGGATTCATATACTGTATGTATGTTACATTTGTATCTCATTGTTCTTTTAGCTTAGGGCTGAAAAACATGGGGCCCTATAGCCACATTCAATCTTTGACTTAATTTCATAATTTTAATATATACATTATTTTTTAATATAGTCAACATCCTGGATCCCTCTTATAGGTATTACCGTAGTTAACTGGTTTTTAATTCTGTCTTAAATTTTATTTTGTTTATCATTTGTACTAGTCCATGACAGCAATAAACTGGATTGATTGATTGACTGAATTGATTTAATTTCATGTGGACCAGCATCATTTCCAAAGCTCTTTCATCTGATTATGTTTGACCTTTAGAAAAGTTATCTGATAGCCTGTTGAATGTAGAAGGAAAAAAAGAGATGAAAAGAGGTATCAGAGATCAAAAGAAGAGGTTAGAAAAAAAAGTAAATAAGTGGCCCCCATCATCTTTGGCTCTGACTTTCTGATTTCTGCAGAAAGCCTGTGATGCAATTCCTAGCATATTGCCCATTCAGCCGTGTTTTGCTTTAACAGATTTTTTAAAAAGTTTGCCTAATCTTTCTTTTAAGAACTCATAATACACATGATTTCCTTCCCACTTCCTATTGATAACCTGTGAGGGAGGTTAGGTTGGGAGATAATGAACGAGGATCCCCATCTAGTCAGGCCCACTCTGCAGGGTTTCTCAATCTTGGCAACTCCAATTGTATAGGTGGAGTCTATACATCGTTGGCAATGATGTATAGACTCCACCTCCCAGCATTCCCCAGCAGGCAGGCTACCTGGGGATTGCTGGATGTTGAAGTCCACACATCTTAAACTTGTCAAGGTTAAGAAACTCTAGTCTAGTAGAAATGTGAAATCATTAAGATTTCTAAACTGTAATTTAACAGGGCCTATTGTTACACAATCAACTGAATCGTTGACATTCTCATTTTTTAAATGTAGCAATACCTGCAAAAATGCAATTTGTATGCATTTTTAAAAATTTCAATGAGCAGCTGCAGGAAATTGGGGTATGCATGTGATGGTAGAGAGCTTAATCTCTCTCTCTCTCCCTCTCTCCCCCCTCCGCCTAGTGTTGTGAGGAATATCCTTCTGGGTTCAGTTCCAAGTGGGAAAAAGACACTGGATTCATGGAAGTTGCTTGGAAAGAAGGTTTAATGGTGGACAGGAGCACATGGCATGAGTTCCTGAACAGAAAAGATGGATCACATGCTTCCAGATGTTGGATGAAGAGAAAAAAGGAGGAAAAGATGCCGAGTCCCTTGGTTTTATAACCTCTGTTGGACCTTTTAGTTTTCTGCTCCTGTGTATGTAATGCACTCCGATTGGTGGTCAGACCCCCCCTAGATGCGGGGGTCTTAGCTAACCTTTTAGGCTGTCTTCCAGGCTTGTTTGAGTGCTGGTAATTTTCCAGGTGCCATGTGGTAGAGGGCTAATCCTATCATGTCCTAAGGGTGAAGGTCTTAATCCCAACACCCTGGAGCTGCAGGGGGAGGGGCAGGGAGCTGCAGGAAACTGCTTTGTTTTTAGAACATGTTTCCCCTTTCCTCATCCAGGGAAACATATTCTTCCTTTTCAATATTTCCTAGGATACTTCTTCTAGGAGAGGGGTGGGTGCTAAAATATCCTGTGGGGATATTTTCTCCTGCCTGCTTTTGCATTAGAACTTGAACCTCAGGAAGTGGCCTTTCAGGACTGTAACTACAGATCTGTTGCTTTTTGTCATTTTTTAAAAATGCACATAATAAGCATTCATGCTCTATCCGTCATTTGATTTGAACTCTGTCACTTCAACTAAAAAGTTAAAACTAAGGTAAATTTAATTCTGAAGTGTCACATTACCGTACAAAGTAGCATAAAACCATCTGTTGATATTTAAAGCTCTTTGAGGTTTTTAGGGCCATTTCCTAACTGCCGAGTCACAAGTTACGGGTATATTACATAATTGGGGAAGGGAGAGGGGACAACAGCCTGCAGCCAGAATTAGAATAGCAATCTTCACATCGGATATAGAAGCAAAAGCTGGAATCACTTGTGGTTTCTTGCTTACAAAGTGGAAAGTTTTACTCACCTCCATATATTTTATTTGTGTATCAGTATTTCCATTAGATTATGCTCTATTTGTTTTTAGATACATACATTCACATCTCACTTATTTGTAGTTCTTTCACTTTAAGAACTGGTTGGTAACAGTAACCAACTACATTTGGTTGGTTAGTGTAAGAAACCAAATGTCTGATTCAATAGGACTGTACTTATGATAGTTCAAAGTAGTTAATAACGAACAAGGTAATCCCTAAAAAAACACAATGATACTAGAGGCAATAATTTCATTGGTTATGAGCATGTTTGCATTGCTATGCCCAGCAATATAGGAGAATATTGGAGGAAGATGATCCTATTAGTGACAGCAGCAAAACCATCATTTTGTATTGTGTAGAAGACAATAGTAAACCACTTCTGTATTTTACCAAGAAAACCTCCATGAATAGACACTATAAAATTGGAGTGGGGTGCCCAATAAATTTAAATAAATAAATAAATGAATTTACTGATAGTGCCAGGTGATGTGCCTGTCAGGTCAAATTATACACTACCAGGGGTGAGCTGCTGGAGGTTCGCAGGGGTTCGGGAGAACCTCTAGCTAAGATTCTGTGCAGTTTAGAGAACCCCCAAATCCTACTCCTGGCAGCCCCGCCCAACCCGCTCCTCCCTGGAGTCCCTACGCGGCCCATTTTGGATACAGGTAAGTGTAGGGTGCGCGCGGAGGGCGAAAAACGGGCTTACTGAATATTCGGGAAGGCCGGAAATGGGCCTGTTTCTGGCCTCCAGAGGGCCTCCGGAGCCTGGGGAGGCCGTTTTCGCCCTCACGAAGGCTCGAGGAAAGCCTCCGGATCCCGGGGAGGCAACCCCCCCCACCGTGGTGCAGGAGGCCGACTAGGACATGCCCATGCCCACCCAGCAACTGGCCAGAGAACCCGTTGCTAAAATTTTTGAAGCCCACCCCTGTACAGTACATGCTACTAGAAGAGCGGAGGATCTTTGGGAGTACTAATAGTATCTATGATGCAGCTCCATTAAAGCCTTCCAGCAATCTGGTGCTAATGTTGCCATGCAGAGAAAGAAAACCAAAGTTGCAAAGAATGAATTACAGAGCGAACATGGGACATAAGAAGTATGAACACGGAAAATTCAACTCAGAGATAAAATGGATTGTATATTGAGATACTAGGCATCAATAAACTGAATTGGATGAAATTGGATACTACTCATTGCATGAAAAAGAAAGAAGGAACAGCATTGTTTTCATAAGGCTATAGCAAAGACACTAAGATATAATGTAGTCTATGACTGAATAATATTAATCAGACTTCACAGGCAATCCTTGAAAAAGATACTCAGATGGCCTAATGTGCGTGCATAAGCGCACATTCGTGCCTACCGTTTCTGTCCTAATGTACCCATATATTAAAGTGACCAGATTTTTTTTTTAAGGCGGGACGGGGGGGGCGGGCCCGCCTGGGCGCCGCCATTTGTTTTGCCCTCTGCGCATGCGCAGAACGCTGCGCATGCGCAGAGGGCAAAACAGCAAATGTCGGCGTCCAGGTGGGGGGGGAGGCGGGAGGCCGCTTGGATGCCTGCAGCTCGTGACAGGTAAGCTGCCGGCTGCCTCCTTTCCCCGTCTCCGCCTCCCGTTCGTTGCTTGCCAGCCCGGCTGAAGGGGAGGCGGGAGGCGAGGAAAGGCCTCCCAAAGGGGAGGCGGGCTCCCGAAGGGCTGCCGGCTCCCGAAGGGGAGGCGGGAGGCGAGGAAATGCCTCCCGCCTCCCCTTCGGGAGCCGGCAGCCCTTCGGGAGCCCGCCTCCCCTTCGGGAGGCCTTTCCTCGCCTCCCGCCTCCCCTTCAGCCGGGCTGGCAAGCAACGAACGGGAGGCGGGAGACGGGGAAAGGAGGCAGCCGGCAGCTTACCTGTCACGAGCTGCAGGCATCCAAGCGCCGCGGTCTCCCGGTCGCCCGCCCGGCCCCAGGGCAATGGCGGCAGCGAGGCGACGGGGGGAAGGAAGGGGAGGGGGACGAGGAAGGGCTGTTTGCGCCGCCGGCTCCTCGTCCCTCCCCCCGCATCCCAACAGCAGCGGTGCCTCTGAGGGCGGGGCTAGGGATGGGGCGGGGGAAGGAGAGGAGGAGCAGCCCCCCTTCCCCCTCTCCCCAGCAGGCAGACGGCTCTCTGAAATTCCGCCCGACTTACCCGACCTCTCTTTTGCTTCCCCTTATTAAGGTGACCAGACGTCCCACTGTTTCCGCATTCTTTTAAAAAAAGCGGGACTTTTTGAAAAGAATGCGGGACGCGGGACACACGCTTGAAAAGCGTGTCTGTCCCGCCAAAAGCGGGACGTCTGGTCACCTTACCATATATTCATACCCCTTATACTCTTATTCATGCGTGTACTAATATATATATATATATATATATATATATATATATATATATATATATATATATATATATATATATATATATATATATATATATATATATATACACAAAATCATAATTTTACTGTTTATACTTTGCTTTAATCATATATGCTTCACAAATAAAACAAACAAACAAACATGTCTGTAAGATCAGAACTGCACAGAGCTAAGTATGAAACAAAGAAAACGCCAAAGATTCAGGATAAAAAGAATACTAGTGCTGCTACAGTTGTGTGAAAACTGGTCACACATCACTTTTTCCAGTGCATTTTGAACGGTCACTAAAGGAATGTTTAAGTTGAAGACTACCTGTACAGTACAGCTTCTAATATATCTATTATCAAAAAGGTGGAAGGGGAAGAATAAACACCTCCTCAGGTAAGAATCATGAAAGCAAGATAGACTAGATTAGGTTCAGGAAAAGACTTTTTCCAGAAGTCAGCAAAGCTGCATAGATTTTCTTATGCCATTTTGGGATGTGTTTGGACTCTCACCTTAACTGGTCTCAACTCAGCCAGGCACAGTTTCATTCAAACCATCACTAAACCAACTTTAGTTAGCTTGCTGTGCCCAAGCCAGCCAGGGTTGGCAGAGTCTTCTAAAACAAACCTGGGCTTTATACAATGTGTGAACCAAACATTTAACTACGTCACTGGCCATGTAATCAGCCCAACCTTCCTTCAGTGGCAGAACACGGTTGTGCCGACTTGCTTGGCAGCGAAGAAAGGTTGTAGCTTTAAAAAAGCTGCTTTCGCGAAATCTGCTAAAGATTCGCCCTTGCTTGAGGAAGGTACTTGAAGGAGGCTACTTCCGACCGCTCGCGTGCCTTTTTATTCCCTTGAAATCCGGGTTGTACTTTCCTCTCTTTCTGCGCCCGCCCGCGCGCCGAATAAAGAACGCTTAGAGCGGGCGGAGGGAGAAGAGAAGGAAGAAGTCGCCGAGCGCGGTTAAATCTCTCCCCTCGCCCGTAAGTTCGACTCAAGCAGGGCCCGCCGTACCTTGGCAAGGAGCAAGCAAAAGAAAGAGGAGACGGTGACCCAGCAGCTCGCTCTATGTAAGAGTACCTGCTGGTGGGGCTTACAACCGTACCAGGATGGCCGAGTGGTTAAGGCGTTGGACTTAAGATCCAATGGACGCATGTCCGCGTGGGTTCGAACCCCACTCCTGGTAATGGCTTTTTTTTTCTGCCCAGCTTCTCTTAAATTAAAGAGGAAACGGGAGAAACACCGCAGAAGACGTCAGGTGAGGCTTCTGCCTTTGAACGGACGCCCGGCAGGACTTAGCCGCCATTTGAGCTAGTTCCCCTCCTCCTCCGCCTCCCGCTGGGTACCGCCCCTCCTCCTCCGCCTCCCGCTGGGTACCGCCTCTCTGCAACGTTAACCGAAAGCAAAGCTTTGCACGAAAATGAGATCGCGTCATTTTCACGGGTTTCCCATGTAAACATATTTATTATTTATTTATTTATTTATTAGTTGCATTTGTATGCCGCCCACTCCACAGAGACTCTGGGCGGCTCACAGTAAAACGAATATGAACGAAGCCGCTTCTCTTCTGCCCCCCCCCCCCCCTTCCTTCCCCACTCTCTGCAAAGCGTGGTGGATAGGGGTGGATAGGGGTGCAGAAACCACCGACTTTAAAGCGTCAATATGACAAAAATATTACAATTTAATCTTCAATTGTGTTGGATTACAACTACCGGTCCCAACATCTCTGGCCAGCCCAACTACCCATAATCTAATTTCACCTGGAGAGCATCGAAACAGAGACGAACGATTTTCTTACAGAATCTCGAGAAAGATAACTGCAAGCAGTTTGATTTTCATTCAAACAAATAATAGGAATGTTTTTTTGGGTGGGGGGCATTCCTATGTCCCTCCCTTTCCCTCTGCCCTATCAATAAAGGATAATATTTGTAGCTCAGAGTTGAAATGAGGGATCCTTGGTGCTCTGTGAGCTTGCTTTGTCATCTTGCAGATGTTTCATTACCCAAACTAGGTAACATCATCAGTGTTTAGGAGATAGCCCAAATCAAAGAGGCTGACATGTTTCTAACAAAGGCCTCTTACCTAAGGTGACCAGACGTCCCGATTTTGGCGGGACACACCCGCTTTTTCACCATTTGTCCCGCGTCCCGCCCGCCTTCTAAAAAGTCCCGATTTTTTCAAAGTTTGCCCGACTAGGGCATTCTTTCAAAAAATCGGTCTGAAAGGCAGCAGGCCTCTCAGCTCGGGCCGGCCGTGGGCGGCGTTGGCGGCGGGCGGGCGTCCCGCGTTGTTGACTCCTCCGGCGGCGGCTGGAAGCTGGGGGGAGGGGGAAGGGAGGCTGCTCCTCCTCTCCTTCCCCCGCCCCATCCCTAGCCCCGCCCTCGGAGGCGCCGCTGCGGTTGGGAGGGGTGAGGGACGAGGAGCTGTCGCCGCTTTGAGTTTACGAGCGGCGCAAACAGCCCTTCCTCGTCCCCCTCCCCTTTCTTCCCCCCGTCGCCTCGCTGCCGCCGTTGCCCTGGGGCCGGGCGGGCGACCGGGAGACCGCGGCGCTTGGATGCCTGCAGCTCGCGACAGGTAAGCTGCCTCCTTTCCCCGTCTCCCGCCTCCCGTTCGTTGCTTGCCAGCCCGGCCGAAGGGAAGGCGGGAGGCGAGGAAAGGCCTCCCGAAAGGAGGGGAGGCTTCGGGAGCCCGCCTTCCTTTCGGGAGGCCTTTCCTCGCCTCCCGCCTTCCCTTCGGCCGGGCTGGCAAGCAACGAACGGGAGGCGGGAGACAGGGAAAGGAGGCAGCTTACCTGTCGCGAGCTGCAGGCATCCAAGCGCCCTCCCGCTTCCCCCCCTCCCCCCCACCTCACCTGGACGCCGACATTTGCTGTTTTGCCCTCTGCGCATGCGCAGCGTTCTGCGCATGCGCAGAGGGCAAAACAAATGGCGGCGCCCAGGCGCCCCCCCCGTCCCGCTTAAAAAAAATATATCTGGTCACTTTACTCTTACCAGGGGTGGGCTGCTGGGGGTTCGCAGGGGTTCGGGAGAAGAATCTCTAGCTAAGATTCTGTGCAGTTCAGAGAACCCCCAAATCCCACTCCTGGCTGGCCCCGCTCACTCCACCCTGCACCTCCCAGGAGTCCCCACATGGCCCATTTTGGATGCAGGTAAGTGCAGAGCACGCGTGCGGAAGCTTGGAAGGGTGAAAAACGGGCCTACCGGAAGTTCAGGAAGGCCCGTTTCCGGCCTCCAGAGGGCCTCCGGAGCCTGGGGAAGCCATTTTCACTCTCCCAGAGGCTTGAGGAAAGCATCCGGAGCCCGGGGAGGGCAAAAATGCCCCCCCCGCCGCCATGGTGCAGGAGGCTGACTAGGTCACGCCCACCATGGCCACGCCCATCCAGCAACCGGGCAGAGAACCCCTTGCTAAAATTTTTGAAGCCCAGCCCTGCCTCTTATCTCAGAAGTTTTTATGTTGGAAACACTTTACTTTGAACTCTGGGTTGACCTTGGCAGATCTGCAAAAAATAACCACGGTGGGATCTGATTGTGTTCAGATCATTATATTGTGTTATATTGTACATATATGTGCTATATCATATGTTTTATTTTGTAAATAAAATGATAAAATGTACCGTAATTATGTGATGCATAATTAAATTCCAGTTCCCATTTACTTAGGACTACCTGTCTTTGTATCCTCAGTTTCCCAATGTTTCCAGAGAGGCACAAGAAGGATGGAGGACTGAGAAATAATGGAGGTGATCATGGGGCTTAGCAATCATAAGTGAACAAATGTTTTCCCTCTGTAACTAGAAGGATCTATGAAAAACGTGAAATTTTATATAACAGTCAGGACTACGATTATCTTTAGAACAGGTTACTTTAATAGATTTCAATGGGTCCATGGAAGGAAAAAACGTATACCAATCTTTAGTTGAAATTTACTTTGTCTTGTTGCTTTAATGCATTAATAAAGACACCCATCTCTCTTTCTCTTTCTCTTTCTCTCTCTCACACACACCATATTTTCCAGATAGTGAAAACTGTGTTTGAGTATAATAGATTTCCTTTGTAATACAATTTTTATGTATTTTATTTTAGGCATTTAAATATATTTTTCTGAGAAGGGATCTGTAGTTTTTGTCAGACTCTCAAAGGGGTCCATGGCATGGATTGATGGGTTTTATTGTGATTTTACTGTCTTTCCACACTTATGTGGAATGTTTATGAGAAGACCATATAAAAAAGTAAAAAATAAATAAATGTCTTGGCCTGGCTTTCATCATAAGGTCTTGATACAATGTAAGGTCTGCAATTAAAATGATACACCAGGGAAGTATCTAAATATTAAGAATGCAGTCCAGAAATACCAATGTGATGATACATCAGTGATGATCCATTGATTATCTAATCGATTTATATTGTGAAGCCCGTCGTGGAGTCTTAATTATGAATAGCAAAAGGTACAGCATGAGACAATTGACAATAACAGTTGGCATTTAATAATGAAGGAGATGAATTCTTAACTGAGTTGCAACTTAATTACCTTTACTTATATTTCCCCCTATGGGTTGAGGATTAGTCTGACATTTCAACTGGGCTATGGCTAAACCATAACAAGCCAGTCTGTATATTAATTCCTGAAATAATGCATATTATTGTTTAGGAGGATGTAAATGTTTTATGTTAATACTTCTGCTGTAGGCCAACATATGTCAACATGGCTCTGTTAGTGTTCTTTCTTTGGGAGAAGACATTGCTTTTATTTTTATTATCTTTTATTTATTTATTAGAGCAGGGTTTGTCAACGTCAGCAACTTTAATCTGGGTGGACTTTAATTCCTAGAATTCTCCAAGCAGCATTCTCTAAACACTGATTTAGCAAATCAGCTAATTTCCTTAAAAAAGAAGATTGGGCAAGTATAGCTTTACACCAGGGGGTGGGTTCCTCCTGGTTCAGACCGGATCGCCCGAACCGGTAGCAACCTGCTGGTGATGTCACTGTCGGTGCCGTTCTGTGCGCGCCGCCATCTTTTTTTGTATTGTGCGAATTTTTCCCCTTCCGCGGCTTGAAAAAGAGCCCTCCCACCCACCCGCGGGTGAATTCTGAGCTTTATTTCTTCGCCCGAAGCACAGCTGAGCTCCTCGTGCTTCTAAGCATGCATGGAAGCCAAATTGTGTGAGGGGACGCACGCATGCGCACGAGCGTAGCAAGCATGTGCACGCAAAACATCGCGATGCAAACCGGTGACGAAGGTAAGTAGAACCCACCGCTGCTTTACGCATAGTATAAACATAACTACACGTTTAATCAGATACATGATTTGGCTACTTTCTTCTCAAATATATACCCCAATGGTAATACTGAGAACAGAGCTGTCTGTCCCATTTAGTACCATTTACTATAAACATTTGTCAGTTTTAGAAACAGATTCAACATTTAGGTAGCATTTGTTCCAGGGTGAAATGTGTGGCTTCAGCAAATAAAAATCTATTTAGAGGAGTGACCCCTAGTGGCCCTTTGTGGTTATGAAAACTTCACAAATGCTTTGTGAATCAAGGATTTGCAATCTGGGCAAAATGTCCATGAACTAACCAGGATGATATGAAAGTTTATACCGGTACATACATTGAAGTGCTCCAGAATGGTTCGTCACGATAGTATAGTACAAAAAGCAAGTTTTTGTCTGGAAGGAGAAACAGAAGAGTTTGAAATGTACAACAAACTTTCTCATTTTGCCTGAAATGTTTTGAAACCCACTGCAATTTTCTTTACAGGTAGTCCTCGATTTATGACCACAATTGAGCCCAAAATTTCTGTTGCTAGGGGAGAATTTGTTAAGTGAGTTTTGTCCTGTTTTACGACTTTTTTTGCCACAGTTGTTAAGTGCATCACTGCCCTTGTTAAATTAATAACACAGTTGTTAAGTGAACCTGGCTTCCCCAGGCTTTGCTTGTCAGAAGGTCGCAAAAGGTGATCACATGACCCTGGGACACTGCAACTGTCATAAATATGAGTCAGTTGCCAAGCATCTGAATTTTGATCACATGACCATGGGGAAGCTATAACTGTGGTAAGTGTAAAAAACAGTCATAAGTCACTTTTTTAGTGGTGTCTATGGAGATTCTCAGTCATCCAAGTCATGGTTGTCTCAAAGGTGCTTTTTTTTGGGGACTTCCATTCCCCACCATCCAGTCAGAGCTGAAGAAACTTCTTGGATGAGAAGCAAAACATCTTCAAAGAAAAACCAGAAAGTCCAGTTGCCTCTTGAAAAAAAAGCACCTTTTGGTTTTTCAGTGATGTCGTAATTTTGAAAGATGACTAAACAAACTGTTATAAGTCGAGGAGGACTACCTGTATAGGTGTCATTCACATGCCAGTGAGGCTTGGCTTTCCTTTCCAGAGACATAGCTTTATTTTCTCATATTCTACCTTAATTAGATTAGAATGAGGCTTCTCCTACCTCACAGCCTTCAGGGGATTGCTAGAATTCCCTGTGGCCAGTTTTTATTGATTTATTTTCTGTCCAGATCAAACCTTAAACTACCAAAACGAGGCCACCTTTTTGGCTTTATCGTTGGCCAGAAACAAATCACTTTCAGCGGATACTACTGTAGTAATCCACAGACCAACAAGTGGGCCAGACTCTGCGTCTCTCCACATTTACATAGTGTGTTATTATCCGCCAGCAACCTCCACTTAGGAACTCCCATCCTCAACCTATTCAACGTCCTTCAAGTAACACAGGGGCGATCAGATTCCCTCAGCCATGTGTTATAAAGGCAGATGGATTGCCAAGCACCCGAATTTTGTTCACATGACTTGTGGGGGCACTGCAGCAGCTATTAACTTTGGCTAACGTGTAAATTCATTCAGTGCCATCGTAATTTCAAACGGTCACTGAAAGAACACTCGAAAGTTGGGGATTACCTGTATCTATTTCGTTGGAAGATGTTGTGTGGGTAGTCTGTTTCCTTTTTCTGATGTTCTGAGTTGCCGCAGTGTGTCTATATTCCTCTGAAAAATGTTCTTATACAGCTCCTCTTGTGGGAAGAGTTGCTTACTACTTTGGTAGTGAAGCACTTGGTTAGTGTGGGTTGCCTTTTGATAGATTTGCGTTTCTCATTTGCCATCATCTCCTCTGCTGATAAGGATATCCAGGAAAAATCGTTTTCTTCTTTCCTTATGAATTTTAGTGCTTTGATGCAGGTAGTCCTCGGCTTATAACCCTTTATTTAGTGACCATTTGAAGTTGAAAAAAGTGACTTATGACCATTTTTCACATTATGACTGTTGGCAACATTCCCACGGTCATGTGATCAACACTTGGTTGCTTGGCAACTGACATATATTTATGACAATTGCATTACCCCAGGGTCATGTGATCACCATTTGTAACCTTCCCAGCTGGCTTCCGACAAGTCAAGTCAATGGGAGAAGCCGGTTTTACTTAACCACTGCATGATTCACTTAACAAGGTCATTTGCTTAATAACAGTAGCAAAAAAAATTGTAAAATGAAGCGCAACTCACTTAACAACTGTCCCATTTTGGGCTCGATTGTGGTCATAAGTTGAGGACTACCTGTAGTCTTCATGTATCTTCTCTAAATGCTTTCCTATTATGATGAAGGTATCATCTACATACTGGGTCCATACTTTTGGTTATAGGTATGAGAGTGCTATAGTTTCTAGATACTGCACCATGGTCTTTGCTATTGTAGAAAGTTGGCACCCACCCTTCTCCTAGAACAGTGATGGCGAACCTATGGCACGCGTGCCACAGGTGGCAGGTGGAGCCATATCGGAGGGCACGCGAGGCGTTGCCCTATGTCAGCTCCAGCACGCACACGCGCGCTGGCCAGCTGATTTTCGGCCTTGGGGAAGGCCATTTTGCCCTTCGGAGGCCGAAAAACGGCCCAACGGGCAAACCGGAAGTTTGGAAAAATGGACTTCCGGTTTGCCCGTTGTGCTGTTTTTCACACTTCGGGGTTTCAGGAAGCTTCCCTGAAGCCTTCGGAGTGCGAAAAACAGCACAACGGGCAAACCGGAAGTCCATTTTTCCGAACTTCCAGTTTGCCCGTTTTTTACCGTCCCAGGCTTCAGTGAGGCCCGTGTGCATGCACGGGGGGTTGTGCGCATGTGCAGGGGGCAGCGCTGGGGAGTGCGCATGCGTGGGGGGAGGGAATGGGTGTGGGTATGTGTGCGCGCACGTGCTAGCGTGCACACACACACACTTTTGGCATGTGAACCAAAAAAGGTTCGCCATCACTGTCCTAGAAGAATGAAATATTCTAGGAAATATTAAAAAGGCAGAATATTATATTTCCCTGGATGAGAAAAGGAGAAACATGTTTTTTAAAGACAAAGCCACTCCCTGCAGCTCCCTGCCCCCCCTTCAGCTCCAGGGTGATGGGATTAAGACCTTCACCCTCAGGACATGATAGGATTAGCCCTCACTCAAGATCCAAACCAGGACAAAGCCATTAAGCCATAATAGGAATTTCCCAAAGCCCCTTCATTACATCACCCAGCAAGATTCAACCAAGCCTGGGACTCTAGAGTCTAGACAACCTACAAAGTTATCCCTGCATCGCCCCATGGGAGTCTGACAACCAATCAGGATACCTGCCTTTACACAGGAACAGGAAACTTCAAGGCGGGGCCCAAGAGAGGGTATAAATCTCTCTCTCTCTCTCTCTCTCTCACCCATATGCTCAATTGTCCAGGACCTCAAACCATGTGGTCCTGTCCACCATTAAACCATCTTTCCAAACAGTCTCCATCTTTCTCCCCACTTGGAATTGAACCTAGATGGACATTTCTTCCAACACTACGAATCGTGAGAATGGTGATCCGATGTGTGTTCATCTGATTTGTTATATATTTATCCATCAAACTGAAAATAGTTAGTAAGACAGTGTTTGATGAGGTCCATAATTCTTGGTATTTCAATCTTCATGTATTTGGCTAGATCAGATGTGTTGTGCAGTATCCTGCATGGATTCTTTTACTCGTTCTTTATGGATGTGAAGAGTTCTATGACATCAAATGAAACTATAATTTCACCTTCTATTTTTAGAACTTTGATTTAATAGAGGCACTGTACTGGGGAGTTGTAATGGTATGTGCGAAAGACCTTGGGAGATGGGGGAAAACATGCTGCCTAGGAAAGACCAGATAGTGGGGTGGAGGGGGCAGGGAATTAGCCTGCAGCTGCATAACAAACCAACCCCCCCCAGAAAGGATCCTCTCTTATCTTATGGCTGTGAAAAGAGATGGTGGGATATTTATACGGTATTTTCCAACTTGCAAGATTCTACAGCAGAGGTGGGTTCCTGCCGGTTCGGACCAGTTCTATAGAACCGGTAGCGGGAATTTCCCCCCACTCGCCAAACCGGCAGCGATGGCCGGCTGGACATGCCCCCGAACCCGCTCTCGGCGCCGCCATAGGCGTCACCATCTTGTTTTTTGCTTCTGTGCACACAGAAACTCTTTTTTGCTTCTGCGCATGTGAAGCTGGGTTTTTAGTACTGCGGATGCACGCGCACAAAGCGCGCCATGTGACAAAGCAAACCGGCAGCGAGGTAAGTCAGAACCCACCCCGGTTCTACAGGTAGTCCTCAACTGAAGAGGAGATGCCTATGTAATTATCTTCACTGCACAAAGTGCCTTTTTCCTGGACGTCTATGGAGATTCTGAGTCATCCAGGTCATGGTTGTCCCAAAGGTGCTTTTTCAAGAGGCAACTGGACTTTCTGGTTTTTCTTTGAAGACCTTTCGCTTCTCATCCAAGAAGCTTCTTCAGCTCTTCTGAAGAGTTGAAGAAGCTTCTTGGCTGAGAAGCGAAACGTCTTCAAAGAAAAACCAGAAAGTCCAGTTGTCTCTTGAAAAAGCACCTTTGGGACTTTTCCCTGGACGTTTGATTTCCCAATCTTGCCTACAAGCCCTGGGATTTCTTAGTGGTCTCCCATCCAAGGACTAGTCAGGCCCATCTTTTCTTCGTTCTTAGTTTCCCAAAGTCATCATTAGGATGCTCTGTGTGTGTGTAGGATGCTCTCTGTCTCTGTGTGTGTGTGTGTGTGTGTCAGCGGCCCCGATGATTGACAAGACGAGTGGTCACGTGGCTCCTGTCACGCCACCTCCCTCCGCCGGAGCTCAGGTCTGCTCTACGAGGGCGGGTGAGCGAGAGGATAAGAGCGCGGGCGCGTCGAAACAAACTTCCCAGCGCAGCGGAAAGTTCGCCGAAAGAGTTCAATGCCCGGAGTGCGGGCGGAGGTTTTTCGCCTCCCTCAGCTACCACACGCCTCCCTTTCCCTTTGCAGCGGAGGCCGCCGAGCAGCCGGGCCCGAAGCCGAGATAACTTTTCGCAGAGTTCTCCCCCTTCCCTGCTCAGCTCTGCCCTCACCTAATAACAAAGGGGGCCGGGACGAGCCGAGGGACCGCCCCGTCGCCACCGCCCCCTTGAGCTTGCCTGGCTGGTGAGAGAGAGAGGCGCTTCCCTCCCTCCCTCCTTCCTTAGGGCGAAGCAGCCGGTGGAAGCGGAGGAGAGCAGCGGCCAAAGGGTTAGCGGGGCTACAACGAAAGACCAGCCGAGCGCGTCGGGCGAAAGTTGGCTTTGCTTTTAGCGACTTGTTTAATAAGCAGCGGGGGCGGTTTGCCTTTGGCGTTTGCTTCTCCAGGGGCGCTTTGGGTTTTCTTTTGGAGGTTTCGTGGGGGGTGGAAGTCTTTAGAAAAAGAGCGAAGGCGCAGCAAAACCGCCACGGAGCGGACTTGAGGATCGACCGTCCGGCGCACACCAAAGTCTGTACCTCCTCCCCCCCCTCGCCCTCCCGCAGGTAAGCTGGTGAATAATTGACGGTGAAGGGGAAAAAAGCAACGCGATTCCTCCAGGCGGAGGGCTGGGAGGACAAAAGGGCACCCGAAGAATTCAGCTCTCTTCCCAACTTCTCTCCCGCCGTCGAACTGTAATTGCTTGGAGGGGTGGGAGGGGTGGGTGGGAAGAAATACTACTTTCCGTTGAGCAATTGCTACGGGGGTGTCTTCGTTTAGGATAAAGCCGGAGGTTGGAGCTGAGCGAATTTCGCTGCCAAATAACTTTTGTGGAGAAGTTTTGCTCCACGTGGGAACGGCACTTTTATTATTAATTTGGCTTGCTTAGTCGGTTCCAGCGCTCCTTTATTAAGAGCTTCTCTGACTCTTGGGTGTTTGGAATCCCCCCCCCCCCTTATCTTGGCTTCCTTGTAGCAAATGAAAGAGGCGAGATCTTTACATTGTTATCTTTGAGAAGGACCTTTTGGGTGCACCCGACTAAGCAACCTAACTCTTCAAAAGGGCCCCTTCCCTTTGGCATAAACTTTAGTGACCTGACTTTGTGCTGTTAAATGTTTTATTTAGAATGATCTAGGAAAGTCTTCCATTTGAGCACGTTTTGTGGGATTTATTACCTATCTGTAGTGTTGGTCATGGATGTTGGAGACTGAACTACCCAATGCAACCTGTAAAACTCAGGGCAGCCGCTAGTCAGCACTAAATAATCTCTTTGCTGCCAGATTTTTGTAGCCTTTTTAAAAATGCAAATAGCTTTCATTGGGTTGTGATTTATGCTAGATAAAGGTTAGCTGAGTTAAGTTTAACTCCTGCTGACTTTATGGATCGCTTTAAAGTTTTTTTGAGAGGTGGGGAGAGCTGACCTCTATTAACCTCTTGATAACATAGTAAATTTCTGCAAATTGATTTCTTGTCCCACTCACATTTAGATTTCTTGGCGTGTCAAAACTACTCTGAAATATTTATCAGGTCTCAGAAGAACAACAGTTGCATGCATTTGGGGGGAAGGGACAGGTAACAGTCCTGAGACTTAACATTAGCTATGTCATTGGTACTTCCTGAATTGCTTTAATATGGGAGGAAATACCACTGGAAGTGCAGCTTCTGTTTGTGATCGAGTTGTACTGCAGCCTTCCCCAACCCTCCAGATTTCTTTGACTTCAATTCCCAGAATTCCAAAATTCTGGAGCGCACCAGTTTGGGGAAGGCTACTGTAAAGTGAGCGAAGAAGACAGCTGTTGCTTTCACTTGAAGCAGAAAGTAATTGCAATCCTCTTTATCATCCATCTTAGTCCGCCTCCTTCCTGATACATATCTGGAGGTTTTTTTGGGGGATAGTCACTGGTTATTTTAAGGAAGAATAGCATGACACAATCTCTCTCTCTGAGTTTTCTAATTTAAAAACCTTGCAAGTTCTGGTTGCAAGTAGGGTGGAACTCTGGTTGCAAGTAGCCATTAACTCGCTTGCTCTGGAGTGTTCAGAGGGCCGTAGAAAAGACTTGAAGTGGGCTTCTGTTTGGTGGGAAGGCAAAATAATAACTTGAGTATGAGCTTGGCTCTGTTGCTAATTTTGAGGGGGGGGAGGGAGCTTTAAAATACTTTCTTAAAGAAAGTCACAGTGACACATTTGAATGAGCATCCTTTGGAGTATGCATTACATGCTGTGTGCTTGTAGAAGAGTGTGTGCACGCACTGGAGTTGGAAGGTAAATTGGATGGAAACCAAATTCTATGCTATATGCAAAATTTCTGCTTGGTAACGGAAATGATCATGAGCTGAATAAAATTCTAAATAAAATTTCCCTATCTTAAACATTATTTCCATATCTTATTATTTGATCTGTTTTCTGTTTCCCATTGCGGTTGTTTAATTATATCAGTAGAGATCTCCTGATTCATGTTTTTATTCCTAGTATGTCTTAAGTTACCCCCAGAAATTCTCCACTCTATTCCCAGTCCCACTGAACTTTACAAGGTGTAATTGTATAAACATGTGTTATAGAATTGATTCTGAGCTCTTGAAGAAGGGTGTAGAAAAGTATTAATCATGCATTGTGCCTTTGCTAATGTATATAACTCCTATTTTATAGAATTTAAATGAACAAATGTAGGATTGATAACTAGTGTTTAGATAACTAATATCCCCCAATGTAACCTTGCAAGAGTTATCCAAACTCTTCCAGACAGGCTTTGGGATAGAGTAGGGATCCTCAGACTTTTTAAGCAGGGGGCCAATTCACGGTTCCTCAGACTGGGGCAATGTGGGCGGGAGCAGCCTCGTGGTCCCGCGTGGGCCGGATTAATGGCTTCGGTGGGCCATATCTGGCATGCGGGCCATAATTTGAGGACCCCTGGGATAGAGAGTAAAGTGTTTTCTTTGCAACATTTTGTTAGTGAGGAATCAATACTGCCACTCTAGACCAAGGGTGTCAAACTAAAGGCCCGCGGGGTGCCTAAATCTGGACCGCAGGGCCGTCCTGATAATAGCAAAGGACTGGAGCACAGTGCCTCTGGCAGCCAAAATGGGGTGCGGGGGGGCGCACACAGCCCCCCGCACCCCATTTTCGGCCTGGACAGCCTCCTGTAGCACTCTCCGACAGGGTGCTGCAGGAGGCGGCCCTCCCCCCCCCCCAGCCTGGCCCTCGTAGGAGAATTACAATTATGATCTGGTCCGCGAAGAAATCCAGTTTGACACCTCTGCTCTAGACAGTTTTCTGGTCTATAGACGTACAGTGCTAGTTATAAGAAAAAGTGTAAGGTTGCAGGTTTGTCTATACTTTTATAGAAGTATCCACCGGACTCCATTCAGAGAAATAATTGTGTACAATTACACTCCATATGTTGCATTAGAATGTATATGGAATACAGCAAATACAGTACGTAGTTTCCAAAGTAAGTATATTTATGTTTTTTTGCATGTGTGTTTACATTTCAGATATTAATTTCATAGCAGCCCAGAGTGTGAGTTCAGCATGCAGAGATTTTAAATAATTTTATATCGTGATCTTGAACTGGGAGAAAAAAAAGGATGGCCAAAGTTTTGGATATTGATAAAGGATCTGAGGGAGGTAACAATGAATTTAGCAACATCATTAAATCCAGATCTGGTAAGTTTCACTTGCAAGTAAATTTTTCCCCCCTAGGAACATTCCACTGTAAAAACAAAGGAAGTGCTATTTATTTGACTGGAATTGAAGGGCCAGAATGCATGTTATGTACAAGTGCATGCTGATGTCCCTTTAAACAGGAAAAACTTGTTTAAGAAGGGTGTGATTCGGAACAGAAGTGCAGGGCAGAGCCTTTTAACTCGTTTTTTGTCCTCTGTCTTTTTGCCATTATCCCCATTTCTGCTGCTCTTTTTCACTCCCTTCCAAACAGTGTCCCATATTTGCAGTAGAAGTGTATTATACAGTGCTTTTGAGATGCATTTCAGTGCTTCAACTGACTTCCAACCTGTGATTTTAACAACAAAAAAAGAGACCATGTTGCTGTGTATTGTGCAGTTTGTCCTTCTCGTTCCTTTCTGATTCATCTGCTTGTCAAAACTTTTGTTAGAGACTTGAATCCCTGCTTCAGTTTGACAAACCTCTTGAGGCAGTTGTAATGTAATAATAATTATTACAGGCCTCTGCTTTTCTGCCGTGCAAGTCAAGTCTGTTTATTTAATCTCCTCCCCACTCCATATTCCAATTGCACTGGGTTTTATAAAGTGCCATATGTCCAGTGCGCCTTTATAGAATTATCTAGCAGCTTTTGCTGTTTGAGGCTTGGAAAATGTACTGTGTGCACTATTTAATACGTTTAAATATACTAATGAGAGTAAAGGCTGCATAAATCTGCAGGAGCAATTTCATGACACTCAACATATTGCCTTATTTCAAAACCAGAATTGTAGCAATGAGTGGTGAGGAAGGTTTTGTGCACATTTTGGATGTGGGGGTTTCTTGCTTCTCAAGGTTTCTCAAACTATGTTAACAAGGCAGAATTGTTTAAATTGAAAGAGCTCAGGTATAAACTTGCACCATGCAAGGATCAGCCTAAGATAACTGACGTGCATTAATGCAGAAAATGTGGTTTTTAATAAAATGCTTTTTGATTCTTGAAAAGTAATTCTATTGGATATGTTTTCTGTTTATGTCCTGTCGTTATAACCTGATGATTTAAAATCTAAGCGTTATTTTTCAGATCTTTGTAATAGTATAGTTGGGTTAAAATCCAGTAAGACGTTAGTACAAAGTACTCCTATTGATTGAAATAGTTTTCCTACCAAGTAGATGTGTGTAAAGTTCTCTCATTTCAACTGATTTAACCAGAAAGGAAGTGTTAAATTCTGTTTACAAACATCAAAATAAGTTTGCCTATCTTATTTAATATATTATATATATATATATATATATATATATATATATATATATATATATATATATATATATATATATATATATATATATATATATATATATATATATATATATATATATATATATAAATTAATATATAAAATTTATATTCTGCATCTTGCCATCTCTATCAACTTTTGTGGATTGTCCTGTCCTCTATTTATTAGTTTATGTACCTGAGACATGAACCAAACCTTCGGGAGAATTTCTTAGGAAGCGCGGTAGCTCATGAGTTTAGGATGCTGGGCTGACAATTACCAGGCTCATGTTCGAGACCCAGTTGCTGCTGCAGGACGGGATGAGCTCCTGTCACATGCTCCAGCTCCTGCCAACCCAGCAGTTTGAAAGTGGGCGACCACGTGTAGATGCATGAGTATCACTTTGCTGGCCAAGTTCATGTGGATTTGAAAGGAGCCTCCATTGCCACCATTCTCCCAGGCAATGGTGACATCACCATTCAATCCTTCCAATCCAGAAGCACTTTGGTGCTCCTGACTGTAGTAGTAGAAGAATTTCGTGATGGAAAACTCTACATACTTTATAGTATACTAGGCAACAAGTTAAAAAGCTGTTGTCAAAATAGACATTTGTATATTTGACCTTTATTCCACCTTCTTGTGCCAAAAAGTGTATGTGTGAGAGAGGGCTAAAAATAAGAAATAGGTATGGGAATTCCTACATAGAAATAAATGTGTTACGCTGTTAAAGCATTGGACTATTTCGTGTTGTTGTTTGTAAATATGTGTACTTGTTTGTGTGTTTGTGTGTTTTGTTTGTGTGTTTGTGTGTTTTGTTTGTGTCTTTTTTCCTATTGTAAAATTTTAATAAAGACTATTTAAAAAAAAGAAATAAATGTGTTCAGTATGTAACATTGTTATACAGAAGTTATTCAATGTCTAATTTTTACTGTAATAATTCTCTTTGGTAAATTACATGTAAAGAAACTGGCTGATTCTGAAGACTCAGATGTACAAATTTCAGCTCTCAGAATTCTGAACGGGCATGCTAACTAGAAAATCCAGGCAATTATGATCTGTACATCTGCAAAGTATCTACATTGGTGACCTCAGCAATCCTTTTCGGCCTGGCATTTTCATATATATATATAGACTACAATACTCATAATTCCAGTGGGAATTTTCAATGAGATATATCTGAAGAAGGCAACAAATTAGTGGATTATGTTCAAGAATTACAGAGTAATTGTATCTGTTAACTTGAATAATTGATAACTGCAAAACTTCCTGTTGTCATAGTAGTGATCCCTGGAACTAATTGGGGCCTCCAGCAAATATTTAACTAGAAATGGCTCAGCAGAGAATATTTCTTAAACCAGGCTAGGTTACGGATCCAGCTAAGGCCAGCATTGTCTGTTCTGCTTTCAACAGCTCCCCAGATTGTTGGGTTCTCCTTTTAACTGATCTCTGACCTTTTTAATTACATACATCGTCAATCAAACAGGCAACTTTTTTGGGGAGCAAATTGGTAGCTCTGTCATAAAACTAATGTTGCTCACCAAAAGAAATACTGGCATGAAATCAAATATGTATAGCAATAAAAAGTCCTTTCTGTTCTGCAGAGCAGTCTTATCAAACACAGATGGTCCCTTGACTTTTATAAATGGCTTTTTAGGAATGCAGGGGCTGGAAGTGGGAGAAGGAGCCAAGAAAACTCCAGAGTGAAAGTGATTTTCTTCTCTGTTTTGGAGCCAAATCATGATATTTACAATTAGTATTTTTCAAGCAAAACCTAAACAGTAACAATCTCTTTGAAATCTCAGTATTATTACTTAGTGACATCATCAATAATCAAATGCACTTCTGGTATATATTTTGCTATAATTCTGGTGTATTTGATACAGCTACATAACTGCGCTACAAAAATCCAGGTAGCTACAGGATAGCATCACTGAATAAGAGTTTTCTGTTCCTCTTGTCTGCCGTTTTGTGATTGTTGGTTCTAGGAGCTATAGTGTGCCAATAGATAATTGAAATTCTTGTCAGACAAAGCTAAGTTGCTATTCTGAAACTAATATTTTATGTTACTAATTTTGGATATTTTTTTAAAGCAAGAAAGACCAGAGCCAGAGTGGTATGGAGGCTTAAAGCTTGTTTTCTGGCCATTGTGATTCCTATCTCCATCTTCCAATGGATACATATAAGAACATTTTAAAAAAGAGATGCAAAATTGGAAAGCTTGATAGCAAGGTATATTTATACCAGGTGTGTGTTTTGACCCCAAGTAGTATGGTGTAATGGCTGCTTGGCAGAAGTAAGTGAGAAAACTTATGTCTTCAGGGGATAAAAGCTAGTTGAAAACTAGCTTTATGATGCTTCCAGTAGAGTAAGTAAACAACCAAGCTCAGAGAGCACCATGGACTCTCCAGTTTTTGGTGCTTGTTGTTTGAACCTCTCTTAATAAGAAAAGTATGTGTTTGATCAATGATTTAGACCAGGGGTATAAAACTGGCGGCCCACGGGTCAGATGCATCACACAATTCTTGCTAGCGTAGAGTTTCCTGCCTGAGCAGGGGGTTGGACTAGAAGACCTCCAAGGTCCCTTCCAACTCTGTTATTATTATTATAAAGAAGAAATCTATGATCTTCCTTAAGCTACTATATTCCTGTCAGAACTGCCTTCAATAATTTTATTTATTTATTTATTTATTTGGGAATTCTTCTATGCCACCCTACTCCCTAAGGACTCAGGGCGGCGTACAGCATTTTAAAGAACACCAAACAATAAAATCATTAAAAACAATTTTTAAAAAAGTTTAAAAAAAGACATACAACACCATGCATACATGGGGGAGACCTCAGATGTAAAATTGTCTCAGAACCTTGCCTGCAGGAAGAGCCATGTCTTAATGGCTTTTCGGAAGGCCAGCAAGGTGGGGATGATTTGGATCTCTGGGGGAAGTTGGTTCCAGAGAGCAGGGGCCCCTACAGAGAAGGCCCTCCCCCTAGGCCCCGCCAGTCGGCATTGTTTGGCTGATGGGACCTGGAGGAGACCCACTCTGTGGGACCTGACCGGTCGAAGGGAAGTATGAGGTAGAATGCGGTCCCGGAGGTAACCTGGTCCTAAGCCATGTAGGGCTTTAAAGATGATGATCAACACCTTGAATTGTACCCGGAGACCAATGGGCAGCCAATGCAACTGGCGGAGTATGGGTGTTACGTGGGTGTATCTTGAAACACCCACCACAGCACGCGCTTATTAGAGATAAACAGCACAAACATTTTCAATTCTTGCATCGCAGACTTGCATCATGCTCATAAACTGATCGTATGCCTTTCCTTTTTTATACAATTTATTTTTTATGTTTTGGTTAAATAAACCAGTTAAGAACATTTCATATTTCCTAGAATTAAGCCCTGAATAGTAACAGAAAAGTATTCTGTGCTAATAATAATTTGTGATTCATTAGTTCATTCTTTTTACCTATTCCTCCTTCCTCTGTCTACTCTTAGTTATGCATTATATTAACACTCCTTTTTACTTTAAGGAAAATTCTGATAGGATGGATTGCGCTTTTTAATATGTAATGCCGTTCATACATTTAACTCTTCAGTGCAAGACATACTTTTGGCAACTGCATGCCGAGGGCTGGGAATTTATGCAGTGTTAGCCGTGTCAAATGGCAATCGATTGCATATTGCTTGGATTCTTTGGAATAGAATTTCAGTAGAGCCTGCAGACAGAATTTCTCAGTCAGTTGTGTAGAATATAATCAAACGTCTCTATTTCAGACTGTCATTTTGCCTACATGCTGTTTGTATGTTGTAATGGTCAGTTGGAATGACCTTGGAAGATGGGGAAAAGATGCTGCCTAGGGAACAATCAGATAAGAGAGGCCTTAGCCGACAGCTGCATACTGGGCAGAGGAAAAAAAACTTCAAAAAGAAACCTTCCTAAAATATCAGATTGTAAAAGAGGCATCAGGTGATTTATATTATTAAACTTGCAAGATTCTGTTAATCTATAGTAGGGGTCTCAAACTCGCAGTGTCATGTTGTTGTCATGTGACGTATTGTGACTTCCCCCCTTCGCTAAACCGGGGATGGGCGTGGCCAGTGCGTGATGCATCTGGCCCATGGGCCACGAGTTTGACACCCCTGGGATAGACTCTTGCTGTATAGGGCTTGCTCAACAAGCCACAGTTAAATAAACCGCAGAATAAATTGATAGGCGAACCTATGTATGCCCCCTTATTTGTACTTTTCATATTTTAATCTTAGCACTTCTGAACCTATTTAAAACATATACTGTATATTGGAATTAAGATAGGAAATGTTTCCTTCATCTCATCCTGAGTAATTGAATGTTGGCATGAAATGCCAGAAATCATTGGACTACTGTAAGCATATGTCCTCATTTTAAACAACCCCTCCCAAGTGATATTGGCACACATGGGTTTAGTTAAGAAATTGGGTCCTTTGGGTAATTCTGTGGGCACAAATATGTTTGTTGACACTTCCTGATGACATTGCTAGACTCTCTACCACTCCTGACTTTTTAAAAACATCATTTTAACTAAAAAGAGTAGGAAATCTGCATGCTGCAAAGCAAAATGATAGCCTCCAGCATGATTTTTATATGCAAAAAAGCCAAAGGGCAACCAATAAGCTTTCTCAGAGATTAAAAAGGATGATGATGTTCTGGTAGTTCAGTGCTTAGTTTAGAAGCCCTACTTAAGAGGGAGCATCGGGAGAGCATGTCATGCAATATTATGTACTTTTCAGTTGAAACAAAGTAGTTTGCTGTAAATACGATTCACATACCATTCAAAGTTACAGTTTGTTTGGTGAGCTCACAGTTGTCTAGATTCAGATAACATCCTACGCCAGGTGTCGGCAACCTTAAACATTCAAAGAGCCATTTGGACCCGTTTCCCACAGAAAAGAAAACACCGGGAGCCACAAAACCCTTTTGACATCTAAAATGAATATAATACTGCATATATCATTTTTTACCTTTATGCTATGTATAAAAAAACCTATAGTGTGTGGCATTTATGAAATCAATGACCTGCTACAGAGAAAACATATTTTTATTTCTGCATGCAACAAAAGCATTTTGAACTCCCCTAAAAAAAAGGTGGGTCGAAAAACTCAATAAATCATGTGCCGGCGGGTGTCGCACATTGGCGGTTGTGACGCATATTTTGAGCGACGGAGCCGCAGCAGAGGGATGAAAGAGCCACATGCAGCTCCAGAGCTGCGGGTTGCAGACCCCTGCCCTACACAAACAAATCCCATTAAGGATTAGGGTGATATGTGAATCAGGTCCACATGTGTCTTTCTATGATCATTCCCCGTTATAGCTTTGCTTTGAAACTTCTAATCCTCTCTTCCTTCTGACTTAATTCAACCGTAAACATTTGCCTTTGAGACGCAACTTTATTTTGTCATTGGTGTTTTATATTGAAGTCTGTGTTGTCTGCTAAAATGCCTATGTATAATTCTTCTCTCAAAATGGACAATTGGTTAGTAGTATTTTCTTTTGTGAATTTTCCCTCCCTCTACCTCAGTTTGATTATGTAGACTTAAAAGATTGCCTGCTTGTTTACTGTGTGCTTCCCGGGAGCCAGTAATTGTTTCTTGCTGAGTTGTAGGATGGACGGAAAGCATTATTGAAAGAGAGAATGCTGAATACCTTTTCTTCCATGTTATCGTTTTCTCAGACTTGGTGAGTGTAATGTTAGATATTACTTTGATGATTACATTCCAAACAAGACTTCTTTGTCCACGAGCAGGAAAAGTGAGTGAAATGAGATTCTAACTTTCCAATATTGTTAGCTTGATCATTGTTGCACATAACTACTCTCCCCTCTTTTTGTGTGTGGCCTAGGATGTGTCTTTTGTGAAACTTGGAAGCTAACTAACTTTTAGGATTCAAGCATAAACATAAAGGCATTTTTATTTATTTATTAATTAAAATTTGGTCATTGATTTTTCTTCCTTTTCAATATCAGGTAGCTGCAGTAAGATAATTCCAAGATACATTAAAAAGCATAAGGGTACCTTTTGTTTCCCTTATTGAAATGTGTTGTTAATGAGAGAAATTGCCTGGCACCATTACAGAAAAAAAAAGACAAGAAAAATAAGTAAAAACCATTGAGGTAAACAAAGTAATAGCTTGATAGCATGCATAAGTGCACCAGCGTGCCTACCGTCCCTGTCCTAATGTTCCCTCTTATCAGTACTCATCTTATGTATATAAACAATGTTATTATGTATACAAACATTATGTATATTACCAACACGTACTTGACAAAAATAAATAAATAAATAAAAATAAACAAATAGATATAGCATACATATAATGCGGCAAGAAACAAGTAAATACACATACTATCAATGAACTTCAGCTTTTTGGAGCATTATGTCAACAAGTATTTGATCAAATAAATACGTAACGTGTTATGTGGAATATGAGGGAAAGGGCAATGGATGCACAGACTTCATTTTGGAAATGGTTTCTTCCTTATACCTTGGGATAAGGCTGAAGTGGGCAACTATGGCTCCTTATAACCTGTGGACTTCAACTCCCAGAATTCCTGAGCCAGCCATGCTTGAAGTTGAAGTCCACAGGTCGTAAAGGGGCCATAGATGCCCACACCTGGGATAAGGTGTTTTTTGTAACAGAAAAATTGGTCCTGTGGTATTTAAATCTGCATGGTCTTAAAACTGCTTCTACTTCATAGATAATAATTAGAAATAGGGGTTTTTTTTGTATAGAGAGAAACAAGGGTGCATATTTCAGATAAAGATTCTGCACTGACAATAGCAAGCTTGGATAATGGTTTTTGGTTTGAGGTGGGATTGTGCATTCATCCTGTTTATCTCTTTTATCATGTTCTTTGCATGTTTGGGAAAGTACTTGCTTTAGAATCTACATTCCTGCTTATGTATGAATGCAAGAACCTTTGGTTTAAACCCTATCTTCTAATTGGGATACAAAACCAGAATTGTTTCAAATTGTGTGCACTGAAACTCTGTGATAGTTTATTTTTATTTATTTATTTATTTATTTATTTATTTATTTATTTATTTATTTATTTATTTATTTATTTATTTATTTATTTATTTATTTATTTTGTCAAGTACGTATTGGTAATATACATAGATATAACATTGTTTATATACATAAGATAGGTACTGATAAGAGGGAACATTAGGACAGGGATGGTAGGCATCCTGGTGCACTTATGCATGCCCCTTACTGACCTCTTAGGAATCGGGTGAGGTCAACAGTGGACAGTCTAATGGTAAAGTTTTGGGGGTTTGGTGACGAAACCACAGAGTCGGGTAGTGAGTTCCAGGCATTAACCACTCTGTTGCTAAAGTCATATTTTCTACAGTCAAGTTTGGAGCGGTTCACTTTGAGTTTGTATCTGTTGTGTGCTCATGTATTGTTGTGGTTGAAGCTGAAGTAATTGTTGACAGGAAGGACGTTGTAACACATAATTTTATGAGCTATGCTTACGTCGTGCCTAAGGCGAAGTAGTTCTAAGCTTTCTAAGCCCAGGATTTCAAGTCTGGTTGCATAAGGTATTCTGTTGCGAGTAGAGCAGTGGAGGACTCTTCTCGTAAAGTATCTCTGGACACTTTCTAATGTATTTATGTACGATATGCGGTGTGGGTTCCAGACAGATGAGCTGTATTCAAGGATTGGTCTGGCGAATGTTTTGTATGCTTTGGTTAGTAGTGTGATATTTCCGGAGAAGAAGCTACGTAAGATTAGGTTAACAACTCTTGAAACCTTTTTGGCGATGTTGTTGCAGTGGGCTTTGGCACTTAGGTCATGTGATATGAGTATTCAAAGGTCTTTGACAGAGTGAGGGTCGTCTGCAAGGTCTTGTCTATTCAGCTTGTATTTGGTGTTCTGATTTTTTTGCTAATGTGTAGGACAGAGCATTTGTTGGTTGAGATTTGGAGTTGCCAGATGTTTGACCATTCTGACACAAAGTCAAGGTCTTTTTGGAGGGTAGCAGTGTTGTTGGTGGTGTTGAAGAGTTTTACATCATCGGCGAAGAGAATTACACATTACAGTCACTTGTAATGTGATCGTAAAGGTCATTTATATAGAATATAAAGAGTGTTGGTCCTAGTACGCTGCCCTGGGGTACACCGCTGTTAACAGGAACGGGATTAGATAGGGCACTCCCTATCATTCCAATTTCAGTCATATTTGCATTCAGGCCTTTGAAATGTCATTATTCTTACTCAGCAGTTATTCTTCAAAGCTATCCAATTAAGCATTTATAAATAAGCCACTCTATGCATTCATCAGAGCTATGCTCATTTTTGTATCAATTCGTTTTTAATACTTCCATCTCCTATATGGAAAAGAAGATTCTGAAGTATAAATTGCTCATGAAGGGCCTGATATCATTGCCATAAAGAATGGAGGACAAAAAAGCAATAAAGCTTGTTCCTCAGTCAAAAGCCTTATGGTTGAATGGTTTGTCTGCCTCAGAATGTGGTAGTGTACTTCATAGTCACATCCTTGCCTTTTTTTTTTGAACTTCCTGAATGGTCTTCTGAGGTAGCCCCATTGACAACGTATTGTGCTGTTCTTACTTTGTTAGCAGCAGGTGAATAATGGATATTTGATACAGCGCTCTGTGCTTCTGTTCAGATTTTTGGAAGCACAGAATTAAATAACATTTGGATCTCTCTTGTTTTTAGCACATATCTATTCCAGTGTTTATTTTTCCAGGTTGTTCCCTCGCCTAATTCATATGTATCACCTTGGCTTCCTTAGTCATTATTTTGGAAGCCGGAAACCACATTTATCTGGAGTGTACCCACACTGGGAAAGTTGGAGTGGGAACATTCTTCACTGGCCCCTTATGCAGAGTTTCTTTGCATGATTAGATAGATTTGGCCCAGTGAAAGTCAATAGGCAATAAATAAAACGGCAAGAAAAAGCATGACTATTTGACACCTCTGTAACCACAGTGTCCCATTTTGTCCAAACTTTGAGTTCACCAGGACAAGTACGGAATGAAAAGAAGGAAAGTGGGGAGCTTGGGGGGCTCAATGCTTTCTGCCTTTTCGCTTATAGATTTAGCAGATCAAAGTTGAATTTCTGAACTCGCCTAGTAATTCTGTTCCATTTAGCAATTACTTCTTGGCACTCAGTTCCTTTCTGTACAAAGTGGAGAGGAAGTTAGAAAACGTGAATGTCATGTCCATGTTGGTGCTTTCTATAAATGAGTTGAGCTACAATCCCTCACAATTTGCAGACAGAACCACCATTTGGAAGAATTGTCGAAAAAGCTCTCCATTTCTGTTTTTGCTCATTAAATTTTCTGCCAGTGCCTGTCATATAATATTCTGCCTTGCATCATTACACTATTGATCCATCTAAATTAATTCTGTCAACACAGTCTGACCTACCAAGTTTCCGGCAGGCATCTTTTCCAGTCCTACTTGGAGGAGACTGGAATTAAATTTCGGATTTTGTGCATGTGAATCAGTGTTGAGCATATGTAGTGTATGCCTTCTGTACTGTACTTCTGCACAGTACAGTAATTTCCAGATTATGAAATAGAAATAGAAAACAACATTAGGACCGTAAGCAGCAAGCTCCATCATAGTCATAACTCAAGGATTACCCGTAATTGAATTGTTAACCCATACATCCAGGGTTAAAGACTAGGATGACAGTTCACTCAATAGATTATACTTCGTGTGTAAGTGCTGTGTTTGTTCTTTGACTTATGCTCTGAGTAAAACAATAGTTTTCAGCCAGAGTCACATTTTTCTACGGCATAGAAGAATCTCCATTTCAATCTTCTCATTTGACTTTCCCCATTGCTACTCATTCATAAAAGCAACGTACATGTCATTTTTGTAGGTGTAGTGCCCAAGTTAATTTTGGTATGAAATGCCTCCCTGTGCTGAACCAGTTTTCAAAGTGGTATCTGCAACAATTTGTTTATGTGTATTTATTTTGTATATATATATATATTTATTCAATAAATAAAGCTATAAGGCAAACTAACCCCCCCCTCCCCAAATTTGGGGAAAAATAGAACTAAAACAAAAATGAAAGCAAATTGAAAAAAACAAAACTTGGGAACAAAAGAATATAACTTGAGATATATTTTGATAAATATATAAATTGTGTGTGTGTGTGTAATTTATTAATTACAATCTCACTCCCCAAGAGTGGTTCTCGCCAGCTAGAAGAACATTAAAAATAGTAATAAATAAAGATAAAAATATAAATCAAACATATATTCTAGCCAGCAACCACATCGTTCATTCCCATGACTTGAACATCTAATATTCAGGTTCACAAGCCCGGGGCAAAAATATTATATTGCTTTAATTGTCTTTGATACTTGTGTCTTCAGTTGGATTCCCTAGTCATCAGTATCACCTTTTAAAACATTGTTGGTTACTTTTTGAGTCATTGGATAATTTCATAATTAACTCCTGCAGAACAGAATGAACTTCACCAACTTCCTGATTTTCATTATAAATAATAAGTGTTATAATTATATTTCCGCAATAAAGTGTTCAATGGTGTAACAAGATAGATGGATTTTTCTTTAATTCTAACTTAATAATAGGTGAGCCCTGTAATTACAATTTACATTTTCCCATAATCTAATAGGCTTTTGTCGAAAATGTATTCTAAGCTTTAAGAACTAAGAGCTTTGTTTTAAAGTGTTCACCTGCAATATAGAAATAACTCAATTGTCTATAAACACTAATTATTGTAAAATGTAAATACATCCAACATAAATCTAAATAAAAGCATAATGAAAGTAGGTAAGGGCTGGGCTAAAGATGATTATTGTTAGATATTGGTACTGTTTGGTTATTTGTAATAGACCAGTAAGGGTTGTTGAATAACAACAAAAAGTTTACAGGCTCTGCATATGTCTTTGTGTGATTCATGGACCAATGATATAGCTGTGGTTTCATTGCTGCTCAGATCTGAAATGAGAGTTTATATTCTTTAAATATCTATCTGTTATCTATCTCTCTATGTTAAAGTCTCTAAAGGTGCTTTTGATTGACATGACAACTGTAAGTTGTGACTTACCTACTAATGAACCTAGGAGCTGAAAAATCAACAAGTTGTGGCTTGTTGGAAGGAGCCATTTAACCACTGAATTCAGTCCCCTGCTCCATGCAGCAATCCAAATGTAAATATCAGCAACAACTTGTTCCCCAGCCTTTAACTTGTTCCCCAGTGAAGATAACTTATTGTCCGAGTAATTGGTTCCACTGTCAAACATGCCTTACTAATTCAGGCATTCAATAGCTTCAGTACAGAATCTTCCTTTTTGAAAGTTGGGATCATTATTTTATGTTTTGCACTCTGAAATGATAGAGAGCAGGTCTTTATTTTATGTGTGTGTGTGTGTGTGTGTGTGTGTGTGTGTGTGTGTGTGTGATTCCTTACAGGTGCTGTCTTATCCTCCTTTCTCTTATCCCTCCAAAAATTTCTAGTTTCTTATTCTTCTAGTCAAAGGACTTATTTTCTAAATCCCCGAGTATATTTGTTGTCCTTTACTGAACAAATTTAATATGGTTTGTTTGAACATGTTGCGATGAGTTTAGTGTGTTCAGAACAGGCTGCCACTTCACATTCAGCAGCACAGCCACCTTAAACATGTCATGGACAGATGGTTTGTACCTGTGCTATTTCTTGGTACATTCTTAAGTAACCACAAGCCTCACTTAATGTGCTGTCTGAGCCCAAAGTAAATACGTTAATCTTGAAATACTTCACCAATAAGGATATAATAGTATTCCTTCAAGAGTTGGTAATGTTTTCTAATCTTGGGATGCTGAGCCAAGATCTGGTTTTCCTCATCCTCCGACAAGATTTGAGCATGTTCAAAATTAGCTTCAAGCATTTCTGAATTAGCTTTTGAAGAGTTGGAGTTACTAAGTTGATGCCTTGATGGCTATTTCTGGTTTTTACTGGTGGCCTTTGACAGCCTTGGCACAGGTCTAGGCAGAGTTTAGAACCATTGAGGAGTAGAATTGTAATCAGTGTAGCACAGGGGTCCCCAAACTTGGCAACTTTAAGACTTGTGGACTTCAACTCCCAGAATTCTCCAGCCAGTTGGCTGGAGAATTCTTGGAGTTGAAGTCCACAAGTCTTAAAAGTTGCCAAGTTTGAAGACCTCTGGTGTAGCAGGTGCCGGTCATCCTAGATTGACTAACTCCCATTCACCCTATGAATCATACCCTTGGATGCTCATTTCTGTCATTTGACATAGGTTAGTGAACCTCAGTATATAAATGGATCATGGGAATCTTTGGAGTTTCCTCTCCCTGTAATTTACCATTCTGATGCTGAAGGCCGAAATGTAAATTAGAAGTTATGAATTCATTCATATGATTGTGCAGTATGCCATGTATATGGTAATGCATTAGTGAAGAGTCAGCTGGTCTCACTGATGGTTCTTCAGTCACATGATGGCAGCTGTCTGATCTAAAAACTAAGATGTTGCATGAGACCTACCGTAATAGTTGACAAATGAGAATTTTTGTGAATTGTCCCCAAAACATTTGTATCCACTTAGGTGGAAATAACTTTTTCTTGTCCACTTTATTGACATCATGTATAATTTTGTACATCTCAATCATGTACCCTATGCCGGTTTCAGTTTTAATGTTTTCCCCCCCATAAATTTGTGATATAGTTCCAAGTTACCTCATTTCATCTTGAGGCCAGATTTTTTTAGAACCGATGAGCCGTATATATCTAGTTGGAAGACGTACTTGTGAAAACAAGTGATGGTCATCTGTTGCTGAAAACAGGCAGATGGGTGGGAGGTGCAAATGTCTACAAACATTACTGCTGAAAAGTATGAAAGTCTTTGAAGATTACCTGCAGGATGAGAGGGACGTCACCTGCCAAATTTTTTAATACAGTATCTAACAAGGCATCTCTTCTCTTCCCTGCTCCATTTCTTCTTCCTCTCATTCATTTTTCTCAAGTTTTGTTCAACCTCTTTTATCCATCTCTTGTGTTCCTTCCATCTCCAGGACAGCTATCCTTTTCTGTTGTACTTTCGTTTTGTCTTATATATATTCCTTTGTGCTGTTTCTGCTGGAAGGTGGTAGACAGTGTGTGTGTGTGTGTGTGTGTGTGTGTGTGTGTGTGTGTGTGTAAATGGTTTGTTTCTGAGAAAGAGAATTTATGCAGATGGGGAATGAATTTAAGAAATGTGCCATTCTTTATAGTATACTGTATTTTTCAGAGTATAAGACACACTCCCCCCCCCAAAGTGGGTGGAAATGTCTTTGCATCTTATACACCGAATGTTGCTGAAGCCCTGCCCACCTGGTGATCCCCATCCTTTGGCTGTTTTCGGTCTCAGCACGCTCCATTTTAGACCCTTTCCAGGCCGTGGGGATCGTCATAGCACATTGCCGCCAATTGCTGCCTCTACACGTCGCATTGTCTGCCTTCGCACGCCCCATTGGCTTCTGCGTATCATGTTTTCGGCCAGTTCCAGGTGGCGGGGATTGCCGCCACTGATCCCCGCTGCCTGGAACCGGCCGAAAATGTGATGCATGGAGGCCAAAAATGGGCATGCGGAGGGTGAAAACACAACATGCGGAGGCTGAAAATGCAAAGCATGGAGGCGGTGATCGGCTGCAATGTGCTATGGCGATCCTGGCAGCCTGGAATGGGTCTAAAATGGAATGTGCATAGGCTGAAAACGCAACGCGCGTAGACTGAAAATGCGACACGTGGAGGCCAAAATCATGACGCGCGGAGGCCAAAAATGCAATGCCCAGAGGCGGCGATGGGCTGTGGCAATCCCCGCAGTCTGGGACAGCTGATTGGTGATATTCCGGGAGGCCGATCTAACCGCCAATCAGCTGCTCATGCTGAATCAGGCTACGATAACATGCTGAAGCTGAGCAGGCTGTTTGCTGTTTGCTGCAAGGATACTAGCCAGATGAATACCGATGGATGCTGGTAGGCAGAGATAGATTTTTTTTTCTTGTTTTCCTCCCCAAAAACTAATGAGCGTTTTATACTCCAGAACATGTGGTATATAGTATAATAGAGTATATATAGTGTAATTTCTGGCATACGCATGCCTATATGTGCATGTGTGTGCGTACGCATACACACACGTACACCCCCCCCCAAACAGATTATATGAAGAAGTTTCTTGAGGAGAGGGAAATAATTTCATCTGGAACTGGCAATCTTGAATGGCCAATTCTAAGTTTTCTGTCTGTTCCCTTGTTTGAGGAAGGGCTTCTTACATTCATAGTTGTGGTTTTTTGGGTAAATGTGCAGATTGTCAATGGAAGAAGCATGATATGCTTTTTCTGCTCGTTTACTTTATTTTGGATAAATACGATGTATGAATAAATTGGATGAATGTTATTTGTGGAGTAGACATCTCTATTGTATCCCTTTCCTCCCAGCAGTAACCCCAATCCCTCATGTCTCTACAAATATCCATTAAAGAAGTTTCCCAACCTTCCTCCCAGAAGATTTTGGTGATTTTGGTGAGCTGTGCAGTACTTCGTTCTTTCTTCTGCATATGGACATTGCTGCTAGAAGATACATGCTTGATTTTATCCATAGGATATAAAAGTTTGGCAAAGGAACCTTGAACCATTGCTGGGAATATGCTGGGTCAGCTGGATCTTTATTTTAATACTGAACATCAGAATTAATGTTATGTTCTTATGCTCCCATGGAAAGGGTTATGAAGTTTTAATACATGGTAACAGATTTATGGTAACATAAACTTGGCTAATTCTTGTACTCTAAACTTTTCAAAAGTGAAATATGACATTTAAAAAAAAATTGGCCACAGCAGGATGATAGCTATTTTTTGTTTCTCAGTCAGAATCCATCATTATTTATACTTGTGCTTGGTCATTTATTTTTTATCTTAATGCCAGAAACATATAAATAGTGCATGGGCATCCAGAGTCACTTAGAAGAGATGGGCGGGGTAGAAATATGATGAATAAAATAAATAAATTGCATTTGTGGTGTACTTTTGTTAACCGAATGGCCTTAATCAGTTCAGTTTCAGAAGATACGATCTTTATATTTCTATGTAAGTAGTAGTATTAGTTTTTATTATTATTTTAATGTCTGTATATTGGTTCAGCATTGTCTGCATAGAAAAAGAACCTAAATTTATTATGAAGTATAAATAGGTCTGCCTGGAAATATCTGAAGATTGTGTGTTGGTATTTCATATTTAGGAATCAATTCAAGGGATTGCTTGGATGGAATTCACTAATAACTTCATAATGTATTTAAATGTATAATATACTTTTTCTGTTATCTCACATTACTTCTAACAGGAGATTTCTAGTGGATGAAGATGCTTGTGCTTTACTTTTATAAACTAAACATGATTAAATTTGTTGTACAACTTTTATAATGTGAAAATAAGGAAGGTTTTTATATTGCTGTTCCACGCCAATTAAAGCTGGAGTTGATTTAAATCTTTAAGACATAAAGGTAGGCAGGGTCAACAAAATAGTGCTTATGACATTTAAGAGTCTCAGTCACTCCTAAAATTAGAGCCTGTAAGTCTCCCAACGATTAAATTGAAATTAATTTTAATTAAAAATGATAAATGCTCAAAATCTTATAAGACTGGCAGATCACCTGATATTTTTGTTTTAAAGTTTCATGGTTGGGTTTCCAGAATAGGAATTTTTGTATGATTCAACAATAGCTTTACTCAGGGGTCCCCAAACTCGGCAACTTTAAGACTTGTGGACTTCAGCTATGCTGCCTGGAGAATTCTGGGAGTTGAAGTCCACAAATCTTAAAGTTGCCAAGTTTGGGGACCTCTGGCTTTACTACTGGAGAATGCTGCCTGTGGTCTGAACATACTGAAAGTTTTTCTCCTCCTTTCTGGCAATTGTTACCTGAAACCAATTATTAAACAAATCTGCCTTTTGTGAGTCTTAGCAGACTAATACGTTAAAGTTACAATCTTATGGTTCTTAAGAAGGAACACTTTCCCTTTGAGGATTGAAAAAGGGAATGCAAAACAGCTGACTGGAGAAGGTTATATCAGCTGGATGTTCCTTTCCTGTCCCCCCCCCCTGCCATGAAACGTTCACGTAAGGGACATACATAAGCGCACCAACGTGCCTACCGTCCCTGTCCTAATGTTCCCATGTACTCAAAACTGTCTCATGTATATGCATGTTTATACTTTTTACTGCAATCTTATATATGCTTGACAAAAATAAATAAAAAAATAAATTCTTCTCAAAATTGGCCAAGATGAAAGTTGGGACAGCTTATGGATCCTCGGGTACGACCTTCCAACTTAGCATCAGATTATTTTAGCTCTAGAGCCAGCATAGATTTATGCTGTCCTATTCATTTCTGTGAGAATTTTAAAAAGGGAAAGTCTTTGGGGAAAAAAAGTCCAGATTTCCCCTTCAGTTACTTACCCCTCGTGTGAAGAATATGACAGGGTCTTAGATTTCTTAAAGGCACCCATATCAGAATTCTCCGCAATAGGAGGAAGGACTTGTCAGCCCATTCGATAAGCTATTGTGATAGTTCAATTGCTGCGTTCCATTTGCAAATTGATACTGAGGCAGATTTGTAGGTTCATACAGAGCAATGCATTTCTTAAGAAAAAACAGTTGAGATTTTTTAGAAACTTCAGGGTAGTGCCAGGATGCATGATTTTTGGAAACGAGAAGAAAATGCCACACCAAGTTATATATTTGTCTTATTTCTTCTAACATGCCTTTTACTCAGTCTGCTTTTGAAATGGTTTATGTTTTAGTATGGGGTTTGGTTTGTTGTGTTAAATGGGTGGGTGGTGGAAATTGAATTCTTTAGATTCTTAAGGACTCTTGAACGGTTCTCTGATTGGATCCCGTGAATGTTCTTTCTAACAGGGCTACAAATGATAACCTGGAGCAATTTTGTTTGTTTGGATCCAAGTGCTGTTGGTATTTATGGTGATTTATATGTTGTCTTACGCCTGATTGTAATTCATTTCAGATTTTTAAATATGCTTGTCAATTGGCTAGTTCCACATTCAAGGTTTTTAGATGTAACAATCCTGGCACTGGCTAAATATCACAGCAGTATTTCATGATAAAAGGCTGGGTTACCCTTCCTGAGTAAACGCTGGAATTTTTAAGGAGTTAGTTTCCAAAATATTTTCTTCCTTAATCTTTCCAAGCTGCTGACCTGCTCAGAATAGCCTTGATTCTTCCAAGGCAGCCTGCCCAGAATGGGCAGTATTAGAAATGACAAATATATTAAGTGAGAGCTTGGCTAAATCACACGGTTTGCAATTTTAAACATCTACAAAATAGACCTGGTTGCTAATATGGTTTGATTTGCAGGGACTGAAATTATAAATCAAATACTTGACCTATTGAGCCTTTATTGCTGGCTGCGTGTGGCACAGACAATGTAAACTAAACTATATTCTAAATTAAATGGTGCCGAGAGAGACGTTCCACGCAAAATTCTTCCCACTGCTGTCCTGAAGCTAACTTTTATGATGCCAATTAAACATTCATAGTCAAGAACAGGAGCACCATTAACCTCTGTTGTTTCTTTATTAACCAAAGAAATCCAATGGTTTGTTAAACTTTTACTTTGGGACCTAGTTGTCTTAAAATCCTTTCTATTACTGAAACTAGCTTCTCACAGAGGTCATATGCTTGGGTGGTACCACTTCAGAATGCTAATCAGTGTGCAGGGCTGAATGTTTCCTCTTCACTGGACTTCCATCAAACACTTACTCTATAGTGCTAAAGTTGTGCTCCGATGAGTTTTTGTTCCAGGGAATCATTGTAAGAATTTTAATCTGTGTCTAAAGTGGGAGTGGCATGATTTTACTAGTGGCGCTCTATGCATTTATTAAGAAAAGGTTTGGAAGACAGTTTCATTGATGTCCCATATCTCTTCCCTCCCCCAAAAGGGAGATATTTCAAGGGAAAGAGGAAAATAAAACATAGATGAAGATTGTGTTCTCTCTTCCATGTATAGGAGCCTCCACTGGCTTGAAAACTCAGGTGATCATGAAAGGATTCCTTGTTTAAACAGAAGCATGTTTTTGTTTCTACTTTACAAACTAAACCATCGTAGAATGGGACTACTTAAATTGTTTTATGATAGCTACATAACAACTTGTGCTTTTTACTATCAGCCATTCTCGGAATGTCAGTGGGCACCCAAAGTATGAGATGGAAAGGTATTAATTATATTTATATGCAGATTTATTTTGTGTAACTCAAGGCAAAAACACAATGTTTCCACTTCCTATATTCCAACAACAACAATCTTCTGTGATGGATTGGATTGAGAGAAAGTGACTGGCCTAAATTCATTCAGTGGGCTTCATTCTTAAGGGGACAATCCAGTTTCTAGTCCAGTGCTTTGACCACTGTACCAGAGTAGCTCCTGCATAACCGTAAGGCACTGATGGCATTGTGTAAATAATAAATAAAAAGTTCCACAATCACGATCAAAGCCTGTTTAATTGACTGCTTGCTCTACATGTGGGAGCACAGAGTTTGCAAGGAGATCTTGAACTTTTTCATGAGAAGGACAATTCAGGGACAATTTATTCAGCTCTTTTTATTCGCTGCTCGTGTGAGTAGACACTGACTTTTTTCTAGCTCAAATAATCCACTCAAATGCAGATGGACTAATTATGAATGGCTTCTATAAAGCAATATTCTGTTGAGGACCTGCAGAACAGGAACATAATGTTTCTGTATTTAAATAGTCTTCCCTGTTCTCAGTTGGGCTTGATGTTTTGATTAGTTCTTAATTTGATGAAGTTGTTTGTACATGACAAAATAGGTAAATTAAGAGCAAGTTATAGAAGTTTTGCAAATACATGAACGGCAATTGTTTGCTTTGTTGAGGGGGGATGCATGAAGGAAGGCTCAGCCAATCTCATTGTACACATGTTGTGCATTGACAATAAAGGTTGGATTGAATTGAATTGAATTTAAGGACATAATGTTAATTTAGACCTATGGTTCCCAATGTAGGGCCCACGCCCCACAGGGGGCTAATTTGATTTTTAATGGGGGCAATTGGAACCTTGTTTAAACCAAGTTAATGGCCTTCCTCTGTGTGAGTAGGATTTCAATTTTTGAATAGAAAGAATTATATGTCACAAGGGGGGGGCATCAGGATTTTAGAGATGCTTAGGTGGGGCATGGCCAAAAAAAGGTTGGGAACCACTGATTAGACCAAGTTATTCAATCATTAGAAAGTGCTTAATAGTCTTGCTTGTTAGGCAAAAATGTTTTGTAGTAAAAACTACATCATCAAATGGATCTAACTCCCAGACTCCTACTTTTCTGGTCTGGATTTTGAATTTGAACATCTTTCCTTTATTTTATTTATACAGTATATTTTTCTCCCTTTTACATACAGTACATTTGTTTTCTAGTCCATTCTTTCACAAAAAATAAAAACACTGTTCCGCAGTTGAGCTCTACAGTAGGGTAGAAGGATGTAATTTCATAAAACGGCTGGAAAGTTTTATACTAGAGCTGAGACATAAAGTGTTCCCCACCCATTTGGCCAGCCACAAAATAAGTACTATGACTTTTGTGGGGCAGCTCCAGTTGGCTAGCAGTGAGGAGGCTGGTTCCTTGTTAAGAGGGCCTGTTGTCTCTGCCAGAACCTAGTATATGACAGCTTTAATTTTTTAAAAATACTTAAACATATTTTATATTTAAAACATCTGTCTGCTTTCAGCCTGAGGAAAACCTTGTAAAATCCAAAGTCCTTGTTTTGGCTTTGCATTTATCAGGACTGAGACTTGCTTCCTGTTACCCTGGCTGGTTGTTCCAGCAAAACACTGCAAATTACTCATACATGTACAAGGCTTTAAATTCAATAAAATGGTCTGTGAGCTGAGTAAAAAAACAAACAGATGATAAGCAACCTGGCTACTGTAGATGAATAAAATGAAGAACTTCTGATGAATTCAAAGTGAGGCAGTGTTGTCCTCTCAAACATCTCCATTAGTGCCTGCTATGTTCTCTGACGCATCTGATTTTATTTGAAAAATACTTTAAATAAAAATTAAAGTAAAACGAGAAACTGACATGTTGCAGAGCAATGTAACCAGCTTCCAACATCATATTTATTTCTAAGAATTCCTTGGAAAATCTATGGTAGCTTAGCATTTTGTTTGGAAGGATGCCCACTTTTTCAAGAAAAATGGATAGGAAAACTACTCCATCCCTTTGCACATTGTTTTGCAGGATGTATAGTGGGGGAAACCTATAGATAAAGAATAGAGCTGTGCAAATCTTTGAAGGGATGATGTGTTTTAATGAAGAGTTAAGTGGAATGCAAAATGCTGTGGTACCCCACTCCTAACTGATAAAGAAGAATGGCTGTTGCGCTTCGTTCATCAAAAGTGCTTCTGCTCATGCATTCTATATGAACTATATAGTACATGAATAAGTTCATGATTTCCATCAAAGCAAAATGGATGATTGAGAAAGATTGGCAATGTCTCAGTGTTTTCTTATGTTAAGGCTGAGCAGCATACTGCTATGAGGCAAAGAAACTAATTGGAATTGACAGACTTGATCTGTAGAGGCTTAAGAAACAAACATGGCTGCCCTGATCACATGCAGTTTGCTTCTTATTCTTACACCAATTTGCTTATTTGAGAAGCTGATTTTCCCAGACATTCCAATTATCGCACAAGACAATAAAGTAATAATAAAGTTATGTGTTCCATTCAATAATAGATTTCATTTTTCAAGAACAATATGAATATTGATATGCTTATGCTTATGCTTAAGCATAATATTCTCTGTAGTTACTGTATAGCTAAATAGAAAATATATTCTTGTGTACCTAACATGTGCACATGAAGTATATTAAACCTCCATTGCTTCATTTTGTTACTTTAAAAACTCTGAACTGATGTAGTATACCACTTTGTAAGCTTAGTTTGAGAAAAAGGCCACACCTGTTGTTAGTTCATCAGGACATAAGAATTCCATTGCAGTCATTACTCACATCCTCTTTCCTCTCCAAGTTCAGTCCCCTCAGTAGCTTGCCTTGTCTCATTTTGTAACCGATACACACTGAACAGCCATTCTCACTGAGTTGTTTACTGTCTCCAGATTGGAGTTGAATTAGAAGTTGGATATGAGGTCTGTATGCTTCTATTGCTAGGGCTTGAAGAGACTGAGGGGTGAGCCAAGAGAAGGAGTGGGATTTACAACAGCTGCTGTTTTCTGAAAATTGTACTTGCATCAAAATTGAGGAGGGTGCAAGTTTGCCAATTCCAAACTTTTTACCTGATGAGGCAGGAAGCAAGGATTGGAAAAAAAGTTGGGGAAAAAATCAAGGGGAGAAGAGGGTGATACCATAGACATTCTTTCAGTTTCGATTTTTAAAGCTGATTGTTTGCATTGGGCTGTACTTTTATTGGCTCAATGGTCTTTTACAGTACATCGAATGAATCATATGAATATACATTTGAATATATTCATTTACCTTGTGCAATCACAAACCCTTTTACAACTTACCAAAAATACTTAAAGAGACAGTGAATCAGTCTATTTGGTTTAGTGACTTTGGACAGCAGAAAGAGTTAGTGGCCATGTTTAGGATTAATAACCTATAACAGTGATGGCGAACTTTTAGACACCGAGTGCCCAAACTGCAAGCGCACATGACCAAACTGAAAGGTACGCATGTGACCGTGGACATGCGTGGACATGTGCACAGACATGTGTGGACATGCGCAGAGGTGCGGACATGCGCAGCAGAGACCCAAAGACCAGCTGGCCAGCGGGAGGCGGGGCACCCAACACCGGCAGCGCGGTTTCATCATTTGCAGGGAAACAGAAGCTCACGAAAGAAATGCCACGGAGATCTGACCTGGGGTGACAGCGTGTGTGCCAGCAGAGAGGGGTCTGCGTGCCACAGGTTCACCATCATGGACCTATAAGGTCTGAGGAAGATTTTTTCAGTCAGAAAAGTTTTGAGTCATGGTTGCTAGTTCAAATGATGGGACTACAGTCTTCTACAAATTTGACAAAAACAGTTTTCAGAATAAGTGACTAAGATGGTTGAACAGCCTGTTCTTGGTATATCTTTCTTGTATGAAGTTTCTCACACATAATACTTTAGAAGACAGAAACAAAATTCAAAATCATCTTCATAGAATAGAGAAAGATAAATGCAAACATATTCACTAAAAAGAATGATGAAAGGCTCAAGTACAGGATAGAAAATATCTGGCTTTGAAAAGAAGACTGTGAAAAAAAATCTTGGAAGTGAAATTGATCACAAGTTGCATATGAGTCAGCTGCAATGTGACATGGCTGTGATACAACTAAAGCAATTACAGGATGCACCAATAGAAGTATAGTTTTCAAATCACAGAAAATAATGGTTCCACTACATTCTGTATTGGGCAGACACCTACTTGGTCTCACATCTACTGCCACATGCCATATTATGAGATTCAGAAAGTGCAGAGAAGGACGGTGAGAATGATCAGGAGACCATAGAGGTCTTACAAGGAAAGACTGAGGCAATATTGTAAAACAAAAAATATGACAGGTGGAGTACGATAGCAGATATCTGACGCGATGTCACAATGGAAAAAAGTATTCTCTCTCAAGAATTCAGGACCCAAAGAGGTAGAGAAGGAGGAAGAAGGTAGAGGGGAGAGAGGGAGATAGAGGGAGGGGAGTACTATGAAATATAAAAGGTAAACAGACTGGAGATAAAAGAATAAAAGGAGCAACTAAGGAGATATGTCTATGATATTATAGATAGAAATTTATCACTATGGATGTTTTGATGATATGGTATATGTATGCAGGTTTGTGTACTGTATGTTTGGTGGGAAAAGAAAAAAAGAATTCAGGACCCAGGACAATCACTTTTAAGTTGCAGGAAGACCATATTTGTCAGAATGAGAAAGTACATATAACAGGCAATATAATCACTGCGTGACAATATTTGACTGGATATTAGGAAAAAAACACCTTACTAACAATAAGAGCAACGTCACAAAAGGCAAACAGTGACCAAAGGAGGTGATATTCAAGCAGAGATTGTAAAGCCATTTCTGTGAGGTACTTTAATTTGCCTTCTTGCACTAAGCAGATGATTGGATACAATGACTTAAATGTTAGGGCTGTCTATGCACATCTTCTCCATATTGAAGAAACATCACAAGCTTCTCGCTTCTGAAAGCGTTTGGGTATTTTTATAATATAATAATCCCAATTTAAAACTACAACTTAAAATGTCATATTTAAAACCATCAGTGGTCCATGATATTTAAAACCGTCATTGGCACCTCTATCTGAAATACTTAAGTCAACTTCACAGAGGCCTGTAAAAAGAAAATGTTTCTAACACCACTTAAAACAAATTAATAAATAACTTGATTGGCCATCTTTGAAGCGAGTTTGAGAGGGCCGGGGCTAATTGGGAAAAGCTCTCAACCATGATGTGACTCTTTTAGGACAAGGCAATGCTAGTTAATTGTGACTGAATAATTGGAATGGGTACATACAGTAGGTTCATGAGTCACAAGCAGATTTTTCAAATAGCTGGGTGTGTCAGAAATGATCCAGAAGTACCTTCTAATGCTTCTGGTTAGCCACAGAGAGCCTCTTCTGGGATTTGCAAATATCAGTAGAGGTTGTGAGGTGTATCATCATTTTGTCTCAGTGAGGTTTGTTGTATTGTGTCTGTGGAATAAATTGCCTGTTGGAGGAAAATCATAGCTATCTCGTGCACTCTTTCAAAATGATCCCTTCCATTTTGGGAACTGAACTGCATCCTAGTAGATGTATAATTGCAATAATTTATTAGTAGTGATTTGATTTCTTTGTATTATTTAATCAATCAATAATTGATAGTCCCATTGTAAAATTATTTAAAAATTAAAAGAGGTGTAAACTATAACCTTAAGGATTTTTCATAAATTACATATAAATAAAAAAAAAAAGATTTTCCAGAGCTTGGGAGGGCTGGCAGAGCACTCAGGCCACCACAGGTGCCCCCGACACGAGTGACATCGATCTGGCCATGCCCACCCTGGCCACGCCTACCCTGGCTCTCGGAGGTCAACTACAACCCTGATGTGGCCCTCAATTAAATCGAGTTTGACACCCCTGAACTACACAAACTATTTTAAAGGGGCCAACTGTGGTTTGAATAGTACATGCAAATGAGTCGGGGATCCAGCTCCTAAATTAAGAGCTCATTTGGACATTAGGTGATTACCTTAGTTTATAACCATCTCGAATTATCTGTTTATTTCCCCCCTCCGATGTGAAATATTGAAAAATCTTATCATTTAAGAACGTATTGATTTTGTATTGGTGAAAAAAAAAGCAATCAATCTGATAGTAGAAATTGGTCTATACATTTAACCAAATATAATACAGGTAATTCTCACTTTACCAACCACAATTGGGACTGGCAACTCTATCCCTAAGTGCCACGGTTGTAAAATGAAAAATCATGCTACGTTCCCTCAGAACGCTGATGAACGCATTCGATGCTCTGATTGGTCGGGACCGGCCCTGCTGCAGAGCGGGAGATTACTGGCCCCCTATTGGCTGCCGCATCTGACAGCCGGCTATAAAAGAACTGTCAGACACAGCTGAGGTAACTTTTCTCAGTTCAAGACATAAATCATATGATGGTGCCCAATGGTGTTTGTTAGATCCAGCTGTGGTTGTTAAGTGAATCATGATAAGTTAAGTGCAATGTCATGTGACCAAAGTTTGCAACTTCCTGCAGGTTTCCTTCTGACTTATCAGAAGCTGACTCTGAAGATTACAAATGGCAATCGCATGATCATGGGATGTTACAACCGTCATGCAAACCATCAAGTTTATGCTGGTTGCCAAGCACTCAAATTGCTATCATGTGACTGTGGGCATGCTGTTACAGCTGCAACATTTAGGACTGGTCATAGGTCTCCTTATTCAGCACCATTGTAACTTCGAATGGTTACTGAACAAATGGTTGATAAGTGTTCTGACCCAGCCTTAGCAAATAATGATAAGCCACTTACTCACGAGTACAATCAAACCCCTTTTCAAACAGGATAGGAACAGTCTTTTATTCACATGGATAAACAAAAATCAAACGTAATTAGTCCCAACAGACCTGGCCAAGAAATCCAAATTGCTTGCTGTATCCTAAAAGCGAACAGTTTTATGTGACAACCGGCCATTCCTAGACCCCTATTATTATTTTTCTCAGCCAGGGAGGGGCTGGTTAGCGTCTACGTCTGCTTTTCCCTGAGAGCCGGCTTACTGCTTTCCTTTGCTCTCCTCTCCTTTCCTCTCTGTGCATATGCATATCTGGAATGGGCCCCATCTGTTCCTCCCCCTCACTCAGCTCAGGCCCGAAGACAGCTGCCTCTCCATCTGGGCCCCCCGACTCTGTCTCTGTTTCTGATGCTGTTTCCTTATCAGAGCCTTCCAAAGGCTATGAAGCTGGCCCAGACTCTCCCTCAACCTCCTCCTCATCTGACTCTGCCGCTAGCTCTGCTGGCAGCCGACGGGCCACAGCAGATAAGTGAGGACTACCTGTATTGAATCTCAGACTAATATATGGGTCCACTTTACTCTAATTGTAACTGCTACTGCCTCCTCTCTTCTTACACTTTCCTGAAAAATATTACAGTATTCAGCTTGTACCTTATATCCAACCAGATTTTATTATTTGTGTAAACTTAAACCACCTTAATTTACATAATCATGATTATCCTTGTGCAAACAGTAAGTGGATTTTTCCAAGTCGAATAGAAGAAGAAAAGAGACATCTGGAAGTTGACACTTTTTCTGGTGAATATAGTACTAAATCATATTTTGGCATTATTTTCCTAGCAGCCTTCTATTTTTAGGTGAAAAGAGACAAACTCAATTCACATGACTGAGAAAGCCTAGAGTTTGGCACAATATTTAACTGTGCTGCTTTGCAGACTAGAATGAGAACTCAGTAGAAATCTGCAAAGTATATTTACGGGAGACTCTTAATTGAGTTAGGAACTGAATTGGCAGTCAGTTTTGGTTATCAATCCTGATTTCTTTTTCAGCTTGGTTAAAAGTCTCCCTGCTTTAGATTGACAATAACATAAAGATGCAGCATCTTAACTAATGGTATGTTAAAATAAGTCTGCTTTTATACACTTTAGTTTGGAATTGGTTATTTTCCACTAACTGTTGACAAAACATTGTTTGAGTTCAGATGTCATAACAAGGCATAGTTACTCCAAAATGGAGGCAGAAACTCCCATATGTGGGAAAAGGAGGGAGAATATGTAATCTGCAGTATCTACAGTTAGGGCTAAATCGTAGTTTAGTAGGAAAGTAAGACTTCTTCAGCAGTTGCTGAAAGTTGGAAACAAACTGGTGAGTGGACAGCAGAGGAAAGAACACATTTGGTGTGTGTGTGTGTGTGTGTGTGTGTGTGTGTGTGTGTGTGTGTGTGTGTGTATGTAACATTTTTTGCTGATAAATGAAAATGAAGGGAGACTATTATAGATCTATTTCAAGCTATTTAGCTCTCATCAGATAGCCATACCCTTACCGGGATTTGAACCTGGGCAGCCTGTGTGTAAGGCAGCAGCTTAACCTCTAGGCCACAGGCTCTCTTCCCATATTTGGGCACACCAGGACGATTCGACAGAAAAAGAAAAAAAACTATATATATATATATATATATATATATATATATATATATATATGTATGTATGTATGTATGTATGTATGTATGTATGTATGTATGTATATATATATATATATATATATAAAACATAAATATAAATAATATAAATATAAATAATATAAATACAAATACAAATACAAATACAATTACAAATATAAATACAAATAATACAAATAATACAAATAATATAAATAATATAAATATAAATATAAATATTTACTTACTTACTTACCGGTATATAAATAAATAATTAATTAAAACCACTATTTGATTTGGTGTATTTCATCACCATGTTTTGGTTTTCTGGATTATAAATTCTTATTTTATGTTTTGGGATCATAACAGAGTCTGACGTTTGTTCCAATCTTAGTTGCCTGCAAAACAATTCTGGATGGTACTGGTTGAACTAGGGCAGTGGTTCCCAACCTTTTTGTGATCGAGTACCACTTGGAGGTCCCATACAGTCGCCGCGTACCACCTGGTTCCAGAGAAACTAAATTCGATCAGATATCACTTTATTTCCATGACGCGCACCTTCTCGCAAGGGTTCTACTGCGCGACTGCTGAGAGTTCAGAACAGTCACCATTCCTTTTTTGGCCCCACGCATCCAGCAACTGGATTCTTGGGCCGCTGGGACCAGGTGGGTGGCGTGTGGCAACAGTTGCAAATCGTTGCCAGATTATCTTGTGTTAGGCAGTAAACATTTTTGTGAAGTAAAAAATAACTAACTAAAAATCGTTCATGACCCCGAAAGTGTTCGCGTACCACCTGGAAGGCCCTCGCGTACCACTAGTGGTACACGTACCACAGGTTGGGAACCACTGAACTAGGAGAAGAGTTGACATTGTGAGTGTCACTGCACTGCTGCGCCGCAACCCAGGGGTTCAGTAGACCAATCCTGCCCTATCCCTCCAGAGGCCAGGTAGAATGATCCCTCTTATCACTTGCCATAGAGTGGTCAGCTTCAATCAAGCTGGCAGGAAGTTGGCCATTGCTCCAAACCCCACTGCTTTTTTGCCCTTGGTCATAGCGATTTTCTGTTTAAGTAAGGAAAAATCTCAAATGAAGGCACAATGGGTCACTGGTTGTTGAATATAATGCTAAATCATGATTTTTAATTTCGATCTGAAGCAGCTCTTCGTCCAGCAATCTAATTTGTTTAGTGCAAATTGGATGTTTTGTTGCATTGCCTGTTTCTTCTATTATCAGGAGAATGGTGGAAACATTTCTTATAGAAAGGAAGTACGGTACTAATATTTTAACAACTTTCAACTGTATTTTTGATGACAAATTGTGGAAAAAGTGTTTGGAGAGGAATGTTCTTTTTCAGTAAAATAAGGAGAAGGCTAAGCAAAAGCAGGTGGGGTGGGATGGAATGTTTGAAATAATGGTCCTTATTCAACCTTTTTTTTTGCTGAAGGCTTAAATATATTAAAATAATCTCTTCTGAAGTCACATATTTGTGAACTGCATATTTTGTATATTGTCAGAACTTGTTCATATTCAAACTGAACATGCTCCTGTATTGATATTTATTACTCAGAAATGTGCTGTGCCTTGCCATAATTTACTAAAAAAAAGTATGGATAGTTGAGCCATGGTTGAAGACTTGTATTCCATTACATTGCGATCTATTTTTGAAGCATCTGAAACAATTCTATAGTGCAGCTATCAGGATTTGTTACAGGGTAAGGGGGATTCACATGTGTGTCTGAACAGGGTAGATTGGCAGCTTTGCAGATACTATTAACTGGTATTCTGAAAATAAGCTGAACCAATTAGAGAAAAAGAGTAACAGAATAGTTGAAGAGAGGCTTCATCAATGAGTAGGAATAACAGCCAATGCCACTAACATGAAGATGGCAGTAAGAAAGGTTTCCAATTAATACACCAGCAAGACAAAGCTGGTAGGATGACGGGCAGGGGCGGGTTCCTAATTTTTTTACTACCACTCTGTGGCTTATTTTGTGGGTGTGGCTTGCCAGCCATGTGACCGGGTAGGCGTGGGCCTCGGGAGCTTGGCAGTGGCTGGAGAAACGGGGGGTCATTGCCTACCCGCAATGCAGCCCCCCGCAGAGGGAGCAAGACCGCGGCAGCAGTTCTTCTAGGAGGCTCCGTCCGGCCTGAATGCTTCTCCCCATTCGATGATCCTAGGCTCCTGCCGCCCGTTCCCCCTCCCCTCAGCAGCTAGAGAAGCCTCGAACATGCGAAAATGCCTAGGATCATCACCGCACATTTGTGGCTTCTCGGACTGCTGAAGGGAGGGGAATGGAGATAGCTCCTGCCGCCCATTCTTTCAGCGTCTTACGCGCTCCCTCAGCCATCCTCCCCTGCTTGGACTCACTGTAGGGTAGGAAGGCAGCGCATGCACAGTGCCAGAAGCTCGGCTTCTGGGCATGCGCAGAAGAAATTTTTTTAAAAAATTTTAAATTTTTTTTTAATGGCGGCTCCCAGGCACCGGCAACCGACCGCACCGGTACTGTGACATCACCAACGGGCCGCTACCGGTGCTATAGAGTGGACCGCACTGGTAGGAACCCACCACTGATGACGGCTGTGTACAGTATATATACTACAGTATATGTGTGACACACACATATTGAGCTGCCAAACTAAACTGGATAGCCATGGAGCCTAGGCAACCACCTATTAAAAGACTGGGAGGCATTTGAGAATTTTGGGAGAACTTCAAGTAACAGGTAGTCCTCAACTTACGACCACAATTGAGTTCAAAATTTATGTTGCTAAGTGAGAAATATGTTAAGTGAGTTTTGCCCCATTTTACAACAACCATCATAAATTTGAGTCAGTTGTCAAGCATCTGAAATAAATCACATATCCATAGGGATGCTGCAATGGTCATCAGTGTGAAAAATGGTCCTCAGTAACTTTTTTCAGTTGCCGTTGTAACTTTGAACGGTCACTAAATGAACTGTTGTAAGTCGAGGACTACCTTAGTACAGATTAACAGAGTTGGAAGGGACCCTGTAGGTCATCCAGTCCAAACCTGTATTAGTTTGGGAGGATTCATAGACATCCCCTGTAAAGCTGCTTTCCCTTTAAACACAATGCACCAAAAGATCAGCTATCTCATTAACAGCCACGGTACTGAAGTAATATCACTGAAACTTTTAATGGTAAGAAAGATACAAATAAAACTAGAAGATGAGTGGGTAAGTAGGTGGGAACTTTTCAACATCAATGTAGCATGAGAGATTTCTGATCTAATTTTCCAGTTGCCACAAGCTCCTTTATATATTCTTTCTTTTAAAAAAATCTTATATAATAGATGCATTCTCATTAGTTTGTTATGGTTTTAAAATAATAGGTTGGGATATTTTTGGTTTGGGAGGAAAGAAGAAAAAAGCTAAGATCATGCTTCACATTTTTGAGGTTTCACACTGAATTCTTGGCTTCTGGTCTGGGATGGAAGCTTCTAGGAGTCCCTGGTGAATAATTTTGTTGCAGTTTTTAGTTATGTAAAAGAAAGAGTGAGTGAATATAAGTAAGTTCACAAAATTATTTATTTATTTTGGAGATACTACATGTTTTTTTCTGATTTTAATAATAAAGGAAACTGATAATGAGTTTCAAGCGGGCTTCCAGTATTTTGTTTTTTATCTATAAAAGCTTTTAAACTGAAATATACTTATTATAGGAATGGAACATGCCATTATTGATTGAAGTTATATGGAGACATAAATATAACTAAGATTAATTCTGAAAATTTTGAAACTCTGCTTTAAAGTTTTTATAAATGTTCTTAAATGTAAATGGACAGTCTTCTTCTTTTTATATGGATGGGAGCCATTAGCCATTGTTACACACACACACACACACACACACACACACACCAGCCAGATTTCCTTGGCACGATGTTCTCACAAAAGTGAAAACTTTAATTGTGTTAAAAAGGAAGGAAATGAGTCATTGTCCAAATTTTCATAACATGCCGTAGTTCAATATTTATTTGAGTGAACTTCCTTTTATCTTGAGATAAAAGGACAATGTGGAAAATATTCAAAATGCCTGTATTTCTAGCAGGTTGAAACCACTAGAGTATGTAAAAATCTAATTCAATGCTCAGTTCTGTATTAAAATATTAAATATGTGATTTTGTTAATAGGATTATTGAATCATTGAATGCAATGAACTTCTTAAGATTAAAACTTCTTAAGATTAAAAAAACAGCTATATTAGCTATAGCAATTTCAGAACTTAAATCAAAGTTATTGTTTGTGTTTATATTGTTTACATTCACAGTCTTGTTTCCATAATCATAGATATGTTAATTAAGTAATACAATAGATACATTTTTAAAAGTAATGTATCTTTTAAAAGATACATTTAGTAGTACTCATCTAAAATTCGATGAGTGGAAAAGTTGGTTAGCACCACGGACTTAAGACCACAACTTATTTCTAAAAAGTTTCAGAAGGTCTTGTTAACACTCAACAGATTTATTTTTCTATTTATTTATAGCCATTCGGACAAACAGGTTTAAAAACAGCTTTTATCTATGGGCTGTCAGACTCCTAAATACAACTACAATCACTCCATGCATACATGGAAACATATGACTGGAAGATGCCTACAGGAAAGCAGAAAAGGTTGAGAACATATTGTATAATGGGAAATCTGCTAACACAATATTTGATTCCAGTTTTATGACATTTGAGGAATTCTAAAATTGGGAAAGTTACCTTTTCTATAATATAAATGAAGATAACATTTATTTAAGTGAACCAATAAAACTGCTAGTGATATTTTTTCCAACATTTTAAAAGTTTAAATGATGTGACATAACCTTAGTTTTTAAGACAGTAAAAAAGTGCCTAGAAAATATTGTATACATCTGGCCTGTCATGTTTCCTCTCATGTTTTGGAAAGTGAGTCATATTGCATCCAAATTAAATGTTTATTTCTTCAGTGTGCTGAGCAGAGAATCCAAAGAATGAAAAGGGGTTGACAAAAGCAAATATAGCAAAATGAGCTAGCAAAATACAGTAGCAATTTAACAAGCATTGGCTTGCTTAAAATATGGCTGTCTTAATTCTCCTAATATATGAAGCTCATTAAAGTCACTTTCTGTATATCAAGCTGAAGCACAAGAAAGGATGATGTGCAGTGAAGGAATTAATAAAGACACTTCTATTATTTAATACTGAATTTTCATCTTTAAACATTGCTGAGCAGGTGCCAACAAATACAAAACAAAGTCTTTTGTGAGATTTATTTTGTAACTTACTTTAAAATTCTAATGGTACAACTTCAAGGAAATGGTACAAAACTGTATTTGATATTATTTCTAAAAGAAGTAGGGTGATTAGGTTTGATCTTTTGAGAGGAATATAGAAGCAATCCAGATACTGTATTGGGTTGATCCTCATCTCTGATGCAACATCATATATAGAGAAATCCATAACTGAATTAAATGGTAAAAACACAGAATGCTCAAAATTAGTGATAAATATTTACTGATTCATTCTGACATCGTCACTCTTTTAGTAGTTACCCCAAAGCAGTGGTGGCGAACCTTTTTTGGCTCGCGTGCCAAAAAGGGGGGGGCGCTCGCTCGCATGCCCACACCCATTCCCTCCCCCCCACGCATGCGCACAACACCCCCCCATGCTGCCCCATGCGCATGCGCACACACCCCCACCCCCGCGCAAAGGCTTACCGGAGCCTGGGACGACGAAACCGGCAAACCGGAAGTGCGAAAAAACGCACTTCCGGTTTGCCGGTATGCTGTTTTTTGCACTCTGGAGGGTTCAGGGAAGCTCCCTGAAGCTCCGGAATGCAAAAAACTACAAAACGGACAAACCGGAAGTGCGGAAAAGTGCACTTCCGGTTTGTCCGTTTTGTAGTTTTTTGCATTCCGGAGCTTCAGGGAGCTTCCCTGAACCCTCCGGAGTGCAAAAAACAGCACACCGGCAAACCGGAAGTGCGTTTTTTCGCACTTCCGGTTTGCCGGTGGGCAACCCTCACGTGCCGGCTTCTATGGCTCCGCGTGCCACCTCTGGCACGCGTGCCATAGGTTCGCCACCACGGCCCCAAAGGGTAGGTGGGGAAGATAGAGAAAAAAAATAGATGAATAACCTATTCTGTGGCTGAAGATGGACCTGTCTTTCCTTTAGGACTATCCATTTTCAACATAGCTATTCTAAAGTGAGGAAGGAGGTTGAAGCTTCTGTTTTTATCTAGCTACCTTGGGTTCATCACTTCCTAGATGTGGGAAGATCTGGTGAGGGAATACACATTATAATCATGATTAAGCTGCTAATGAATTTAACATTCTGGTCATTTCTTTCCAAAGCAATTGTTTTAGCTTCCAGTGATTGGATTCTTTAACTCTCTGGAGTTGAGGAGTGTTTCAATTTAAGGAAGCTGGTTATTAGATTGCAGATTTAGAGAAGACAACTATTGGTAGCTGGATCCAGATTCATTTTGGTGAGAATCCTGGGGCAAAAATGGTTGTGAATTTGTAGCAAGCTTTTCAAACTTTTAACCCTGTAATATGACACTGCTTAAGAAAGGTATTTTCAGTGAAAACAAAGTGACATATTTAGGGCATTGTATTGTGTCTTTCTTTTGAGAAGCTAGAGTGTATACAGTAGGTACTTTTTATGGAATCATAAATTTGAAGGGAAATTTCAAGGTCACATGCTTAATCTTCTATTGACTCAAGGAATATTCAAGGATAGGAGAATGGCTCTTAAAGTCCAGTATTAAAAAAGAAAAAGCAGAAAAGAATCATATGGGGAAAAATTTGAGCATAGGAAATTATTTTTCTGTTTCATGTTTAATGCATGGGATTAACTTTAAGTGCTAAATATTTTAGCCAGAAAGTGTCAGGGTTCCAAATAGCATCCAAAATCAAATCAGAGTCCGAGGCAAAGTATTCCTCAAAGTCCCAATTTATTAATAGAGCCATGTTGGCACATCTGTGAGAAACTCGAATCTAAAGCTACGAGGGTTTCTCCACCCAGATTATAGTTCATTCCCTTGTTCCCACACCCACAAGTTCATCACGTTGACCAGTTGTCTTTTGCCAGTGTGTCCATTCCTCCCATCAGCTTCCGACCAGGTGCCGAACAAAGGATGACCATGAAAGCCTAAAATGAATTTGTTATGGCTACATGTCTCATGGAACAGCCCCTCCCAAATTCCCACAGCAAGAATACATTCTAAGCATCAAGTGTGGCAGGCCAAAGTCTCTAATAAAACATGGCTTCCGCCTGATAGAAAGATTCTGTTGCAGAAGTTATATATAAAAAAGCAAATTTGACATAGTATTAAGGTGCTGGCCTAGAAACCAGGAGACTGTGAATTCTAGTCCTGCCTTAGGCATGAAAGTCAGCTGAGTGCCTTTGGGCCAGTCACACACTCTCAACCCAGCTCATTTCACAGGGTTGTTGTCGTGGGGAAAATATGAAGAAGAAGGAGCATTTTCTTTTGCCATCATGAGTTACTTTTCAAGTAATAAAGGCGGAATAAAAAGTAAGTAAATAAATAAAAAAATCCCTCCCTGCTCCCAATTCACTATAGAGATTTTGGCAAGCACATACTATATTTGTGGAACTATTGATTCACTAAAAATTCCCATGGAAAACAAAGCTTTTCAAAGAATAACCGCTTGTTGACTTCCCCTCCCCCTACTCTATCCTGTTTCATATCTGTGTTGTAAGATACATAAGCATCTGGTGTTTTATGCACTTCATAGTGTTTCTTTGAAAACAATTCAGAAGCATCTATTGATCTTAGTTAAGACTACTAGGGTTTGACTGGAGTCTCTGAATTGGACAATATTGCCTTGATCTTGTGCCTGTTTTACTGGCTGTTCCTTTGCTTCTAAGGATGTTTTGGGAGCTTTTAAAATCCTAAATGATTTGGGATTATAATGCCTATCTCAAGGAATATATTTCTCTCTGTGACCCTGCTTTAGAGTCTTCAGACCAGGTATGCTTCCTCCATTGAAATAAGACATGTAGATACTACAGACATACAGAGTTTTAGGTGAAATAAGAAGGCATTGATGGGTTATTTTCAGGTTGTGTTTTTTGTTGTTTTTATTATGATTACATGTTGCCCAGGATAGCCAAGGGATGAAAGCCAGTTCATTCATGTCTTTGTCTTGTGAAATTTATAGTCTTTTTAATTTAAATACTAAATACTAAATACTAAATTTAATATAAATAACATTGCAGAGTAGAAGTCAGTTCAGTGTGGGAACAATACCGAATTCTTACTGATTCTGAGACTGACAATTCATAAAATGCTATTTGATACCTGATGGATATAGAATATAGAAGCAGTATCAATATTGTTGCAAATGGTTACAGATTTAATTTCCCTCCCGTCTCTCCTGACTCGAACTGCATGTAACCTAGAGTAATTAAATAAAGGAAGGAAGAAAGTACTTTCCATATACACTGTAACCATGCAACATTCACAGTGGAAAAGATACATTTTGTTCCATGTCTCACTTTCTTCTTCACATAGTTCTAGCTGATTTAACTTGGATAAGGGAACTGTTTTAATTCCCCAAGCTCTTTTAGTGGCGGTTCTCTTCTTTCTTTCTGCAAACACTTGAATACTTGAGATACAATAGTAGCCAACATGATTTGAATAGAAAGAAAATGCAACGAACAGTCTGTTTCTAAGAGTAATTAAACCTTTGGACCTCTTGTTTGCCCAGTTTATGTTTTTCTACTGACTTGCACATGCTGTGGTTTCTAGACAGATGTAGCAATTGAAGGAAACTAGTCTTATTTGTTAACTCATAAGTTATTAAAAATTGGATACAATACAATACAATAAGAGCCGAGGTGGCGCAGTGGTTAGAGGCAGTACTGCAGGTCACTTTAGCTGACTGTGATCCGCAGGTCAGCTGTTCAAATCTCACCGGCTCAAGGTTGACTCAGCCTTCCATCCTTCCGAGGTAGGTAAAATGAGGACCCAGATTGTTGGGGGCAATACATTGCTTATTGGTGTAAACCACTTAGAGAGTGCTTGCACTGTGAGGCGGTATATAAATCTCACAAAATAAATAAATAAATAAATAATACAGTTTCTTCCTGCTCAGTTTCTTTCTTACTCCAGGAAATTGTTAATTATGACTCAGTGCTGTTTTGGAGAGTTTCTCCTTTTATTGGCTCCTTTTCATGGCACGTGAATGGTAATCTATTATCTAAGTTTGAATGGAAAGAACTGTCCTTTTTGAGCAAGTATTGTTGCTTGATATAATTAATGATGGTGGTCATTGGAAAGAGCAACATACTACAGTATATACATTTCTGCGATAGATTAGCAATAGTAATAGCACTTAGACTTATATACCGCTTCATAGTGCTTTACAGCCCTCTCTAAGCGGTTTACAAAGTTCAGCATATTGCCCCCAAAAATCTGGGTCCTCATTTTACCGACCTCAAAAGGATGGAAGGCTGAGTCAACCTTGAGCCGATGAGATTTGAACAGCTGAACTGCTGAACTAGCAGTCGGCTGAAATAGGTTGCAGTGCTGCTTTTAACCACTGCGCCACCTTGGCTCACTTTATAACAGTTTTTGATAAAGATAAAGATACATAATCATATATGGACCACTGAAAATCACATTGTTTGAGTTACTGATTTTTATAAATCAATAAATTAAAATAAAATAACAAAATAATTTTTGTCTTGCCTTAATATGTAATTTAATATTAAGTATAAAGGGAGATAAAGTTTCAGCTGTATCGAAACAGATGCATTCAGGGGTGAAATTCAAAATTTTTCCCTACCGGTTCTGTGGGTGTGGCTTGGTGGGCGTGGCAGGGGAATGATACTGCAAAATCTCCATTCCCACCCCACTCTGGGGCCAGCTAGAGGTGGTATTTGCCGGTTCTCTGAACTACTCAAATTTTCCGCTACTAGTTCTCCAGAACCTGTCAGAACCTGCTGAATTTCACTCCTGGTTACATTTCCAGAAAGGTCTTTCCTAGCTCCTTGTTTTCCTGTCTTATATTTTGAGATAGGGGGCTTTTGGGGATATGAGACAAATCCCTTTTGAAATATTAAGAATCCTCTTATCTCTAGATATCCTTGTTTTCTAGATACAGGATAGTGATTGGACAGTGTTGTGTATGCCATTGTGAGAAGATCTGGGAGGAAGGATTTCAGAAGCAAATCAACTTGAGATATTTAGTACTCTCCAACTTGACTTAATTACTTGTTAGATCCACCCTCCCCATTTTACCTCTAGAACAGTGATGGCGAACCTATGGCACCCGTGCCACAGGTGGCACGGGGAGCCATATATGAGGGCACGCAAGGCGTTGCCCTATGTCAGCTCCAGCGCGCATGCGTGTATTGGCCAGGTGATTTTCAGCCTTCTTTTCGGCCGTTTTCACTCTCCCAAGGCTTCAGGAAAGTGTCTTGAAGCCTGGGGATGGTGAAAAACGGCGCAACGGCCCAACCGGAAGTTAGTTTCCGAACTCCCGGTTGGCCCTTTTGGCCGTTTTTTGCTCTCCCCAGGCTTCAGGAGGCTTTCCTGAATCCTGGGGATGGCAAAAAATGGCTCAATGGGCTGCCAGAAGTCCGGAGACTTCAGTGAGGCTTGTGCGCATGTGCGTAGGGGCAGCACGGGGGGTTGTGCGCATGTGTGTGGGGAGGGCATTGCATTATGAGTGTGGGCACGTGTGCACACCCCTTTGGCACCCGAGGCAAAAAAAGGTTCGCCATCACTGCTCTAGAAGTTAAAGATAATATACATTGTATTTCCTTTTCCCATTTTCTTTGCACAACAATAGAGAAAACAATCTGGACTACCATTATATCACAGCAATCACCTGGCTCGTAGTGTGGCTACTGTAAATACATGAGCTAGCCCTGCCATTTCATACTACTTGCTTCCCAAGCAGTAAAACTACAAAGCATAATTTTATAATACAATGAAGTAAAAAGTATGCTTAAATTGTTGCACTTGGTTTAAAACAAGTTTTCATTAAATTATATTGGATTTATTCCTTAGAAACATTCTAGGTTTGTATCTGTAGTAGCTATTCCTATTTTCTGTAAGACCAATTGGTTTTCAGAAGAATACTTCTGCCAGTTCAGGAAATTAGAGCAGTGCCATATAAAGAGAGAGTGGTATAAAGAGAGAAACCATGCGTACTTTCTTACACATTATTTGAGTGTACTTAAATGTGAATTAGAATGCTTCATGGTCTTTAGGATTAAAGATAGGGTGGAAGTATTCTGCTTCAGAAAATAAATGGTACTCTTCCATTAGCAGTTAATCATAATTAGTAGTCTTCATTTCTTCAGAGTGGAATCTTTAATGTTAGATAATGGAATATAAGTATCATACTTGATTTGCATTTTCAGGATTATGAAAATGATGCCATCTTTTGCCAAAATATAGCAATAGCAATAGCACTTAGACTTATATACCGCTTCATAGTGCTTTACAGCTCTCTCTAAGCGGTTTACAGAGTTCAGCATATTGCCCCCAACAATCTGGGTCCTCATTTTACCCACCTCGGAAGGATGGAAGGCTGAGTCAACCTTGAGCCTAGTGAGATTTGAACAGCTGAACTGCTGAACTAGCAATCAGCTGAAGGTCGCAATGCTGCTTTTAACCACTGCGCTATCTCAGCTCCAAAATATGATTTTGTCTCTTTCTGTGTGTGTGGTAATTCCATGTGGTAAAGCATGTATGGGTAAGTTATTATGGGTTGGAAACATACTTCTTATTTTTTAATAGAAAGTTACCAGGACTTGCTATTGGTACGATTATGTCACAATATAAAGTATTACACATTGCAGGGATATTGAGGCTCATTCAGATAATCTGTTTTAATGTTTAATGTTGTGTCCCCCAAAGAAAAACAAGTGCATTTTTGCCACTAAATTTAGCTCATTGTTACAATAAAAGAGTTTAATTTCAAAGTATTTCCATGACCATCTGATCGCAATTTAGCACCTTCAGATAGGACTGTAATTCCAAGAAATCTGAGCCAATGCCTTGTGAGAGCTGTAATCCAAACATATCTGGAAGGTTCCAGTTTGTAAAGTTTAGTGTAGGTCAATCTGTATAATCTGCAAAGTCCAAGCTAGGTTTGGACAATAACTTTGGTGTGCTGGCCATTAATGAATGAGGTATCAGGCTATATAGCACATTTCATTGCATAGATTGACAGAATGTCATTCATCATAGTCTTTGGGTGTATTGCTTTACATTCCGAATCAAGTAAATATTAACTATAGTTTAATGTGGATGAAAGACCACCTGTGAGATGTTTCTGAATACTCCAACAGGTTGGCAGTTTTAAACTTTATCAGCTCAAAAGGTCTGAGAAAATGCAGGGCTTTGTGCTATTGGACCAAAAGGAAGTTCAAAAGTGAGAAGAAGGGGCAGTATCAAAGTGTGATGAAGAATGATATGTGGCAGTTATGTGTGTCTATACAAGTACTCCTTATTGCCATTTGTTCAACCACAGTTTGAAGTTACGATGGCACTGAATGAAGTGACTTACAGCTAACTTTCGAAGATATAGCTGTTGTAACACTTCCATGGTCACATGACCATGTTTGGGTGCTTGGCTGCCCACTCCCATTTATGATTAGTATTGACTATAGGAATGCTTCAGCTCCTTCCTCCTGCCTGTCTCTCTCTGCCCTGCCCCCCCCCCCAATATCTGCCCTTTTGGATGCTCTGCATAGAGGCATTTCTTGGTGGTGGTGGCACAGGGCCCTCAGAAATCTCAGCCAGCTGCCACCAGCCAGGCCTCTGTTTCAGGCCCAGTGCAACCTGCACTATTGCTGAGGACCTCAGCTTCAAGCAGTCACTCTGGTCAGCCACCCCAATGCCACAGCACAAAGCCTCAGCTGCCCCACGCTTTGCAGGCTCTGCTGTGCCCAGCTGACCTTCACTGTGTTCCTGCCACTCCTGACAGAGATAAATGATTAACCTTTAGCTTTCTCAACTTTCTAGAACAGGAGTCTCCAAACTTGGCAACTTTAAAACTTGTGGACTTCAATTCCCAGAATTCCCCAGCTAGCTAATTCTGGGAATTGAAGTCCACAAGTCTTAAAAGTTGCTAAGAGCAATTACAGTGGTTGGAATACATAGGTGGGTTTATTAACTTATTGATAAAGTTTCTTGTCAATGTCTTAACATACTTACATTGATGAAGCTGATCTTTCCATCTGATTAAAGATGTTCTTACCCAATGATTGGTTTATTACAAAGACTCTGCTTGTGATCAGTGATGCAACAAAATGTCACACTTAAATAGAATGGGATTATCTTGAATTTATATGAATTTGAGATTAGATAATAGATGGACTCATATAGTATTTTGTACTAATATCAAGGCATTTTAGCTAAGGTTTGTTGAAGAAGCCAAAAGGGTTGGGGTTCACATATAGCACTAAACAAGAAACTATAGTTTGTAAATGAGAGAGCTGGTTTTATAGGTATGCTGTTCCAATGCTAGATAAATCATATATGAATGATGTGAGTGCTCAAATATGAATTCAGTGATCTAAGTAACCAATATAGAATTGGTGAATTTTGTCCCATAGCAATTAATCCTGTAGGGAACTCAGGACTGCGGTTAATGGGATCGATTGACAGCTAAGGTTTCTAGGTTAATGGATGGTTAATTAGAATATAAAGACCTAGTGAAGTTTGTTACTATTTACTGAAACCACAAGAGATTATTATGCAAGATGCTTGACATGAAATCTTCCTTTTCATCTTCTTCTAATTCCTTACTAATACGGCATATACACTGATTGCTCTTCTATGATCAGAGCACTGAACTGATGGAATAGCTCCATGTATATAGCTGGTTCAAGGCACACTGGTGTTTTAGAAAGCTCTTAAATCTAGTGTGAGGTATGGTTTCTAAGGCATATTTTATAGCATGGCATCATTTGCCAATCAAACCATTGTGGCTTAGACAACAAATGATGATTAATGAAATGATAGCTAGGCACACTGTGTAAACATAACCACAGAATCTTAAGTAAGCAAAGGTGTGTTTGCATTTGAATTAAAAATGATTCTAAGATAGTCTTGTGTTTGTGATATTGCTCACAAATTTGAATGGGCTTGAAATGACTTCCATGGGTCATATATCAAACATGAAGACATCCCTTTTTTACTTCCACAATCCCATGCTCTTTCTAGTAGTCAAGCTTTATTTTGGGATTTTTGAGGTTTTTTTTAAAAGAAAAAGTAAATTCTTTAATAATTGGATCTTGGAAAAAGAACTTTTGCCAGTTGAGCAATCCTATTAGCAAAGATTGTCATCTAAAAATAATGCTGAATAATATAATGAAAGGCATTGCCTAACTTATTAATATTTATTGCATTTTTATGCAAAAAGGATTCATGGAAATACCAAAACTGAGGACACGTGGGTGTGTTTATGTATTCATTATTATTTATTACTTATTTATTACTTTGCAATCCCTATTTGATTAAACTATTTATGCCTCACTTTTATATCCTGCTGTCTGGGTTGAATTGCTGTCTGAACAATTTACAAAATAACAAAACCAAACCAAACCTGTCTGCCTAGAAAGTTATAAGGTAAATTAGACTTTAAATAATTTTCCCCAAAGAAGGAAAACAAATAATGGAAAGAGAAAAGCAAAGAGAATACCTGGAGAATGAATTTAGCTTTGGGCTTCTCACACATTAGGATTTTGTTGAAAATATTGAAGCTTGGAATGGGCTAATTACCGTATTTTTCAGAGTATAAGACGCACCTTTTTACCCCCAAAAAGAGGGTGAAAACTTGGGTGCGTCTTATACACCGAATGCAGCCCCACCCAGCCACCCCCACCCTTTGGCCTCTGCCTGCCAGCACTTTACCTCTTTGCAGCAGACAGGGCAAAGCACAAGAAGAGCACAAGAAGAGATGATCTGCCTCCCGACCTACAGCTGACTGAGGCTTACAAGCCACGTGGTAAAATGAAACTGAAACTAAGGTGGCTGTGATGAGACATATTGCTGGGAGATAAACTGCTGGCAATATTAGGCTGCTAAAATTGCAAGAAGGCAAGCTAGAGCTGCTGTAGCTCAAGAGATAGAGCTCTTGCCTCACAATCAGGAGGTTGTGAGTTCTATCCTAGGTACAGGCAGATTCTGTTAATATGTTATTTTGTTAAATGTTTGTAGAATGTTCAAATTATTAGATTTATTTTTTAAAGACTGCTTTATTATTGTTCTAGATAACTTAACAAAATGAAGAAGCTTTTTAAAATAAATGCTTGCTCTGAAGAGGCCCAGTGCTATTGTATCTTCTTTTAAATAGCAGAGAATACTTCCAGAAAGCCACATCAATTTTAAAGATCTGTAAAAGTCTAATCTGAAATGTCCTGTTTTAGTATTAAGTATTAGTATTAAGTATTAGTATTAAAATAAGCCAGCTGAGAAACCCTGACTTAGTTATGTTTGGAGCAGATGTATTTAAATAATTAGGAGGAGTTAGTGTGATTACATGTAAGAAAACTTTCTGGGATTAATATACTGCCATAAATGTACATTTCTCCAATTCTTTGCCATTTCTATGGGTCAGGCACACATGCACAGAAATACACAGCAAACAGTGTATATCATCTGTGCTGTTTGCTGTTTGGCAAATTGCTGGGAGGCAGAGGCCTTTTTTCCTTGTTTTCCTCCCCCAAAACTAAGGTGCGTCTTATACTTCGGTGCGTCTTATACTCCGAAAAATACGGTAGTTCCCCAAAGTTACTGTTGTGATGGGGGTTGGCAAGGAAAGGAGTCAATGCCCAGTTTCCCTTGTAAGGATCTACTCAAGCTCTCTGCTGGGTGCAGAGGTGGGGTTTTCTTTTTTTGGCAGTGAGCTTCATTTTTAGCATTGCTATTCCAGCCCACGGTCTTTTCTGCATAGGCTTTCCTTATAGCTGTCATCTGAAACCATAAGCAAAAGATTATTGTTTCATCTGGATGAAGCAATGTTTAGAGTAGAAAGTGCTATTGTTATTCAGATGCTATTACTGCCACATGTCAGCACAGCTGTCCTTGTCCCTGTCTGCTCACTGATCCATTTAGAGGTGATGAGGGTTTAGAATTCAGCAGTACTATTATCTAAAGGTTGGTTGTGGGTTCTCCATCCCTGCGCTAAATGTTTTAAACAGCAGACTGCCTTCTCTTATGTATATCTCTTAATTGTTCATTAAGAGCATCATTTCCATTTTGGATGGAAAATGGATGCCTGGTATCGCCTAGACTTGAAATCATAAAATGCATGAGCTGTAAGATATTATAAATCATATAGTTTTAACCATCAATATATTCAACAAAATCCTAATGCGTGAGAAGCCAAAGCTAAATTCATTCTCCAGGTTCTCTTTGCTTTTCTCTTTCCCTGATTTGAATCCACTGCATCTCACTTACTTTGGCCACGTCATATGTGGGAATTCACTAGAGAAAGTAATTATGTTGGGAAGAGTTAGTGGTAAAAGGAAACCAGGCCACCAAAGAACACGATGGCTGGACAATATCATATCTGACACCAGCCAGAGCATAGAACAACTCGAAGTAGTGCAAGATCAGAAGATCGACCCATAGAATTGCCAAGAGTCAGACACAACTGAATGGATAACATAATCATCATCGCCATTTAAAAACCTTTTAGTGAAGGTGGATCCACTACTGATGTACTTAACAGGTCTTGCTATCATTAAATTCTCCTTAACATTCAGGCCAAATTTCCATTCTTTTAATTTGAACCCACTAATCTTTGACCTCCTTTCAGTTCCAACATAGGACAGGTCTGCTCCACCAGCACATTATATCCTTTTCGATATTTGTAGATAAATATCATATATTCTCTTAAATTTCTCTTATTGGATTATGGTTTCTATCATTTGCAACACAGTAATGTGATTCTTGTGTTAGTTGGGGATAAAAAGAACTAAACTGCTGCACATATCAAGGCACCAGTGTGGGAAGGACAGCTCTATAGGACAGGATTGTCTGAATTCTACTGCTGTGAAATTCCCTGCCTAGAGGCATGTTTTAAAATCCCACCTGTTGTCTCTTAAATGGCATGTTGAGACAGTTCACACAAGCATTTGGATGTGCATGATGGTTCTCCAGTTATTTATGTTTGTTAGTTGATGTTTTTATGGATTACTGATTTTTTTAATGAGGTAATGTATAAAAATTAATGAATAATTTGGCCATACTTCAGTTCTGCCTGGACAGTCTGGGGAGAGGGTTGATGCATATAGATTAGAGCTGTATAATCCCAAGGCAAGCAAATGGAAGCTTGTTATTCTGCAGCATTCTTGGTCTTGTGATTGAAAACCCACAGGCTAATTCCTGCTTTTATTTCTAAATTCCTTAAGCAATTAAAGGAAAGGGGAATTTTAAGAACTAGTTAAAAAGAATGTTGACCTTTGCATCTTAATATAATGGATGATGTCAGAATGAGTTTGATGTTCCAAGCACATTTGGAAATAAGCAATATTAGTCTCAAACTTCTGTTTGATAAAAGTAAAAGGAGTGAACCAAAGCAAAGAAGAAAGAGAAGAAGCCTAACAAATGATTTCAGTGTTTTGTTTCAGCAGAGAGGGAAATCTAACTTTGATATTGCATTTTTTTTTGGGGGGGGGAACAATGTTTAATCCAGAAAAGAAGAGGTGAAATATCCAGATACTATCCTCTTATCTTTGTGGAAGGTAATTAAGGGAATTATCTCTGTGGGAGGAAATTAAGAGGACTTTCTGATTGCCTGTTAAGAGCTTCAGGGTTTGAAGCATTTCAGCCAAGTGAAACTCAGGAATTTGATAGCTCTTTCTTAGTAATTAGTTTGTATGAGCTCTCCAGAAATTACCAATCTTCAGAATTTGCTTCTCCTGAAAAGATTAACAGTTTGTTTTTGAAAACTCTTAAGAAATATTTTGGTCAGGAAGTACAGAAAATCTATTCCCTTTATGAACACCAATTTACATTCTGATAGGGACCAGGGGTGGGTTCTGGTTTCTCCCGCTGCCTGTTCGGTCAGGGACGCGCCGTGTGGGCGCGGACGCGCATGTGCATTACTTTAAAAAAGCTTCTGCACATGCACAGAAGCTAAAAACAAGAGAACCAGCTCAGGGGCGTGGCAGGTCTGGGTCGCTGCTGGTTCTAGCGACCCAGGCCGCCAAGTTACTACTACTTTAGAACCGGTCCGAACCGGGAAGAACCCATCTCTGATAGGGACATATATTATCCTTGAATTATGAGAGTCATATAGCTTGAAAATCATATTCTAATCTAAAACATTACCTCATGTTTCCATGTTCAGATGAACCTCTGTTTTTTTTCTTGATAACTTTTCCTGGAAGAAATTTTTTGGCTGGTATACCATTGCATAAAACTGAGAACGATATTTAAATTTCTTAACTGTGTTATTTTCTAGATGAGCACAAAGATGTACAAAAGAAAACCTTCACCAAGTGGATAAACACTCGTTTTTCGAAGGTAAGGATGGCTCACGGTGGCTATTTTTTAATCTCTTGTCTTCCAGATGTATTGAACTTCCATGTGAGAGCATCAGGTTGAAAAAGGTTAGCTTAAGTTATGTTCAGTAAAACATAGCATCTTCAGCTATGTGTTGGATTAAAATATGTTCCGATTCTAGATCCCCAGCAATATTTGTTTTGCTCTCTCCCTATTTCTCCACTAGAAGGGCTTCATATTAGCTGCAACCTAATTGTGCTAATCACCCTTTAAAATGGCCATTTTCTTTGCCACTGAGTTCCTTCTTCCCCTGCTCAGCTCCAGTTTGCAGGATATGGTTAATGCATAACTTTTTGAAATACCTTTCATTATAAAGGGCCCAGTAATAGACTGCGTACATTATATGTTGCTTGAAAGCTGCCTGTGTTGGCAGAACCTTCTCCAGAGATTCTGACCTTTCTGGAAACAAATGTTTGATTCATTGTCTTTTAAAAGCTGCATGCAGAAATTCTACAGTCCTTTTCAGAGCAGTATGACATTGTCAGCAGTGTTGTTGGGATTTCAGCCAATGTCAGAAATGCAACTCCAAAGTAAATCTTTTGCTTTTTCCAGCAATGAACAAAGTTATTTCATATCCAGTGATGTGGGTATGGGTGCTCAGTATGACCTTTTGCCCAATGGAAGATCTCAGTTAGATGCAAGGTTTGGTAACTTGTATAGGATGTTCCCTTGTAGATTTGGCTGTATATGTATGCATTGACCTGATAGCGTTCCTCCACTGAGTACAAATAGACTTGTGTAGACTACAGATATACTCAACTTACAACCATTTTTTGGGGTTAAATTTTTTATTTTGTTTTACATACACATATCAATGCGTGAACAGTGTGGGACTTGGATGTCATACATCCTGATACAAATAAAATTAGTAAAATTAATCATAGTTATTACATTCAACCAATTTATATATTTCTAATAATAATACACATTTATATTAAGTTATAGTCTATCATTATTTGGTTATTCAAGTATACACTAATATTCCCCCTTTCTCTTGATCCTATCTCTATCCTAACTTTTAATCATGTCACTCTTTTATTAAAAGATGTTTTCTTTCTATCCTATCTAACTTCCAATCATTCCACCATTCTAAGAAAAAAGGGAAAGAAAGAGAAGAGAAAAGCAAATCAGAACAACAACAAAAAAGAGAACTCCTTTCCTTTCTATCCATCGTCTCTTGTCCGCTTCACTCTTTGGTTGCTATGCTTTTTTTTAACTTGCCTCCCATATTCCTCTCTTGGATCTTTATCTCTGTCTGCATCCACTTCTTGGCTATTCAATCTAAATGTTTCTCCCATCACTACCCTCTTCCAGTGCCTAGGTTCCAAAATATCTGCCCAAACCCCTATCTCCCTTTTGAAGGTATCTTCCTGTATCTCCAATTTTCTTTTAAACTCTCTTGAGATATTTTCTCCCTGGTTTAATTCATCAATCACTGTTATTTTTATTATTATTATCTCCTCCTTATCATCTTCTTTTGTCCGTTGGTTCTTCGGTTCAATCTTTTCCTCCATTTCTTCTTTTAGCTCTTCCCTTTTCTGAGCATCTTGATCCTTACTCATCATCCCTCGTATAGTATTTTTCATTTTTTCTGTAATCTCCTCAAATCCTTTCTCCATGATATCCTTTGTGCTTTGGAAAATCAACACCATCTCCTTCAAAGTTCCACTCATTTCTTCCTTGTTAAGCATCTTATTTTGTTTTAAAAAATCCAACTTTTGTCCAGTAGTCCAAGAACCATTTATTCAGACCTAAAATTGCCCTTCAAGAAGTACACTAATCACAGTTCTTTATATCCCATAGGTATTGTTTAAATAGTCCCAGGAGTTATCAGGTGCCTCTTTAAGTCCCCTTTACAGATTCAATCTTCTAATATAACATTCAGGGGTCACTTTAATTAAATCACTTCCTTGTCCTCATATTTGAGTCTCCAGTAGTCATGGGGTAGTTAGATATAACCCATTAAATATTTTCAAAATCCTTAATGTAAGTATTCCCAGACCTGTATATTTTCTTTTCGTCAGCAGGTAGTGCTCTCAGCTTAAATTTTAGTGTTGCCACTAATCAATCTTATTTTAATCTTTCAATCGTAATTTTAATAATAGTTCAATTGTAAAAGCAGAATAATTTTTTAAGCCAATAATTCCAGTATTTTAAAATGCCTTCCCATTACTACGTCTCCCCAGTTTAAGAGTCCAATTTTCTGTATTTTAAAAAAATTATTGTTTTTCTCTCTTTAAGTCTTTTCCTTCCGGTCTGGTATTTTTCTCAGTATGCTTAATCTCCGCTTTAACAAATAGTTCTGAGCAAATAGTTCTATGTTAGTCCTTGGCTTTAGGTTTTAAGTGAAAATGAATCCTCTCCCCCAGTTCCAGTCACTGTTCACCTATTTCGCTCCAGCACCAGTCTTAGTTGTTCCTCGGATGTCCCAGCTTCATGGCAGCCATCTTTAGGCTGCCTCTTCTCGCCGTGGGTCTCCTCTGAGTATATTACTTTGCTCTTCCTTAAAGCACAAATGTATTTGTTCAGGCTTCCAGGTAGTCTGAAAAGGGAAAAAAAAAGATTGCAATGCAGAAGCATCTTTTTTTAGGCCTGGGCAGGAGAGAAAAACTCTTTAAGTACACAGTGAGCAATTATATTAACTTACCTAATTAAGTTGTTTAAGTGTAATTAAGTAGGAATTAAATGACATTTAGTTTATATGCTGGTCCGCCTGCTTCTCTGTCTTCCTGTTGGAATTTAGCTTTGGCCCATCAGTCAAAGGCCAGGTGCAGCCCACAGCTGGAGACGGTGCATGCCTCTGCTTTAATGCTGCTTAATATTCATCAATGGCGAGGAAACCAGGGCAGGATTTGACAGCATGAATGCAGGATCTGCTTCAGTGCAGAAAACCTAGGTTAGCACCTTTTGAAATAAGTGAAATAAAAAATGGATGACTACCCAAAAAGCTTTTTCGTTCTGTTCTCTGTTAAAAGACAGTTTAACTTGGATTAAACTCAAGTTATAAGTCACAATTCAACAATTAATAGTGTGTAAATGGATTTGCCATAAGGGTAACTTCAGCGCCCAAACTGCTCTGGGGATATTCAGCCTTCAAGCCCTCTTCTTGTTTGTTTCCTCAGCTAGAAAAATTAGTTTGATTCTGCTCATAATTTGCAAAAGGACTTGAAGTCATACTTTTACATTCTGCTTTGTAGCCAATCTTTAACTGGAGTTCTGGTATTAAAATCTAATTATAAATGATTTCTCAGAAAGGGAAAGATATCCAAAAGTAGCTCATATGGATGAATAGCTCATTTGTGTGAGCTATTTAAAACTGAGGTTTCTCTATAAAATTTCAAAATTATGACGGATAAAATGAAGAAATACAGGACATGCTTCCATACACTTCAAAGGGGATACGCACAATCTTGATTGGACTAGACACTGTGTTAATGTGATTCTGAGAGCTTTGATTTCACTTGGATAGTCTTTACAAATCAGGTTGCTTTCAATTATGGTTTAAACTTTAAACAGTATTTTGGAAGACAAGCCTGTTTTTCCTTACTTAGCATCATGGGAGTAAATATAGTTGTTGCTGTTCATTTCTGTTTCAGAAATAATCTATTATATATGAGTTTTTCCTGTACTGTCATTAAAATGAATAAATAAACTAACTGAACTATTTTTTGTTTTTGTTTTGGTCACAAGTATATCAAAGAGCAAATATCTCTTTGAGGAATATTTTGGGTTTCCCCAAAACCTCAACAACATTTCATTTGTTGCTTTCTTGAATAAGTGGAATGCAAACAGGAATTCAAGCAGAAAAATAAACAGTTAGAAAGCCACAATAAAATGCTTCTCATTTAAGATGGTGCACTAAATTTAGATGCTGGCAAAATGCACTGTATTTTATTTACTGAAATTGCTCTTCTCTTGCATAGTGACCTTTCTGCTTTGTGAATCGTTTCCCACATCAAATTCTCATGCTTTGGGTACATCAAATGGAAAATCTTGACACAGATATCAAAGTACCATATTTAGATGACGGAACATGAATTAGAAATTAGTTTTCTATCTATGTACTGGAAATCTTTCCTTTCCTGAATAGTAAATAGCCAGTAGCAATAAACTTCATGTTTGGTTCCTATGAGTTGATGAGGAGGAAAGTTTAATAAGAAGTTGATAAGAAGTTAATGTAATTAAGAGCTAAAGGAACTTTATGCTTCCCCCTTTTTAATATGCTTTATTAAGGTACTCTCTGAGTACATACAGTCTCAATCACAACCAAATATAGTTTAAATAATATCCTTCCAGAACTTAGTCATATTTCTGCATTAAGATATTTTGTAAGCTGATTAACTAAACTTCAGCTATTGAGGGCCTGTGAATTCAAACTGACTTTGCCTTGTGTTAAATTTGTTGTTGGGTGACTTAGAAGGAATTAATATAGAGAAAGGAAAACAAACTGGTGATAGATTGGAAACACTCAAGCTTAAGCTAAACAAAGGGTAGAAGCAAGCGAAAGAGCCTAAGTTATTCGTAATAGACTTTTTCCCCAAAAGAAGAATGTATTCTTTGTGAGCTTTATCTACATAAAGTAGGCTTTTTCAAGCTTGAATCATGATCTTATTGAAGAAGGACGTGCAGCAGAGAACCTAGTTCTTATTGCATAATGTAGCACTTAATCTTTCCAGATATAGCTTGCTTAGGCTACAGAGGATGACAATCTGAGATGGGAATGAGGGTTGGGGGAAACATTTGTTTATCTTTTATACCTTTTCATTTCATCTCAAACTGGAAACTTTTTTTTAATGAACAGTTCTAGAGTATGACATTTCCATATCTGGAAATGATACTGCCCAAATTATTCTCTTTTCTCCCTTACAGTCATCCCATGGCTAAATTGCAAGGAGATGCTTGGCAACAAAATTATTGATTACAACTTGACTTACAACTGCAATTGAGCCCAAAATTTATGTTGCTAAAATAGACAGTTGTTAAGTGAATCACTGCAGTTGTTAAGTTGGTAACATGGTTGTTAAGTGAATCTGGCTTCCCCATGAACTTTGCTTGTCAGAAGTGTTGCAAGAGGGGATCACATGACCCTGGGACACTGCAGCCATCATAAATATGAGTCAGTTGCCCAGCATCTGAATTTTGATCATGTAACCACGGGGATGCTGTGATAGTTGTAAGTTGAATAATGGTCATAGTCACTCTTTTTCAGTGCCTTTGTAACTTCTTACAGTCATTAAATGAACTGTTGTAAGTTGAGGACTACCTATATCTACTGCTTCCATAGCAGCATTTCACTTCTGCACGGGAGAGCTGGATTTAGAATAGAATAACAGAGTTGGAAGGGACCTTGGAGGTCTTCTAGTCCAACCCCTGCTTAGGCAGGAAACCATATACCATTTCAGACAAATGATTGTCCAATCTCTTCTTAAAAACCTCCAGTGTTGGAGCATTCACAACTTCTGGAGGCAACTTGTTCCACTGATTAATTGTTCTAACTGTCAAGAAATGTCTCCTTAGTTCTAAGTTGCTTCTCTCCTTGATTAGTTTCTACCCATTTTCTTGCTTAAAGACTAGTTTTTCATCATATAGTAGCACTCATATAGTAGCACTTATAGGTGTTCTGGTGGTATAATGGTGGAGGCTGGTGGATGGATGTTGTTTTAGACCAGTGCTTCTCAAATAGTGGGGTGGGCCCCCCTGGGGGGGCGTGGAGCGATGCCAGGGGGTGCACATGACCCCGGGGAACGTGCTTTTTTTTGCCGTAGGGAGTAGGGGTTTTTTGCCCCGAACAATAGCACACAGCACAGAGCAGGAGATATGAAGTGCAGATAACAAACCCTTAAGAGACACCATGGAAAAATATTTAACAGGGATAAAAAGAAAGGAGGAGAGAGACGGAGATAATGAGACAAACGTAAGTCTCCTGAAAGCTAAGACGTGGAAATACGACGAAGCGTATGTAGCGCTTGGCTTCATTATGACTACGGTGGGAGACGAGGAAAGACCGGTATGTTTACTGTGTCTAAAAATGTTGGCAGCGGACAGCATGAAGCCAAATAAATTAAGGCGTCACTTAAACACATTACACCCCAATCATGCTGATAAGCCTCTTGTGTTTTTTCAGTGAAAATGTGCCGAATATTGCAAGCAATCGTCCCGGTGGAGAGTTGGGGGCGCGCGAAATGTTTACTTCTTCCTATGGGGGGGGGGTGTAACAGAAAATAATTGAGAAGCACTGTTTTAGACAGACAGCTGAAAGATTCTGCAACTCTTCTGGTCTCCATGTATTTAAAATATATTTCCTAAAGTATTTCCTTGCAAGAGAAATCTCGGATTTTCTATCTCATTCCTGGGGTACAAAATTTCTTCTGGTGCTACTCTTTTCCGTCTAAGAGAATAGGAATATGTGAAAAAAAAAAGAGAGCCCAGCCCTGTTCTAAAGATCATGCTAAGAAATCTGGAATGCTATAATACATGTAGATAATAGTATTTCAAGATGACATCTGGCTACAGTTTATCTTTTTATTTGTTTATATTGTATTTTGGATTCAGAAGTAATTTTTTAAAAAATTATTTATCTTCTTTTATAGTTTGGAAAACAGCCAATAAAGGATATATTCACAGATCTTCGAGATGGGAGGAAACTCTTAGATCTTTTAGAAGGGCTAACAGGGAATCCACTGGTAAGTGGTAATTGCCATTATTATCACCATCTTGAAAAGATAATTTAAAATACTATGCTTTTGCTTATTTACAATATCAGAACCAGCATTCTGGCTTGGGAATTTTGGGAGTTGAAGTCCACACATCTTAAAAGTTTGTCAAGGTTGAATAACACTTATCTATATTGCCGAGTGACAATTAGTTCAGCTAATTTTAGTATCCTCAGCAGGAAGCAAAATGAAATGTCAAGGTTTTAAGCCTATTTCTCCGATTGTTGGAAATAGAACTCTATTCACACTGAATTTAGTTAATTAACAAGAACATTGATAGGCATGGTTTGTAAATTCTGTTTCTACACCAGTTTTCAATTTTTGAACAAAATTGTAAAATGTGCTTTGCTAAACTCATGCTTGAAGAGCGAAAGAATGCACACAACTAAAGTTTGCTACAGTGCACTTTGTACAGTATTGTTCTTAAAATGTTTTGACATATGTTGCCAAAATAATGCCTACTGCAGGGTGTTACTTTGATAAAGGAAAGGGATATGCATTCAGTTCAATTAGAGTAAATGTTCCAAAATTTGCACCGTTGCTTTAATTGTGCTTTTCCTGAAAAGTTAATTGTAACATTATTATTTGCATATTGTTTTCTTTTTCTTTTTCTTTTTGCAAGCTAAAAGAACGTGGAACTTCTAGAGTCCATGCTTTGAATAATGTCAACAAAGTACTTCAGGTTTTACATCAGAACAATGTAAGTTTCTAAATTGCTCAGTTTCCTTGAAACTTGAGAAAAGATAATTGTAAAATTGTTTTCTGAAAACTCTGTCTTTGAGTAGGGGTATGTGGACTAAAATTTTGTACAACTTAACATGCCTCCTTTCAATTTTCCTAGTTGCTTGTACTTTGCAGATAACAAAGTGTGCTATATGAAATGATCATTTACTGTAAGAAGTGAACTTGTATTTCTTGTTCTTGGAGATCCTAAGGGGCTGTAGATGGAAAGTATGAATATTTATTTTGTGCGGCTGAGCCAAATGGTAATTTTGTTTGTATAGACTTCAGTCTGTTCTCAGGTGCATTAGACTCGTAATAGATGTTGTTGATTCATTGGCTTGTGAGAAGTAATTATCCAATTAAATATTGCCTACCCTTAGATTTGGATACTAGCTTGACTCCATTTACCGAATTAAACACAATCACAGCACATGTGTTTCCTGATGCCTGCATTCTTCTTTTATTTTGTACATTCTCCAGAATCTGGCCCTGGAATTGAAAGCTCCTTCAGATTTGATCTATGATATATCCTTGTGTAGAAGGAAAGAGAGTTGGAACTGGCAGGTTCAGCTTCTGGAAATTGCCTTTTCCTTGTAACATGACAAATTATTTCTTTCCCCCAAAAGTTATTTTTGTTGTTAAAAACGATAGAAGGTAAATCCAGGCTCCCATATAATTGTCCTTTAGGGAAAAGGTCTGCTTTGGGAATGGGCTGGTAACATCAAGAAGCTAAAAGTGTTCAAGTTACATTAGAAGATTTATGGAACTGACTCAGTAATATAACTTTTTTATGGGAAAACGAAAAAAAAATTGTTTTCTTATTACTGATAAGTATGTTGTGGTTGCAGCAATAACTTTGGAAATATTTGCAATGGAAAAGTTGCATTGATAGCATGAGAACTTTTATTTTGCAAAAAATGAAAGATTAGGAGTTTTATATAGATGCGATTTATTATTTATTATTTATTATTTTTATTTTTTATTTTTTATTTTTTACTTTTTTATTTTTTATTTTTTATTTTTATTTTTATTTTTATTTTTATTTTTTTTATTATTTTTTATTTTTTATTTTTTATTTTTTATTTATTATTTATTATTTATTATTTATTATTTATTATTTATTATTTATTATTTATTATTTATTATTTATTATTTATTATTTATTATTTATTATTTATTATTTATTATTTATTATTTATTATTTATTATTTATTATTTATTATTTATTATTTATTATTTATTATTTATTATTTATTTATTTATGAAAATTTATATGGCTACCCTATTCACTCTATAACTCCGGATGGCTTAGAAGGGGAAAACCCCAGTACAAAAAGCAATACCCCCACCTCAACCCTCCTAGCGACAACAATCAGAAAAGCCGCTTGATGGGCTCTATATCACTCTGGAATCTCCAAGCCTGTTGGTAGAACTATGTCTTCAGAGTTTGTGAAAAAGTGTCAAAGTGAGGGCCAATCTTATTTCTGCAGGGATGATGTTCCCACAAGTAGGAAGCCACCTCAGAGAAGAACTTTCTTCTTGATCCCGCTAGATCAGGGTTGTCAAATTCGATTTCATTGAGGGCCGCATCAGGGTTGTCTTTGACCTTGGGGGCGAGTGGGTAGGAATCAGTAGTGGGTTCTAAAACCCTTTACTACCGGTTTGTAGCATGCGCAGAAGCATTCTGGGCATGTGGGCGGACCCTCCCTCTGCCGGCGCTACCGGTTCTAAGAACCGGGCCAAACCGAGAGCAACCCACTGCTGGGGGAATGGCCAGGGTGGGTGTGGCCAGTTCAACATCACTCATCTTGGGGGCGTCTGTGGCGGCCTGAGCATTCGGGCCAGCGAAAACGGGCTCCAAAACTCCATTTTTGGCTGCGACAGTCTCCTGCAACCCTCTGCCAGCAAAAACAGACCTTGCAATGGCCGTGCGAGCCCTCCCAAGCTCTGTTTTCGCTGGCAGAGGCATCGCGGTCCGGTCCTTTGCTATTTCCAGGGCAACCCCACGGGCCAGATCTAAGCATCCTGTGGGCCAGATCCAGCCTGCGGGCCTTGAGTTTGACACCCCTGCACTAGATGGTCCACCTTAAGAGGGGGGACCCTTAGCATTCCCTGCCTCCTTACTCTTGTAGGTCAGGTATATATGACTAGGATAAGAGTGTTCTTCAAATAGTCTGATCCCAAGCCATGTAGGGCTTTGAAGGTCACAACCAATACCTTGAATTGGACCCGGAAGCAAATCAGCAGCCAGTCCAGTTTCTGCAGGAGAGGTGACACGTGCACATGTAGGTTTGAACAAAATCATGTGGGCCACCATGTTTTGAGCCAACTGAAGCTTCTGAATACTTTTCAAGGGCTGCCCCATGTAGAAGCTCATTACAATAGCCAAGACGGGAGGTGAATAGAGCATAGGTAACTCTGAGTAGGGATTGTTCCAGGAAAGGTTGTAACTTACTTCTCTATTCCCCACTTTCTACTAGTTCCTTTAAAGTTTGCATGCCTTTGATTAAGAAGACATTTTTATTGTTTGATAATATTTCCAGGTGGATCTGGTGAACATAGGAGGGACAGACATTGTTGATGGAAATCACAAACTGACACTTGGATTGTTGTGGAGCGTAATTTTGCACTGGCAGGTGAGCAGATTGGATGCTTTTTCTCAGCCCATGTGTGTGAATCATTATTTTGCAGTAGAATGCATTGATGGATATTGGTGGAGTATCAGCTGGAGATGCTATAGAACTTTCATGGCAGCTGACCAACCAGTCTTGAATTTCTGGGTACTCTAAGCCAGTGTTTCTGAACCTTGGCCACTTTAAAATGTGTGGACTTCAACTCCCAAAATTCCCCAGCAACCTGGGGAATTTTGGGAGTTGGAGTCCACACATCTTAAAGTGGCCAAGGTTCAGAAACACTGCTCTAAGCAACAACTTGAAACATAGTAGGAAACTTCTTATAGAGTTTTTAGGTCCATCCCTTACGTACTTCTGTGCTACATTGCAAATCCTGTGCTAAAGAGGCAGAATTCACATTGCAGCATCATGATGCATATTTTGTTATTTGTTCCCTTTCTCGCCGGTGCCCAAGATGCCATGTATAAAAAGACCTTTGTATCCTGTGCTAATCTATGGGTTTCTGTTTAAAATGAGTATGGGCTTTGAAATTTCTGGGCTTCCTCTTGCATCATCTTTGTGTGCTATGTTCAGAACAATGATTTCCAGTCTATGGTCTGTAACTGCAGTTGGTCCATATGGATTTTGCAGGTAGTTAGTGAGGGGTAGTGAGATCATGTAATAATAATGTAACTTATGTAATGTAATATTTATAAAATAGAACTTATTTTAAAAATTGAGCTAACGTTAAGAATTTGCAAGTTAGATTTTGAATTAATAATTTGGATAAACCAGAATTTCCTCCATTTAGCCAACATAGGAAATGCTTGTTTGCCCCTTTGTTTAAATGAAATGGGAAACAACTGCTTTAGATTTCTTTACTTCCCATGTGGAAGGGGTCAGGGAAGATAGATTTTTTATGTAAGTCTGATATTATGGCTGGAAATATCATTGGAACCAGATTTTATGTGTATGATAAAGATGAGATCCATTTAAAGTTATTTCTATAGTTTACCACTGAGTCCATTAGAGAATCTCTATCTATAATTTACCGTATTTTTCGGAGTATAAAATGCACCGGAGTATAAGACGCACCTTAGTTTTTGGGGAGGAAAATAGGGGAAAACAATCTGCCTACCAGGTATTCATCTGGCTAGCATCCTTAGTCTGGTCAGCTTCAGCACATTATTTTATCCCCTGGTTAGGACTTAAAAAAACCTTCTTCTGAGAGTAACAATGAAAGAGCATGCAAGCCAGTAAGAGCTGGGAAGATCATTAGCACCTGGTTAGGGCTAAAAAAAAACTTATTCGGAGCAGCTGCAGCACATTATTTTATCTCCTGGTTAGGACTTAAAAAAACCTTCTGAGAGAATAACAATGAAAGAGCCTGCAAGGCAGTAAGAGCTGGGAAGATCATTAGCATCTGGTTAGGGCTAGAAAACAACTTCTTTGGAGCAAGTAGAGCAATGAAAAAAAACCCTGCAAAGACTTAGGGCTGGAAAAACATTCTTTGGAGAGAGTAACAATGAAAAAGCCTGCAAGGTAAGAGCTGGGAAGATCTGTTAGCACCTAGTTAGGGCTGGGAAAAAAAAGCTACATTCGAAGTATAAGACGCACCCAAATTTTCAGCCACTTTTAGGGAGGAAAAAGGTGCGTCTTATACTCCAAAAAATACGGTAGGTATATTGGATAGAACAGAAATTTTGATTTGTTAAATCCCATGTTGCATTTTTAATTGTGGTTTGTAAGTCAATACATTATTAACTGAGAAAGAAGGAACTTGAGCTATTTGTCATACCTTATCAGTTCAAGATTGGTTTATACTAGGGGATTAAAAATGTTTTAAATTTGAAACATGCTGCTTTCAGTTCAGTAAACTGATCTTATTGGAAACATTTTTATGTTGTTTTAGAAGTATACTGTGCTCAAAATATTTATGGTATGGATAGAATGTCTCTGAACACTTCTAGTGAGGTCAAAGCAACTTATTGTGAACTCAGAATGGGATACTTCAAGCTTGATTTGTTTGTGTATGAAACAATTTGCCCACCTCCAAATTCTACTGCATCCCAAACACTTCTAATAAAATATAAAAAATCATCTTTATTTTAATTATAAGAAATCCTCAGATTATGTTCTGGGCTTTCCTTGTAGAAATATCCAAGAAAGCTATTCAATGTGATTCCAAGGCTAAATAATTTGTTAATGGAAGACATTGATGTGTAAGTGTAGGATTTTAGGGCAGGTACTACAGTTTTCTTAATTTACAAACCTCGTTAAGGGAACTTAGATTAAAGTGTAAAACAGAAGAATTAATATATGGTGTAATTAAATAGAATGTTTTGAGTCTTCATTTGCTGTGGTATGGCATAATTCAATATCTATTTCTAATATTTAACACTTTGCAGTGTTATTTGAATGCTAAAATTGAGACAATGTTCTTTTGAGTCCTTCTAATTCTTTTTTATTGACCTTGGACACTTCTTTTAGGTTAAAGATGTAATGAAAGATATAATGTCAGAATTACAGCAAACCAATAGTGAAAAGATCCTGTTGAGCTGGGTGCGGCAGTCCACAAAGTCATATAATGAAGTTAACGTTTTGAATTTCACCACCAGCTGGACAAATGGGCTTGCTTTCAATGCCCTGATCCACAGGCATAGGTAGGTGGCTGCTTGCCAGCATCTGTAATATTATCATACTGAAGGGGAAAGGGTATTTTGCTTCAAATTGGACAAGTTTAACAAAACAGTTTCTAGGGATGATAGAAGGAAATTACCAGTGTAGCATTTTGTTACAGAGCAGAAAACCTGAGCTTAGTTTTCAATAAATAATCCTTGGAATTATTTTAAAGCCATTTGGCAAAGGTTAGGTAGAAAGAAAGCAGAGCATGTTTTAATGGAGTAGATTCTAATTTGTGTGAGAAAGCAATAAACATAATTTTCTGTCATTATTTTTAAGAACAAACATGGAAAACATGAAGTACAAATACCTGTCTTTCTAGTTTTACATGGAAAGATATAATAAACATTTTTTTCTTTGAAAATCTGATAATGTAATTGTTCTGACCTAGGCTTCCTGATCAAATAATACAACACAAACAGCCTCCCAAAAACCTCTTTTATTTTAATGGCTGTGAATTATTATCATTCCCAGCCTTAATAAGTCCCAAACAATGATAACAAATCTGACAACAGTCTTTTGGGAAAAGGCAGATAAGCACACGAACCTTTGTCTTTCTTGACAAGCTGCCAAAGACCAATTAGCAAGAAACTTGGCAAGGCCAAACAGAAACACGGAGTCTGAACTGAAATAACAGGAGTTGAACTAAGTTGCTTCCTGCGACAAGCACTTCCGTGTGCTCCACTTATATAGCCTATGGGAGGGACCAATTATCTCCAAGCCTTACTCCCGAGTAGTCCTTCTCCTCTGTAACTGTTCTTGCCTTCTGGCAGCTCTGCGCATGCGCGCATTGAGAACAAGCTCCCCCTGTTCCTCTGCCTCGCTCATGTCAGCCTCTGGAGGCTCTGGAGTCAGGACAGACCTCCCAGATGGCCCGGGCTGGATCCCTGCCTCTGGCACCGAGCCTTCTCCAGACTCCAGGCCTGGCCCATGTTCCTCCCCAGCCTCCTCGCTGTCCGACTCTGCTGCCAGCTCTGCAGGTCGCTGGCGGACCACAACAGTAATGATGTGCTAATTGAAGTCCTACACCATCTATTTGCATAAAGAAAATTAGTCGTTTTGAGGGTATATGGATTCATAGGCCTCATTCCTTGTAAATATAATCTGGACTAGGCATCATTGAAACCAGTTGAACAACTCTGAAATTATTCTTAACGGTTGAAACATGTTCCGTTTCATATGCAGCATGGGTTCTAATAAGAACAGGAGCAGTAAATATTACATATTATGTAAATAACATGTGCTTCAACCCCATGTTTAGCTATTCAGTGTCATCATTTTTGTGTTTATGAAAACAACATAGGCACTTGTGAATATTACAATGCCTGATATCAGGGGTGTCAAACTTGCGGCCCGTGGGCTGGATGCGTCATGTACTGGCCACCCCCACTCACGGTTTAATGAAGGGGGAAAAAGTTGTGATACATCACATGACAATGTGTCGTTGCGAGTTTGACACCCCTGCCTTATATTATTGGCTCCCCCAAATCTCTTAATTTAATGTTTTTATATTAAGAGTGAAGAAAGAAAAGCAAATAAATAATGCATCTAGGAAAATCTGCTGTGTTGAAGGACCCTTCTTATCGAAGTATGGGGCCTACATTTCCAGGAAATGGTTATGTAATTTCCCATTGTTTTTCTTTCCACAAAATATCAGCAATTGTGTAGAATTTGATGTCTTCATAAGCTATTTATTTGAGTTTATTGTTATATGTAATGCATACAAGTGTTTTGTTTTATAGTATGAATGAATGTATGCTTTCTTGATTTTTAAAAATTCATTTATTTTTCTTCTAATTTTTTTTTAGATCTGAGCTCTTCAGGTGGGATAAAGTCACCAAAATGACTCAACACGAAAGATTAGAACATGCCTTCAATGTAGCTAAAAATTACTTGGGAATAGAAAAATTGTTAGACCCTGAAGGTATAAATATGATAATACTGTATAACTGCTATATAATTTCTTTCTGTTAAAGGTAGAGAATATTAAAGATGAAAGGGGGCAGTGTTGCTCTAGACAAGAAATTAGGGACCCCTTACCTGTGGCGTTATGCAGTTTTGCAGCACAATTGGGTGATTTTAAGAACATTCACAAGTTTATACAGCTGAATTTAAGTAGAAAAGTGACTGATTCTTGCTCAGTTTTAATTATTTTTGAATGGTTAATTAGTTAAGGAACATCAGAACAAAATTAACTGCTAGTGACTGCATGGACACATAGTTCTCATATTGACTAGTCCTCTGCATTTATAAAATATAAATAAACAAAATAGCATTTTCCCCACAAAATGAGGCAAAATAGTCACATTCATGTTTTATCCCTTAATCTCTCTTAAAACACCAATCACTAGCGAAAAGCAGATTGGAAATTATAGCGATATGCCACATTGCTAGTCAAATTATCTTTTGGGGATAATCAAATTATCCCCAGTGGTCAAAAAAGTTTCAAAATAAATGAAATTGGGCCCAGGTCCAAGGCATAAAATAGGTTTGTCTGCCCTTGTTGTAGGTGTTTAAACATTAATAGAGAGTTTGCATATCCTGCAGTCACACGTGCTTTTAAAAAATTATTTAAATCCATCTGATAGTTATGATGGTAAAAACATGATAATCGAGAAATGATGCTTCTCAGTTTAGTGGTTCAGGTTTTGTACTTGTTTTGCTGAATTATTGTGTTTTGTGGGGGATAGCTATTTTGAGGATATGGACTTGAAGATAATGAGTGTAGTTTTACGGCTCTGTCATAACTTTAGCCTGGAAACCTTGCATAGCCCTCAAATAAGTATCCCATTTATATGCTCTTTTTTCAGATGTTGCTGTACAGCTTCCTGATAAGAAATCCATTATTATGTATTTGACATCTTTATTTGAGGTCCTTCCTCAGCAAGTTACTTTGGAAGATATTCGAGAAGTAGAGACTCTTCCAAGGAAATATAAAAAGGAATGTGAAGAAGAAGATATACAGGTGATGCATATTGATGACTCTAATTTTTCTTTCAAAGTACTGTATTTAATTAGTTTTAAAAATACGTGCCTCAAAACAAAATTTTCCAGGACAGCTTATCAGTATTTTATAATTATGACTGAACATTGAAAAATATAAAGAGTGGGTAAAATATACAGAACATATTAAATGCAGTAATTTAATTTAATTTAATTTAATTTAATTTAATTTAATTTAATTTAATTTAATTTAATTTAATTTAATTTAATTTAATTTAATTTAATTTAATTTAATTTAATTTAATAATTTAATTTAATTTAATTTAATTTAATTTAATTTAATTTAATTTAATTTAATTTAATTTAATTTAATTTAATTTAATATTTAATTTAATATTTAATTTAATTTAATTTAATTTAATTTAATTTAATTTAATTTAATTTAATTATTTAATTTAATTTAATTTAATTTAATTTAATTTAATTTAATTTTTTAATTTAATTATAAAATTTCTATGCCGCCCAACTCCCAGGGGACTCTGGGCGGCTAACAACAAGTAAAACATATAATCAAATAAGAAAAACATATTAAAATACAATCCATATCAAAAAATATATTTCAATCACACATACATACTTGGGGCGATCTAAAAAGACCTCGTTGAAGGATCATTGGCCCCAGGTCTGCCGGAAAAGCCAGGTCTTAATGGCTTTCCGGAAGGCCAGTAAGGTGGGGGTAATATGGATCTCGGGAGGTAGTTGGTTCCAAAGAGTCGGAGCATCTACAGAGAAGGCCCTCAGAGAAGGCCACAGTAAGTGTGTGTGTGTGTGTGTGTGTGTGTGTGTGTGTGTGTGTGTGTGTGTGTGTGTGTGTGTAATCATATATAAATTAATATTACCTCACAACCATGGTAGCTATAAGAAATGTGGATTTCAATTCCCAGAATACCTAGGAATCTATGAGTTGAAGTCCACGCATCTTAAAGTTGCCAAGGTTGAGAAACCTATCCCATATAATTACATCCTTACTGCTATTGGACTCAGTAAGATTCTGAAACAGCAATAGCTCATAGACTTATATACTGCTTCACAGTACTTTGCAGCCCTCTCTAAGCAGTTTACAGAGTCAGCATGTTGCCCCCAACAATCTGGGTCCTCATTTTACCGACTTCAGAACGATGGAAGGCTTGAGCCGGTCAGAATTGAACTGCCAGCAGCTGGCAGTCAGCAGAAGTAGCATGCAGTACTGAAGGGACACATTGTTTCCTTCTTGTCTTTGTTTATCATTAACTTACCATAATGTCATGTGCAGTTTTTCTCTTGTTACCTTTTCAGGTTGATGTTTATCTTTCCTTTCTTCCAATGAGAATATATTTTCTCTTCCTCTTGATAACCCCTTTTTGAAAATTGCTTACTCTCCCAGTTCTCCCTTCTACTGCATATTCATGCTGTTTGACTTCCAGTTCTCTTCTTTCTCTTGGTCACCTACGCATATTTATCTTTTCCCCTTTATCTTTACCCATTTTACTCCTTTATCTCTTCTAGAGTTGAACAGAGCTTTGGATTCTAAGCCACAAAAGTGCTCTGGAGCAGGCAGGATGTGCACAAAACATGTGAGTTCAATCCTAGGTAGAGGCAGATGTAGGGTCTCCTGCTTGGGCAGGGTGTTGGACTAGATGACCTGTAAGGTCCCTTCCAACTCTGTTAATCTGTAATCTATTGCCAGTTACTCGAATCCATCTTTTCTCGAGACAGCGGAGCAATGGGAAGGGGGGGGCGAGTTACTTTAAGGAGTTTGAGAGCATGCTGTCCCTTTGAGCTCCATAGCACCTTTTTGTTTTGAATCTTAAATGCTGCATAGCCCTAATCGCTTCGTTTTTCATTTTAATGCTCTCAAGCATATTCCATCCTTGTCTTTTCTGCTTCTTAGACCTTATAAACAGATTCTGATCTTCTTTTTAGAGTTTTACAGAGCGTCTCTGATTATTTTTTTTCCTCAGTGATATTTTTGCAACAGATCTACAAGTATTCATTTTCTCTATTGTTTGGGCATTTATTGTACAGCACGTTTGATTAATAATTTCTCACTTCTTAGTATTTTGGTGCTGCTTTCTGTGGTTTCCTCAGTGATACCATCCTTAATTATCCTTTTGCATATTTTCTAGCCGTCCAATATGCCATGCAAGAGGACTTAGCTGCAGTCTGTCCATGAACACTAGCGTTGGTGTTTACATTAATCCACTTCAGATCTTCCCCACCTTGGTGTCTTGCAGATATTTTGGTCTGCATCTCTCCCAAAGTATACAAAGTATTTATCTCAATATGGGAACAAGATCATGCTAAGTGGCTCCACTCCAGTGTTGCATGTTTTTGCAATCCCCACCCAGTTTTTGTGTTATTTCTTGTTTGTGGATAGATAGCAGCTGCTAAAGTACACGGTGTGCAGTCAGTGTTGAGAACAGAACAAACAATCATATTTGGGAAAGTACTTGGTATAAAGCTTTTACGAATTTAGTACTAAGACCTCATCGATCCCCCCCCAGAGATAACAAATCAATGATTTCCTGTATGCACTTAATTTTTTCCTTCCCTCTTTTGTTAGTGTTTGTTATTCCCCTCTACCTCATTACATTTCTTTAAAATGTTTTCTTCTTCTTCACATTGCTCAGGTTTTTCAACACCACTTTGTCCTACTGCAATAAAGTTGCTGTTTACCTTTTTCCTCTCATATTTTTATCGTATATTTTTATTCCACTCTAAAATTTTGATTTCTTCAGCATTAGTTCATCCTCTTACTTCCAGTCTTGATTGTTGTGACTTTCTTTAGTTGTCACAGTAATTGGGTCATCTTAGTTCTCTCAGACCGCTTTTCTGTATCTGAAATGTGGCTACTTGTAATCTTCTCTTTGTGGCAGTGTTTTGTGCCATTCTTTTCACTAACTTCTTTTCTCCCTTTTTAAGAAAAAAATTGCATTTAACTTTCCATCACCATGATCTTCTACATTTGAGAGTATTGAAATTTTGCTAGCTGTTCCCTTGTATATAATAGGCGTGGGCCAGCTGAGGACACGTTTTGCAATTTCCAAAATCCACTTTGCCTTTGCATAGCTAAAATTAGATGACACCAAACTTTTGTGAAGTGATTTTGTGACTGTTTCCTATTACAAATAGAGAAATAAAAGATGTTAAATCTTTGGATTGACTTAGTGCAGTGTTTCTCAGTGTAATTTTTAAGATGTGTGGACTTCAATTTCCAAAAGTCCTCAGGCTGTAGTTGAAGACTTCACATCTTAAAAGTTTTTAAGAGAGAGAAAGACAGCTTAGTGCATACTAAATGATCAACTGCTTGAACCTTCCCTCCTTTGTAAAAAGCTGGTAACAATGACTATTTACCTGTATATTGTAATGAAATGATCAGTTTATAATACATAATAAGGAGAGTCCGATACACTCATATCTTTTTATTGCAAATAAGAAACTTTGAACGATAAAAATTCTGTCCGGGCATTTTGCTGTGGTATTCGCAATACAGTGCAGCCATATATTTTCTTTAAAAATAAGTGCGTTGGAAATTATATAACTGTACACAAAGAGAGACAGTAAATTGTTGATGCACACAAATGTACTGAATAATTTTTTTCTACTTTGTTTTGAGAAGTTGCTAGGGTTGGAAATTAAGCTTGGACATTTTTGCATTTGATGTTCCAATTCAATTTAAAAGGAGCTAATCAGATTCTTGCCGTTCCATGACTTAAACATATACTTTTAATGTATACTTTTAATGTATAAATTTAAAAAATTGAAAAGGCAAAGGAGAATGAAATGCTCAAAGCTGTTTGACTTCATAATTATTAAGGAGTAAACGGAGGATGAAATGATTCAGATTTATAGTGTACAGTAGTTCAAAGAGCTTTGAGGGTCTAAACAACTCCATTATTTTTAAAGCATTAATTTTGAGATTGCAAATGGGCCAACAAGGCCTATTTAATCACAGCACTATAATAATGCTTGGTATTTTGTAAATAACAAACACAAGTTAATGACATTCTTGGAAGTATATTTATCATTTACTTGTTTTCCTAATGACCAACAAATTATAAACAAAGTTTCTACTGCCACCTGCTAGCATCTTGCTTCTTGTTAGATTGGTTGAAAAACATTCAGTGTGTGTACTATTTAATGTGTTTGAAATATCTGAAGGGATTTTTGCCAGGCACCTGTCAGAGATCCTAGCTGATAACAGGTTTGTGGTTACATACCATGCTTAGGCATCCGGAAACTTGATTTATGATAGACATTCATACTTGAAATAGATAGGATATTTTTCACAGATGAAGTCTCTACATAGTGTAGTACTTATAAAACATATTGAGCTATGATATCAATTTTCAGTGTGACCTATATTACTCTTATGAGTGACTCTTAAATAGTCTTTCTCACCAGCAGTTTTAGAACACCGAGTTGCATTTGCTTTGAAATTTATACAGGCAGGGTTTTATTTAAAATAAAGGATTTCTCCATGGATTTGTGAGGGCAGTTGCCACTTCTGTCCCTATGAGTGTTTAAAAATAGTTTCTTAGACTGAAGTAGGAAATGATCTATCCAGATAAAGATATGTTTCTATTGCTTTTTTATATTTATGTGTGACTTTTTCCTTTTCTAGTGACCCCATGTGAATTCTTTTGCCAACTATTGTTTTGCCAATTATTCTGATAAATTTACTCCACTATCTATTACTTTAGCAGCAGTTGAGGTTCCCCTGGACTTTGCTAGTAATTTCACTATATATATATAAAACAGGTGCCAGCATAAGTAACTTCCTCAATTGGAAATGGAGTCCAATGTATTTCTCTATTTGGCTCCATATGTCTTACTTTTTTACCTGAATGTTATTATATAATATCATACAGTAATTTTAGGACTGACCCTGGCAAACTCACTTTACAATTGAAGGTTTATTTCTTAAATTAGTACTTTTACAATGTAAGTGTATTTGCAATAATGTAAGAAATTATGAAAGGAATATGATTAGAACCCTGAAAATGAAAGTAAAGTTTCCAAAACAACTTTGTTCCCTAGCCAAAGATTGTGAACTTTCATAAATAGAATGTATCATTTTATGTGTGCTAAATTTAGAATGCACACCTTCCTTTAGGGCAGTGCTTCTCAATTATTTTCTGTTACGCCCCTCCCTAGGAAGAAGTAAACATTTCGTCCCCCCCAACTCTCCGATCTGGGCCCCAATGGAATTTTAGTGTTAATATTTATTATTTTACTTATTATAAGCTGCAAGCAAACTATTGCCTGGGGAAGGCTGCTCTACCCACTTACCTGGGAGTAAGTCACACTGAACTCAGTGGAGCCTGTTTTCTGTTAGGCAGGCATAGGCTACCGTGGTTAGGGCCCTCTTTTGACACGGGGCCAGGCCAGCATAATCAAGCTGATGTTTTGGGGTCACTGGCCTGGCCCATAAGCGCCGCCTCTGCTGGGCACTCACAGCGAATGGTGTGGAAGGAGGCTTTAGGGTGCCATTCGAAGCTTTTGCCCAGCTGTAGAGGATACTCCTTGTCCAGCAGCAGTATCGCCACGCTGTTCATGGCTACCACGGCGCCCGCCGAGAACAACAAGAACCCACGCAGCCGCCCCGCCCCGCCTGGCTGCCTTCTCTTCCAGGCTCGGAGCAGCGTGCAACTGGGAAAACACTCCCCGTCCGGGGCAATCGATCGAGAGGGACCACACATTTTCCCCGGGGTCACACGCGCCCCCTGGCATCGCTCCATGCCCCCCAGGGGGGCACGCCCCACTATTTGAGAAACATTGCTTTAGGGGGATGTACAGAATTAGGATGGAGATATTTGGGATCTGGAAATTCTAAAACATATGGACATGAATGCATGAGTTAACTTCTTTGTTTATTATATGACAATTCATCTTGCAAATTTAGAAACTTTGGGCAATTAACAAAGTTAAAAACTAAAAAAAAACCACCAACTAGAAATAGTAATAATAGATATGTATACTGTCAGCAAAGGACAAAAACAATGATAATATGTCCCCCAACATGCTTTTTTCAAGAAGCAACTGGATTTTCTTTGTTTTTCCTTGAAGATGCTTCTTGAAGTTCAGTTCTGAACTGAAGAAGCTTCTTGGATGAGAAGTGAAATGTCTTCAAGGAAAAACAAAGAAAATTCAGTTGCCTCTAGAAAAAAGCACCTTTGGAATAACCATGACCTCGATGACTGAGAATCTCCATAGATGGTCATAACAATAGCACCTATCTATTTGGTTTCTAGTTAATTGTGCTAGAATTAGCTCTAGTTAACTTCTGAGATTCCCCCCTCCCTCACCAAACAGGCTGTTTTATATGTGGTTACTGCTTATATCATGGTCCCATAAGAGTATCCCATTACAAAAACATGCTTTTTTTCAAGAAGATACAAATAGCATGATGCTTTAATCTATTGTCAAACTGCTTTTGTATTTATATACTGTTACTGTTACAGTAAGTTGTTCCTATATGGAGGAACATCTGTATTGGAAAATAATTTTGTGAAAAGAGGCCTTCAGTTTGGTTTTTCTACTTGCAGTGTGCAACATCTGAGGTTGATTGTGCAGTTCTAAAAGCGGAAGCATCCAGCACCTTGACTGAAGTGGACATGGACTTGGACAGCTACCAGATAGCTCTTGAGGAAGTTCTCACTTGGCTGCTCTCTGCAGAAGATGCCCTCCAAGAGCAGGAAGTCATATCTGATGATGTTGAGGAAGTCAAGGAACAATTTACTACACATGAAGTAGGTGGCTGGGGGTGATGGAGAACTAGATGTGAATTTTTTTTAATTAAGTAAGCAATTATGTCCTCTTAATATTTTATTTTGTAATGTTTACAAGAGTATACAAGTATAGAGAGGGGAAAAAAAACAAAACTCCTGGCCACTTAAATGTTAAGTAATTTGTTACCACATAAGCTTCAGTGGATTTTACTACAGTAGAATAGATCAGAGGTCCCCAACTCCTGGTTTGTAGACTGGATCGGGCTGCGGCATGCCAGAAACCGGGCTGCGCAAACAAGCGAAACCACGCCCCCTCCGGTCTGCGGAAAAAACTCTCTCCATAGAACCAGTCCTTGGTGCCCAAAAGGTTGGCGGCTGCTGGAATAGATGACAGAAACAGAGAGCCATGAAAACTTTTAAGATAATATATTATCTTTAACGTGCCCCAAGTCCTGCTTTTCATTCATGTAGGAGATGGAGCTGACTGGAATAAGCTCTGTGTTACTGTTGTTGCTGTCATTATTATGAAAAAAGATTTCCTTCAGAACTGTACCTTTATTCATGTTAAAATTCATGCAAGTCAAGATACTTCAAATTATAATATAACTGACTGTTATCTTGATTTGTATTTGTATATTTTGCTGTTGTAGTTTTAAGATAAAAAAACCTTCGAAATAGGGTACTATTGTGTATACCGTATTTTTCGGAGTATAGGACGCACCGGAATATAGGACGCACCTAGATTTTAGAGGAGGAAAACAAGGAAAAAAGTATTCTGAACCAAATGGTGTAGCAATATATTATTTAATAAAATACCAGTGTAGCAGAATACTTTTTACAATCATGTATACTTTTTACAACCATGTATACTTTTTATAACTATGTATACTTTTTACAAACTTCAAACTTGACAGCTTTAAGACTTGTGGACTTCAACTCCCAGAATTCCTCCTCCAGTCATGCTAGCTCAGGAATGAGAGTTGAAGTCCACAAGTCTTAAAGTTGCCAAGTTTGAAGAGCCCTGGGTTAGGGGTGGCAAGGGTCTTCTAACTTGTGAAGTTTAAGACTTGTGGACTTCAACTCCCAGAATTCCTCCTCTAGTCATGCTAGCTCAGGAATGGGAGTTGAAGTCCACAAGCCTTAAACTTGCCAAGTTTGAAGACCCTTGCACCCCTAACCCCTAACTCAGGGGTCTTCAAACTTGGATGCATGTCAGGGATACTGTAATCTTCTTCTCCAGCCTGGCTTTCTGGATGCCCTGGGTTTCCCTCTCTGTTCTTACCATCCCTTCCCTACTTCAGCTGTCAAGCTTTCTCCCAGCTAAGGGCGAAATTCTAGTTGCAGTTGGCGATGTGTGTGCGTGTGTTTCTGCGTGTGTAGGGGCGGGCGCTCTCTCTCTCTCTTCTGGTACCAGGCGGGGTTTTCAATCCCCAAAGGAGAGCAGTCGTTCTCAGAGAAACGGGGAAACCCACCCTCGCTCAAACACCCAGTGGTGGGAGGACGGACGCGCGCGTTTACACGCACGCATACACACACACACACACACACACACATACACACACACACACACACACACACACACACACACACACACACACAGGTTCTTCCACTGAGCAGCACACATCTACCTTCCACCCGTGACTTTCTCACTCCCTCCACCGCGATTTCTCCTGAGCTGCCCAAATTCTGACCGAGGGGACCCGGTAGTGTCCGTCTCCCGCAGGCACACGTGGCGGTGATCACCTGGCAAATTTCCTGCGTCTTGCCCGGGCGTGATGGGGCTCCTTGCGGAGAGCTGGGGTCACCGATTTCGCATTCCGGGAGGCTCCAAAGCCTGCTGATTCAAGGGATAACAAAATTGAGAAGGTGGGAGGGGGGAAGGAAAGGGAGAAAAGACGCAATGCCTGTTGCTTGGACGGGGAGCTTTGTTGTGGTGCGGCCACGGCGGCCGTGGTGGCTTTGCTATGGTCCGGTGGTGACGGCCGCAGCTGTGGCCAGCAGCAGCAGCTTTCCCGTGGTGCGGCGGCTGCAGCTTTGCCACGGTCCAGCGGAGGGGGTGGAGGGGGCAGTGGCGGTGGCCAGCAGCAGTGGCAGCGGCTTTGCCATGGTGCGGCAGCGGCGGCTTTGCCACGGTCCAGCGGAGGGGGTGGAGGGGGCAGCAGTGGTGGCCAGCAGCAGCGGCAGCGGCTTTCCTGTGGTGCGGCGGCGGCTTTGCCACGGTCCAGCGGAGGGGGTGGAGGGGGCAGCGGCGGTGGCTAGCAGCGGCGGCAGCGGCTTTGCCATGGTCCGGCGGTAGCTGCCTGTTGCCACCCATAGTCGCCGTTGCCGACATTGCCACTATTGCACCAACTCGCCCCCCACCAATGCAACATCCAGAGTATAAGACGCACCCAGTTTTTGACCCTCTTTTTGGGGGTAAAAAGGTGAGTCTTATACTCTGAAAAATACGGTACATCTATTCGCTGCCTTAATATTCACAAGAAACTGAGATGCTTGTGTTCCAGTATTTTAATCAAAAAGTTATCATTAAAGGACACATCATTGTGTATTTATTTAAAGTTGAGTGTTTATTTTTAGCCTTGGTATGATATATACTACAGTTGTTGCTATGAACTGACAATCTTTTTTTAAGTCTTCCATTTATTTCTTTGGAAACTTCAGCTCTCATTCATTAAAAATGGCTGGTCTCTAAAGAATGCTTACTATAAGAGGCTGGCTAATATAGTTTCCACTAGATGGTCTTTCTATTCCACGGATGATGAGTTAGATTCTAATTAAGACCTCAGAAACCTAGACTTTTCCCTTCAACCATCCAGAAAATGCTACAAAGAAACTTGGGGATCTTATGGATTAAATTTTCCTTTGTGTACTTGCTCATCTTAAATTGCATCCAAGCCTCTGCTCAGAGTTGACTATAGTTTCCTAACAACAAAGGATTCCAGAAGGTACATATAGTTGCTTCATGTAATGAGACTACTTTTACTTTTTTACCTTTTAATATCAGCTGGACATAAGAATATGTCAGACCAGTACTGTATTTGCTTTGCTTTTTACCAAGCATCATCTGATTGAGGAATGATTTTTACCAATCTGAATGAGATCATTCTCTGCCTGGATGCTGAGTTACTGTGGGCTATGGCTCTTTTGAGAATTGCTACTTATTGTATAATGTTGCAAATTATATTTATAATTGCAAATATCTGGCAGTTAATGCAATAGTTGAGACAATATTTGCTTTAGGATGACATTAGTCTGAACTTTTTATAGGCATTTATGATGGAGCTGACAGCACATCAGAGCAGCGTGGGTAGTGTGCTTCAGGCTGGTAATCAACTGATAGACCAGGGCAATATTTCAGTAGAGGAAGAAAATGAAATCCAGGAACAAATGAACTTGTTGAATTCTAGATGGGAGAGACTCAGAGTGGACAGTATGGACCGCCAATCCTAGTAAGTGGCATGATTTACACATGTTTTATACACATGGTTTAGTTTTCCAGTTATGATGTAATATATTAAGCTCTTTTCTCAGTGTTTAAGGCTAAACATTTTTTTAAATGTTGATTTTTAGAAGTCATCTAAATCATCTTTGCAAAGAGGAAAATGAATAATGAGTTGGATCTGTTTGAAAATGGGATGTTTTAAATATATCTATCTATCTATCTATCTATCTATCTATCTATCTATCTATCTATCTATCTATCTATCTATCTATCTATCTATCTATCTATCTATCTATCTATCTCCACATGCACACATGCATGCATGCATACATACATATATACATATATTGGTGTGTTCTTAAAAACTTATTTTGGTTTCTAAATTGAATATCTTACTAAAATTAAAAGTAGAACCAGATGCTCTTGAAAATAAACAAAGTTCTATCGTATCAGTCAGTCATCCCTGCCAATAGCCCTGTTGACTAAATCTTGCAGTAAACCTGAAACATGAATCTGTTAAGCTGAAGTTTGATGTCCAAGGCAATTTGGCCAAAACATTATTTAGCAATAATTGTATGTTGATAGCACAGATCTGTAGCGTACAACCCCACCGCCAATGATTGAGTTTTTGGTCTAGATTTAACATTTTCCACAAATTAGCGAATATGTCTCAAGCTGCATGTCTGATAAGGATTTGAGGTAACAAAAAGCAGTACTGTATAACACATAAGATGGTTTAAGCATATGAGCCAAGCCACATGATCATGCTATAGAGGAGAGAACAAAGCAAAAAGCATGTGAGCTAAACTAAGCCACAACATCATGACATGGGGGATGGAGGAGAGCATTAAAAAAATAGTGTTATGTCATTTTGTCTGGAAGACAATTCATTTCCATTTCTGATTGAAAATTTAAAACTATCCTAAGAGATTTTTTGAAAGGAACTTTTTTATTACGATAGTTCCTAATGCCAGAGGATAGATTACAATTCAACACAACTTAATAAATCCTAATTTTAAGTAGTTATTTACATAATTGGTTGATTAGTTGATAATTTCATTTATTTACCATAAAGTATCTTTTGAAATTGGGCAAGCGAACATTATATTTGAAAAACAGGAGTTTCTTCTTTCCCTCTGCATCAGGGATCCCTCAACAACCTTGTAGAATAAGTTTGGGACAGGTTCTGTTCTCCAGAGAGAATTTGCTTTCACTCACAGATATGTAATATGCTAATCGCATTTTTTGTTAATTATATATTTGTACCATCCTACTTTGCAAGGATTCAGATTTACTGAGATCTTAGTCTCATTGATTGTGATATAACACAGTTATACAAAAGGCTTGATCAGCATGCTTAGTAATTTATTCCACAGAAAGCTAGGGTTACCAAGTTGCCTGTTTATGTTATGATTACACTTAGGCAGAACTTGTGAATTCAGTGCTCTTTGGATGAATTACTCTTTTTTTTTTTGACTTGGGCAGCCTCCATGATGCGCTGATGGAGCTACAGAAGAATCAATTGCAGCAGCTGTCTGACTGGTTGACTGTTACGGAAGAACGCATTCGAAAGATGGAATCTCAGTGCTTAGTTGAAGACTTGGAGACATTTCAACAACAGATGGATGAACATAAAGTATTTTTACCCCTTTCTATAATGCAAACAATAGGGGAAACCCTCTAACACTTTAATTTCTTGGTTATAACTAAATGGGAATTGTTATATTTTAAAATGAGTCCTGGATTCCCTTATGCTATGATATCATGCGGTGGTTAATGGGATTCAGCAGTATTACTTGTTTGGAATCTTACATTGTTTCTTGATTTCCTTAAAAATTAATGGCACAATGGAGATAGGCAACAAATTACTTGGATACAATAGGATATATATATATATATATATATATATATATATATATATATATATATATATATATATATATATATATATATATATATATGTGTGTGTGTGTGTGTGTGTGTGTGTGTGTGTGTGTATATATATATATTGTTGAGATAAAAATTACTCTTATCAGAGGCGAAATGAATCTTTTCCTGGAACTCTGACATTGTCAAAATAAACTGCATTATAATTCTAATGAATAAGATATTTATTTTGATACAAAAATAAGAAATCACATACTGGCTATATAAAAGAGATGTTGCTTCGTCATGAAGCGGAGAACAAAAGGGGAGAAAGGAATGTACACATGCGTACTAGGAACATTAATCACGTGCTCAGGAATAAACCATTATATTTAATAGGGATGCATCTCCCTGCATATACATGTAACAGGCAACATAAAATCACAGCCTGACATATATATATATATGGCTCGTGGGCCTGCCCTAGAAACAGTGAAGGCCCGGCCCACGGTGCCTCTGAAAACAGAGCTCGGGAGGGCTGCAGGAGGGCCTCCCAGGCCCTGTTTTTGGCCGCAATGACTTCCTGCACCCTCTGCCAGTGAAAATGGAGCTCGGGGAGGCTGCATGTGGCCTGCCCAGGCTCCATTTTTGGCTGTGACGGCCTCCTGGAGCCCTCTGCAGCGAAAATTGAGCCTGGGGAGACTGGACTCCATTTTCGCTGGCAGAGGGCTCCAGGAGTATGTCGCAGCCAAAAATGGAGCCTTGAGGAGTGACGTCGAGCTGGCCACACCCCCCCTGGCCATGCCCCCCTGGCCCCCAAGGTCAAACACAACCCTGATGCGGCCTCAATGAAATCTTGTTTGACATCCCTGATTTAGAATGTTGCCCCTAAGAAAATGTAGCTTCCATTTTGTTCTCTGAACTTTCACCTACCTCTAATCTTTGTAACATTGGAATACATTCTTTCAGGAGCTCCAAAAAGATATTGAAGCAGAACAGGTTAAAGTCAATTCGTTGACTCACATGGTGGTCATTGTTGATGAAAATAGTGGCGAGAGTGCTACGGTTCTATTGGAGGATCAATTGCAAGTGAGTGGATGTTACTATTATTTTTTTATTATATTGTGTATCCCATACTGGTAATTCTAAATGGAGTCATGAAGGTGAATGCTTTCAAAAATGTTTTATGTGTATATTGGTTAGATTTATATCCTGCCTTTCCTAGGAGCTCAGAGTGGCTTACATGGAAAGCCATCTTCATTTCTCTCAACCTGCTTGGCTTGAGAATGACTAGCCTGAAGTCACCCAGTGGATGTTCATGATTGAGGACAGATTTGAATCTGCATCTCCCTGAATGAACATTTGCTTGTCATCTTAGTGTCACAAAACCTAATAAATAGTAACTATAGATGTTGTAGCGGTTATGTGGTCAATTCATTATGTTGATTGGTGTACTGTCCCAATTGTTTTTACCTAACCCACCTGGTCTGGCAGGAGGGACATGCTCCAGGTGATGTTGGCTAAGGAATATTTTCTGGTGGGGCCCAGCCAGAAAGGAGGAGGGCCTTTTCTGCCCACTGCTTGTCCTGTGGAACAGTATGCCACCTGAGAATAAGTGAGCCCTGACCCTGCTGGCCTTTCATAAGGCCCTTACAAAGTAGTTTTGTCTGTGACCTTGGGGCCCTGGCATTGTGATATATCCCATCTCTTGGCTTTGTCAAAGATTATTATTTGATGCTCGGCCATGTATTTTATTTTATTTTATTTATATTTTATTGTTTTTCTAGCTATTTTATTGTAACCTGCACAGAGTCACATATGAGATGGATGGCTATATAAAATAAATAAATATTAATTCTTGAAGAAGTGTACGATTTCTTATGCAGATATAGATAAGATGGATTTAACCATGTGTACCTGGTTAAATAGAACTTGTATTTTCATAATACCAAAAACAGTCCACAGCAATAAAAAAACTTGTGTGTTTAAGGGGAAAAAATGAGTTCAAATTTTGTGACAAATTTTCTTTCAGATGCCAATTCCGATACATAATAATACATCTATGAGTTGCACAGCATGAACTATTCAGGATTTTAAAAAAATAAATTCTAGTTATCCAAGATGTTTAGATGTTCATTTAAGTTTAAGCTGAATATTTACTTGTGAAAATACTTCATGAATGGATGTATATACGTGTGCTTGGGTAGTGTTTAGAATGGCAGCCAAATTAAACATTGTTTATTTTGAAAGGGAATGATGTGATGGATATGTATCAAATGTGGTTGCGAAGTTTCCAGATGTTGGTCAACATTGAACAAAAAAAAAATTATTGTAGCACTGAGAAGATATTCAGATTAGAATGGGAAAAGATGATTGGCACATTCAGGAACACTTGAATAGCAGCTGTCAGCAATTATTTCAGGAAATTACATCTTTTTGCAGGATTGTATATGCAGTGTGATCTGAGAAAGAACAAGTTGGTTCAGGGAGATGCTGACAGGTGTGTGCTGAATACCCTTCAGAAACCCTTCAAAGTTGCACAATTTTACTGTATTTCAATCCTGTTGAGATTAAATAAATAAATAAATATCCATAAATCTAGATTCTGTCCAGTTAGCTTAGACTGATTATTAGAATCTTCCAAACATAGCAGTCCACTTAAATGGTACAGTTTTATTTCTTAGATTTGATGTTAATTGAGAGGCCATTCCAAAGTAAGCATTTTTGGATAAAAATAATACAAAAGGCTAAATAGTTGTGATTCTATTAGTTTCGATTGTCTGTCTGCTTTCAGAGGAAACGGTATAATATCAGACTTTTTGTGTGTGTTATTTCCAGAGACTTGGTGAACGCTGGACTGCGGTTTGCCATTGGACTGAGGAGCAATGGCTCAAATTGCAAGAGATTAATACCTTGTGGCAAGAATTGTTGGAAGAACAGGTGAGTGATGGTAATGCCACCAAGTCCTGCTTCTGTCGTTGAGTAAGTCCTGAGTGGTCTGTACCTTCCCTTCTGGCAGGAAAATGACTGCTGCTGGGAAGTGAACGATTGTGCAAGTGGCCAGAAAGCTGTAAGTGAATGTTAAGAGAATAACAAAAGAACAGAATTGGAAGGACCTTGGAGGTCTTCTAGTCCAACCCCCTGTTCAAGCAGGAAACCCTATATCATTTCAGACAAATGGTTTTCCAATTGTTTAAAATGAAAAGGGTCACATGTCTGCAGCAATGTGGCAGTGGCACTGAAGCAGAAGTCGTCTGGCTGGGCTGAAACTGTCACAACTTTCCCAAATTTCATTTCTTCAGGAATAATGAGTCCAGGCGCTCTATAAGTTAACCGATTTGAGGTATCTTAATTGAAAGGTTTTGCCCTTTGATGCATTGATTTGGCCAGTTAAAGATTACACACCTAAGAATTTTAGTATATAGATTCTCTACATTAAAAAAATCTGAAGAGGGAATTGATTTTCTTTCATACTTTTAATTCTATTTTCTTTTATCTCCTGAAGCTATGCCATTATTCAGGTGTAAAATTAAACTGTAGTTTTCATCTGAACCAGACAAAAAGCATCTACTAGGTCAAAGATGAACTTTTAACTCTCCAAGGTGATAGGAAGCCTATTTTTGTTCTCTAAAAACCTTAATTGGTTTTGAGGTCCTAGTTCATTTTTGACATAATTTTTAAAAAAAGAATGGCATTGTTAACACTCATTAGAACAAATGGCAGTTAAATAGTTCTACCAGTTTTCAAAAACATTTATATGTAAGGATGTTTTAACAAATGATGTGTTATCCTTAAAATGTTTTCTTTTCAAAACCTTGCCATTTTATTATTAGTGGCTAATATTCATTTATTGATTGATTAGATTTCTACCCTACCTTTCCTCCAGGAGCTGTACATATCAATCCTTCTCCAGTTTTCTCCCATTTTAACTACTACTTTGTGTAGTCCTTGTAGTAAGTGTGACTGGTGCAAAGTCACTAAGTGAATTTCCATCTCTGAGAATGGGTTTAATTTAGATTTCCCTGTTTCTAGTCCAAACACAAGAACTGAACAGTACTGAAATGCATAAAATAATGATCTGTGGTGGCGCAGTGGTTAGAATATAGTACTGCAGGCTAACTCACTGCTCACTCCAGTAGTTCGATTCTTTTTTATAATAATAATAATAATAATAATAACAGAGTTGGAAGGGACCTTGGAGGTCTTCTAGTCCAACCCCTGCTTAGGCAGGAAACTCTATTCTGAACGGCTCAAGGTTGATTCAGCCTTCCATCCTTCCGAGGTGGGTAAAATGAGGACCCAGATTGTTGGGGGCAATATGCTGACTCTGTAAACCACTTAGAGAGCGCTGTAAAGCACTATGAAGTGCTATTGCTATAATCATCATGGGGGATGTTTGGGCCTGACTTGATAAAAATATAGTTTTTATTTCAGAAAGTTGCATCAAGTAATGGTATTGAATAAAATTTATAGTGTCTAAAAGTGTTTTTTTTTACTATCAAAACAAAAAAGTAGCTGCCTTGCTGTCTATATGGTAGAGAATAAATCTAAATATTGGGTATAAATCATGTCTAGGTACCAAAAAATGACTTCAGGAGAACTTAATTAAACAGGAAGTACCTAGACATTATACCTTATAGTAGATATGAATATTGTTACTGCAGTATGAGATATCTTGCCTCTCCTGCTATAAATAATGTGAGGATCAAACAGAATTAATTGAATTAACTTAAAGATAACTTTAAGGTTAATGACAGTTAATAACTTTAAAAAATAGTGTTTGGAAAGACTGAGACAAATCAGCACGAGGATGAAAAGCAGACTGATTCTTGCCATAACTTGGTTCAAAAAAACTCTATGGGGGAAGAAAACATTTGCTTATATGGGAGAAAAATGAAAGGTCTGGTCTTAAGATTCACAATAAATCTGCTTCTTATCTCTTATTACTCAGTTTTGTCTCTGTTTTCATAACCTTTCATGTTTCCATGTTCCGTGTACATTTTTGTCCTGCTTGTCTCCCAAGGAGCTAAGGAAAATTACGATTTATTCAATCTCATCCATGAAAGTTAAGATTTACCAGAGTTTAACATTGATCTCATTTTTCTGTTGTTGTGTAGGAATAAACAGAGTAGAAAATAGGGATTAAATATTTTGGGGGAATTTCATTTTGCTTTCTCTGAATTACATCTTTTCATAATTTTTATTTGGGTTGGGTTTAATGCTATGGTGGCACAGTGGTTAGAATGCAGTATTGCAGGCTAACTCTGCATTCCCACTACCAAGAGTTCGATCCTGACTGGCTCAAGGTTGACTCAGCCATCCATCTTTCTGAGGTTGGTAAAATGAAAACTCAAATTGTTGGGGGTAATAAGCTGACTCTGTAAACGCTTAGGGCAGAGTTCCCCAACCTTTCTGGGTTGGCAGTTTGAGGGGGAGGGGCAGGCGCCTTTACGTGCACATGCGAATAGGGCTGCGAGCACATACGAACAGGGCCGTGATTGTGCAGTACTCACGGTGACTCTAATGTGAGTGTGTGTGTGTGTGTGCACGCGCACACATGCACGCACTGGTCAGCCACTCATGCAGCCTGGTGGCCAACAGGTTGGGGACCCATGGCTTAGAGAGGGCTGTAAAGCACTGAAACAGTATATACCGGTAATTCTAAGTGCTATTGCTATTATCTCATGAATATCTAGCAATTGAGTTGTAAGACATTCCTACCCAATAATGGTTGTTGCATGTGGCATGATACCTATTAGGTTGAAAATGGAAACAACCCATAATTTTGTGTGATTGTAACTTAAAAGGCAGCTTGATTATTGTTATGAACCTGGGGTCTTGTTGTGTATGTATGATGCAATGGTGGTGGTGTATAAAATATAGGGGAATTAAGTAAGTATATTTGTGTATGTACTTTTTTCTTCAGTGTATGTTGAAAGCCTGGTTGGTTGAAAAAGAAGAGGCTTTAAGCAGAATACAGACATGCAACTTCAAAGATCAAACAGAGCTGGGTGCAAATGTTCGAAAGCTGGCAGTAAGTATTACTTTCTTGTATTGTAAATCTAATAAATTAATAAATAAACAAATAAGCCTTATGTATTTATCAGATATGAGAGAGAGAGAGAGAGAGAGAGAAAAAGAAAGAAAGAGAAAGAGAAAGAATGATTTTAAGGCATAAGTTGTTAGATCATGATCAAGAACTTTCCCACACTCTGAAACAATTTTGGTTTTACTCTGTAGTGATATTATCCACAATGTTTTATATGGCAAAGTCTCTTCTTATGTGGGAAATTCTACTAATATTTCCAAGGTTCAATGCAGTGGAACCTCTGAATGGTAATAGCGGCCTGGAACTCATTATTTCTGTAACCACTCAAAATAACATTGCAGCCTCATCTCTTCAAACCTCCTGTTTCCCAGATATATACCCTGTTTCCCCCAAAATAAGACATCCCCTGATAATAAGCCTAATCGGGCTTTTGATTGCATGGCAATAAGGCCAAGCGCTTATTTCAGGGTTCAAAAAAATATAAGACAGGGTCTTATTTTGGGGGAAACACGGTAGGTAATTCTGACTTATTGACTTCCTTGATCAGCAGTCATTTGAAGTTACAAAGATATTGAAAAAAGAGACTTACAACTGCTCTTCAAACTTAGGCTATTTCAGGTGGTTGTGATTTGGGTGCTTGGCAGCATAGTGCATTTACTACGGTTGCAGAATCCTGATGTCACATGATCACAATTTGCAACCTTCGCTGTTGGCTTCCAACAAGTAAAGTCATTGGGGAAACCAGCAGGAAATAACAAGTCATGATCATATGACGTCATGCTTAGCAATTGTGGGTGATTTGGCTAATTATCACAATCAGAATTGACATTGAAATTTGGTCATGGTCCCATGATATTTCACTTTTTACAATTGCATTGCTTAGCGATGGAGTTGCCACTCCCCGTTGCAGTCGGTAAGTGAGGACTACCTGTATTGGGCTTCAGTTCCCATATTTTCAGCATGTTGGTTGTGAATTTGGGGTACAGCCCATTGGAAAACAGGCTTTCCTAGCAAGTATTCAAAATAAATAATCTCCAGTGGAATGGATATGAATGTTCTGGAAACTCATATTTCTCCATAATTCCTATTCTGTTGGAATTTACAAATTTACAAACATCTTAAATTCTAAAAAAGTAGCTGTTCCTGTGGGAAATCTGAGCAAAAGACATTTTTCTAAAATGGCTTGTTTTTTCACTGTCAGAGTCTGAAAGAAGACATGGGAAAGAAGCGCCAGATGTTAGAGCAGCTGAATGAGATGGCCCAGGATTTGGCACAGCTCATGAACAACAAGAAGGCATTAAAAAAAATCGACAGTAATCTTGAAGAACTCACACAGAGATGGGACAACTTAGTTCAGAAACTTGAGGATTACTCTAATCAGGTACTATCCAAATACTACCTTCTCTTTATGTTTTGGTTGGGAGTTTATTTGGATATGAATGTTGTGCTTCCGTTAATTGCATTTGTGATTTAAACAAAGTTGTCATTCATTGAATTTTTTGAATTTTTTTTCAGCGTCATTTGATCAAGATTGACCCCTGTCTCCATTGTTCTTTTAGGTTACTGAGGCAATTGTAAAAGTTGGAATGCCCCAGATTTCTCAGAATGTTCTCACCGAAACAATCCTGGTTGAGAAACAAAAAACAGCCCAGGACATCCAAACAATGGATCAATCTCCACCACCTCTACCAAGGAGGCGGCAAACTGGCCTGGATACTGAAATGAGAAAAAAGTAAGATGACTTCTCGGTCTAGGAACATCACTCCTTTCTCACTGAACATAGGACAATATTATTAACAAAAATGATTTTCTTTGCTTGCAACGCCATTATTTTCCCTTATAGGCTGATCCATTTGTTTCCTTCACACATTGTGTGTGGTCCCTTCGTGACACACCTCTTTTTGTTTAGTGTGTTATATGAAGCCACTCTATGGGTGTGTTAACTTGGCTTGTGGTTTAATGTGGTGAGTTAACTGAGTTAATTCAACTAATTGGTGTTAAGAAAATCAAGACTTAGCCCAGAATGTACCTCAGGTTATTTTCCAGATGCGTGTGTTTATTACAGATGAAAGCAGTCAGTTGCTTTAGAATTAACAGTGGGGAGGGAGCACTGGACAAGCTGCTTTAAACCTTTAATGGATGGTGTTTATCTCATTGCTTCTCTGGGTGTGATTCTCCCCAATTTCAAAGTACAGCCATCTTCTTTGGTCATGGGGATGAGGGCTGGTGCAACAACAGCTGTAAGAGTCTTCTTGCCGCCATTTTTCAGAAAATAAAAGAAACTTGCAATAGTTTCTGCACTTGAACTTTCTTGCCGGCCAATGTCCGGATCAGTCTAACCCAGGAGTGTCAAACTGGCGGCCCGTGGGCCCGATGCGTCATGCGCAGACCACGCCCACCCAGCTCCGTGAATGGAGAAAACATTGTGAAACGTCATGTGACAGCAATGTGACGTGGCGAGTTTGACACCTGTGGCTTAGCTGAACATGGTTTGAATAAATGGTTTCCTCCCATTATTATGTTTGGAAATCATGGAACTCTCAGGCATATATATTTGAAGAAGTCAGCAAGTTGAAGATACTTTTAGGATGAGGAACAGGAGAGAGGAGAATATAGTGAGAATGTAACTATTTTCTTCAAGACAAAATCTCTCCCCCCCCATCTAGGAAATGTTAGTTAGTGGTTTAACTGGAATGTTGGGGAGGGGAAAATATGATTAAAATGTTTTAAGGTCTTTGAGTTTTGAATGGGACGATAAATTATTCCAAACATTGTTCTGCTTCTTACGCTAGGCTCGATGTTGAAATTGCTGAGTTGTTGAATGGGATTTTAAAATCAAAAGCTGCCATTCAGGCCATAGAGATCAAAGAGTACAAGAAGATGAGAGAGACTTCAGGCATGAAAGAAAAACTGAAGGTAAAAAGAAAAATGGGAAGGCATTTTCAGTGAACACATTGTCTTGCTAACAGCTGGAAGTAGAGTCTGATAGGAAAGTTTCATCTAAATTGAGTTCTATTTATAAATATCTTTTTGGCTAACATAATTATTCTCTACTGGCTACAAATAATGCCCTTTTACTAATGACAGGCAATGCTTAGAGGTTTAATAGGCATTTCTGGCTTCTTTCTGGTTTCCTCCCTTGTATTAAATTCCCTTTTTACTTTGGAGAAGGAAGAACGTTTTTAGAGAAAATCTTATTCTTAAATATGGAGCCTGCAGAAATTCTCTCAATAAAACAGAAAATAAAGCGAAGTCATGATTTCAGACATCTAATAACCTTATGGTCCACCCTGTGGAGAGAAGATATAAAAAAAATGGAAATGTTGACAATAATTGTTTTAAGTTCATTTTAAATGGCTTAATTAAGAATATCACCACAGAGATACCTCCTCTGTGAAATATTGTCAGATATCATAAAGTTGTTTAGGACCCATAATGGGAGTGGGGGTGGGGGACTGTGCAGCTTTGTCTTTTGTTTTAATCCTAAATGCAAATTGTGAAATACCACTCGGATCATTTTCTCAAAATCTTTAACTTTGATTATAGCAGTTACACTTTGTGAAAAATTGCAATCTGGAATGTTGCTATTTAAAAGAATCAAGTTACTTGCTGTTGTAATAATTATATATATTTGGAGGGTACTTCCAGAGCATTTGACACTTGTTAAGTTTAATGGATTCTTTCCCATGAACCAGAATAGCCTGTTTACAAGGATCCTGACACTTTTTTTTTTACAAAGACTCATTTAAGTTTTCTGTCACTCTGATTTGATCTACGTGTCACAGTAGCATCAGAGAGAGAGACAGAAAAATCAATGACTAATCTGGAGACACAATGTTTAGTTTAAGTAAAGATTATTTATATTTAATAAGTGATAATTGGCTGACAGTGGAGTTTCAGAGTGTGATAAGATGCTCAAAAAGATGTAAATATCTGAGGAGGATATGGCGTTTGAAGACTTAATTAATTTTCAGCTTGTGATGTATGATGATTTTATGAAAATATGACCTAAGTGGAAAGCATTTTGATATACAGTAAATGCATCATCTGGTTTATTATTTAGTGCTGTAATTCTACTAAAAAGTTAGAATTACTAGTTACTAATTGCAGAGGTGGAAAAAAAGGCTCAATTTTGCTTAGTGGAATTTTTAAATGTTTAAGTTTTCACTTTAAGTTTTATGGCTTTGATTGACAGGCAATAAAAAAAGAAAGAGTGGAAAAAGAGAAAATGTTGAATGAATTGAATCAGACTGGAGAAAATCTGCTAAACCAAATGGGAAAAGGTAAGGTTGCAATATAATGAAAGGGAGAAGCAATGAGCTGAAGTGGTGCAGTGGTTAAATGCTGCGACTGCAGGCTGACTGCTAGTTCAGCAGTTCAGCTGTTCGAATCTCACTAGGCTCAAGGTTGACTCAGCCTTCCATCCTTCCGAGGTGGGTAAAATGAGGACCCAGATTGTTGGGGGCAATATGCCGAACTCTGTAAACCGCTTAGAGAGGGCTGTAAAGCACTGTGAAGCGGTATATAAGTAAAGTGCTATTGCTATTGCTATTGCTTTTCAATTATTTTCTCTTGTTAATATTTGGAATTTTTAGAAAGTATGAATCCATCTGGATGTGTGTTAATGGAAATTTGTGACAATGCTAGTTATAATTTAATGGTGATAAGTGTCCAGGCTATATAGTCTGTGTTCTAATTATCTGGTGTCCTGATGTTTTGCCAGTAACAGTGGCTGACACCTTCAGAGGTGAAAGTGATCTGTTTTGTGGCAAACACCTCAACAGCTCAGAGGCAACAGAGCAGGAACTGACTGAGCTCTTGTTTTTGTTACAAAACTAAATCTCTAAGTGGATTTGCCAAGAAGTGTGCTACAGAGCAGACCACTTTCACTTCTGAAGTTGTCAGGCACAATTGCTGGCAAAATGTTAGGATACCAGATAATTAGATCATAGCTCATTAATCCAAAAGTTCATCACCATCGGACTGACAATGGGCACGAAAGCCTGCATTGATATACTAGTGTTAATTGACTAAAATGAAAACTGTCCTATACATTTGAGAAGGCAGGACTTAATGAATGTAATTTTATTAAAGTTTTGTATCTTTAACTTTGTTTTGAGGGGGAAAAAAACCTCTTAGTGAAAGTGAATTTTAACAATAAACCATTCAGCCTTGTTTTTCACCTTCCAGCATGTATTGTAATAGGTATTCAAATACTATGCTTAAGTCAGGGCTGGGAAATTATGGACCCACCCAGATATTGATAAATTGCAATATCCAGCAACCCCATGTTCATGTCCGAGGTGAGGAATTCTGGGATTTTAGTTTAGTAACATCTGGAATTCAGCTAAGGTTCCTCATTCTCAAGCTGTGCTCTTCTCTCAATTTGTTCAAGACAGCAGACATAAATAGGAAGGAACCAGCCATACAGCAGGGTGAAGCAATTGACACAAGTGAAAACAGGAGTTAGTTTCTGAATGGAATTGGAATATTTTGATGGTCTTGACCCAGCAAAATTCAGGCAGCCACACAACTTTTATTAATATTGTATGGTTTTTAATTAAACCAGTCAGAAGATTACAGGAGTAAAATTGAAACATCCAGATCACAGGTTAATACAGAGAATAGATTCCTAATAAGGAAAAGATTTGTGACTTTTTTCCTTGCTAATATTCATGTATTCAGTTCTGTTGATCATTCTTAAGCTTTTGTGTAATTTCTTAATGCAAAGTTACACTTATGACAATGTTTTTGTCTGCTTTTGTCCTTTTCATTAAGAAGTGAGAGTTTAGTTAAATGAAGCCATGTGTCAAATGATGGTTGCAAAATATAAACATGCTTTATTAAAAAGATATTGTTTGACCTGTCCCTTGCATGATGCTTAGCCATAATGTGGTTTGTTTGTTTGTTTGTTTAGTTATGAACTAGCCCCATGATGGCGAACCTATGGCACACGTGCCACAGCTGGCACGCAGAGCCCTTTCTGTGGGCACGCAAGCCGTCGCCCAGCTTAGCTCCACTGCGCATGCTCGCACGTGCCTCCCGCCAGCCAGCTGATTTTTGGGATGCGCAGGGGGTGGGGCACATGCGGGAGATGCGCGTGCATGCATGGGGGTCATGTGCACATGCACTGGGGTCGTGCACACATGCATGGGGCGTGGGTAGCGTGGGGGGTGCGGTGCCCCCCCACGGCCCATTTTTGGTCCCAGGAGGCTGCAGGTTCCCAGGAGTCTACTAGGTTCAAAATGGAGGGTGGGGGTGGGGTCACGCGTGCATGCGCAGGGGGGTGCGTGGTGAGTGTGGGGGGGGTCATGCACGTATGTGCAGGTGGCGCATTGCATTATGGGTGCCAGCACACACGCGTGCTGTTGCGCACATGACAACAAAAAGGTTAGCCATCACTGAACTAGCCTATTGTGTCTTAGAACGATAAGTGAACTAATCCATCAGAAACCTGTGGCTCAAAATCCTGAGTTAGCATTTATTATTTGGAATATAGCTGAAATAAAATCTTCCATGCATTGCAATTTGCACAACTGATTCCTTTTCTTTGTTCAGAAGGGCTTCCTACTGAAGAAACAGGCAACGCCCTTAAGAGGCTCTTGGCAGAATGGAAAGGGGCTGCTTGCTACTTGGAAGAAGTAGCAAGAAAAATGCAATATCAGGATGAAATCAATATTTACTTTAGTGAATTGGGTAAATTCGATAAGTCTGTGAGTGAAAAAGAAGCATGGCTGCAAGACAATTCTGCAGTAGTTGAGCATCAACCATTAGCAGTGCTGCAGGAGTTGTGCCAGGTAAGCTTCACAACCTTGTTACACAAAACACAATTATTTATGATTGACCTATATCACTAGAATACAGTTGTTGTCTCATATTTATGTGCCTGGACTTGAACATGATCTTGAAAAGGTCTGTTCAGGTGTACCGACAGGTGAGGCAAGATGGCTCTAAGAGGAAAAGCTTTTTCCATTACGGTACTTCATCTGTGGAATGTTCTCCTGAGAGAGGTTCATCTGGAGTTTGTATTATGGTCTTTCTAGCACTTAGATGGACAGTAGTATTGCTCTAGTCATTATATAGTCCCGCGTAACGGGGTGAGCTCCCGTTACTTGTCCCAGATTCTGCCAACCTAGCAGTTCGAAAGCACGTAAAAAATGCAAGTAGAAAAATAGGGACCACCTTTGGTGGGAAGGTAACAGCGTTCCGTGCGCCTTTGGCATTTAGTCATGCGGCCACATGACCACGGAGATGTCTTCGGAGAGCGCTGGCTCTCTGGCTTTGAAATGGAGATGAGCACCGCCCCCTAGAGTCGGGAACAACTAGCACGTATGTGCGAGTGGAACCTTTACCTTTACTAGTCATTATATGGCTCTATTTCAGATTTAATGAATGCTGTTTTGCTCTGGTCTTATTTGCTTTTGTTATTATACTATTATGACAATAATGGTGACGATGATGTTTTTATCTAAATATTTAGATATTTAGATAAATAATCTAAATAAATAAATTTAGATAAATACTTAGATAAATAATATTTATCAAAATATTGCTTTATATTGTAATTTTAATCATATTTGTAAACTGCCAAGGAAATGACGTTCTTGGAGTCTTTAAAAATCTTATTGTGTTGGCACTCTTGTCTTTCTTAGAGGGAACTCACAGACCTCTTAAGTCTGACTCCTCAAATGGAACATCTGAAGATCAAGTGCAGGGAGCTGACATCTCATCCTGCTGCTCCAGACTTTATTGAAGATAGCTTTTGCTCTTTGAACAGCCGCTTCAGTTCTGCCCAGCAGGAACTAGAGCTTCTTCTGCAGAAGCTGAAGAGAGGTGTGCTTTGATTTCTATAAAACTCTCCCTTCCTCTCCTTTGTATCGTCTTAAGTTTCCGCTTTTGCTAGGAGCAAAAACCTCGCAACTGGGGCTGCTTTCATCTGAGATTTTGGCAAACGCTATATAAATCACCACGAGCATAATCTTAAAAGGGAAAGAAATAGTTTGGCTTTCTTCTTGCAATGTCAGAAATATCTTCTTCGCCACCCTCCCGTCCCAGCAGCATCTCGATTGGGGCTTTTCTGGATTGAATGATATTTATTAAGCAAATCATTCCAAAGGCTGGTGAAAAGAGAGAGTACGGAATTTCCTTAGGTGATGTCAAAACATGTACTTGTCCTTATTTATACAATTCTCTTTTTCTTTTGATTGTATTGATTCCAAGGTCAGATTGTCCCTTTGGTGTGCTTGAAGGATTTAGATCTTAGAGTGGGAGTAAAGATGGCCGTCTAAAGCGGCGAGGTTTACTTTTCTGTTCTGTGTTCTATTAAGCACTTTCTCTTATGTCAGACTGTCAGAGTTCAATCTGTCAAGACATCCGGTATGACTAAAACACAAGAACTGTCTTCACTTTTGTTGACCTTGAATAGAAAGTCTTAAGGAGCATCATTTGTTATGATGGTTTAATGTGTACCCTGCCAGACTAAATGTCTGCCTTGGGCAACTAAACAAAAATCACACATATAAAATGTATTACTTAAATTCAGCAATAAACACAGAAAATGTCAGTGTCAATAAAACATTCTAGTAAAACCCAAATGTCAACACGCTTGAAGTTATTACTGCTCAATGCTGCCTTAGGTCGAGACAGCTTTTCTTTCATGCAGCTTAAGTATGCTTGCAATTCCCTGTAGATTTTTTTTAATACTCTGATTCAGGTGCCTTTTTTTCCTGTGAAAAAAGGGTTCCACTCACAGAATCTTCTTCTGCTTTGGAAGAGAACATGGATTCTGCCCATTGTTTTGATTTTTATTTGTGGATTTTGCTGCCTTTTTGTCCTTATTATAGGTTGCTAATATTAACCTTAATCATTATGCCAACTAGCTCTTTAGTTAATACACCCCTAATTAAGTTGTTATGTCAGCTGAATGCTGACATAACAACTTATGTCCTAACAAGTTATGTTTAAGGTAGGTAGAACACCAAAAGCAAATCAACTCACCTTCAAAATAAATTTTAAATATTTTATATTGATATTTTATATTTAGGAAAATAGAATCCTGGATTGAGGTAACATTTAGAAAAAAAAGGAAAATAAAATAAAAATAACAATGTAATAGTTGCATTTGAATTATTAATTGGATATTGAGTTTTATAAATAGCAGAAGGTGAACATTCTTATTAGAATTTAATAATTCAAATACTTCAAATTTCCATACAATCAACGAGAAACATCTTATCATAACCCTCCTTTACAAATTGTCAAATATAAAGATAAACAATTGAAGCATCTTCCCCCCCCCCCAACAATTTTGAAGGAAAAGTGAAGAGGAAGAAAAAATATGAAAAGTTTAAACCTGAATTCATTACTTAGGATACAGCCACTAATTTGCTCAGTTGCGGTTGATAAAACAAACAGATGAAGCAGACATAGCTGTGAGACTTGATTAGCATTTATGTAAATGACCAATACTGCAGATGTTTCTTTCAATGTTAGTTGCCAAAGAGCACCAGAAAAGAGGGAGTAACAAGTTCTGTAAGCCATTCTGGACCATAATCAAATCCTATCAATATTAGCATACATTCAGAACTGAATTAAACAGAGTAGCAGCGCATCAAAGAACAGTATTTATAGTGAAAAGTCATAAAAGAGACACCCTGGGAAGGCTGCCTGCAACCATTATTTGACGTCAGCTATCCAAGTAATTGGTCTTCAAAATGTAGATCTACTGTACACTCTTCTGCAGGAATTCACAGTGCAGTCGAGAATTTTTTTAAATCAACTATTCAATTGGTCAGATTTATGTCCACAGACAAAAATCCTTGGCTTCTAACCCAGCTTTTCTGTTGATAGATTCCAACCCTAATGTGATTCCAGCTGTCATATAACTACTCTGTATTTTGAATTATAAAGAAAAATCAATATTACATTGTGCATTAGCTTTCTTCAACCTGATTACTTCCAGATCAGAGCTCCTCTTGACTCTTGTTGGGGGAGGAGAATGTTGGCCTCAGAAGATAAATGTAAACAAACATGTACTGGAGTCCTGTTTTTGCACTGGCTTTGCAAGAGTTTTAAGAAGCAGTTTGTATAATTTGCCACAAGAAACTTAAAAAAAAAAACATTTTCACCTAGTAATTATCTACTATAATTAAAAAGGTCTGTATGTACTGTGGACCAACATTTCTGTTAGGTTATATTGCATTTATATTTGATATTTTTGGTTCAAATTGTATAAGCAAGTTGTTAACTTGACTTTAAATACTTACTTTAAATGCAGAACTTGAAAGTAATCCCCCCAAGACTTATTTGGATTCTTTGAAAAAAATTAAGGATGAGTTGAATGAATTGGAAAGCAAAGTGCACTCCATCATGAATTCAGTAAATGACTTGACTCAGGTTGAAAAAGCCTTGCAGCAGACAAAGGTATGTTTCTTCTTGGCACTTGATTAAATTTAAGTTCAGATGAAGCAGAATATGAGAGGATTGGTTTCTTGTCTTTATCATATCACGTTTTTAACTCTGGTGACTAATGTTGGGAAGTGGGTGGAAAGTTTGATTGGCTTCTGCATTTCTAAAAAAAAGTTTATGTGTGAAAACTGCTGCTCAGTGACAGAGAACTAACAGAGACTTGGATTGCAGAAATGCAGACAAAAAGAAGGCTGCATCTAAAATATTTATTGATAAAAGCTTCTTTTTTCATATAAACAAAGCTTTAGAATATTTAGGAAGTATTAGCTAAACAGTTTTAAGTAGCCAGAATAATCATTTCCTTGCAGAGCTGTCAATTTGCAAGTGCAAAGGAATAGGGAGGTAGCTGGAATTAAGCAGATCACAACCCATTTAAGAAAAAAAAAATGACAGATGCACAAATGCTAATTTATGTGATGGTGCATCTAGTCATTTGGCAGATTCCAAGTGACTGGCAAAAATGAAGATTTGAGCAACACGATTCTAACCTGTTTCTGATGTGATCAAAGCAAGATATGAAATTGGTTCCCCTATATTGTAGATTATATAGAAACATAGATATATTAAGGCAATGTCTTTACTAAATAAATTGAACCAAAGGTGCTTTTTTCAAAAGGCAACTGGACTTTGTTTTCCCTTGAAGATGTTTCACTTCTCATCTAAGAAGCTTTTTGGATGAGAAGGGAAATGTCTTCAAGGGAAAACAAAGACCAGTTGCCTTTTGAAAAAAGCACCTTTGGAACAACCATGACCTAGGTGACTGAGAATCTCTATAGATAAATCAATTGAAGTTATTTTAAAGCACAAAACTATCCCATTTCTAGCAGGTAAACTTGCTGAGAATGGGTGATTCTGTGACAATACCCAAAACTTTCTGTAATAATGTGTCAGTGTTGGAAAAAGTGGTTGAGTCCTTTAATAGGGAGAAAGTAAAGTTCAAGAAAAACTCTTAAAGAGAATGTTGAAATGCATTGTTAGCAAGTCAGGATTTATTTTAGCTAGGCTTTTCCATCTTGGGTTAGAATTCTAGTTATAATTAGTTAATTGTCCTTTTGATATCAGTGGCTAGGGTTGTGTGTAGAATTTAGTTTTAGATTTTCAAATGTTGGAGGTGGATGGAATGAGAGGCATACCTCCAACCATTTTTATTGTAAACTGCTGCCTAAAAATCAACACAAGATGTCAATACAAGAATCAGGGTTTTGGACTAGTTCAATATTTTTAAAAGCTTTTAATTATACAGTATAACTTTTACTTTGGCATTGGACAACATCCTAATTTGATAACAAAGGTCAATTCCATTATTCCAATAAATCAAATACATTTTATAGGATATAAAACATGAAGGAGCACCATTTTATATAAACATAATTAATATTTTATATTTATTCCCTGCAGATGGTTTCTGAAACCCTAGAAAGTCAAAAAGGCATGGTCGATAAACTTGTTGCAGACACACAAGTATTGGAGAAGCATATTTCTGCTGAAAAATCAAAACTATACAAGCAAGAATTGAAATGTTTGCAAGGATACAGGGATAAATTAAAACTAAAGATTTCTAAAGATGTTCACTTATTGGAAGAAACGATTTCCAAATTGAGGACATTTGAGGTAACTAGAAATACATTTTGTTTAAATACTTTCTTGTAAGTATAATAGTCCTCATCCTCAAATTAATTTATATTCTGCAGCAAGCTATAATGTTAGTACCTGTTTATATGATTCCAAATGGTGTATAATTATATGAGTCAATCATTCTGCAGCCTGAAGTGATTGCAATGGGATGGGAAAAATAGTAATAATATACCGCCTTGTTCAGTGGAGAGTCAATCTAAAAACTGAATAAGCAGAAATAAATTATTTTAGTAGCTTCTTCTTGAGAAAGTTTAAAATTTTGTATCTAGTTGGTAGCAATGGATGTTGTTTAGTGCCGGTAAATATAAAATTTAAACTTGATGTAAAAGTCTCCAGTGATTGTATGTATATACTTATCTTTCTTTATGCGTTTAGACATTTCTTTATGCTAAGGTTAATGAAAGATGGCCTGAATGGTTTCCAACTACTGTTTAGTTGAGAAAATGAGGCTTGATTTATTACCTGACATTTAAAACATTTATTTCCTGCATGATTGTATTCTTCTCTCTGCTGAAGAATGACAATGAATATTAACTGTTTCTGTAAAGCAGGGGTCATGCACGCAGTGTAATGAGAGAATGGATAATAGACTAAAATAATGGTCCAACACCTTTCTGGGCTAGTTGACACATTTGCAATTACGAAAGCATGTCATTGGTGCAATCACAGAATAGTTCCAGAGGTCCAGGGCTTCTGGATTCACACAGTACTGCTACATTAGGCACTCTTGATAATGGTGTAATATTAATCATTTGACCTCTGGATATATTTCCTAAGAAAGAACTAATATGGGTGCGCTATTTTTATTTTTGAAGGATATCTGTGAAGGAGTTCACAGGGCACTCAGAGGTGTTATTTGAAGTGAAGTTCAATAGACTATTTGCGAGATCATATAATCTCATATAATCATATAAACTCAAGAATTTGTCTCTCATCAGCTTGATGAGATCAAGATATTAGTAGATACGGAAGTTATGAAACATCAAAGGAAATAGTAGTCAGAGAGAATAAGAATAAACACCTTTGAGTTTGAGAATCAGAAAAAAAATATTTTGGTGAGGACAATACATGGAAAGGGAAAATGGAAACCAACAGGAGAAACAGATGACAGTCAAGATATTAGCTATCAGTGGGGTAAACTAGAGACCTAGAAGCAAATGGTAGAATAACATTCTGACAATATTTAGAAGGGATGGGTAAATCCAAGAGTAGGTTTTCAAGAACAGGAAAAAATGTGTCTTAAATGCAATTGAGTCAAAAGGGGAAAAATAAGAGTTTGATTTTGGAGAGTCCAGAGCTAATGGTCCATAAGGAGTACCGTATTTTTCGGAGTATAAGACGCACCTTTTTCCTCCCTAAAAGTGGCTGAAAATTCAGGTGCGTCTTATACTTCGAATGTAGCTTTTTTTTTTCCAGCACTAACTAGGTGCTAACAGATCTTCCCAGCTCTTACCTTGCAGGCTTTTTCATTGTTACTCTCTCCAAAGAATGTTTTTCCAGCCCTAAGTCTTTGCAGGTTTTTTTTTCATTGCTCTACTTGCTCCAAAGAAGTTTTTTTCTAGCCCTAACCAGGTGCTAACGATCTTCCCAGCTCTTACCGGCTTGCAGGCTCTTTCATTGTTACTCTCTCAGAAGAAGGTTTTTTTTAAGTCCTAACCAGGAGATAAAATAATGTGCTGAAGCTGACCAGACTAAGGATGCTAGCCAGATGAATACCTGGTAGGCAGATTGTTTTCCCCTATTTTCCTCCCCAAAAACTAAGGTGCGTCTTATACTCCGGTGCGTCTTATACTCCGAAAAATACGGTATTTAACCCTAAAATAATTCTTTTAACGCCGTGTAAATGTTAGTCAGTATATAAAGACCTCCATTCTAAAAATAGAGCAAATGTTTTTGGGACTACAGTATGTTCCATCACTTTTGGACACACTTCATAAATGAATCAGCTGAAAAATAATAAAAATTGGAGGTAGAGCTAAGAATATACAAATTGGACAAACAAGGCAGAACATATCAATATGATTATGTAATCATTGAAAAAAAAAAAGAAAAACACTCTAAAATGTCATCGGTAGCATTTCTGAAACAGTGGAATCCTACAATAGATCAGAATTTAATTCTAAATGTGAATGTTGGTGAACACAAAATGTATGGTTCTGGTGCATGTCTGAAGCCTTAGCTGTTATTTGGAATGAGAGAGTAACAATAGCCCTGGACCAAACTGTACTTGCATGGACCCTCTATGTCCTTGTATCCTGGAACCTGGACTGGTTTTCAGAGGAACTCCAGGAGATGAATTGGCATAAGAAACAGCCGTAATCCTGCTGAAGGAAAACAGTGAAACTGGTAAAGTGTGAGTGAGAACCTTTCTTAAGGATTACCTCATGGCAGTAAAAGCAGACAAACACAGTAATCTTTCTGTCTTTATTACATTTATGGAGAACTAGTTGGCAGCCATGTGTAAAGGGATCGGGTCCCTCCTGCTAAGGAGGGTCCAGAAGAACATTGCAGGGCATTGTGAGCATTATTCTAGCCATCTGTCAAATAAAGTCTCTTGGATTTAATTGGAGTTGGACTCTGTGCAGGTCAGTGTTGGATGAATTTGTTAGTCCTGATAAACAGGAGAAAGTCTTTGGAACTCTGAGCTCAGGGTTCTGCCACCCAATATTCACTAGGGTATTAGTAGGTTCTTTAAGCAGGGGTACCCAACCCCCGGTCCACGGATTGGTACTGGTCCATGGCTCATTGGGAACCGGGCCGTGCAAGCCGCGGGTGAGCGCATGAAGCTCCATTTGTAAATGCGGTGGGAACACAATGTGAAATCATCCCCTTCCTCCTGCTGCCGCTGCTCCTGGTCCATGGAGCTGGAAAGGTTGGGGACTGCTGCTTTAAGGATGCAAGACAATTACTAAACAAAATTGTAGCGGAAACAAGTCCAGATGTTTTGTGAAGTAATATAAATGACAAAAGAAGGCATACCTAATGTCCATTCTAAAGCAGACAGGAAGTATAAAGCCTACATTTGACAGGGCCAAGTTATATGCGGGATTGTTTGTCTCCATTTATTTTCACCCACCAGATCTAACAGGGTGAAGGTATTCCAGTTTATTCTAGGAATGTGGGATGTAAGAAATGTGCCTTCTCTATCATGGAGCCTGCTGAGTTCCATGAGAGCTGGATGGCCGTGACCATAAGGTTTCAAAGTCTTGGCTTTCCCCCGAAGCATTGGAGCCAGATGGTTAGGCAAAGCTAGTTGGTTTGGCTGTGCTTTGCTTACCTACTGTTTGATTTGCAATGGGAAGGGAAATTTTTAAACCTTAGGCATATTGCATTTGATTTTTATTACAGTTGCTTTTAATCATTTTGGGCTACTGTTGCTCTTGGCTTTTAACCTATTATTAGCTGCCCAGAGTTGCATTTGCGAGATTGACAGCCATGTAAATCATTTAAATAAATAATCTTACATAAATGTAATAAAATTATATTTTTGGTCACTTGTTTTTCTAATTTAGTGAAATATAACTCTATTGCTCAGTTCCAAGATATGAGTCGAAAGGGTTGTAAGTCTACTATTGAAGCAACTCGGAAATTGTTTTCTTCCTTGTTTACTATAGTTACTACTCTGTGTTGACTGTCATCTAAAAAGATAATCTCTGTAGTTGGGTTTTTGGTTAACAAATATTTACCGTACATGAACCTAATAAAATGTTATGAGCAGTTATTTGCATTTTTAAAATTTACATGGCAACTAATTACAGACAATTGAGTATTTGGCATTTGAATAATACATCACATTACAGAACATTAACTTTCCTATATTATATTTAGGCTGATTCAAAAGTAGTTCAGAGGTGGCTGGATTCTGTGAAAGATTTCCTAATGAAAGACCAAATCAAGCAAACAGAACCTGAATGTCTTCAGAGACAGCTTGATCAATGCATGGTAAGATTCATCAATTTATTATACTATTGCATATGCACATTTTGTTTATTCCTTGGCTGTGCCTAAACATTGTGAAGCTTCTGTTATCAAGGAGCTGTTATTGCTGCATTTTCAATTTGTGAATGCAGAGCAATAATGCAAATGCAAGATGGAAGAAGGAAGTCTCTTTTTATGTATGTCATAGATGGAATCCATTAAGTTATCTGTAGCATAGTTCTGATTGGCTATTCAAAGGATCTTGGGTGCTAATTCACTGATGCTGCCCATAAGTATCTTAATTGTTATGAGTACATGTTTAGAAAAAGAATTTTTTTTAGCATTTTGTATTTTTATGCTCACTCTCTTTGGCACATCTAGTTGCCATCACTTTTTTTTGTTCTTAGAGGGAAATTTCCCTAAGGAAATCCTCTCCTCCTTTAATTAAAAGCAATTTATTAGTGCTATTAGCTATTTTTGGTCCTAGTCTGCACTTGTAAGGTAACAGTAATGATGTAAGTCTGATGAGTGGCTTGACAGATCTGGGCTTGCTTAATTTCAGTTGTACCAGCCTTTGAACCCTTGGGGGCTTGGATCATTTTTTTAACGAGCCAAAGCAGATAAGGTTGGAGAATGTGCTGAAAAAAAATGTCCCCCCTTTGGGTTAATTATGCAATTTTACTAATGTTTCAGAAGCAAGATTTTTTTAGCAGGGCACTACTATGCATAATGGCAGGTTCTCCACATTATAGATATAAATCCTATATATGATGGTATATTTTCTTTGGGCAGTAAATAGGGTTTCATGGTTCTAGATTGTGAGTCTCCAGTATAGGGGCTCGCAGAAAGAGAAACATGAATAGTGAATAGCGGCATCCATTCTCACCCATACTTTCTTTTAGCTGCTAAAGTCCTCCATCATTTCCAAAACAGATTTGAATCAGTGTAGTTCTTGTCTTCATCTTGTGTTTCATAAAATTGTTTCTTTTTAAATTTGTCAGTTAGGCTGTCACATATCTGGAACCCAAAGTTGAAAATCTGTAGCATACTCTCATATCTAATGCTTCCTCTATCAAAGATAGGAGTTTTATGATCAGCTGAAACTCGTATCATGGGATCTTTGGAACCGGCTTTCAGGCAGGTCACAATCGTAGCATAGTTGTTGGTATCAGTGCTAGTGTGAATTGGATGTATTCATTTTGTAACTATGTCAGTCACCAAGAATATCATGAATCTTACAGTATTGAATTTCTCTGGTCACAGATTATATATATATATATATATATATATATATATATATATATATATATATATATATATATATATATATATATATATATATATATACATACATACATACATACATACATACATACATACATACATACATACATACATACATACATATATATATATGTTTTCTGAGGTTTTCGCGGGTGTTTGTATGTAGGCCTTTGGGTATTCGGGTTTTCTCCCGCGTGAAATTGGAAGTGTCTTGGCGACGTTTTGATGAAGTCTCATTCATCATCTTCAGGCTGGTGTCTTCTGCTTCCTGCTTCTAGGAGCAATGTGAGATTGCTGCTGTTTCTTCTTTTTAACTGCCAGTGGAGGTTTGAACTGATAGGATGGGAGCTTGGCTGTGTTCTGATTGGTTGGAGGTGTGTTCTGATTGGTTGGGGGCTTGGCTGTGCTCTGATTGGCTGGGGGGTTAGCTGTGCTCTGATTGGCTGGGGGTGTTCTCAGGTTAGTTTGACTTGCAGGGGCATTTGAGCTGGTGAGCTGCATTGCTGCTGTTTGGCTTCTGGTTCGTGGTCGTGCCACATCTTCATGGAGGGTGTCAGTTTGCTTCATGTATGGATTGGAGGGGTTTAAAGTGGCTAATGATGCAGCTGTAGTATGGCTTCTGGTTTGTGGTCGTGCCTCATTGGTGTGGGTTTGGGTTTGCTTATTGCGTGGATGTGTGGTGGTGACACCCTGTGTGGTTTTCGTGAGTGTGGGTCTGGTGTCATTCTTTGTGTTAGGGACTCGTTTGTCAATAAGGGCGGGTTTCCAAATGGCTGGTAGGCGGGAGGTGTCATCTCATTTATTCATGCTGTGTGGGCGTTTTTCTATCTCGATGGCTTCTCTGATTATTCTGTTGTTAAAGTGTTCAGTTTTGGCGATAGTTCTGGTCTTTTTAAAGTCGATTTCATGTCCTGTGGCTTTAAGATGTTGGACCAGGGAAGAAGTTGGTTCCTCTTTTTTGACTGTGTTCTTGTGTTCTTCAATGTGTGCATTTATTCTTCTGTTGGTTTGTCCAATGTATGTGGTGGGGCAGGCGGTGCATGGAATTTCATATACTCCTTGATTTTCTAACTCAATTTTGTCTTTGGGGTTTCTTAGGATGGTGGATATTTTTCGGTTTGTGCAGAATGCTGTCTTGATGTTGTGTTTGTGGAGGATCTTGCTGATTCTGTCTGTGGTGCCTTTTATGTATGGGAGGAGGGCTTTGCCGTTTTCTTGTTCTCTGTCTTGGATTTTAGTGGGGGTTTCTTTTTGGATTAGGTTGGTGATCTTATTTCTTTGGAATCCATTGGATGCTAGTACGTTAGTGAGAGTATTTAGTTCGGTTTTTAGGTGTTGTTCGTCAGCTAGGCATTTTGTTCTAGAGATGAGTGTCTTGGCTACAGAGTTGATCTGTGCTGACCAGCCTGAAGATGATGATTGAGACTTCATCAAAACGTCGCCAAGACACTTCCAATTTCACGCGGGAGAAAACCCGAATACCCAAGGGCCTACATATATACATATGGGTTATATATGTTTTTTCTGTCGAATCATCCTGGTGTTCCCAAATATTGGAGGAAGCATACTGCTGCTTCCTTTTGCCTTTCGGCCCCTCCAGGGACCATCCAGGCAGTTGCTATAGCCAACAAACTATTTTTCTGTATGTGTAACATTTTTTTGCTGATAAATGAAAATGAAGGGAGACTATTATAGATCTGTTTCAAGCTATTTAGCTCTCATCATATATATATATATATATATATATATATATATATATATATATATATATATATATATATATATATATATATATATATATATATATATATGTATGTATGTATGTATGTATAAATTTATATTAAAAGAATAAAAAGAAGTTTCCTTTATTTGGGGAAATGCTATTGGATATCTGAAATACTGCTCTCTGGATTGCAGCCATTAACTTGATTAACATAGTTATGCAGTTTACTTGTTTCTGCTATGTGTGCTGTATGAACACCGACATTTTAAAATGATTATTTATCATTAAGCAGGTTATGTGCATCCAGAATTTTTTTAAAAAAACAAACAAATCAAGGATTAAGTAATCTTTTATCCTTAAATCTTCCAAGGATAAAAATCCTATCATTAATAAATGGTTATTTTGCCACCAAATTTTGATGGTTCAATAGTAGAGTGTAAAGTGTGCTTAAGGAGTTGCTCACCTCTGGTTAATATGATATAAAAAACACGTATCCTGATTCTCTCCCTCCCTCCCACTCTCCCTCTGTGTGTGTCGATGTATTAAATTATTTTGTTAATTGTTTTTTTCAGTCTTTGAAATCCATAAAAGTGTCTCAGAAATAAGCAATGTATCAAGTTGCATCTTTGGAAATAGATATTAAAATATATTTTCTCATTTATGAACAGCTGTTTATTATTGAAATGGAAAAAATTGAGTTGTCTCTAAAAGAAATGAAGGAAATAGATTCTTCTTTAAGAGACCAGCCTGTTAATGCGTGGGTGAAATCGAAACTGACAGACATCCAATCCCAGTGGGACAAACTAAGCAAGCAGGTTGGTTCTTGGTACTATTACTCTTGCATTTTCATATCTGTAATTGTATTCAAGTAGTAGCATTGTTACATGCATTGCAACCAGTCATATAATAACCAAGCATCATATTTTATTTTCAACATATAAAATCCCATTTTTGCATTTACAAGTGCCTAAATAGAAATGCAAACTAAATAATTTGCATTTACATTACTCTATGAAAAAACCATAATAATAAAACCAATTTAATTTTAAAACTATAGAACTAATGTACTGTGCTATAAATTAATACAGTAAACATGCGATGAATTACAACTCCCAATATTCTTTACTGTTGGGTGGCAGTTATACACTAATTCAGCTAGAGGACTATAGGTTTGTTCAGGGGTGGGTTCCTCCTGATTCGGACTGGTTCGGCCGAACCGGTAGCGACCCGCTGGTGAGGTCACAATGATGTCACTGAACCAGATTGGTCGGTGCTGGTCTGTGGGCGCTGCCATCTTTTTTTTTTGAATTTTTTTGAATTTTTGCTTTTTGAATTTTTCCAAGTCTTTCTTCTGTGCATGCGCGAAAGCTGAGTTTCCGGCACTGCGCATGCGCCGCCAGCTTGTTTTTGGCTTGTTTTTGCTATTTCTGCTTTTTTTTTTGCTTCTGCGCATGTGCAGAAGCCAAGTTTTCGGCAGGGGGAGGGAAACGCTTGCCCGACTGCTCCCTCCCTAAGCAACCTCGGAAGTTTTCAAGCTCGTCTGCAGAGGCATTTTTTAAAAAGAAAACCCAAAAAAAGCTGCAAGATCCGGAGCTGACGGTCTCCGGTAAGATGCGCATCTCATGGCCCACCCAGCCCCATCCCCTGCCCCACCTGCCACCCCTAAATTGCACCCGACTGCGAGCATCTCTCAGCCGTTGTGTGCAGGGAAAAACCTTAAACAGTAAAGAAAAACCTCTTGTGAATGTGAGGCAATGAACAACTTCTTGCACGTGCAAGAAGTTTTTCTTTACTTGTGCAAGGGCTGGGAGTTGCTCTGAGGCTCCAAGGAGCAAAACTCCCCTCCTTGAATCCCAGGCCCACAGTGAGGGATGAGGTGATCACATCAACAGCTCGGTCTCCTGCCGTATTCAAGCAGAGCTCCGGTGGGGCTTCAATCTGCATTGCAGATTCTTGGGGTGCACGCACTCCAGGCTTCCTCTGGAGACACCCCCCACAACCTTCCTACAATTTTTGGGGACATCTTTCTTGGTCTGCCGGTGTCCCTTCACTTTTTTCTGTGCCCGGGTGGGGGAAAAACACCTCAGGGTGCCCTGATATTGAAGGTGGTGACATTTTGAGTGCTGTATGGAATGAAATTTCATTTTAATGCCGATTAGTGTACATTTAAAATGACAATGAAGTTATTCTAAGTCTAAGTCTAAGAATCTGTTGCTAGTTCACTGCTGCTAACATACATTATAAACCCTTATGTTGACCATGATCACCATCACTACCATAGCCATCATCATGGGTTTCTTCATTTTTAATGTGAACAATAAAGCATTAAAAATTAATCAAAACTGCATTAGTTACATTTGCCCGTTCTTGTAACTATAAAATGTTATTTCCTAGATTTCCTGTTGAAAAAAAATGGAGAATGTTATTATCTCAAAATAACTTCCACCATTCTGTTGATCGCGTGTTTTTTCTTTCGTCAATTGTACAGCACTCTTAAAATAATAACAAGATTGAATAATGCTGTCCGCTTTGTGTTTCTTTGTTTGAATTGCTAGATCATTAGCCATAAAAATCAATTATCGGAAAATCAAGAAAAAGCTGTCAATCTCAAAAAAGATTTGGCAGAAATGCAAGAATGGATGGCTCAGGCTGAAGAGGAATATTTGGAGAAAGATTTTGAATATAAGAATCCAGATGAGCTAGAGAATGCAGTGGAAGAAATGAAGGTCAGGAATACTTGAAAAGCTTAAATTGTATTTTAAAAGTGACGTAGTCGCTAAACATGGATGTGTATTAATTGTTGTTACTAATATTATTACATCAGGATATCCTTTTCTGGAAAGTTTTTCAGAACAGAATGATTTGTTTCTTAATAGTTTGAAGCTCACTATCCTTCCTACTTAACTGTTGAAAATGAATTAATCAGATTATTTACATATTTGTAAATATGGTTTCTTCCCCAAACCCCAAAAACTTTAACCTTAGACTGTCTACTGTCGACCTCACCCCATTCCTAAGAGGTCTGTAAGGGGCGTGCATAAGTGCACCATCGTGCCTACCGTCCCTGTCTTACTGTCCTATTGTTCTCATTTATCTGTACTTACTTTGCTTCAGTGGTGGGTTGCCCTCTTACCGGTGCCGGTGTGCTGTGTGCGCATCTCCAAGTTTCGGGGGGGGCGCTCGCTCGCTATGCGTGCCCCCCCGTACAATTTTGCTTCTGCGCATGCGCAGAAGCAAAATCTCACCGAAATCTCTCTCGCGCGTCCCCTTGTGAGATTTTGGCGCAATTTTGCTTCCGCGCAAGCGCAGAAGCAAAATCAACCCCAAATCACCGGGGAAAAATGGCGGCGCGTGCGATGGACCGGCAGAGAGGGCTCCGGAGCGGTTGCGCAATCTGCCGCTCCCTACCGGAGCTGTGCATTGGGCAGCTCCGGCAGGAACCCACCTCTGCTTTGCTTATGTTTATGTTTATACCTATACCTGCTATCTTGTACATGTTTGACAAATAAATAATAATAATAATAATATTTATAAGACCATGTTTTGTCCACTGTCACTACTAGAGCTTGCACTGTGTGAAAATGTATAAAAACTGTTGCGTATCTTAAAATTCTATATGATTTAAGGTGCTGCTAATAAGTTGAATATGTTTGGCCAAGTACATATTGAATATTTTTTTCCTCCGTTGAGCCCAGATTGCCGCATAGCCCTGTCATGTACTCTGCAATTTGACCAGATGGCTTCAGGCTACTGCTGTTTGATCAGCAAATACTGGTTGGAGTAGAAATTCCCAATCTTGCTACATAGTGAGATTAGAGGAGGCTGGAGTTTGGAATGACATTTGCTTTAATTTTACAATGTGAAAATGAATGTAGAATTAGTGGAAATAAGAGAATGTAAAACTTTGAAACTGTGATAAGGATGCATGATTATTCTTGAACTTTCAGTGTTGCTGTCTCTTATCTTAATTTTATATGTGCTTGTATCCTAATTTAATTCATATGATATGCCTAATTGTAATTTAATAGTGGCTGATCAGCTCTCTGGGAAAATACGAAGGATGCATGAGTGGGAGTAGCAAATTACAATTTTTTTAAAAATATAGCTATTCTGAATGTAAAGAGTCTTTTTTAATTTCTTGTTCATTTTATGCAGTACAGTTTTAGTAAAATTTTGGTATATTGTAAAGAACTGACATTTTCAATAGTCTGGCTATCAAACACTAAATCAGATTGTAGGATTTTTTTTAACATTAGAAAATGTGGCAGCTTTTTGAATTGAGTGACAGGATTGCCACTGGCATTTTCTGTTAAATTGTAAAAGGTTTTGTAATTGAGTGCTCTGTAGCCTTTGCCAGTTTTGTGCTCCTCAGTTATGTTGACTTTGCAACTGTCAGAATTGCTAGTCAGCATGACCTTGGTGTTGGAAAAAATTATTTATTTTGAAACAGTCACATTCAATAGAATGATAAACTTGGTGTAGTACTCTTGATTGTAGTAAGATTATTAAAAATTACACCAAAGAAATTTATGCGATCTGAAAGGTATTTTTATGTACTAGTTATTGTTGGCCATATTAATTGGGAATTTTGAGACAATAATCTTTATGCAGTATTTATCTTGGGATGAGTTGACTTTGTGCAACCAGATTTATATAAACCAGTTTGCAACACAATAACTCTAGAGACGAAATCCATTTGTGTGCCAAGGAAGGTCAGAATGATGGTAGGCAACTAGTAGAATAAATAATAAATACATTATATTTATTACGGAGTCCATTGGAGTTGGGTGGTTTATAAACGCAAATAGATAAAATATGATAGAACTTCAAGTGAAGTGTCTTGGGAGCCATGGATTGCATCCCAAAGGTGCTTTTTCAAGAGGCAACTGGACTTTCTGGTTTGTCTTTGAAGATGTTTCGCTTCTCATCCAAGAAGCTTCTTCAGCTCTGGGTGGATGGTGGGAATGGAATAGAATTCAGTCAGAGCTGAAGAAGCTTCTTGGATGAGAAGCGAAACATCTTCAAAGAAAAACCAGAAAGTCCAGTTGCCTCTTGAAAAAGCACCTTTGGGATAACCATGACCTGGACGACTGAGACTCTCCATAGACATGGATTGCATCGCTTCTCATGTGCATATGAAATACAGTATTAATAATTCATTTCAGTATTTTAATTATTAGCTCAGATTCCATTGTTAGTACAGTGATTGCAATTTACTTTGTTCCTTATTTGCTTCCCCTGGGCAGAGAGCAAAGGAAGACGTGCTGCAGAAAGAAGTGAGGGTGAAAATTCTGAAAGACAGCATCAAAATGCTAGCTGCTAAACTGCCATCTGGTGGTCAGGACTTAACAACGGAGCTCAACCTTGTATTGGAGAATTACCAGCTACTGTGCAACAGGATCAGAGGGAAATGCCACACTTTGGAGGTATGATCCATAACTAATTCTTCCTGTCCTTAACACCCATGGGAGGGTTTAAGACATAAGTTTATATTCCCAGAGTTAAAAATAAATCATGCCAATGGTATGTTTTTGCTCTATATTTAAAAGTTGGGGATGGGGGCATTGTTTGACCAGCAACTTATTTAATGAACAAACTCAAAACTCTTTTATTATATACTTAATTCTAGATATTTCAAAGCTTCCTAGAGAGCCAGTTGACATAGTGCTTAAGGTTCCAGGCTAGAAACCAGGAGACTGTCAGTTTTAGTCCTGCCTTAGGCACAATGCCAGCTGGGTGACCTTGAGCCAGTCACTCACTCTCAGTCCTAGGAAGAAGGCAAGTGCAAACTACTTGTGAAATTTTGCCAAGAAAACTGTATGTACTTTCCAGGACTCAACACTGACTTTAAGCCTCACACATATGTTAACACTGCTTTTTAAATAGTAAATGATTGTAGTTACTTCCCATTAGTTAGAATCCATTTCTCATGCAAGTAAATAAAGTTCAAATAGTGGCTCCAAAATTAGTGAGACTGCACTGATTTTTTGTTGATTTTAAAATGTCAATGAAAATCCAGGGATATATGGATGAGAAATATATACCGTAGCTAATGGAATGCATATTTTAAGACTCCATCAATATAGTGATTATTTCTGAATTATATATTGCCTACTAACTATTTCAGGTATATTTAACTTCTACATGCATTCCTATATTTCCTATAATACTTTTGATAGCAATGTGAAATAGCAACTGTACAGTCAGGCCCCTTATTTAATTCTTTGTAGCTGCAAATCAGGATAAAGTCAAGTTCTTAAACTCAGTTTTCTATTTTAGTCACATTGGGCAAATGCATTTCTAGCTTTGGAACAAATTTTGGAATGTGATCCAAATCAATTTTGGGTCATGTTTAAGATGGCGAATTAGAAAATTCTATATTATTGATTCAGGTATAAGCAGGATACATTTTTGCCTCTTAAGTTAGAAAACTATTACTGGCTATTGTCTCCAAATGTATTTTTTTCATGCAGCATCTAAGTTATCCCCATTGTAATATGCCATCCCATTGTTTTGATATTGTATATAGTGCAAGCATCTGGAATTGGCATTGGAGATACAGTAAGTGAGTTGAGCAAGTGAGAACCCTGAGGCTGAGTGAATTGAAACTATCTGTCTCATTGTTAGGCAATAACTTGTAAATTACCGTATTTTTCGGAGTATAGGACGCACCGGAGTATAGGACGCACCTAGATTTTAGAGGAGGAAAACAAGGAAAAAAATATTCTGAACCAAATGGTGTAGTAATATATTATTTAATAAAATAACAGTATAGCAGAATACTTTCTACAACTATGTATACTTTTTACAACCATGTACACTTTTTACAAACTTCAAACTTGACAGCTTTGTGGACTTCAACTCCCAGAATTCCTCCTCCAGTCATGCTAGCTCAGGAATGGGAGTTGAAATCCACAAGTCTTAAAGCTGTCAAGTTTGAAGTTTGTAAAAAGTGTACATGGTTGTAAAAAATCTTGCCAAGTTTGAAGACCCTTGCACCCCTAACCCCTAACCCAGGGGTCTTCAAACTTGACAGCTTTAAGACTTGTGGACTTCAACTCCAATTCCTGAGCTATGACTGGAGGAGGAATTCTGGCAGTTGAAGTCCACAAGTTTGAAGACCCTTGCACCCCCTTGGCAAGTTTAAGACTAGTGGACTTCAACTCCCAGAATTCCTCCTCCAGTCATCCTAGCTCAGGAATGGGAGTTAAAGTCCACAAGTCTTAAAGTTGCCAAGTTTGAAGAGCCCTGGGTTAGAGGTGGCAAGGGTCTTCAAACTTGGCAAGTTTAAGACTTGTGGACTTCAACTCCCAGAATTCCTCCTCCAGTCATGCTAGCTAGAGTTGAAGTCCACAAGTCCTCCCGGTCTCGCAGCCAGTTCCCTCCTGAAGTTCAAGGGCCGCAACTTGAGCTGAGCAGATCTGCGGCGAAAGTGGCGGCTCCTGGTTTTCCCGGCCAAAGAGCGCTCTCTAGAGAAGAGCAGCTGAGGAAGCAGGCGAGGCGCGGCGGCAGGCAGGTGTTTTGGAAGCGCCGAGGGCAGCACGCGCGTCTGGGATGCCCCTCTCTGTGCTTTCCAGTTAGGCGGCGGCAGCGGGCGCAGCGAGTCCCGTCCCCACGCGCGTCCCCGGCGCTTGCTGTGGCGACGCTGTTTTCTCCGAGACCTTTGTCTCGGAGAAGGAGCAGTAGACAAAGGTCTCGGAGAAAACAGCGTCGCCACAACAAGCGCCGGGGACACGCGTGAGGACGGGACTCGCTGCGCCCGCTGCCGCCGCCTAAGCGGAAAGCACAGAGAGGGGCATCCCGGACGCGTGTGCTGCCCTCGGCGCTTCCAAGACACCTGCCTGCCGCCGCGCCTCGCCTGCTCGCACGCCCGCTCGCTCGCAAGCGGGCAGCGGTGGGGATCGAAGCGGAGCGGTGGCACCTCGAAAGGACTGGGGTGCTAGATTTCATGCTAGCTCAGAAATGGGTGGCGGGGGCAAGCAGCGGTGGTGGCGGCAAGCAACAGCGGGGACGGCGGGGGCAAGCAGCGGGGGGGGCAAGTGGTGGCGGCAGCGGCGGGCGGCGGGGAAAACCTCCGAAGGATGGGGGCTGGGGGGGTGTTGGGGGCTGCATTCGGTGTATAAGACGCACCCACTTTTTGACCCCCTTTTTGGGAGTAAAAAGGTGCGTCCTATACTCCGAAAAATACGGTATCTGGAGTAGTTCTAGAAATCATTGCTGTTGATGAACAATATACTCTGGAAAATCTACATAAAGCTTAAGAAATAAATGTATCACTTGACTGAGAGGAACCAGCCTCTGAAATAGAATGAGCCTTTTCTTCTTTCATGTATTCTTTCTCTTCAGGAAGTATGGTCTTGTTGGATTGAACTGCTACACTATCTGGACCTAGAAGCAGCCTGGCTGAATACTTTGGAAGGGAAGATGAAAACAATTGAACACTTGCCAGAGAAAATAGATGCTGTCAGTGAAGCCCTTGAGGTACATAGTCTGTAAAAGTAGCTTATGCAAATGAACTTAGGTTTATTTTTTTAACTGAAGACTTTTTTCCCTTTAAATACAATGAAAATTCCTCATTTTGCATAATATTTAAGAAATTGTAGAAGTGGACGGAACTCAGACCTGTTGAAAGGGTATTTTTTGTTGCTTTAATTCAAATGCATCAATGAGGCTCATATGAAAAAAAAATCTTATTTGAGCTAAGAGAAATGGGGGTGTCTGCAGTCTCCGATCTTTGATCAAAGATCAAAAAAGGGAAAAATATCAGATGCAGCATCCCTATGTAGACTCCCCTCTTTTTTGAATGTGTGTTTTGTGCCTACCATCTTTTAATTTTCTTTTTTTACTCTCCCACTCCTAGTGGACACTTTTGGGTGTCTAAACATATTTTAAAATATTGGTATTTTTGGCTGCAGTGTTGTTAACAACAAATATGAACCAGAAACCTTTATTGATCTGCTATATAACACATACGGTGTTATTCCAACTTTTGTTCTGCTAACTACTTTCCTTATTCTTTGAAATGTGACTGTGAAGTACATGATTTTTTTTAAAAAAAAAATTAATGATACAATAACTTTTGTCTTGAGACAAAAGTTTTCTAAGGACACTTTAAATCTTGGTGATTATATTGACTAATTGGAATTCTTTTAACTTGCTTTGACTGGTGCACTAATGCGTATAAAATAAACTTTTGGCTTCTATTGTTCAGTAGTTCACTGGCGTTTAGAGTAGGCTGTGGCAATATGTTCTACATAGATCTCTCTTTGAAGGTGTTTCAGAAACTGTAATTAGAATATACAGTATATTAGCAAGGCAACTGTTTATTATCCACAGTTAACTGAAAGGATTCCTAGTATATTTCTGTAGTTACTTCAGAGTGACAGTTTTTCTTAAATGTTTCATGTGCAGGAAATTTCAGGCTGGATTTGTTCTTTGACCCTCCATATCTATTATGATCCGCTCAGACAGAAATATGGGATTGGGAATGCCAACGTTTAGATGACTGCTAGATGTCAGCAAAGAGATATATAAAATTCTTTGTGCTGCCATCTAATGGTCCCTTAGATTTTTGCAGCCTAGTGCGGTAACCCTAACCAGAAGAGGTCCTATGTCTGCTTCCATCGTACCAGGAGATTTCACAAACAGCACCACCTTCTGCTGTAGAATGTATCCCCATTGGTGATGCTTCCTTCCTTCCTTTTTATTGTCTGAAGACATTGAAAAAAAGCTAACATGTTTTCCATCTGCTTTCAAGTTTGGGTTTACATTGCATTGATTCTGCTGTCATCTGCTGATTTTATTTCCTCTTGCTCTTTTTGTTTTGGTAGAGTTCTTGAGTTGTTTTTATGGGTTCCACTGTTTTGATGTATTTGTCTGTGATTTCCATAACTATTTTAGGGTGATAAGATGCCATATGTTTCATTGTTCTCTTAATGGCAGTGTGAGTCCTCAGATACTGTATGTAAATGTATGCTTTTTCTGCATGATATTTTTTACAATTTTAAAATGTCAGAGTGCTGCGTTCAGTATGTTAGAAAACAAGTGCCTACATTTTGGTTTAATTATTTTCTCATTAGTCACTGGAATCCATTCTGCGCCATCCAGCTGACAATCGGACTCAAATTCGGGAGCTTGGCCAAACATTGATAGATGGAGGCATCCTTGATGAAATCATCAGTGAAAAGTTGGAAGTTTTCAATGCCCGTTATGAGGAATTAAGTCATGTGGTATGATACGTAACTTTGATGGCATGAAATATTTGTTTTTATTGATGTCAGCATCCACAATGTATAGTTTTGAATGATGCTTAAAGCTGCTCTTCACTAGCTTATAGAAGTAAGAGCTGCCCTATATTAAGGTCAGATGTGCATAATTATGGCAACTACCTATATCTTGCATTTTGGTCTGTCAGAAATTTGACAGACCACATCACCTACTGGATGGCTGAGTGAATTCTTAATTGAAAGTGTACAGATCCAGATTCAGCTTAGTGGATCCTATATTTTTGTATAGGCGAGAAGCAGAATTATGATGCCAAGTCATGGGGTTACATTCCTCAAACAAACAAAAAGGGAAACAAATAACAATTTGGAAATGCAAATTTAAATAATGATTGCTATTAATGAGGTAAATGATTTCTACCAAAGACCCATCCCACAAAAATGTGTAAAATGACTGAACATCTGATTTTATATTTTAAAAAGAGTTGAAGTATAATGAGCAGATTTATACGATTCAGATTATAGAATATGGAGTAAAGCTGTAGTAGTTTTAAAAGTTTGCCTGCTGCCTTGGAATGAGAACTCCTTTTTGGCCTTGAAAAATACAGGGCAGAGGATCTTGCAAGGGGCAAAAAGCTGAATTGAAAGTCATTTTGAAACCGTTGTTGTCTATGTGGATTGGTGGATCCCATCATGATTTCAATGGTATTAATATGTCCTCTGGAAACTTCCATAAGTTTTGATAACAAAAGTGAATGCTGACTTTCCATATTTTTTGGAGTATAAGACGCACCGGAGTATAAGACCAGCTTAGTTTTTGGGGAGGAAAATAGGGAAAAAAATAATCTGCCTAGCAGGTATTCATCTGACTAGTATTTAGTCTGGTCAGCTTCAGCACATTAGTTTGCTCGTTTTGATCACGAGTGCTTGCTTTTTATCCCCGGTTGGGGATAAAAAACAGTTTCTAAAACACTTCACTTCTCTCTCTCTCTTCAGAGAGAGAAACAATGAGAAAAGCAGGCAAAGGGAAGATCGCTTCGCTAGCAAAGCACGGAAGATCGCTTCACTGGTTGGCACTTCGTTAGGGCTGAAAAAAGGCTTCTAAAGCACAGAAGCCCAACTGATTGTCGGAAGGAGCAGCAATGAAAAAAGCAGGCAAAGGGAAGATCGCTTAGCTAGCAAAGCACGAAAGCTCGTTAGGGCTGAAAAAAAGCTTAATAAAAGCTACATTCTGTGTATAAGACACATCCAAATTTTCAGCCTCTTTTAGGAGGGAAAAAGGTGTGTCTTATATTCCGAAAAATATGGTAGGTTGCCATGCTAGGAATCTCTGAATTATGTGCCTTTCAGCAGGTATCCCTTGGCCATAAGAAAGTAATATTTCACTGCACTGTTGACAATCAGAAAATAACAGCATAGTGTAAGCAGTTCTGATTTACTATTTTTGTATTTATATTTATGTTTATATACAGGTTCTAAAGTTTTCATGCAACATATTTCTTTGTCTCTCCTCAGGCAGTCAGTAAACAGATTTCTTTGGAGCAACAACTTCAGATGATGCGAGAAACTGAGCACATGTTGCATGTTCTTCAAGAAAGCTTGAAGGATTTGGATAGGCAGCTAACATCCTATTTGACCAATAGAATAGATGCCTTCCAAATGCCTCAAGAGGCACAGGTATTCCTTCCTTCCTTCCTTCCTTCCTTCCTTCCTTCCTTCCTTCCTTCCTTCCTTCCTTCCTTCCTTCCTTCCTTCCTTCCTTCCTTCCTTCTTTCTTTTCTTTTCTTTTCTTTTCTTTTCCTTTCTTTTCTTTTTAAAAAACACTTTGCAACATGGTTTTTGAGTTGTAGGATAATTAAGGGAATACATGCTCTATGAAGAAATGCTGATGGTGTCTTGCACTAGAAAACCTTCAGTAATCTCTTGATTGTGAAATAAGCAGTCTATCCCTGAAATCAGCATTGAGTAAAGTGGATGTTATAGTCTTTATAATACATTTTAGTAGTATAATTTATTGGGTAGTCGGATTGATATCTGCTATGTCCTCTTTTCCCCGTTTTTTTATAATGAATGGCAGAAAATCCAAGCTGAGATTGCTGCTCATGAGTCTACCTTGGAAGAGCTTAGAAAGAATGTCTATTCTTTAATGCCACCTTCACCAGAGTGCCGATCTCCCCGTGGTGGGACTCATTTGGATGTCTTGCAGGTAAACAATTCAAATTTTTTTTAAAAATGCCATTTTCATATTTGTTGTAATCATTGAGATCAAGCACTAAGGCATAATTAAAAAGAAAAGCAGAGATTATATGCATTTTTAAAAATTGACTTGGTAATTAATTGATATAGTAGCATTTTGCATTCGTCTGTTAGAGTATGTTTCTTTATTTGGTAAAATTATAGAAAGAAGAGGTCCATCTTACTGCTGAGAGATTTATAATGCTTTGAAGAATTTCCAGTCTTACACTAGGCAGTTTTTGGGTTAACTGCTATAATTAATTGTATGTGGTATATGCCATACATCAGAAACATATTCAGGTGGCAGATATAGAAATTTTCTGAAATTTTAAATTATATTTTTAAAATTTTGGAAACAGTGGTATTATCTAGGAGCATAACAGGTACCACATTGCTCACCATCCATGCACCTGGTGTAATCCTGCATCATTTATTAAATTGCATGATGATAACTGAAAGTCCCTATCACTGCTTTCATCTTGATGATAATGATATTATAATAACCCAATAACAATAATACAATGTTATATAAGTAGTCTTAGTTTCCACTCAGTGTGAGAAATGGGCAGAAGAAAACAAGGTTAGGAGAGAATTTGACTTTGTTTCAACAACAAGATTTAATTCGTTGAGAAGTAATCTCATTCAGGCTTTTGAAAGCTAGTTTCAGGCATTCAAAATCGAAGGAAAGCATTTGGTAGAGGAAGAGACACATTCAGCTAAGGATAGTACAGATACTTACAGAATCAAAGACCTGAATGTGAATCAAGGTTTTCCCCATAGTGCTAATTAGTTTCCCAGTCTTCCCAGAGTTGTTGTGTTGCTTTCAAATGCAGGGATAGAGGGGTTGAGTTTGGAGTTGATGAAGAATTAAGTGGCAAACTTGATAGCATTGATTTTGAAAGGTAGAAGAGGAAGAAGAAAAAAAAGGCAGTACTAATTAGAGATGAGGAATCCATTCAAGCAAGAAGATTTTTGATATTCTGGGAAGTATTATAAATTCAGGACATGAGATGGTGTTTAAATCCCATTTTGTGAATTCTCTGATTAGGTAGCTAGAGGGAGAACTAATTAGTTCATGGTGTTCCATGCCTGATTTTGTGCTTTGGGGCTGACAGAAGTGAAGAAAATTTGGAAACAGAGTACATACTGTACCTTTGAAAATCCCCAAACATAGGCCTCGACAAAACTTCTTGATGGTTTTTTTAAATCTTGTTTTTGAAGAGCTGACTTTGTCATGTTTAAGTGGAAAAGAGAAGATCTCAGATTTAGAGATAAAGTATTTTATAAATTAGAGAAGAGGGATAATGCTGGGAAATATGGTTACAAGGAGAGGAAATCCATAATGATATATAAAAAAGAGAGAAATGCTGAACTAGAAGAGTAAGATATAAATTATAAATAAGAACAGGTAGTAGACAGATTTTTCATTCTAAGTGTGCGAATATGTCAAATTTTTGCTTTCTTACATAAACAGAGAAAACTTCGAGAGGTATCCACGAAGTATCAGCTGTTCCAGAAACCAGCGAATTTTGAGCAGCGTATGCTGGATTGTAAACGAGTTCTGGACAGTGTAAAAGTTGAACTCCATATTTTGGATGTGAAGGATATTGATCCGGATATCATTCAGTTTCACTTTGATAAGTGCATGGTAATATATTGCTATGACTAAATTTTCTTAATTTCTCTCTATGAAACTTTGCTTGCTTCTTTACCTCCAGGGCACTGAACTTTCCAGTAACCCGACAGTTGACATTCACAGCAGTGGTAGAAAACATGAAAGAAAGAAAGAAAGAAAGAAAGAAAGAAAGAGACTTTGTGCCTTGACACAAAAGAATTCAAAGAATGATTTTCACTTGTATTATCAGAGTAGTATATGTTCTAAGAGCATGATTTTATTCTCCAATTTAATAGCACCTGGAGACACATTTGATATAGAGTCTCATCAATATAAAAGACTAACACACTTATTGTCCATTTAGCCAAGATTTTAGGCATGATTTTTTTCAGACCTGTCTGGAAACAGAATAACAGAATAATAGAATAACAGAGTTGAAAGGGATCTTGGAGGTATTCTTGTCCAACCCCTGCACAAGCAGGAGACTGTATACAACTTCAGTCAAATGGCTGTCCAGTCTTTTTTTTAAAAGGCTCCAGTGATGGAGCACCCACAACTTCTGAAGGCAAGCTGTTCCACTGGTTTATTGTTCTCACTGTCAGGAATGTTCTCCTTAGTTCTAGGTTGCTTCTTTCCTTGGTTAGTTTCCATCAATTGCTTCTTGTCTTGCCTTCTTGTGCTTTGGAAAATAGGTTGACCCCCTCTTTTTTGTGGCATTTCCTCAAATACAGTATTGGAATACTGATATCATGTTGCCCCTAGTCCTTCTTTTCACTAGATGATATATATCCAATTTCTGCAACCGTTTTTCATATGTTTTGGCCTCCAGCTTCCTAATCATCTTTGTTGTTGTTCTTTGCACTCTTTCCAGAGTCTCAACATCTTTTTTATATTGTGGTGACCAAAATTGGATGCAGTGTTCCAAGTGTGGTCTTATCAAGGCCTTTTAGTGCATTACTGCCACTTGACACGATCTTGATTCTATCCCTCTGTTAATGCAGCCTAGGATTGCATTGGTGTTTTTTTTTGGCAGCTGTAGCACAATACCGGCTCATATTTAAGTGATTGTCCACTAGGACTCCAAGATCCCTCTTGCAGTTACTGTTATTGAGCCAAATTTCATCTGATCTGCATCTGTATGTTTAGTTTTTCTTGTCTAAATGTAAAACATTACTTTTCTCTCCATTGTCCCAAAGGTGCTTTTTTTCAAGACGCAACTGGACTTTCTGGTTTTTATTTGAAGACGTTTCGCTTCTCATCCAAGAAGCTTCTTCAGCTGTCTGCAAGGAGTATAAATCCTTCCATTCCCCACCATCCAGTCAGAGCTGAAGAAGCTTCTTGGATGAGAAGCGAAACGTCTTCAAATGAAAACCAAAAAGTCCAAAGGTGCCTCTTGAAAAAAGCAGCTTTGGGACAACCATGACCTGGATAACTGAGGATCTCCACAGACATTTTCTCTCCATTGAATTTTATTTTGTTAGTTAGGGCCCAGTGTTCAAATCTGTTGAGATCCATCTGGATCTTGATCCTATCTTCTGGGCTGTTGGCTATTCCTGCCAACTTGGTGTCATCTGCAGCTTTGATGAGTTCCTCTTCTATTCCCTCATCTAAAACATCTGTACTGCAAATATGAAATCTCTCATTAAAGTGTGATCAGTCTAAGCCAGAAAAAAATGAGCAAAGACTTAGCAATGTGAACAAAGCAGTGTATTTTTTTTAAAAAAGTGGTTATTTCATTGCACTTGGGCTGTATTCAGACATGATTACCAGTCTTTAAACATGCTGGGAACTTGGGTGTTATTTTCCCTCTTTCCTCTTCTTTTTTGCTCTAAACTGCCATACGATCTCTCATGCATTCTTCATGGTAACTTCTATTTGCTATGATGTTGGGGGCATTTTTGTGATTTATTTTCTAAACAGAAACCATTGCTCAAAATGGGTTACTGACTAATTTGAATCTAGTTATAGTTAATATTTGTCCTTAACTGTAGCAAGCTGGGCACCATGGAGTGTGGATTTGGTGTGCATAAAGATTATAATGGGGTTCAATTCTGATGGATATTGAAAAGTAAAATTAAACCAGGAAGTTGAAATATTATAATATATTTTAATATAATATAATAAAACTATATGGTGTCCTGATTCTAGAAACTCTATAAGACCCTGAGTGAAGTAAAACTCGAAGTGGAGACAGTGATCAAAACAGGAAGGCAGATTGTACAGAAACAACAGACAGACAACCCCAAAAGCATGGATGAACAACTGACAGCACTGAAATTCCTTTATAATGATTTGGGAGCGCAGGTTAGTCTTTCATATGTACAGTTTTGTTTCACTGTGTAAAATCCACTTGAGGTGAATATCAAGCATTTAATTAAATATTATATGAACCCGACTGGCTTTGGATGTTTTACTATTCACAAGTTAAATCTCCCAATGAGAATCTGTAATGTTTTAAATTGGAGATGAAAATATTCAAATTTCCACATCAATACTATTATCCAGTAGTTGTGGTTGATGAGGAATATAGTCCAGGCTTATCTAGAGTAACTCTGCTCCGTTTTGAGATTTGATAAAAAGAAAAAAAGCAACATACACATATTTTTGGAAAATAAAATAAATGATCTAAGAGGTGGTTTCTTGACAGATCATCTTTTCCTTCATGAGTCCATATATCTTGTAGAATTGTCATTGAATGCCTTTTCCTTATCCATTTTCCTTCATAGATGTAGTTGACTGATGAGGACAAATTCTTTTTAGAGGCAAGTAACCATAGCCAAAATAGAGTTTATGGAATAATACTAAATTTAAAGGTGCCTTGAGTGCAATTCCAAAAATCTGGAACACCGCTTGAAAACCATTAGTATTGACAAAAGTACCATCAGTCATCTTCATATATCCTATGAAGATATCATTAATACCATTAAACAGCAACATCTGTCTATGACAGGTCCTTGGGAAGGACTTGATAGATAAATAAAAATGCCAAATCCCATCTAAACATCTGTTCACTGTGTGACCCACACACAGTGTTGATCAAATAAGTTTTCTTAATTATTTGTTCTTGATGCTCGCTCTTTTATATGCTTTTTTAAAAAAACAAAACAAAACAGGTGACAGAAGGGAAACAGGATCTAGAACAGGCATTGCAACTCTCATTCAAATTCAATGAAGTCTCCCTCTCCTTATCCAAATGGTTAGAGGTGACAGAAGCTGAACTGGTGCATAAGTCCACTTCAGAACGTACACTTTCTGATCTGGACACTGAAATCGCTTGGGCTAAGGTAAGCAGCCTGTTCCTAGCATTCTTAGTTTGCATCTCATTTTGATACTTCTTGTTGTTACAGTTCCGAATTCTACCTGCCAGGAAGTCCCCAGGGGCCAAGTCACCCAGGAGAGGTGACAAAGGCAGAGGGGTTATAGTTCTTATAGTTGACCAAAATAGTTCTATAGATGAACAAAAATATACCTTCTGTTTCACTTTGGAAGCAGTTGTGGACAAAAATCAACCTTTTTAACCTGGAGCCTAGCTTAAATATTTGAATCCAGCAGGTGGAGTGCATTCATTTCTGGTTTTATGGGGGAATCTATTTGGAAGGGTATTCTATATTGCATCCAAACATGTCATGTTGAGTACTTGCAAGGAATTCCAGACTCCCTCCAAGAATTTAGTCTCCTCTCCTCTCCTTTCCAGTTATAGGGACATTTTTTTCTGACGCTATTGTATTGTATGCCTATGGATTCTTTTTAAAGAAAGCAATTCTGTAATATGCATGCTGCTCATGTGCATTTATTATATTAATATTTTAGAAAAGTCACTAAATGTTGAACTCAACTTGAGAGACTTCACTCATTTGTTTGCCATTTGTAGATATTTTAAAACTTTACTATTTCAAACAGCTGAATTCCACCAACAGAATTAAAAAATTAACGGATCCAATGCTCTGTACTTAGTTCTTTTTCTATTAATGTAATGCAGCTGTTGGCTTTTTGAATGTAATTGCTTGTTTTAATTATTGATTGGTATTTTAAAAATGTCATGGTTAGTCAGTTCTTTGACTAATTGAGTGCAAAATGTCATTAGCCTGCTAGGAGGAGGTTTGTGTGCCTGGGACTAATATTGAAAACGAAACAATATAATTTCTGTGTATTATTTATTCTGAACAAAGAACATGCATGAATTACTAGATGTATAATCCAAAGAGAAAAAGGGTACCAAGTGGCTTCCCACTAAAATAGGAAATTATAGGAATCTTTCTGCATGTTATTCCTACAGTATAAAGTGAATTGTAGTATGAAGAAAAGCATATATCCTACCATAAAAATATGCATGTGAGAAAAAGATTGGGGATTCCTGAAGAGAACTCTAGAATTAATTCAAGATTTGATATTATTAAACATTTTTGAGATTTGTGTAATTCTTCCTATTTTTGGATTGGCATTGGAAACCTCACATGATACTTAAGCAACAAACCAGGTCCATGTTATTCAAATATGACAGAAATTATATTCTGTGTAACACTTACTTTGTCTTCAAAACAGTGTTTAGGCTGTAGTGTGATCTTGGTTTACAGGAAAGTGATAGTTTCAAATCATAATTAGCTGGACATTTATTTGCTGTTAAATAGGTCCAGAATTTCTACATCCTAAATAATAGAGGGGGAAGCGAAAATCTATATGAGCAAAAGATTAAAATTACAGTTTACTATTACATTAGATTACTCATTGCATACATCTTTCTCAGTTAAAATAAGAACCATTTAAGAAAATGAGACTGATTTATTAGTAAACAGCTATGGTACTTAAACTGCTGTAGGAACATTTAAGGTATAGTAAAAATATTTAAAAAACATTTTTCCAATTTATAAAATAAAAATATATTCCCCAAAAGCAATCTTAATGTTTCCCTTGAAAGATCTGTAGTTTCCCAAATTTGCAAAAGAAGCTTTGGGAAATAAATGTACTTTATTACCAGATTGCATAATAACTGCAATTTGCATCGATTTGACATGTCATAATAGATTTTGCAAAATCAGTTACAGAATGTAATTAAAACAAAGAATAGAGCACATTAAAACTGAAGCTACCATTTCTTTGAAAATTTTATATTCTGTGACTACTAAGATACCTTGAATTTTAGAAGATTCCTTGCTTTGGAATCCTTTAGGTATCATAGATCATATCCTATAATTGGATTCCTTTCGGTACCATATATATCATTGCAGTGATATGTCATTCATTGGGAAAACTGATCAAGATAGAAACCAAATCAATAATAAAATTTTTGTTTCTGTCACCTTGAGAAGCTTTCTTCTGTTCTGTTAATGGTCCCTGTTGTCTTCCAGAATGTGCTGAGAGAATTGGAGAGGAAGAAAGTCGATCTGAATAGTGTAACAGAAAGCAGTGCTGCACTGCAAGCCTTAGTGGATGGAAGTGAAACTTCTCTGGAGGAAAAACTCTGTGTTCTTAATGCTGGATGGAGTAGAGTCCGAACCTGGACCGAAGATTGGTGCAATACACTTCTGGTAAGCTGAAACCACAAATGGCAATTTTTGACATTTGTAGAATTCGTTATCTGTATGGCTTTTGTTCTGGTCCAAGCTCAGGAAAAGCTTTTCTCAGTCAGATAAAACTCCACGCAAATGGGTAAAACATACAAATTACGTTTATTGTCTGGTATCTTCACATCACTTACTAATGAGATGAAATTCTTCAGGCTGTCCATAATCTGTCCCATTACACGTAGCTGAAAAGAGATTCATTTCTCCCATCTGCAGGCTTTTCCATGGCTCTTTGTAAGACTTAAAATGGCTGTTGGAGAGCATGGCAAAATTACCCAGCAGCCTAGGTATAGCTTGATGGCCAATAAGAACACACAGATGGGGTCACATGTCATGGACTACATTACCCAGAGTGCAGTCTCCAGCTACATTACCCTATGCTGGCCGGAGAATTCTGGGAGCTGAAGTCCACAAGTCTTGAAGTTGCCAAGTTTGAAGACCTCTGCCCTAATGCAATCTCTTAAAGAAACAGCTTCTAAACTGAGCTAAATATCCCTCTAGTCTATCAGCACAGCTTTGGATAGGGTAATATGCATTGATGGTGGTCTTATTACCTTTGGAAATGTTTACAAATGTCAAGTTTCCTATAAGGAGAGAATGGCCTTACTCAATTGAACGCCTCCAAGATATGTTAAATTTGAATGTCCCATGGCCAGGCCAGCTAGGACGATATCTCTAGTTAGAACAATTAATCAGTGGAACAGCTTGCCTCCAGAAGTTGTGAATGCTCCAACACTGGAAGTTTTTAAGAAGATGTTGGATAACCATTTGTCTGAAGTGGTGTAGGGTTTCCTGCCTAAGCAGGGGGTTGGACTAGAAGACCTCCAAGGTCCCTTCCAACTCTGTTATTCTATTCTATATTATAGAGAGTATTTAGTTGGGGAAGGCTGACCTATTAAATGGAAAAATGTATCAGATGACGAAGAGCTTGACAGCGTTTCCAGAAAGAGTAAAATGTATTGAACAATTTGAACAATTCTTACTTCGTGCCCAAGAAGTATCAAAATCTTTTCTTTGAAGCTTTAGCTCAAGCATAAATACTTTAAAAGTAATTATTACATAAGAGGGCTCATAGAAATATTCTTTGAAATTTATTTAAATAAACTGTAGCCATTATCTGTGCAACAGCTATTCATAATAATGATTGCTTTTACAAAACTTAAAAAACAGAAATGGATGTAATGGGCTCTGAGAATAATATTGAAGAAGAGGATGAAGAGCTGCAGCCAAGGCAATGGTCAAATAAAAGCTGGAAGGGAATTTGAGAAAGTGTTTCAGACTTAACAGTCCATAGTTCAAGACAGGGAGAAGAGAGGAACATTCAGGGAAGCAAGATTTTATTACTATAACCCTATAGTCAAAGTATTTTTAGTATTCATGAGTTAGATGTTCAGCTTTGTTCTACCTTGAAGGACTGCCATCTGTCTTGCAACTCTAAATGTGCCTCTTACTTCATTGCCGTTATCTTATTGATAGCCCTTAGCTTTATGACCACAATTGAGCCTGGAATTATGGTAGTAAGTTGTGGCAATCGTCAAGTGACTGTGCCCAATTTTACAACTTTTTTTTGTAGTAGTTGTTAAGCAAAAGCAGCAGTTAAGTGAATCAATTTTTTCAATAGGCGTTTTTGCCAGAAACTGAAGATAAATGCTGAAACTTGCAAAAAATACTGAAAATTGCAATCATGTGACTGCAGGATACTACAAATAGCTGTAAATGCAAACTGGTTACCAAGTGCCCAAAATGCGAGATGTGTTCACTATCCCCCTCTCTCTCCCTCTCCCCCCTCTCCATCTATCTATATCTATATATTTAAATCTATATCTACCATCAAGGAACTGAACGACTACAGACCAGTTGCTCTAACATCTGTAGTTATGAAAACCTTTGAAAGGCTAGTGCTGTCCCACTTGAAAACCATCATGGATCCACTGTTAGACCCCCTGCAATTTGCATACCAAGCAAACAGATCAACAGATGATGCTGTTAATATGGCTCTGCACTACATCCTACAACATCTTGATTCTCCAAAGACCTACGCAAGGGTCCTCTTTGTAGACTTTAATTCAGCATTCAATACCATCATTCCAGACACTCTTCTAACTAAGCTGAACCAGCTAGCAGTACCTGAACAGTAAGTGGATCATAAGCTTCCTAACAAACAGGAAGCAGCAGGTGAAGCTAAGCAGAATCACATCAGATACCTGTACAATTAGCACAGGGAGCCCCCAAGGCTGTGTGCTCTCTCCACCTCTCTTCTCTCTCTCTATACCAATGACTGCATCTCTAAGATCCATCTGTTAAACTACTGAAGTTCGCAGATGACACAACAGTGATTTGACTCATTCGAGACAACGATGAATCCGCATACAGACGGGAGGTTGACCTTGTGGTGCGACCGGAACAATCTGGAACTGAACACACTCAAAACTGTAGAAATGGTGGTAGACTTTAGGAGAAACCCTACCATTCTACCACCTCTTACAATACTAGACAACACAGTATCAACAGTAGAGACCTTCAAATTTTTAGGTTCTATCATATCTCAAGACCTAAAATGGTCACCTAACATAAAAATGTCATCAAAAAAGCACAACAAAGAATGTTCTTTCTGCGCCAACTCAGGAAGCTCAAACTGCCCAAGGAGCTGCTGATACAGTTCTACAGAGGAATTATTGAGTCTGTCATCTGCACCTCTATAACTGTCTGGTTTGGTTCTGCAACCCAACAAGACAGACACAGACTTCAGAGGATAATTAGAACTGCAGAAAAAGTAATTGCTACCAACCTGCCTTCTACTGAGGACCTGTATACTGCACGAGTCAAAAAGAGGGCTGTGAAAATATTTACAGACACCTCACATCCTGGACCACAAACTGCTTCAACTCCTACCCTCAAAATGACGCTATAGAGCACTGCACAACTAGACACAAGAACAGTTTTTCCCCGAACGCCATCACTCTGCTAAACAAATAATTCCCTCAACACTGTCAAACTAATTACTAAGTCTGCACTACTATTAATCTTCTCATCATTCCCATCACCCATCTCCTCCCACTAATGACTGTATGACTGTAACTTTGTTGCTTGTATCCTTACAATTTATATTGACTGGTTCCTAATATGATTTGATTGCTTATTTGTACCCGGACTATCATTAAGTGTTGTACCTTATGATTCTTGACGAACTTATCTTTTCTTTTATGTACACTGAGAGCATATGCACCAAGACAAATTCCTTGTGTGTCCAATCACACTTGGCCAATAAAATTCTATTCTATTCTATTCTATTCTATTCTATTCTATTCTATTCTATTCTATTCTATTCTATTCTATTCTATTCTATTCTATTCTATTCTATTCTATTCTATTCTATTCTAAATCCAAATCTATATATAATCTCTATCTCTCTATATCCATATACATATCCGTATTCATATCCATATCTATATGTGCACTCACACGTGTGTGCATGTGTGTGTGTGCAGTGTTGGAACTTTTGTTGTAAAAAAAATTCTCTGGAAGGAACACAGTGTATAATATGCTATCTTGAGCTTTGGGAGAAAAAATAAGATATAAATCTAGTCACTAAAATTATAACAAATAAATACCAAATTATTCTTAGGTCTTGGCACTAAAGGGGCTGAAAAACCAAATGAAAGTGCCGTTGACTGACCACTGTGAATGTTTTCTATTGAAATAGTTACATTTTATTGACATTTAAGATACGTTTTAATTGATTTATCTTTGTCTTTCCTTTACAGAGTCACCAAAGTCAACTGGAGATTTTTGATGAGAACGTTGCCCACATAAGCACTTGGCTGTATCAAGCTGAAGCTCTGTTGGATGAGATTGAGAAAAAGCCTGCCAACAAGAAAGAAGAGACAGTGAAGGTAGCAAAATTGAACTTTTACTGACACGGCTTAGACAGTAATAGCATATTTTGGATCCAAATGAAAGTCTGCCAGACGACCTAGTATTTTTTAATTGAGGATCCAAAGGAGACAGGACCAATTTTACTAGGGGAAATAGAGAAATATGGAGAAGTAGCAGGCCTTAAAATTAATAAAACAACAACAAAAATGATAGTGAAAAATGTAACATTAAAACAGGAAAGAGAATTAGAGGGAAAATTGGGATTACAGTGTACAATTTTTTTAAAAAATATTTAGGTATTTGGCTAACAGCGAGATGTTCCTCAATTAAAGAAGACAACTATGTGAAATTAATGCAACAAATAAAAATAGATTTTGAAAGATGGGGAGCATTACAATTATCTATACTAGGTCGAATTGCAACCGTTAAAATGAATATTTTGCCAAAATTGCTCTATCTTTTCCAAACTATACCCATAAAATTGGATAATTTTTTTTTTACGGATTTGAATAAAATTACAACAAAATTATCTGGGCAGGTAAAAAAGCAAGAATAAAATTAACAGATCTCCAGGATAACAGAAGCAGAGGTAGAACAGGGCTCCCTGACTGGTGACTTTATTATAAAGTGGCAATTTTAGTATGGGTTAAAGCAGTGCTCCCCAACCTTTTGTCACCCTCGACACACCATAGCCTCTCCCCAAATTCCACGGCACACCACATACAAAAATTGGATAAAAAACAAATATAATCTTCAAAATATCGTTTTGAAGAGTATAATAGTATAGGAATGTCAAACTGGACATACACAACAGAATTACTTGATTTATTATTTTATTTGATAATTAGGTAGGTCAGTGGTGGCCAACCTTAATGATACCATGAGCCAATTGGTCCAGGTGTCCCGGGTGGGCGGGCCCGCCTGGATGCCGCCATTTGAGTTTTGCCCTCTGCGCATGTGCAGAACGCTGTGCGCATGCGCAGAGGGCAAAAGACCACAAATGGCGGCGTCCAGGTGGGCGGGGGAAGCAGCCGGGGGCCACTTCCCCCACCTGCTTCTTCGGCTTGAGTTTTAAAAGAAAGCAAAATGTGGGTGGGAGAGGCAGGTCTTGCTCATTAAGCCTCACTGCAGCGGCCAGCGAGGCTTAATGAGCAAGACCTGCCTCTCCCGCCCGCGTTTTGCTGTCTTTTATAACTCAAGCCGCCCAAGGCAGCCCAGAGCAGGCAAGTCAATCCAGCAAGTGAGGAGGAGTCGGCAAGAGGCGGAGCTTGGCGACAAGGAAGTTTGCTGGCTTAAGAAGCAGACATCCCTGTCGCCCTCCCTTTCGGCTCTGCCTCTTGCCGACGCCTTCCTCACTCGCGCCCTGCCAAGCCCCAAATCAAGCCAGCCCTAGCGCGAGACGCGTGAGACTGCTTTCCAGGCTGTATGTGGAAGCTGAAGAGCCTTACCGGTAATTTGGGAGAAAGAAAGTTTTTTGCTGCTTCTGCTTTTGAGTGCACTGAAGGAAAGCAGCAAAAAACTTTCTTTCTTTCTCCCAAACTACCGGTAAGGCTCTTCAGCTTCAACAAACAGAAGCGGCAGGGAGGAGGACTCGCGCCCCGCCCCGCCCCCCTGCCAAGCCTCAAATCAAGCCAGCCCGCGACTGGAGCTACCGGGAAAAGTGCCAGGTAGGACGCGCGCCCCGTCCCGCCCGCCAGTCCTGCCCCGCCCGCCTTGCCAACCCCCAGCGCGAGACGCGTGTCCTACCTGGGACTTTTCCCGGTAGCTCCAGTCGCGTTCCTTGCTACCGTAATAGCGTCCAGAGCAGAGCAGCCCCTTCCAAAAGATAACGTCTCGCGAGACGTTATCTTTTGGAAGGGGCTGCTCTGCTCTGGACGCTATTAGCAAGGAAATGTGACTGGAGCTACCGGGAAAAGTCCCAGGTAGGACGCGCGCCCCATCCTGCCCACCAGTCCTGCCCCGCCCATCCTGCCAACCCCCAGCGCGAGACGCGTGTCCTACCTGGGACATGCCCCGGTGGCGGCTTGAGTTTTAAAAGACAGCAAGTCACGCGGGCGGGAGAGGCGTCAGCCATTGGATGATTGCAATGCACCACTTGCAATCATCCAATGCGCCACATTTGGCGCATGCGCCACGGTTTGGCCACCCCTGAACTACGCGAACTTAAAAATTAGAACACAGTGCAGAAAACGACAGATAGGTAATACCTAATAATGAACACTGCTCTGTCCAGGCCCTGTAGACTTGTGATCAGGACAATCGTGAGTGGGGGAAGGGGGGGATAGAACCTCGGACTCAGAGCTGTAGGGCCGCGGCCACACATCGAATGCAACAAAACGTTGCTGGGCAAAATCTAGCATTCGGTGGGCGGCAGGCCGTTCTGGATATGACGCGAGCTTTTGCCGCAGCACACTTGGCATGGCCTCACGGCACACCAGTGTGCCGCGGCACACCGGTTGGGGAGCACTGGGTTAAAGAGTGGATCAACTTAAGAAATAGAAGATTACTGGAGGGACATGATTTACAAAAAGGTTGGCATGCCTTCTTATGGGGCAAGGAGAACAAATTGCATACATATTTCATTAGGAGCTGAGATAGCGCAGTGGTTAAAAGCAGCATTGCGACCTTCAGCTGATTGCTAGTTCAGCAGTTCAGCTGTTCAAATCTCACTAGGCTCAAGGTTGACTCAGCCTTCCATCCTTCCGAGGTGGGTAAAATGAGGACCCAGATTGTTGGGGGCAATATGCTGAACTCTGTAAACCGCTTAGAGAGGGCTGTAAAGCACTATGAAGCGGTATATAAGTAAAGTGCTATTGCTATTATTAGACATAAAGTAAGAGAAGCTTTGATGGAAGTATGGCAAAAAACTAAGGCATTATATAAAAGTCCCTAGGTGGGTATCTACAATGGAAGCGATGATCCACCCGAACACTTTGGACATAAGCAAAATGGTTAAGTATGAGCAACTTCTAGATAGACAAGGGAATTTAAAAAGCAGACAAGAATTGGAAGACCAGTGTATAATTATTGACTGATGGCCATATTTGCAAATTCAATCACGGTACAAAAAAGATAAAGAAGAGTATGGATTTGAGACAGTCCCGCAACAATTAGATAAAATATTGATTGGCCCAGATGAAGAATTAATAACAAAAATGTATAATTATTTATTAGAATTTGATAGAGCAGAAGTTATAGTGAAGGGAGTTATGATAGCGTGGGCAAAAAGTATTGGACATAATATAGAATTAGAAGATTGGGGGGAAATCTGGAATAGAAATTATAAAATAACCAAATCGGCAAAGTACAAAGAGAACCAGTACAAAATGTTTTACCCATGGTATATGGCACCCGCTAGATTAGCGAAGATCTACCCAAACCTGGAAACGAATTGTTAGAAATGTGGTCAAAAGCAAGGTACCTTCTATCATATATGGTGGCTATGCACGGAAACAAAAAAAATTGGGTAAAAATTCATAGATGGATACAGGAAATAGGCTTTCAAATAGAATATACTCCAGTGTTATTTTTGTTAGGGATTGTCAAAGAGGAATATAATAAAAGAACCATATATATTATATTACATATAATAACAGCAGCAAGAATAGCGTTTGCGGAATGCTGGAGACAAAAGAATATACCTTCAGAAAGCTTAGTAACAAAAAAAATATTTGATTGCGCCGAAATTGACAAATTAACGATTGAACTGAAAGGACAAATGGATTCGGAATATTATGGAAGAAGTGGTACGATTGGATTGAGAATAGAAAAATGGAAAAAGAAGAGAGAAAATACAAGTAGAAGTAAAATCTATAACTAAAGTGTATGGAATATATTTGAATGTAGTTGTATGTAAATAGTATGTAAATGAGCACAGTTATGCATAAATTATGAATATTTGTTTAATGAGAAAAATACAATAAAAATTTATTAAAAAAAAGAAAAGAAAGTCTGCCAGGTTCTGATTTTAATTTCTGTCTTGTTTCCCTTCCTTCCTTTTTTAATCCTACTGTGATCTAAACAATAACCCTATTTTTTCCCCATTCACAGCGCCTAACATCAGAATTGGATGCTGTTAGTCTCAGAGTTGATAATGTGCGTGACCAAGCTGTTATGCTGATGAGCGGTCGTGGCGTATCATGTCATGAGCTTGTAGAACCCAAATTGACAGAACTGAATAGGAACTTTGAAAAAGTGTCACAACACATCAGAAGTGCTAAGGTGAGTACGGAAGACTTCCTGGTCCCAAAGCATATCTGCTGGCCTATTTTTACATTTATATTGCTGTTTTTTACTTCTCTAATGTTTCTGTGAAATGCATGCTACGGCATTGTATTTTGTCAAAGGGAACTGCTTTCTAATATTTCATTGCATTTTTGCATTATTTAGGAGATTATCTCCTTCTGCACATGGTTGCACAAGGACAAAAATATACAGATAGTCCTTGTTTAGCAACTGCATTTGGGACAAGCTAGTTTTGTGGTTCGGCAAAGCAGTCTCTAAATGAAACAGCACAATACTTCAGCTTTATGGACCAGTGAAAGCTGTAAATGGGAGAGTTGAACACTAGTTACTTTTTTCAAAACTCTTGTAACTGAACATTTATTGTATGAAGCAGTTGCTAAACAAGGACTGCCTATATTAGTTCTGCCCTACTTTCAGTGGGACAGCAATACTTCTTCACCAATACTTTTTAAACATGAAAAAGAAAGAAGATAATTATTTAATTTTTTAAATGTTAAAATGACGTGCTACTCCAAAACTCTCTTTTTCTCTTCTCAGTCATCAAAAGCACGTAAACTAATATATTCTGGGGGGTTTTGGCGAATCATTTTATTTTACATGTAATTCTGTTTCTGCACTAACCTACAAGCTATCTTTAAAAGATAATTTCTTAGTGTCAGTTTTGGGAGTGAGAAGTTCTACAAGGTTATTTACTCATTTACAACTATACTGTTGCAGTTATGTGAAATGTATACAAATATATTGACTATTGATCAGGGTGCTTGCTATTTTTGTGTGTGCCAGATGCTGTTCAGTCAGGACGCTCATAAAAGGCTTGCTAAGCAGGAGCTCTGTGGAATTGCAGTGACTTCTAAAGACCTTGATAAATTTGAATGTGAGATAAAGGAAATGCTGAACGTAGTGGAAAAGCACATGGAATCAAAAGAAGACGATGAAAAGGTTAGAGAACTTCATGTTAAAACAAAATTATCATACTCATCCTTGACTTTTCTTTCTTTCTTCCTCACACCTCTTTCTTTTAATTCCCAGGCATGATTTTTTTAAATCTGGAATCCTGTGACCTAGAGGTCTATTGACGACATTGTAATTCACTTGCAGCATGCAATAAATATTGATTTTGCTTGTATCAGCTGTTTCACCATTGCGGTCTTCCTGATGACTTTATACATTCAGTTCTACATGTGCAAGGGATTTGTCTTGTTTGATTATGATAAAATGTACAGTTGTGTCATACTTGAAATCATGCATTTGGAAGCTCATCCTTTTTCAAACGCTTTCTAGTTATTCGAAGTCCTTGGCAAAATTTGCAACGTGTCTCCTTTCTGTGCTACATCTACAGCAGGGGCGGGTTGCTCACTTACCGATACCGGTGCGCTGCGCGCGCATCTCCACATTTCGGGCGCGCGCTCGCTACGCGTGCACACCCCCTCGCACAATTTTGCTTCTGTGCATGCGCAGAAGCAAAATCGCGCCAAAATCTCATGAGGGGACGCCCGCGTGAGAGAGATTTCGGTGTGATTTTGCTTCCGTGCATGCGCGGAAGCAAAATCTCGCCGAAATCTCACACGCATGTGCGTCTCCTTGTGAGATTTTGGCGCAATTTTGCTTCGCGCATGCGCCAAAGCAAAAAAAGCCCCAATATTCTAAAAAAAGATGGTGATGCGCGCGACGGACCGGCGAAGACCGCACCGGAGCGGTCGTGCACAAATTGCGCAATCGGCCACGCCCTACCGGAGCTACGCACCGGACCGCACCAGTAGGAACCCACCACTGATCTACAGGTAGTCCTCAACTTACGACAAATCCTTTAGTGACCGTTCAGCTTTACAACACAACGTAAAAAGTGACTTATGACCATTTTTCACACTTATGACCATTGCGGCATCCCCACTGTCACGTGATCAACATTGAGATGCTTGGCAACAGGTTCATATTTATGACAATTGCAATGTCCTGGGGTCATGTGATCACCTTTTATGGCCTTCTGACAAGCAAAGTCAATGGGGAAGCCAGATTCACTTAACAACCATGTTTTTAATGTCTGCAGTGATTCACTTAACAACTGTGGCAAGAAAGGTGGTAATATGGGACAAAACTCACTTAACAAATGTCTCACTGAATAACAGAAATTTTAGGCTCAATCACGGTCATAAGTCGAGGACTACCTGTATTATACTGGAAGCATAGGCAGTGTAGGAGATGTTCAAGCGTGATTTCCCCCAGCTGCTGTTGCAACTCCTGGACATTGCTAAAATGGGCAAGAGTTGCTGCAGCCACGGCTTACTTCTGCAACAAAGGAAGTTTTTTGCAAAAGTGAGGAGATATAAATATAGATACAGAAGAGAGGTGGGTTCCTCCTGGTTCGGACTGGTTCTATAGAACCGGTAGCAAATTGGTGGTGATGTCACAGAGCCGGTTCTGTCGGTGCTGGTCCGTGGCCGCCGCCATTTTGTTTTTGGCTTCTGCGCATGTGCAGAAGCTCTTTTTTCCTCTTTTTTCCTCTTTTTTCCTCTTTTTTCCTCTTTTTTCCTCTTTTTTTTTGCTTCTGCACATGCGCAGAAGCTGAGTTTTCAACACTGCGTAAGCATGCGCGCCTGCGCGGCTCGGCCACGCGGCTCTGGAGGAAGCAAACCGGCGGTGAGGTAAGTTAGAACCCACCCCTGATACAGAACATTGATATTGGATTATTATTTTAACGCTTGGTATCTTCGTTGAAGACTGTTTTGCGTTGTCACACAATTACATGTTGCAAAGTCAGTAATTACAATTGACCTCCTAATGAATCCACAGCAAAATATGAATTCGCTGATTCTTTGTGGAGGATAAAACTATTATAATTAGAGTTCTGCATTCTTCAGAAAAGGGATTCTGAGGTGGTACTTCCAAACTCATGCAACAGAAAACCTCTCTGTTATTTGTGCCAACCCAAAGAAAGGTGATTTCTTTATGGGTTTGATACCTTTTTATTTTTCAACTTTGTGCACGGTTCATTGAATGAATAGCAGAAAGATGCTGTGCTCGAGTGAGGCCTGCAGCACTTTTTCTGAATAGTTTTTATGCACGCAAAACCATGCTATACATCCGGGGTCCCCAAACTTGGCAGCTGTAAGACTTGTGGACTTCAACTCCCAGAATTCTCCAGCTCTACAAGTCTTAAAGTTGCCAAGTTTGAAGACCTCTGCTATACATATTTGTCTGTACAGTCTTACTCTTTGAGAGTAAGAAAAGCTGGTTGCCCCAAGTACTCCTGAAAACATGTCCTTCTTTCTAAAATTGTAGCTGGATGAAGAAAGAGCTCAAATTGAGGAAGTTCTGCAAAAAGGTGAGCATTTGTTACAGCAGCTCATGGAAGATAACCGGAGAGAAAAAATTCGCTTGCAGCTCCTCCTTCTTCAGACCAAGCAAAGCAGCGCAAAGGTCAGTGAAAGTAGCCTTGCTGTGCAGTAGATCTATAATGTTTTAGACGTGACTTCTTCTTTCTTACACCTGAAGCCTTATAAACACCTGAAAAATTTCACTCTTGTCTGTGAGACATATAGAATATATGTCTATATATATCCATCGCAATATTTAAGTGACTCGGGTAGCTTATAATGGAGTAAAAATATAAATATAAGAAGAATTTTAAATATGACTTAAAAATTGCAAGTATTAAATATAGACTAAAAACAAAAGGTTTGAGCGAAATGGAAATGGTGTCTTCTATGTCACTGCACCAACCATCTCCAAACTGGAGCGTCTCCATCGGAGCCCCAAATCAACCAGCAGATAGATCCAGGTTTTAAGGCCCTTCCAAAAGGCCAGAAGGCTGGGGGCAGATCTCACCTCTGGTGGCAAGATATTCCAAAGGACAGGGGCTAGGACAGAAAAGGTTCTTCTCTTAGACCAGAGGTGGGGAACTATGGGCCTTTTATGACTTGTGGACTTCAACTCCCAGAATTCCTGAGCCGGCATGGCTGACTCAGGAATTCTGGGAGTTGAAGTCCACAAGTCATAAAAGGCCCTTTGTTCCCCACCTCTATCTTAGAACTTTAATTGTTAATTTTATAATCTATCTTTTTGGCTTTTAGGAGCTTCGGTCATTACAAAGGAGGCAGGTATTAGAACTTTCACCTTCATTTACTCCATATGAAATGGAAGCAGAGAGTCACTTGCAATGGCTTAGTGAAACAGATGCAAGTCTTTCTGGACTTCAAGAAGCAGAAGAGAGAGAGAAAACAAAGGTAAATTATTTTTAATATAAACCAATAATTTACGTAATATTTTGGTTCTTAATAATTCCTGCTCTCCATCCCAGTGTTTCCAAACTTGTGCTTCCACATAGGTTGAATCTCAACTTATTTTTTTGATAAGCTGCCGGAAAATTATGACTGTTGAACTCTATCATGTTTCGGTTGCATAAGGATCACTTGGTTTGTGTTGCTCGAGATGTAATAATTTGTTCAAAACTAATGGTTTTAATTCTATTAAAGGTAATACTGTCCCCCCCCCCCCCCCCGAGTAATTTAATTTATTCTGGGGAACTAATTCAAACTTATTCCACCACTTGTCTTCTTCAAATCTCATGTACCTTGAATGAAGAAGTAACCTTTAGCAGCCTTTCCCAAGATGAACCAGACAGATAGTGTTAACTATGCAAATCAAAACTGTGACTGATATAACCTGGTACTATGCTGTACAGCTTATAAGTAATAACTAATACTTTAAATTGGGCTCAGAAGTCATAGGAACACATTACAGTGACCTCAGAATCACTGTCTAATTGAACAATTCTTGAACTAAGCTACATGGATTTTGTGTCCCCCGTGAATATGAAATATATTGGCCTATAACAGTGATGGCTAACCTTTTTCTCGTCGTGTGCCGAACGTGTGTGCGTGCGCGCACGACAGCGCGTGTGTGTGCCAGCACCCATAATGCAATGCATCCATCCCCCTGCGCATGCGTGCATGACCCCCCTGCTTCCCCCACCCCTGTGCATGCGCACACTCCCCCCATGCTCCCCCCACCCCCACGCATGCACACGCGACACCCCGGCCCCCCATTTTGGGCATAGCAGGCCTCCCTGCAGCCTCCTGAGACCAAAAAAAGCCGTGGGGGCAGGCCGCACCCCCCTGCTCCCCCATGCCCCCCATTCATGCACGTGTGACCCTGTCCCTGCACATGCACGCGCAACCCCCCACGCATGCGCACACATCTCCCACATGTGCCTTGTCCCCCACGCATCCCGAAAATCAGCTGGCCGGCGGGAGATGCACAGTGGAGCTGAGCTGGGCGACGGCTCGTGTGCCCGCAGAGAGGGCTCTGTGTGCCATAGGTTCGCCATCACGGGCCTATAATATGAAGCAAGAGTGGATTATGAATATTTTCTAAAGCTCATCTTTAACTAAACATAAGAACCTAGGAAGTGCCACACTAGATTGGACACTTGACGCTTCTCCCAGTGGCCAATAAATCGTATAAGAAAACTCACTAATCCCCCAGCAATGACTTTCAGAGGCACTCCCGCTGCCATCAAAGCTCATAGCCACTGATTACCACGACTTCAGTGAATTGGGTCAAATCTTCACCTGTATTCTTCATATATTCAAAGAATACTCCCAACTGATTATAACCACAGAAAATGAGAAGTCATTGTATGTATTTTTGAATTATTTAAAGAGCTTCTTAAATTGGCTATCAACATCCTCTCAGTAGGTAGGAATCTCTCTCCTAAATCACTATTACAATCAATAATATTTTTCAAATATATCTGACACATTGGTATAAAATCCAATGAGAAAAGAGATAACTTTTAGCTAGGTTTTTGGTTAATTTGAGAGGCTTGCTAAACCTTAGTTCTAATTAATTCCTGAAAAGACACATTATTTATACAGGTAATCCTCGATTTACAACAGTTCATTTAGTGACCATTTGAAGTTACAATAACATTGTGACGGTTTTTCACACAACCCTTGTGGAATTCCCATGGTTGCGTGGTCAAAATTCAGATGCTTGGCCAACTGACTCATATTTATGATGGTTGTAGTGTCCCGGGATCATGTGATCTCCTTTTGTGACCTTCTGACAAGCAAAGTCAATGGGGAAGCCAGATTCACTTAACAACCGTGTTACTAACTTAACAATGATTCACTTAACGACTGTGGCAAGAAAAATTGTAAAATTGGGCAAAACTCACTTAACAAATGTCTCGCTTAGCAACAAAAATTTTGGGCTCAATTGTCGGAAGTCGAGGACTACCTGTACTATTTTTTGTGTGGATTTTATACCAATGAGTCAGATATTTTTGAAAATATGATTGATTGTACTAGTGATTTAGGAGAGAGATTCCTGCCTACTAAGGATGTTGATAGATAATTTAAGAAACTCTTTCAATAATTCAAACCTATATACAATGACTTTTCATTTTCTGTTTCTAATGGATCCACTTTTTTCAGATTCTTAGTCTGCCATAGGATTTGTTTTACGTTTATTAATATAATGAGACTTGTGGAGCAGTAAGTAATTTTTTGGACAGCGTTGTGTATTAGGCAATCTGTCAAATCCTTTTACATTACTGGTTATGGAGCTTCATAATTAAATTAATCAATCTCTTTATGACTCTTCTGTAACTTGTAAATCTAAAACCAATTGAGGGTGAGATAAAGGAACGTTCAAATCTCAAAATGAGTTCTGTGTAATATAGAATAATAATGGTCTGCTTGACAGTAGTAGCTATATGCATTTTCTTTCCACAAGGCTAATAGGAGCTTGGGAAGAAGTGATTTTGATCTACTGATCATATACTGAATGTTTCTTCCTTCAGTGTTAGTGTTGCTGTACAGATGGCCCACCAGTCATACTAAAATCCTAGAAAACTCTATAACAAATTCCCACATAATATAAGCTGTGATCCTCAAGTATGGTCAAAAAAATAATTGGTCTTGAGGGATTTGCATAATGGGTGTTTAAAGTACACTACCCATCTTTCAGATGTGTTGACTTTTAACTTTCAGAATGTGTTAACCAGCACACCCATTGATAAAAATTCTGGGAATTGAAATCCATACAGCTGGCAGATGGAGAAGACCCATCAAGTTTCATTTAAAAAAAATTATGTTGAAAATCAGACATAACAATGCAACCCCAGCATTTTGTACTTGCATCTTGACATCAAGTGCAAGTATTAAAATTACGAGATTTATGTCATTTTGTCACAATATATATTTTGTTACATAATATAAGTTTTGTTAAATATGTAATTGAAAATATCCATAGACATGTTTTGCTACTCTTCCCTTCTCACCCCATGGTTATAGGAACCATATTTTACAACTTTTATATCAGTTTAGATCTATCTGCAGACCTTTTTAACACAAAACAAATTGTTAGTTGCTGTCCATTCGTGTCTGTCTGGATATTGTTCTAAATACTAGAGTAATTAGCTCCTATGGAAAAAAGTGAGGTTGCATTAAATCCCCTTCAAAAGAATAAAGGGGTCTGTATATTGAGATGTAGTATTTATTGGTGCACAGAAAAAAAAAGAATAATTATTCCAAGAACTATCCACTTTTATCCGGCCTCTGACAACTTTTTTTTGGCAGAGAGCATCACACCACAGGTCCTTTAGGGCAACAGCAGGTGAAGTATTAAACCCTCATTTCTTAGGATTGCTAAGAATTGCTTAATGGAAGGGTAAGAGATTCTTCATTGATTTGAAGATCAATTACACGAAGTGGGCATTGTATATACTTTGCTATTCAATAGTTAGAAGTACAAAAATAATGAATCAGATAAGGCCTGAACACTTACAGACATGTAAATAATTCATCTGTTAAGTTGAAGTATATGTGAACCCACCCTAAGGTTTAATTTTTATCTTGATATTGCCTAGTTGGAGTTCACACTTTCTCCCCTCCCCTCCCCTCCCCTCCCCCACTCACTGTTGATTACCCAAATTTTTATTTCTGTTTCAAAGGCATTTTATTTCAAGGGATCTAATAAATTATAGTTTTTCTCTTACATTTTGAATTGAACCTTGACCAGGGGTTTGAGTTGCTCATTAATCTTTCCTGTTTGCCACCTACATTGTGCCAAACAATTGATCAATATTGCAACTGTCTAAGACTTTGCTACTGGGGATCTTAATGACCTTCATTCTGGAATGGACTCCAACAGTGTAATTCAGAAAACAAATAAATCACATTTTGTGTGTCAGGATTTGACTGACCACGTTTTAGAAATGTGCCAATTGGGGATTTTTTTTATCTAGTATATTGCCTCTATTTTATCTGGCAACCACTTCTAGCTAATATGAACTCCTTGCAGGAAAGGTAGGATGCAATGTTAATTAATAGAAGCAGTAACTGTGTGTCTTGTTGAATGAATGACCTTGTGGGATCATGCTAAGAGCCGTCACCTCCTGTGTTATATTTCCCACAATAATTAGCCAGATGCCCTTGGAAGCCATGATGATTAGCATCTATTACTGTTTTATCACCAGCATCTGGGAATCCAAATCTACAATTATATAATGTTTATGCTAATATAAAATTTAGCTCTCTGAGGTAATGGTATAATGTCATAAAACATAGCCCTTCAAAAATCACACCCTATAAGGAGATACGGCAATGCCATGCTGCAGGAGCCATCTTTCAAAGTGCTTCATTTGATATCTAATCCTTTTGTTAGTAGCTATGGCATAGGAGCCCCATAATATTACATCTCCAGTCTGTTCTGATAACCAAGGAAGTGATTGACTGGATAGACCACTGGTGAATCACAGTGTTGGTGACATTGGTATGTGATTTGCTTATTGTCAAGTATCATTGAAGTGGCCTGGAAACAGAGGGTGACAATCTCAAAGATGCTTTTTTTCAAGAGGCAACTAGCTCTGAACTCTGAGCTGAAGAAGCTTCTTTGATGAGAAGCGAAACATCTTCAAAGAAAAACAAGAAAAATCCAGTTGCCTCTTGGAAAAAAAGCATCTTTGAAACAACCATGACCTGGATGACTGAGAATCTCCATAGACAAAGGGTGGCCATGTTTTCATTATGTATTTGTCCCCTTGGAAACAATCAAAAGTGCAAAATCGATATAAAGATGGAAATAAAAACTAAACTAACATTTGCTAGCCAAAACTTGGGCAGAGTCTGGTAGCAGCTTTTGAACTAACAATTTTATTTAAGGCATACGCTTTAATGAACTGCAACTCATTTCATCTGTCAGAAGCATGAAGTAGCTTGACTGATGTGTTATTTAAGTACCTTGGAATGGGGAGGCAATGGGAAGACAGGATAGTTATGCAGATGGAGTTCTTTGGCATAAGCTTAAGCCTTAAATAAAAATGTTGATCTCCGAAATGCTACTTTTTTTTGCTATCGCTGATCAATCAAAACTTTCTACATTTGCTAGAGGCTTTCAGGCAGGGGCAGGATTGATATTAGGAATTGCATGCAAACTTTGAACAATGCATACCAAAAATATATCGATCAATGAGTTTTCATTAGCTTCATTATGAAAATGTAATATTTTAATAAAATGAAATGAAATGCAAGACATATTAAAAAGGCATTTGGTGATTGTTGGTTTGGTTTTCCTTATGCAGTCATATTGTTACGTATTTAAATGAGAATGGACCCTCATTTATTTGATACTGATGAGAACATTTGTGAAATATATTTAGTTTAATTTTTATATCAATTTATTAGACTATATAACTTAAGCAAATCCACTGATTTCAGTAGCAGTATTTCAGTATTACAAATATACAGTGCTCTTTTGAGATCTAAATAATAGGCTTTATGAGGGTATCTTCCTCATAAACATGCAATGAGTAGTTGGTTCATATACTCTGGATGGAGTTACAAGTGAGAATATACTAGTAGGTCCTTGTTCTATGACTACGTACTATTATGAAAAGCCACTGGAAATTGTGGTCCAGGTATCTGGTTAAAGAAAGAAACCTTTAGGTGTAAGCAATGTTGCAATAGATCGTGAACTGTAAATTTTTGAATTAACTAAAGATTATCAGAATGTGGATATATACTATTAGAGTTTGTTGCATAAATCAAAACCAGAAGCACACTCAGATAACTGATTCAGCTGGATTCATTAACTTCTTTAGAAACATAATAATATATATACAATACCACAAGTAGATTATTTCTTCAATGTAGCAGTTACAAGCAAAATACAAGCAGCTTCTAGTTCAGAGTTCAGAGAGAGAGACAGAGTGCAGAGTGAACTGAGCCACGCCCAGCCTTAAGCTTAAGTTTTCAGTTTCGATTCTCTGCACAGACTCAGATGTGTTTAGCTCCCATTGGCTGACTTAGTTGCTATGCCTATTCATTGGCTGACCTTGTTAACATGGCTCTCCCAGTTCATGAATATCTTAACATATACATTTTAGGAGAATAAAGCGTGCATAGGCAGAGATAATCCTTTCCTTTTTTAATGCAACTGGAACCACTTAATTAGAAAAGGATATCATTGTTTGATTAGAATATTGTTTTACCATATTATATACTTGCTTATCTAGTAATTTATGTGTCATATAGTTAAAAGCTAAGCAAAAGGATAAGAGGAATTAATTCATGAGAACACCTGATTTAGTCACAGTGGAAACACTTCCTTGTAATTATAATATAGCATCATCTGAAGAATTATTTAATTAAAAATAGCATTAAATCTTAAGGTTAGAATATAATGGAAATGCAAATAAATGAACCTTTCTTGTATCTTTATAATGAGGTTGGTTTTAAAGAATTAGTTAACTGAAGTTTATTTTGCTTTAGGCAACTCCACAAAGGATTCAAGGGTCTCAGTCATCAATGACCAGGGAATCTCCATTCCCTGCAGAATACCTGGTTGAAATTAACAAGATTTTGCTGGTTATAGCTGATGCTGAGCTCTTGCTAAATGCTCCAGAACTTCATTCAGCAATCTATGAAGACTTTTCTACTCAAGAAGATTCATTAAAGGTACTAGAACCTGAAATCTAATATTACAATTCAAAATATAAAAGAGCATTAACATTCTTCTCAATAAATGTTTTAACTCTGGTGCATGGCAGTACATCTCAAGATGCTTTCTGACTTGAAAAAAACAGGTTCTGTCTTGGATATGTCTTGGTTTATAGGCACCTGGGTCTAATTTTTCTAGAATCATCACCAATCCTATCACTTGTTAGATTCAGGACATATAAAATAATCTATTTAATAAACTAAACACCAGGTCATTTTCAAAAGCAGTGTAAAAGTTTGAAAAGGAATGGGAAGAAATTAGATAAAGACCATTGTGAAGTACATTATTAGAAAGTTGTAATGGGCCAGATCAAACAAAATTCACACTTACTTTTATAGACATACACATCCTATAAGGTGAAGATTGCACTTACTGGATTTTTCCAGTTCATTCCTTATTCCTTATTTATTTGTTAAATTTATAGCAATAGCAATAGCACTTAGACTTATATACCGCTTCATAGTGCTTTACAGCCCTCTCTAAGCGGTTTACAGAGTTCAGCATATTGCCCCCAACAATCTGGGTCCTCATTTTACCGACCTCAGAAGGATGGAAGGCTGAGTCAACCTTGAGCCGGTGAGATTTGAACAGCTGAACTGCTGAACTAGCAGTCAGCTGAAGTAGGTTGCAGTGCTGCTTTTAACCACTGCGCCACCTCTCGCCATGGGGCTATTCTGGATGGCTTACAGTAATAAAATAGAAAACAATTACCGTTATGCATTATGTACGTAGTATTAGATACATATTAGAGTCCCTGCGGAGTTGAGCGGCATATAAATACGAGTAATAAATTATATTATGTACTGTCTAATCTGGGAGACATGGTTTGGCTTCCAAAGTCACTAAGACCATCGATGTTTTTGTTTCTTGAGCAAGCCTTAATGGTCTGGTTTGCTTATAATGTTGAGCTGTAATGGATGGCTTCAGACATCATGCTGAGCCAAAAGTAAACTATTTATGACTTACATGTGTGCATCATTCTAAGCCATGAGCCAAATGATGAAAGATAAAAATATACATATATACTGATGTTTGTTGCCATTTAATCAGGCTCTATTTTTCCAGCCGGCGGTTATCTTTGAGGGGATGCTAATTCTGCTTGGTATTTTTGTTTTACTGTATTACAGAACATAAAAGATATGTTGGATAAATTAGAGGATCAGATTGCAGTTATTCATGAAAAGCAACCTGATGTTATATTAGAGGCATCTGGACCTGAAGCTGTTCAAATAGAAGATTCACTAACCCAGCTTAATGCAGAATGGGATCGAATTAACAGAATGTACAATGACCGCAAATGGTAAGTAAAAGGACTGCCTATATTTTGTACTTACAATTTTGTCGTCAAGAAAATGTGATGAGTTATGCAGAGAAGAGACTAAATCAGGTAGTAGCCATTTTGTAGTTCTACTGTCCCTGCAGTATAAGCCAGCTGTGCTAAGTTTGGATGTAAACAGGGTAACATTTTAAACCATTATTTATAAAATATTGTTTATTTGCCAAAGTTGCTTAGCAAACGGCTATGCAAGCTAGCAGGCAGGGAACCAAGAAGTGTTAATTCAGGTGGCATGAGGAAACTATATATTAAATGAAAATGAAAATTAAAGTGGCATCGTCATGTTCTGAACTTTATCAATAGCGTGGAATGGAGAAAAACTTGACTCTTTTGTTCTCAACCTCTTTTTCTCTGCAAATTATAAAGCAAATCAGTTCCTGCATCTTAGACATTTCTCTCTGTCTCTTTTAGCGTTTGCTGTTTTTTTAAAAGAGAAATTCTAGCCAGCTGAGACCTCTGTTTATTAGCATTTCTGTTAAAGTCACAAGAATGTGAGCCAATTAATTCATGAGAATCTAGGAATCCGCACAAACATCATGTACATTGTATTTTCAATCTTGTTCCCTATAGCTTTAAAGGCTGCAGCTGTAGAATCGCATCAGTCCCTAGCATCATAATTTGAACTTGTTTTCGAAAAGAGTTTTGTATTATATCACATTTGCTCTTTGTGCACTTCTTCCTCGATATTTGCAGACATTTGTGTCGTGATTATATTTGAAGCCCCATCATTCATTTGGAAACTCAAATGATCTTATTAAATTAACAATGAAGTAGGCAAACCTTCCCGTTTTAAAAGAGAAATTAAACTTCATAGTCAGTTGGTGAAATACAGCAAGCAGATTTCCTAGCTGATTCATTGCAGGATAAGACAGTTCTCGAATCTCATAAATAATGTATCTTATTTTGCATTGTACTTAAAAGTAAGTAGGCTTCTTTAAAGCCAAGACTTTAAAGCCAAGACTGGTATGAATAAATCTTTTGTAATACGGAAGAATTCTCCTGTCAACTTGGGATACAAAAACAATTTGGTTCAATTGTAACTATACCACACAACTGGGAATAAAAATATATATCTATATAATGACACAGAAAGCTATGTTTTCTATGTGGAATATAAATGCCCTCCTATTTTTCCTCATTAGGAAGATTTTGTTGCAGATTTTGTTGAGGAAAAACTTTTTTTCAACTGTAATGATCTGAAAATTGTAATGTCTCCCTTTCACCCATGCAGGGGTGGGTTCCTCCCAGTTCAGACTGGATTGCCCGAACCGTTAGCGATCCACTGGTGACGTCACACTGGATCGGCCGGTGCTGGTCCATGCGTGCCGCCATCTTTTTTTTCGTTCAGCAGCTTGAAAAAGAGCCCTCCCGCCTGCCCCCAGGTTAATACTGACCTTTATTTCTTCACCCGAAGCACAGCTGATCAGCTCCTCAGCTGTGTTTCGGGCTGATTCCAGCTCCTGAGCATGCACGAAAGCCTAATTGCACGGTTGGGCGCGCGCGCAAAATGTCGCGATGCGAACCGGTGGCAATGGTAAGTGGAACCCACCCCTGCATCCATGGAGCAGTGGAACAATTGGATGTCTCTAGGCAAGATGCCTTTAAGACTTTCCTGCAGCTTCTTCCCTTGTTACAGGTTGTTCACTTTCCTCCTATACAGTTGCTCTATTTTCTCTCCTTAATTGTCAGATAATATCAGGAAGGACTCTTTTTCCTATCCTTCCTTTTCCTTTTTCTTGTCAACTAATGTACACTCATGACTGGTAAAGTGGTGCCCCTGGAATGAATAATGGAATGATGGCCGACTTCACAGTGTTGCTTATGAAGCAGAAGTAGGGGGATGCATGGAGTAAATACCGGAGTTGTTATATTCGCATTCTTACCATCTTCACTAGCTTACCCAGAAATTCTTAGGAAGGAAAGGCCTTCCCCCAAATGAAAAAGGAAAAAGGAAACCATCCAAGTGCTGAAGCAGTTTCTGCTGATAGTTGGCTCAGCAGTACACCTAACACAAAATAATAGGAGGAGGTGGAAGAAGAAGAGGAAAAGCATCTTTATATTTTCTAGTAGGGCAGATGAAAAGTTGTAATGGGACTATCTGAGTAGCTTGCCTTATCAGGTAGCATTGAGATCCTATGGAGACAGATGAAGTGTCTGTTGGCTTTAGTCATGGGCACTTATCTCTAATATTGTTTTCTGGAAAAGAGTGGTAGAAGACACACTGAAACATTCTGTTGATTGGCATGCTTGGCATAGTGGAAAGCTTACTCTTTGAAGAAGGATATTATCTGTTCTTGGTGCTTATTGGGATCATCATTTAGTTTTAGCTTTTTGCTTGTAAATCTGGCAAACTGCACAAGTGACCTTAAGAAGTTTATGTTTCATGTTTGGCTTCCACTTGGAAAAATGTGCTACATAAATATTCATACACTCATATATTTAGCAACTCAGTTTCCTCTGAAATTTGGCTAGATGAGGAATGAACAAGGATCCAACTGTGTGGCTAAGTTTGTAAAATTGATCCCCCCCCCGGAGTTCCAGTTTGCAGAACTAGTTTATTATGATTCATGTGTCCCAGAGTTACAGTTGGTCTGGGTACATTCATTTTAAAGTAGACAAACTGATTTTAAATAGGAATTACATATTGTAAGTTGCTTGTATGCTTATGCACCCTCTTTCTGTTTCTTTATGAGTTTGAAATGATAGAAATTATAAATGGATGGATCAAAAGTGTGAATAGTGCTTCCTTTAAAGTTGGGCTTTAAATATCTTTGTTTTCAACACAAATAAGCAAAAATAAACTATCTGCCAAGATTGCATCTGTTGTCTTCTACATATGCACACACACTCACTTGCATACATATTCTATTTTGCAGTCTTTACCATGTATGTATTCTGTAGTGCAAAATTATCTTGTTTTACTTCTGAAATACCTTTCGCATTTTTCTCCTGTTCTTCTTATTCCATTTAGTAGTTTTGATAAGTCTATAGAGGAGTGGAGACAGTTCCATTGTGATCTGAATGATCTCTCACAGTGGCTAACGGAAGCAGAAGGGTTGCTGGCTGAAGCCCACGCTCCAGATGGCAGCCTGGATATAGAAAAATCCAGGATACACCAGCAGGTAACTGATTACTGTGTATTAAGCCCAGCACTCTAGTTAGAGCCTTTAATTCTACTGTTGTCACAGAAGAAAGTGGCAATTGTCAGGTTTTGTAATGTTGGCAGCTAGGAGTTGTACAAAGCATTTAAAAGGCTGCTTTGCAAAGCCTTCAAAGCCCAGTGCGGTTGCTTCAAAGGTTTGTGCATATATTACATTGATAACACTTCTGTTGAGACTGCCAGTAAATCAAAGGGGCCACTGTTGTGCCGCAAAGGTTGTGCCATCACATTTTGCCTGAATGCATTGCTTAGCCCTATTAAAACATATAAAGTCAACCTACATGAATTGTATCGAGAAATTATTTGCATGGCTTCCAAAGATGTTGATGAAACAAATATTTTATTTATTTATTTATTTCTATGCTCTTATAGGCCGCCCAATCCCGTAGGACTCAGGGCAGCGTACAACATGGATAAGAAACGTACAGTAAAAAAACAATTGCAACAATTTAAAAATAAAAACAATATTAAAACATTATTAAAAACACCATTCATGGGGGAATCTGATCTTCTTATTCACACCGCCTGTCGGAAGAACCATGTTTTCACGGCTTTAAGGAAGGCCAGTAGAGTGGGGATAGTCCGGATCTCTGGTGGGAGTTGGTTCCAGAGGGACGGGGCTCCCACAGAGAAGGCCCTCCCCCACGGCCCCGCCAACTGACATTGTTTGGCCGACGGGACCTGGAGGAGGCCCTCTCTGTGGGACCTAACTGGTCGTAGGGAGGTATGTGGTAGGATGCGGTCCTGAAGGTAACCTGGCCCTGAGCCATGTAGGGCTTTAAAGGTCAAAACCAACACCTTAAATTGCGACCGGAGACTAATGGGCAACCAATGCAGCTGGCGGAGAATGGGTGTTATGTACACCCACCACAGCTCGCGCAGCTGCATTCTACACCAATTGCAGTCTCCGGATGCTTTTCAAGGGTAGCCCCATGTAGAGCACGTTACAGTAGTCTAGCCGTGAGGTGACAAAGGGCATGAGTGACTGTGAGCAAAGCCTCCCTCTCCAAGTAGGGTCGCAATTGGTGCACAATCTGTGCAAAGGTCCCCCTAGCCACAGCTGACAGATGTTGATCTAATTTTAGCTGTGGATCTAGGAGGACACCCAAATTGCGAACCCTTTCTGAGGGAGTCAATTTTTCTCCCCCAAGAACCAAGGAGGGGCAGTCGACGTAATCCCTGGGGAGCAATATCCACAGCCACTCAGTCTTGTCAGGGTTGAGTTTGAGTCTGTTCATTCCCATTCAGACCCTCACATCATCCAGGCAGCGGCACATTACCTCGACTGCTTCACTGAACTGACACGGGGTGGAGATGTACAACTGGGTATCATCAGCATAGTGCTGATACCTCAACCCGTGTCGTCGGATGATCTCACCCAGCGGTTTCATGTAAATGTTAAACAGGATGGGCGAGAGGACCAAATATAGTGAATTAAAAAAAGTAAAGAAGCCAGTGCTTTCGTTTCATTTGGAGAGGGGTGCTATATTAAACACACTTACTAGGATTTCAGTCCTGTTGTTCTTAGAGCAGGCATTAAATCTGCTGCTGAGAAAGTCTTTGCTCCTAGTAGAGAGAATTGTATCTTTTTCCTCAAATGAAGCTTAGGACTGGACCTTTATTTTGCGGAGGTTAAGTCTATGTGTGAATGAGAGGGGGAGCGCATTTGTGATAGAGGAGAAGGTCTTTGCAATATTAGAAACTCAAATGTAGTCGCTGAGAATATTGAAGAGAAGATGCAGCAGGGGTGACAAACTCGCGGCCAGCAGGCCGGATGCGTCACACGCTGGCCACTTCCCCCCCATTTTAGCGAAGGGGGAAACGTCACGATACGTCACATGATGACAATGTGACAATGTGAGTTTGACACCCCTGAGATACAGTATGTTGGCTTAGAAGCAAATAGGCAGCCCTTTGCAGAAAGAGATACATGGGGCCCAAACTAATGGTCTTTACTAGTAGTAGATAATACTTCTCAGGGTTTTTTTTAAAAAAAGCAGCCCCACATAGATCAGGAAAAAAGAGGTCCAGTCCAGATGTACAAACAGCAGTTGTCACGAATCCATCTTCTTGCAGCGGAGGTAACATCTGATATAGATATTCTGGATTGAAACTGAAACCGCTATCTATATATGCATTTCCAACAGGAACTTGAAGAGGGAATCAGCAGCCATAAGCTCATTTTCTCAACACTGAATAGAACAGGAGAGGAAATAATCCCGAAACTCTCCAGTACAGATGGAAACTTCCTGAAAGAAAAACTAGCTGGGCTGCATAAACGCTGGAAAAACATCAATGTTGAAATCATGGAAAGGCAACAGGGGTAAGTGTTGGATTTGAGGCTATCTTAGTAGCAGTGGAGATACATTTCTTTAAAATTTGGAGATGCCATTGTGAACTTTCACCAAGAGAAACTTCTCATATCTTTATTCTATTTTTTAATTATTTTTTATTTTTCCAACTTATAAAACAATAAACATGTAAATGTAAATAATTAAACTGTAAATAACCAGGTGAAACATATGACACAGTACTGTTAAAGAAAAAAAAAGTTTATTGTCATATCTTTATTCTAAAAGGTTTCCTAAGGTAGTTCCCTAAAACAGCTTTATAGCTGTTCCTATAGTATGCACTCTCCAGAATCACTCTGTGAAGGAGATGGGTGGTTTCTGAATGTGATTTATTTATTTATTTATTATCAAATATATAGCGTAGCATAGCATAGTGTATCATATAATATATGATATATATCAGGGGTCTCCAACCTTGGTAACTTTAAGACTTGTGGACTTTAACTCCCAGAATTCCTCAGCCAGCTTTAATGTATAACATGCATTTGTTTTATATTTTCCATGCTTTGGAATCTGAATTAATTATTAACTTACATGATTTTTTTGGGTTTACTTTGGTGTTTCAACTGAAGAAAAATATTCTGAAATTGCATTTTATCAATCACTATTGGAAATTTCTGAGTGCTTCTTAGTAGGCAGGTGGTTAATAAGTTTGAAGAAGTCTTCTATCCAAAATGAACAAAATCCAACTAAAAACAGATTTTGCATTAACATAAAACGTTAAGGCAAGTATGCTGGAAAGCATTGGCATTCAAAACTATTTCCTCCTCAAAACCTAAATGATACCTGCTATAAAGTCCATTTCCCCTATACATTGTCATATTCGTACAGTAATATCAAAACTATGTTAATCTAGTTGAGAGCCAGTGTGGTGTAGTTGTTAAGGCACCAGGGTAGTAAACCAGGAAACTCAGTTCTAGGCATGAAAGCAACTGGGTGATTGCAGACCAGTCACTCTTTCTCAGTCCAATTTACCTCACAGGGTATTGTTGTGGGGAAAATAGGAGGAGGAAGAAATATTAGGTATTCTCACTACGTTGAGTTATTTATAAAAATATTAAAGGCAGGATGAAAAAAGCAATGTGTCAATTCGTTGAATTTTTCTATCAGGAAATTAAGTCGATGTTTTCATAAGACTACAAAGTACTGCAGAGAAAAAAGTATTTTAAAGACTTAAGGCCTACATTTGAGGACTTTTTTTTTGTATGAAATCACCTTTCTGGATAAGAAATTGAATCAAGTTCTGAAATTTGCATCATTAAGGCATATTGTTCATTCAGTCTTGTTTTTAATATTGTACTGTATCCTTTCTAGGCCGCTTAGTAAGTTATAAGAAGGAATATTTTGCTTTCATATCTATTTCAATATTTATAGTGATTTTGTTTTATATTCCACCTTGGGGTTTCTGATTCAGACTGAAAGGAAAAAATCAGCAATTAATAGACTTCACAAGAAAACTAGAAGAAATTAGTTGCTGGATGGAAAATGTAGAAAATTCCCTGGATGAGAAACCTGCAATCAGTCATGAAGAGAATTTACAAGAATTAATGGCAAGTAACATTAAAAAAAATTAAGCATTTTATTTATGATATCATGTTCCTTTTTGTTGTTGTTGGATAATATTTAGGACTACTCAGTGTCTTTTGGTGTACCACTGGATCAAAAGCATAATCTATAAGTTTCATACATAAACATGATTTCCATATACTTGCTAAACTATATATTTTTCTATTTTAGCTTAATGTCTTGTGTTATGATTAATAAAATTATGGTTTATTTTGTAATCTGTTCATGACACTAAATATTGGTTGGTTATGTTTTTATAGCCATAGAACCTGGAACTTGCTTCAAAATAAATTCTTCATTGGATTTTTGTCATCAAAAGCACTTAATGTGATTTTTTTGGTGCTCTTAGAATTTGAAGCATATTGCTTGTGCTGATTATAAGAGATAACCAATTTTTAATGAATGAGTGATACTGTCTTTACTCATTTAGGGTCTGATTAAGGAAATGGATGTACAAGGAGAGAAACTTAAGTGGCTAAATAGAAAAGAAGCAGAGGTACTTTCAAATACAAGCATTGGGCCTCAGGAAAGAGACAATATTTCTAATAGACTGAAGACCCTGAATATTAAATGGAAGAAGGTATACATTTTAATCTGTGTGCATTAAATATTGTTCCTTTAGTTGTGTTCATGCAATATAGTCGTGACTATGGGACATAACTGGATAACTTATTTGATAAAGTTAGTGTTAAAATTCTTAGTAAAATTTTCATTGTTTTAAATTTACAGTAATGATAGTTCATGATATGTACAGCACAACTTAAGTGTTCAGATGGAGCTATCTTTGAAAATAACTGATTCTATTGTATTATTGTATATTTCCACAGTGTTCAGTTTTTATATTAAGTTTTTCCAACTGTCCTTTGAAACTGAATTTTCAATTTGAAATTTGAAATTTGAAATTCAGTTTGAAATTTCAAACTGAATTTGAAACTGAAATTTCAGTTCCCAAAGCCTTCTTCGTTTCCTTCAGCAACTGTTCAGAACCACACCCACAAAACTTTGGTATTGCTATAAGACTGAATATTTCCCTAGTTCCCTTGCAGGAAAAATGAAAACCCAACAGACATAAAAAAAAGCTCTGAAGTAGTCATCATCTGGTAGGCAGCTCTGCTGTTTATGGAATATCTTTTTATTAGTGTGAGCATTCAGACACAAAACTCTCACCTGCATTTTGAAGTAGTATTACAATGTATTTATTTTATTCAATTTAACACTGCCCAATGTGTTAATGACTCTAGGTCAGGCCTGTCAAACTGGTGGCCTGTGAGCCGGATGCGTCACGTGCAGGTCACATCCACCCATGCTCAGCAAAGACAAAAAACACTGCGATATGTCACGATATGTCATGTGACACGATCGAGTTTAACACCCGTGCTCTAGAAAAGAGGAGGATTATAATATATGGCTTTTCTGTCTGCTTTTTCATTTTGGGAGATGTTCTTGTTGAAAGTCATTGATTTCATCACACTGTTGAGTAATTTAAAAGTTCTTAGGCTAATGTAATGAAACGAATGAACAGTGCCCAAAATATATATCCTAGAACAGTGGTTCCCAACCTTTTTGTGATCGAGTACCACTTGGAGGTCCCGTACATTCACCGCGTACCACCTGGTTCCAGAGAAACTAAATTTGATCAGATATCACTTTATTTCCATAATTGTACCGTTCCTTTTTTGGCCCCGCGCATCCAGCAACTGGATTCTCGGGCCTCTGGGACCAGGTGGGTGGCGTGTGGCAACAGTTGCAAATCATTGCCAGATTATCTTGTGTTAGGCAGTAAACATTTTTGTGAAGTAAAAAATAACTAACTAAAAATCGTTCATGACCCCGAAAGTGTTTGCGTACCACCTGGAAGGCCCTCGCGTACCACTAGTGGTACACGTACCACAGGTTGGGAACCACTGTCCTAGAAGAATACTTAAGCTTATGGTGTAATAAGCTTAGAGGGAAAGGAAGATTGAAGCAGATATGAGCATTTCTAGGATACAGTATTTATGGTGTTGGTGGAGGACTGAGGAAATCAAGGTTCTCGTCTGCTCACAGCTATAGAAGCTCACAGAGTGATTTGTGACCAATCATTCTCATTGTCCAATCTGCCAACAATTGTATTTTGGTTGGTCATACAGTCAGCCAGATGTTTAGTCTGTATTTGGCATTGTTTATCCAGCTATCAAGTCCTTCCCAGGGACCTGGGAGAGGCAGATGTTGCTGTTGAAAGCAGGGGTGAAATGCTCCCGGTTCAGGCGGGCTGGTCGGTTGTTGTAGAGCCGATAGCGATCGCAGCGTGAGGCTTCCCCCACCCGCCTGGACATTGCATTTGGGTTCTTTTACCCTCTGCGCATGCGCAAAATGCTTTGCGCATGCGCAGTGGGTAAAATAACCCAAATGGCAGCATCTAGGTGGGTGGGGGAAGCCTCACGCTGCGATTGCTATCGGCTCTACGATGACCGACCGGCCCGATCGAACCGGGAGCATTTCACCCCTGGTTTAAAGGTATTGTCAAGGGATGTAAGCTGTTCTGAGTAATTATTATTATGGTTATTATTTTTGGGATAACATGAAGGGAAAATATCATGTAAGCAACTTTGTGTTCCTGGAGGAAAGGTGTGATATAAATCCAATACATCAAAATTTCAGGAAGAATATTTGTTTTGGGACTTTCCCTTTAAATCTAATGAACTCCATGAAGCCATTAAAGTGCTTAATCACAGAAGAAAATAATATCAATGATTGATGCCATATTAAGGGACCCATAGAGCTTCCAAAGATCTCCCAACCCCTTTCAGGACCAATTGCAAACCCCTTGATCTTCTGTAGGCTGTTTAGTGGAATATTAATCGTCCTGCCCACAATTTTCTGTAGTTGTCTAATATTGTACAATGATATCCATGACCTTTGGAATATAAAAGTTATTTCCCCCCCACGCAACACTAGGTGTTCAAGGAAGCACCCACCAGATTGAGAGAACTGGAGGGTTATGTTCATCAGCATCATCTTGTGCCAAAGTCCTCTGGTAAGTCTTGAGCAGAAAATGATCTCTTTGGAGAAACATTTAGGCATATTTTTGTCATCTTAGTAAAATTTAAAGTAGATAAGGAAGCAGATGTGGTAGAGCTGTTTATTTTGATCTTGAAGAAAAAGGATACTTTTACTTTAAAAGAGCATATAATGTATTTTGAAAAATGCACTTGTAATGTATTCGCTTAACAAGAGAAACTAGTTTGTTGTTGCACTTTTTGAAAATTAGCACTTGTGTGTTTTTTCCATTTGTATGATTTAGAGCCGTGGTGGCGAATCTATGGCACGCGTGCCACAGGTGGCACGCGGAGCCATAGCGGCCGGCACGCGAGGGTTCCCACCGGCAAACCGGAAGTGCAGAAAAACGCACTTCCGGTTTGCCGGTGAGCTGTTTTTTGTACTCCGGAGGGTTCAGGGAAGCTCCCTGAAGCTCCGGAATGCAAAAAACTACAAAACGGACAAACCGGAAGTGCACTTTTTCGCACTTCCGGTTTGTCCGTTTTGTAGTTTTTTGCATTCCGGAGCTTTAGGGAGCTTCCCTGAACCCTCCGGAGTGCAAAAAACAGCACACCGGCAAACCGGAAGTGCGTTTTTTTCGCACTTCCGGTTTGCCGGTTTTGTCGTCCCAGGCTCCGGTAAGCCTTTGCGCGGGGGTGGGGGGGTGTGCGCATGCGCAGGGGGCAGCATGGGGGGGTGTTGTGCGCATGCGTGGGGGGGAGGGAATGGGTGTGGGTATGCGAGCGCGCGCTAGCGCGCCCCCCCCCTTTTGGCACGAGAGCCTAAAAAGGTTCGCCACCACTGATTTAGAGGATCAGGAACTAAATGTCGCTTATGAAAATCAATGGCATTTCTTTGACTGCGAAATGCACATTTTTAATTGATTCCTTTCCCCCCCTCCTAAATAGTAAATTAAGATTAACAGCAGGTTGTGAGTTTACCCTCGTTGACAGCTTATTGCTGACTTAGTGTTTGAATGTTTCAGAACTGTTTTGAGAGTGGTAATCAGAGAGTGAATTTCTCTCACCTCACTAAGCTGTCAAAGATTTGAGATTTTGCAAAAAAAAAAAAAAAAAAAAAAATGACAGCAGCAATCTTTCTAGTACCGTTGTGTATCTAGAGGTTAGATTAAATGATGAATTGGTGGCTCTTTAGACATATGGAAATAAGCTATTTTCGGAATTCTATCTCTAACAGCAAAGTCCTGACATTTTTAAACTGTTAGCATAGAATAGAGATACAAGAGGACTAATATGAACTACAAGCGGTATTGTGGTGATTTGCTTTTTCAGTGTGAATAAATTCTAGATAATGAGTACAAGTTGAAATATCAAATCAATTATGTTGGTTGTTTAGGTTTCCCTGTTCTCCAAACAACAGTGCTCGTGTCTTCTGCCTCCGAAAACGTGGCACAAACTCAGCATCATTTGGAAGTCTCGACACCTGCTGATTTGGATCAGACTACGACAGAATTGGCTGACTGGTTGGCATTGATCGACCAGATGCTAAAGTCCAATATAGTTACTGTTGGAAATATTGAAGAAATCAATCGGACGATTGCACGCATGAAAGTATGTGATGCTCTGAATTGTATTTTTGGAAAGCCTCAGAATATTCTCTGTTAATCCCTTTCCCTGTTTTTTTTTGGGGGGGGGTTGTTGTTGTTGTTGGTCAGTAAAATTCTGTCAGTAAAATTCAAATATTTCACAATTATTGAAAATAAATCCAAAGAAGAATAAGGATTAGAGCATTCTTCTGCTTGTCAGGGTTCCAAGTTTTGGAACTTCAGTGTTGCCACTGCTTAGTCAAGATTTTAGTGGTATCAATGACTAATCAGAAAAACTGAATGCCTTTTTTGAATGTTCGCCCAATTCTGTAAATTATTGCTTTGTTTTTCTTGCTTGAATCCTTCTTGCCCAAGAACCTATTTTAGAGCAACTGGCAGGGAATTCAGTGGACTTTCCCCATTCTTGCTCCTGAGACTTAAATCCGTTCCATAGCAGCAGAAGAATATTTTGTGTGCGGTTTCCTCTGATCGCACATCATCCATACTCTGTTAAGATACAGGAGTGCTGTCTTTTTTTTCTGCCCCAAGGAAACTTCTGTGGAGCATTGATAGAGGAAAATGGGCCATGCTTCACAGAGTCAGGATGAGCATAAATTTGCTCACTGAAGGAGGTGCACACAGCTTTGCTTGATCAGGAATGTGCACATTTACTATTAGTTTTCATAAGAAGCCCAGGAAACCTATAATGCATATTTTAGAATACCTATTTCAGATTCCCTCCCCCTACACCCAGTAGCAGCACAATATAATAAATTGGCTGTCAGCGTTCCAATAAACACCCCCAACAAAACAAGACTTCAAGGCTAGAAGTTCCTCAAAGTTCCAATTTATTAGAGATGCCATGTTGGTAACATCTGGGAAAACCCGAATCTGAAAGCTTCCAGGTTTTCTCCACCCAAACGAAAGTTCAAGTCCCTGCCCAGCACCCACATGTCCATCACACGATCCAATCAGGCACCATCCAAAACTGAAGATGCCTCCCTGTCACTTCCTCGCAGCTGCCGAGCACAGCGGCCTTGACTTTCTGGAAAGAATGGTATTTAGACTACTACATATCACCTACTCCATATAATCCCCCCTCCCATTTTCCCACAGTCGAAAATGTGGCAGGCCTGAATACAAAAAGGTAAAAGATGGCTTCCAGGCCTGATATTGGCATTGTTTCAGGGTCTGAATATTTTTTAAAGCCAATCCAATGTTTAAATTGACCTCCAGGTATATTGAACATGGGCATTGTTGCTAGAACGAGTTCACTTTTATGTATGCATTTTATTCATTCGTTTGTTCGTTCGGTCAGAGAAGTTACTCTGGGTGGCAAATAATCATAAAATCAGTTAAAACCAAGTGCAAAGATATGTGTGTGTGTGTGTGTGTATGTGTGTGTTTGTGAGTGAGAGAGAGAGAGAGAGAGAGAGACAGAGACGGAGAGAGACAGAGACAGAGTGAGACAGAGACTGACTGACTGACTTTTGACATACTTGGGGCCTCAGGCCTAGTTTCATAACCAGGTTTTCAAGGCCTTAGAAAGGGCCATAGGGTTGGGGCCATCCTACTCTCTGGAGGCAGAATGTTCTAGAGGTCTATTGCAGAGATGGCACACCTCCTACCCTATCAGCCAACATTCCTTGGCTGATGGGACCCTTGGCATGGTCAACTTGCTGGACCAAATTGAACAGTTAGAAACAACTGGTCCCTCATGTATCTTGGTCCCAAGCCCATTTAAAGATGACAAACAATTCTCTGAATTGCATCCAGAAGCATACTGGATACCAGTTCAGTTCACGCAGTAGTGATGTTAGATGTGTCAAGTATCTGACACTATTTATTACCTGTGCTACTGCATTCTGCACTAGCTGAAGTTCTGAATGCTTTTCAAGAGCACCCTCATTGCAGTAGTCCAAATGAGAGATCACAGGGATAGGAGTGACTGTGAGCAAAGCCTCCTAATCCAAGGATGGGTACAACGGTCACATATCCTGAAGCTTCTAGGTATGGGTTCCACTTGCTGTTCTAGAAGGAGCTGGGGGAATTTGTGCCGTCATATTTGCATGGTTCAGTTATTGCCTTATAATAAAGTAGAATTAGTTCATCTTGTTGTGTTTCCTGTCTGACTTACTTGGGAGACATGACAACAATCTTGCTAATTATTATTATTATGGTTTGTTGTACAGCCAGCCAGATGTTCAGACTAAATTTGGCATTTTTGTCCACCTATCCAGTCCTTCCCTGGGATAGGATCTGGGATAGGCAGATGTTGACGTTTGATGGTCTTAATATTATTAGTAGTCACTTACTCCTCTAAAAAGGGACATTAGAGACTGGAAAATTGTTCCGACTACTGGTAGTTGCAAAGGTCCCTTGAGAAGAGGGCATACCACCACCTCCTCTAGAACTGATGGGACTTTCCCTCTTTCAAGGAAGAATTAACCACTGTCCAGATCCCATCATCACTCATTTATTTATTTATTTATTTATTTATTTATTTATTTATTTATTTATTTAGACGCTCTTATAGGCCGCCCAATCCCGTGGGACTCATGCCCTTGTCACCTCTCGTTTGGATTACTGTAATTTGCTCTACATGGGGCTACCCTTGAAAAGTATTTGGAGACTGCAACTGGTGCAAAATGCGGCCGCGCGAGCTGTGGTGGGTGTTTCCAGATACACCCATGTAACACCTATACTCTGCCAGCTGCATTGGTTGCCCATTGGTCTCCGGGTGCAATTCAAGGTGTTGATCATCATCTTTAAAGCCCTACATGGCTTAGGACCTAGCAGCTATAAGAGCCTTCTCCACTTCCTCAGGTTCAATTGGATCAAAATTTCCCAGATAAGCATGCAGGACTCTGCCCCTTTGGAGTAACTTTCAACTGAAATGTTACTGTTATCTACATATAGTTGCAGCACATCCATTCAACTTAAAATAATTAAATTCAATTGAAATAGGTTAATTCCCTTGCTCAAGAATTGTTAATCATTGAGCTCCAGCTCTAGGCAAGCTGCGATTGAATTTCAGGAGAAATGAGAATATTTTATGCTGGCATTTACAATTTGCCAACAGAAGTTAACGGCGAAATGGTTACAGAAATCTATGCTGACATTTTCTTTGCTACTGATATTAGCAACATATGGATGCAATTAGTAACAAATAACTTGAGGATAGAGCTGGGCATAACGTATCATAGACAGCAATGTACAAATTAACTGCTCATGAGAATATATTTAATGCAATTTAATAGGAAAATCTGAGAACTTTTCAGCTGCCCTATTTGATTTAATACTTCATGGCCTTAAAATGGAGATTAGCGCCAAAAAATGACAACAGAGTAAAATCCGCAGGGACTCTTTTCCTTTCTATTTGGTTTAATAGCACAGAGTCAGAGACAGATATTTCCTTCTCAGCAATATGCCATGGAAAAAGTATGCATGTGTGAATATGTGTGTATCTATATACATGTGTGTGTGTGTGTGTGTGTGTGTGTGTGTGTGTGTGTGTGTGTGTGTGTGAGGGAGGGAGGGAGGGAGAGCGCTAAGTAGCTACTGGTGTATGTCTGTGGAGATTCTCAGTCATCCAGGTCATAAGTACTTTCTCCAAAGGTAACGACTGTTTTTTCCTTGAAGAAAAATAACACAACTTTTCAATTCTCATCCAAGAAACTTCATCAGTTGTGATGGGGGTGACGGGACGGGATGGAAGAATAGGTACAATGACAATTGAGACTGGTTGGTGGGGAATGGAAAGATCCCCCACCACCCAGTTGGCGGGGGGAGGATCAGAGAGTTTTAATCAACAGGGATTTTATTGAAGCTGCTGCTGTAATAAAATCCCTGTTGATTAAAACACTCTGAATATACAGTGTCTAAAACCTGGGATCACCATTGAGAACAAAATTCCTTGGAGCAGAGAAACATAAATAATGTATCTTGAAATCCTAGAAAGAGATCACAGAAAGTATGAAAGTTTGCAGCCTTTTATGAATCAACATGAATTTTATACAGCTTTATTTCCACTCATTTCACTTTGCGAGAGCAAAATCTCTAAATTTACTATGCAAATCTAACAGGTGGTTAACCCCTATTTCAACTTTCTTAAATTGGTGGGCTCCAGGTGTGGATTAGTATATAACTCCAAATTCCCAAACATCATGACCTTATTGCCTGGGAATTCTGGGAATTGTAATCGCAACACATCAGATCATGATTTCTGATTGGTCTGTCTATTATTTCTTTTGAATGCAGATTATAATGCAGAGCTTTTGAATGCAGATTATAATGTGATTAAGACACACTTCTTTGTTAATATTTGAAGCATTGGTTTGAATAACTTTGTTTTTATTAAACTCCTATCACTAGTAGCACATCTTTATTCCATTATTTTACAGATAACAGAAGAGGATTTAGAACATCGACATCCCCAATTGGATTCGGTTTTTACCTTGGCTCAAAATCTGAAAAACAAAACATCAAGTTCTGACTTAAGGACAGCAATCACAGAGAAATGTATATGCTTTTTGTCAGTAGACTGAACAATAGAGAAATGGGCACTAAGAATGATATAATAAATACATAATCATTACATTATTTATTGACAAAACAATGGATACAGAATGGAATGAACCAGGTGGAACGGGGGTAATCTAACATACAGAGATGAAGGCAGGGTTAATCCTGATACCAATAAAGGAGAATATTTGTAGCTCAGGGTTGACTTGAGGATTCTTGGTGCTCTCTGAGTTTGCTTGTTTTCTTGCAGACGTTTCATTACCCAAAATAGATAACATCATCAGTGTCAGTCCCATTAGCATTACCTAGTTTGGGTAATGAAACGTCTTCAAGAAAACAAGAAAGCTCAGCACCAAGGACCCCTTAATCCTAGGCAAAAGGAAGAAATGAGAATGAAGATCTACAGCAGGAGTCTCCACATTTGGTAACTTTTAAGTCTTGTGGACTTCACTTTACAGAATTCCTCATCCAAATATGCTGGCTGGGGAATTCTGTGCGTCGAAATCCACAAGTCTTAAAGTTGCCATATTTAGAATATAGCAAGGGATCTTGCTTAAGGTGTTGCTTGACATTGGCTACTTATATTCATATCTTTGGATTTCATTGGTTTTAAAAACTAACAAACTGGAACTTGGAGATGTGAGTTTTTAAAAAAATTATTAGATGATATGTTTTGAACAGTGTTGGCAAGCCACAAGATTAAACAATGTTAGATCTAGTTTTTATGTACAATTTTTGTCTAATTTTCTATTTTTTATATAAAAGCAAATGCTTATATTGGAAGTTAATAAAAATGAGGAAAAAGCAGGTGGAATAAGAGATACTTTGCTAAGATAGTTTGATATCAAAGATATTGGCACTAATTTAATCAATATAACATTGTCAACCAACATAATATTGTCAAATTAAGAAAGGCATATTGTGTATTTTCGGTGTGTGTGTGTGTTATAGAAGTAGATTTGACCCCCCTCCCCAGAATTACGGGAATCTATAATAGTAGATTTTGGACCCAATGTTGGTTTGAGTGATTTTTTTTTTAAATGGTTAGTTTGAGTCCGTGATGGTGAACCTATGGCACATCTGCCCAAAGTGGCACGTGAAGCCATGTCGCCCGGTACGTGCGGCCTTGCGTGTTTGTCTTCCAGGTTTCTGGCGTGCATGCACATGCGACGATCAGCTGTCCTTTGCGTGTGCGGCAGTGCCGAAAACCGGTGTGTGCATGCGTGCCGGCCAGCTGATTGTCGGGTGCTCATGCGCGCCAGAACACAGAAGTTCGGCTTTTCCGGAGTTCGATCCCTTTGCGTGTGTGGCAGTGCCGAAAACCGGCCTGCACATGCATGCCAGCCAGCTGATCATTGGGCACGCATGCGTGCTAGGACCCGGAAGTTCGGCTTTTCCGGAGCGTGGCCCTGACGTTTCCGCGTGCCGAAAAGGTTCGCCATCACTGGTTGGAGTGGTAAAAAAATAAAGATGATGCAATATTTTCTGTTTCAGTGGAGAAAGTTAAAAACCAGTGGGATGGTACTCAGCATGGGGTTGAAGTACGTCAGCATCAGCTGAAATGTATGCTTACTGACAGCATGAAATGGGATGAGCAGAAGCAAGAAATGGAGAAGCTAATTGGACAATATGAGACCCATCTACATGCTCTCTTACAGTCTTCTAAAGAAAAGCTTACCAAACAAATTTCAGAAAACAAAGTGAGTTCAAGTATGCTTTCTAATGCAGAACTGTGGTTCATAGATTGAGTTTAACGTCTTACTCCTGTCATACGGTTAATTCCATTAAAACAAATAATGTGATACAGCTCCTTCTGATATACCTGCAAATTGAAGAGTTTTACGAAAAAGTCCAAGCAGCAGGATTTCTATGCTTCATGTCTTGAGCTTTTCTTAGATACCATCCAGACTCTTTTCCATTTTTTGTTTAAAAAAAGGCAGCCAAAACACGGAGAACTGCCAAGTTAGAGCTGGGGAGGGCAGGGGAGGGAGTGATTGTGGTGTTCATGACCTTCTGCTGATTAAATTAAGGAATGGTGCATGTGTCTTCTAATTAGATTAAAATGAATTTTCCACAGATACAGTGGTACCTCGAGATACGAGTGCCCTAACATACGAGATATTTGAGATACGAGCTGTCGAGCGAGCGAAGTTTTGCTTTGAAATACGAGCAACATTTGAGATACGAGGAACGGCCGGCTGCACACGACCCACTCATTTCCGCAACATTCTGAAAGGGAGGAAACCTTCAGCCAGATTTGAATATCAAAGAGAATTTTCCCCCTTTAGCTTAGCCATCGTGGCGTCCGTAGGGCTCTTCGGGGGGGGGGGGAGGCAGAGAGAAAGGAAAGGAAGGAAGGAAAGGGAAAAAGAATGGACCTGAAAGGAAGAGAAAGGGGAGAAGAGAGGGGGGGGAAACTCTCTCTCTCTCTCTCTCTCTCTCTCTCTCTCTCTCTCTCTCTCTCTCTCTCTCTCTCTCTCTCTCTCACACACACACACACACACACACACACACACACACACACACACACACACACACACACACACACACACACACACACACACACACAAAGACAGACCCCTAGCAGCCAGCTAGCCAGCCAGCCTGGGGGCTGGAACGGATTAATGGCATTTCAATTAATTTCAATGGGGAAAATTGCTTTGAGATACGAGCAAATTGACATACGAGCAAGGTTACAGAACGAATTAAACTCGTATCTCGAGGTACCACTGTATATTGCTGCTTACCTGACAATAAATCCCATCCATCCCTGATGTAAATCTATATATTTCTCAATTCAGAATCTTGATGGGAAGAACAGACCAATTTTTACGATCCTTTTACCAGCTTAGGAACTTTGGAGATTGCTTTTTACTGTTTAAGGTGAACAGATTCCTTTCCAATTAATCCAGAGACATTAAATTTTTATCTAAAATCCTATATCTATATTTGAATGGAGGCATGCATTGCCTATTCTTGTGGTCCCTTTGTTGCAAAATGTCATTGGTTTTGTTACATTCTCAGACTGAAGCACATAGGCTTCAGTCAGGTCCTCCATTCTGGAGGGAAAATACTGACTGCTGATTGGCTAGACTGTCTGGCAGCTCCCTATAAAAGGGCTGCCTGTCAGACAGAGCCTTTGCTGGATTGTAAATAATTGCCAAATAAAGAGCTGTTGTTTTGAAGCCACTTCTGCCTGCCTCTTCCATTCACCCTATCTAACACTGGCGGCGAGGGTGGGATTGGAAGGCAGATAGGCCAGAAAAGAGCTGACAACCTCGCAATCCAGCCCGGGGCAGTAAGTCTTCAACAAATGGCCTTTCTAAAGTGGCAACTCAGCCGACATGACGACGCATGCCCCGCCGAGTCACTTCAACCCAGTACGGGAGCACGGGAGCACTGGGACACCTACATGACTCGCTTTGAATGCTTCATGGAGCAAACGACCTCCTTGGGCTATCGGACAACTGCAAACAAGCGCTCTTCCTGAGCTACTGCGGCACAGACGTGTTCGAGATGGCCCAGGCACTCGCCAAACCAACGGTCACCTGGTCTGCTCTACAGACAATGCTCAAGACCCATTATGCCCCGAAACCCTCCAAATTTGTGCGGCGGCACGCCTTCAATCTGTGGATCCAGAAGGAGGGGGAGTTCATTAATGAGTACATTGCCGCACTGCGCAAGGCTGCTGCCCATTGTGAGTTTCGCGATCTAGATGAGCTACTGCTCAACCGAGTGATCTGCGGAATTCGGGACATTAACCTCCAATGGAGGTTACTTTCACTTTCCAGATTGCGCTGGACGAGGCCAGGGCAGCTGAGGTGTCCACTAGGTCAAGTGAGGCACTAAAGCAACCAAGCAGCCTGAAAAGCGCGCGAGAGTTTGGTGCGATGTATGCAAAGTCGGCGTGCATCACAAGAGTTCGGCGCGAGACTTCTCACCTGACAGCGATGAGGAAAATTGCCACCTTCGATTCAAAAAGTGCGAAGCGGCAAATGCACCCGATGACAGACTTCCACCATGTGCCAGCTGCGGAGGGCACCATCACCGCACCGAGGCCATCTGTCAATGATGCGCCCATCGTGGTCATCTAGCAAGAGTCTGCTGCGCCAAGCTGCCTTCACCACAGGCAACACGACGAGCACCGAGCAAGCCTGGCTACACCAAGCAGCCTCAACACGGGGGTTGGCAGCCACGACCGAGAACCAACTAGGCCAGCGTGACCGAGGCCTGCCAAACAACAATCCGGCAAGCAATCACGCCAGACTGGAAGAAGCTGCGAGTCACCATCCTGCTCAAGGGGTCACCATGCAGCATGGAGATCGACACCGGGTCATCTCTCACCATCGTATCCTGGGCCACGCTGCAACAAGTAATACCGAAGATCCAGAAGAAATAACTGCGGCACCAAGAGCTGAGGCTAACCGACTACCAAGGCAACCGCATTCCAGTCATCGGCTGCGGCACCTTCCGGGTGCAATTCAAGAATTTTAACAGCCCCCTCACGCTGACAATGGTCAGCGGCTCCCTTCCAAGCCTGCTCGGCTTGGAGTGGTTCGAGGCCCTCGGCATGGGGGTGACAGGAATCAACACCGTCACCGACAGTGCCACGGAAGACCTTCTGAGGGAGTTCAAGGACGTTTTTAGCGGCAGTCTGTGTACATATAAGGGGACCCCAATTTCATTCAATTTGGACCCAAACGTAGCGCCAATTCAGCTTAAACCCTGGAGGCCTCCTCTCGCCCTCCGACCGAAAATAGATAATGAATTGGACAAGCTAATTGGCCAAGGGATCCTAGAGCCCATCGACCATGCACGCTGGGAAACCCCTATAGTGACCCCGGTCAAGCCGGACAGGTCAATTCGCCTCTGCGCTGACTATAAGTGCATGCTTAATAAGGCACTTCAGCAGAGTGCCTATCCAGTTGCTGTTGTCCAGCATCTGCTGCACTCCCTGGGCCCAGGAAAGATTTTTGCAAAACTCGATCTTGTGCAGGCCTACCAGCAGCTGCCTGTAGATGGCGCCACTGCGGAGGCCCAGACCAATGTGATGCACAGGGGTGCATTTAAATGTATGTGGCTCCAGTTTGGAGTTAGCGTAGCCTTTGGACTGCTCCAAAGTCTTATGGAACGCCTGTTAGAAGGAATTCCAGGGGTCGTGCCATATTTCGATGATATTCTAATTTCGGCCAAAGACAAAAAACAATTATTTCAAAGACTGAGGACAGTGCTGACCCGAATTTGCGACAAGGGTCTGCGGCTTAAAAAGAGAGAATGCCAACTTGGAGTGGGTAGAGTTCCTAGGGTACATGATTGACAGCTCTGGGATCCACCCCACAAATTCAAAAATTAAGGCATTTCAGGATGCCACTACCCCTCGGAACCAGACTGAACTACAAGCGTTCCTCGGGCTCCTTAACTTCTATAGCATTTTTCTCAAACAGAAGGCTACAGTGGCTGAGCCACTCCACAAGCTGCTGGGGAAAAAGTGAAATAGACCTGGGGAAGGACTGAGGCAGCCACTTTTGCAGCTGTCAAACGCCTACTTTCTGCGGACACCCTCCTGATCCAGTATAATCAGACCTTTCCACTTGTGTTGACCTGCGATGCTTCACCCTTTGGTGTCGGGGCTGTACTCAGCCATCGCCTACCCAATGGCACCGAGGCACCCATCGCCTTCTATGCTAGGACTCTGTCCACCATGGAGCGCAATTACAGTCAGCTGGACAGAGAAGCGCTGGCTGCGGTGGCCGGAGTCAAGCGCTTTCACGACTATTTGTATGGGCGGCAATTTGACTTGATCACTGACCACAATCTGCTTTTGGGACTCATCGCAGGCGACGGCCCCACGCCTGCCTCGCTATCACCCAGGATGACTAGGTGGGCCATTTTCCTGGCTGCCTATAGCTACCAGCTAATCCACTGGCCCGGACAGACCTTGGGGCATGCCAACGCCCTCAGCCGCTGTCGACCCCACACCTGAGACACCTGTGCTTCTAATTGACTGCTTGGACTCTGGCCCAATAACCTCACTTAAGGTTGCACGCCACTCTACCAAGGACAAAATAATCGCCCAAGTCTTGCACTGGGTGTTGAGGGGGTGGCCGAAGGGGTCTGTTGGGGCTGAATTTAAATTTTAATGACCAAACAAAATGGACTGTCAGTATTGAGGGGTTGCCTTCTCTGGGGGAACCGAGTGGTCGTTACATAGAAACTGCGTGTTGCAGTAGTGGAAGCATTGCATGTAGGCCACCCTGGGATTGTCTGGATGAAAGCCTTGGCTAGAAGCTATGTCTGGTGGCCTAACATGGACCGCGACATTACTGAATGGGTGGCCACCTGCTCTCCGTGTCAGGAATCCAGACCAGCTCCCCCAGAGGTGCCAACACATGAATGGGAACAGCCGAAGGCACCCTGGTCCAGGTTGCACATTGACTTCGCTGGCCCTACTCACGGGCAAACCTTCCGGTCATCAAGGTGCTATGGAGACTTTTCTCCATGCATGGCCTGCCCGATGTCCTGGTTTCAGACAATGGGCCCCAATTCATGGCCTTACAATTTGAAACCTATTTAGCAGAAAAGGGGATCAGACATGCCCTTTGCTCACCATTCCATCCCTCCAGCAATGGTCAAGCGGACAGAATGGTGAGATCAGCAAAAGAAGCCCTTTCATGCATGGGCCCAGGCGATTGGCAAACCCGAATCGATAAATTTTTATTAGTGCAGCATATCACTCCTAGTGCCATCACTGGTAGAAGTCCTTCCGAACTTCTATTGGGTCGCCGACTACAATCCCACCTAGATCGGCTACACCCTAACTACTCTGCCGAGGCCACAGTAGATTCCCATAGTCAGCTCTGACACTTTAGCATAGGGGATCAAGTATATGCCCACAACTATGCTGGGAGTCCTGTCTGGGTTCCTGCCACTGTCACAGAGATCACCGGCCCTCGCTCTTACCGAGTAGAGCTTGAGGACAGTAGAAGCTGGAGGTGGCATGTTGACCAACTCTGAGGCCAACTCAGCCGCTCCACTCTTAGGCTACTAGAACAAACTTCTGAACCAACGCCTAACCAACAGGAGCAATCACTCGCTCCTAACAGAGAGAACTCAAGCCAACCAAGTCCGGAAGACTTACCTAGTGACGCTCATGCCGGGGTGCGAGCTCTGAGCGAACTGGTCCTCGAAGCTCTACCCACGCCCCGGGACGAAATCCAGAAGCTTCCATTGGTCGAGGCCGGGAGCAACAGAAGCTTGTCTGACCTGACTGTTCACCCAGCTCCGACTGAGCTGCGCAGGTCTGAAAGACCAACTAAACGCCCTGCCTATCTGCATGACTACGTCACACGTTGGGTTAGCCCAACTAAGAGGGGAGGGGTGTTGCATTCTCAGACTGAAGCACATAGGCTTCAGTCAGGTCCTCCATTCTGGAGGGAAATACTGACTGCTGATTGGCTAGACTGTCTGGCAGCTCCCTATAAAAGGGCTGTCTGTCAGACAGAACCTTTGCTGGATTGTAAATAGTTGCCAAATAAAGAGCTGAAGCCACTTTTGTCTGCCTCTTCCATTCACCCTATCTAACAGAAAGCATTCAGTCCCGTGGATTAAACCACTAGGAATTGAATCCCCAGCCCCCCATTGCTGGTTTAGTCAACTTCATAAACTTTTAATAAAAAGCAACAACTGACTGATTAGAGATTTTGACTACTATGTATTTACTTTTTAGATATTAATCCAAGACCTAGATAAAGGAGATGCCAGGATGATTTCATTTAATGAGCTGTCAAGTAAACTTCTTCAAGATTACAGTGGTGATGACACAAGAAATGTGAAGGAAATTATGAATCACTTGAATACCTCATGGATTAACCTGAAACACAGGTATGTATGTCTAAATTATACATAGGTGCACTCACCTCCACATTTCTAAAATGTGAAGAATAAAAATTATGTTATTGGGCAGCAATATATGATTTAAACTGGGGACTGTTTTCTTTCTTATCATGGTATGTATGATTAAATCAAGAAGCCTCACATTTCTTATAGCTGTAACAATAAAGGGAGCTGATTGGTCTTCTGACTCTCCCAGGTAGTCCTTGACTTAGGATCACAATTGAGCCCAAAATTTCTGTTGTTATGTGAGACATTTGTTAAGTTAATTTTGCCCCATTTTACGACCTTTCTTGCTTCAGTAGTTAAGTGAATTACTGCAGGTAATAAGTTAGTAACCCGGTTGTTAAGTGAATCTGGCTTCCCAGATTTGCTAAGCAAGTGAATCTTTGCCAAGCAAGATTTGGCAAAAGGTTGCTAAAGATCACGTGACCGTGGGATACAGCAACGGTCATAAAAATGAACCAGTTGCCAAGCATCTGAATTTTGATCACATGATCATCGGAATGCTGGAAAGGTCGTAACTGAAAAACGGTCATAAGTCACTTTTTTCAGTGCCGTTGTAACTTTGGGTGGTCACTAAACGAACTGTTGTAAGTCGAGGACTACCTGTAATTCTTAGACTCCTAATATTAGTTTACACAATCATCTTCTGAAGAGGCATATATGTGTTAAATTTAAAGCTGTATCACTGCTCACCTGGAGATAATTCAACTGGCTCATGTAATTTAAACTTTGGTTTTATATAGATAACATAATCACAACAAAGAAAGGAAGGTAAGTGTCCTGCTGAAATTAATTCTCTGGCCAGTTATTTCCTCTATGACTTGCAAAAGCCGCCCCCCCCCCCCCCGTAGCATCATTCTATCTTTTGGTTAAGTGGACTACTCTCATAATATATGACCTAGATCAGTGATGGTGAACCTTTTTTGGTTCGCGTGCCAAAAGAGTGTGTGTGCATGCACCCCCTTCCCTCCCACACCCATTCCCTCCCCCCATGCATGCGCACCCCCCGCGCTGCTCCCTGCACATGCGCACAACCTCCCGCCCCCGTGCATGCACATAGGCCTCACTGAAGCCTGGGACGGTGAAAAAATGGCCAAACAGGCAAACCAGAAGTTCGGAAAAACGGACTTCCGGTTTGCTCGTTGTGCTGTTTTTCGCACTCCGGAAGCTTCAGGGAAGCTTCCTGAAGCCCCGGAGTGTGAAAAACAGCACAACGGGCAAACCGGAAGTCCGTTTTTCCGAACTTCCGGTTGGGCCGTTGGGCCGTTTTTCACACTCCAGGGCTTCAGGGAAGCTTCCCTAAAGCCTCCGGAGGGCAAAACGGCCTTCCCCAAAGCTGAAAATTAGCTGGCCAGTGCGCGCATGCGGGCTGGAGCTGACATAGGGCAATGTCTCGCGTGCCCTCCGATATGGCTCCATGTGCCACCTGTGGCACGCGTGTCATAGGTTCGCCATCACTGACCTAGATCCATACACCCAAACTATGTTCAGCAGCTAAAGAAAAGGGAAGGAATATCCAGTGCATTAAAATGGGAGAGGGAGGTTAAGTACCATATATTATTAATTTTAAGACAAGACAAGCTTGCCAAAGAGATGAGAGAAGCTGACCAAACACATTTTGTGACATAAGAGTTTTTACTGTGACTCGGAAATAGATGTAGCAGACTCTGTTTCCAAAATATCCTTTAGAAGATGATAGTCTACCAAATTGATATTTAATAGACAGATACAGGATTCGTGTTTCTCCAACTCCCCTCCCCCCGCAGTCAGTGAAAAGTCTATCACTTCCACTTCCTGATCTAAAGCAATAATGATTTGGTGGTCCTAATTTCACTTGAATTGAAGGAGGTTCTGCTAAGGGGATCTTTTCATTGATGGTATGTCAGTTGTGAATTAGCTTCTGCAGTTGATATCCCTAGCATATATTATATTCTTTTCAGTATCAAGTGAAAACCATTTTCTTTCAGATAATTTAGCCTTTCATATGTTAAAAATGCTTAATGTTTTTACATCTTTTCCCTGCTATAGTGTATTACTTAGGTTTTATTACAACATTTCACAGTCTTTAAAACAACACGTTATGAAGCGTTCTTATTTTGGGTTTTAAGTTACATAAAGAATTTTTCATTATTGGGAGAGATAGAAGAAGAATAAATAAAACCATTCAGTAAAACAGAAAATATACAAGGTCCCAAAAGGTGATCACATGACCTGCCACTCACGGGACACTGCAACCATCATAAATATGAGTCAATTGCCAAATGTCAGAATTTTGATTACGTGACCATGGGGATGCTGCAACGGTTGTAAGTCTGAAAAACTTTTTTCAGTGCTGTTGTAACTTTGAATGGTCACTAAACAAACTCGAGAACTACCTGTACAGTAAAGAAATGGGACCCTTAATATTCTTGGGGGCCCTAGAGCCAGCCACACAATCCAGGCTTCATTAAAATTAGCGTCCTCCTGATCTCTGAAGAGTTAGGGTTAGGGCCCGGCAACATTCCTTGGCTGAAGGGACCCATCACATGCTGGATTGAATTGGACAGATAGAAATGACGGGGAGAATACATCCCTTAGAATAGATAATCTGACCCCAGCCATGAAGTCTTTAAAGGTGCTAACTAGCATCTTGGATTGCACCCAGAAATTGCACACTGGCAGCCAATGCAGCTCACGAAGCAGTGGTGTTTACATGTTAACCTTCTTTAAGCTCCATTGACAGATTTTAAATGTTGTACCTTTTGTGTGAAAAACAAACAAATTCCAGTTGCTCTAGTACCGTGGTGGCGAACCTATGCCACGCGTGCCACAGGTGGCACGCGGAGCCATAGCGGCCAGCACGCGAGGGTTGCCCACCGGCAAACTGGAAGTGCAAAAAAACGCACTTCCGGTTTGCCGGTGAGCTGTTTTTTGCACTCCGGAGGGTTCAGGGAAGCTCCCTGAAGCTCCGGAATGCAAAAAACTACAAAACGGACAAACCGGAAGTGCACTTTTCCGCACTTCCGGTTTGTCCATTTTGTAGTTTTTTGCATTCCGGAGCTTCAGGGAGCTTCCCTGAACCCTCCGGAGTGCAAAAAACAGCACACCGGCAAACTGGAAGTGCGTTTTTTCGCACTTCCGGTTTGCCGGTTTCGTCGTCCCAGGCTCCGGTAAGCCTTTGCGTGGGGGTGGGGGTGTGTGCGCATGCGCAGGGGGCAGCATGGGGGGTGTTGTGCGCATGCATGGGGGGGAGGGAATGGGTGTGGGCGTGAGCGTGCCCCCCCCCTTTTTGGCACGCGAGCCTAAAAAGGTTCGCCACCACTGCTCTAGTAAGTTATAAAATAAAAAAAGTTAAGTGCCACTTTTCATCAACTTTGTGATTTGAATGTATACGCAGGTTCAAAGAATTGTTTGCATTCATTGTATGAGAAGCTTTTTCATTACCCATTCACAACCTCCGACAGGTGTGTGCAGTTCTTTTCCTCATACTGGCAGTTTCATACCTTGTTCTCAGCAAGAAGAGGAATTGTGTAATTTTAATACATATTCATATTATTGTTTTAGTATAAAATATAGTACAATTATGGCATAAGTTTTAATACTAAAAGAGTATAGCACTAGTTCCTAAAGCTGTACACAGCATATAACAAATGCATGCCAAATGTGTTGAGTCACCCAAAGGGTGATTTCTTCTCACTTTCCTGTACTCACTGATTTTTTTCCCCTTCCCTTCTATAGAACTTGCAATAGGCAGAATTGTTTGGAGGCTGACCTGAAGACGGTACATGCCTTGCTCAGAGACCTTGAAAAGTTCCTCAAGTGGATACAAGAAGCAGAAGCTACAGTTAATGTCCTTGCAGATGCATTGCAACGGGAACCCACTACTCCGGTCAGTGGTCCTGGAAGGGAACTGAAGAAGCAGATTGAGGTAAGAGGATGACTAATTCTATATGTGAGAATGTTTTCTATGTTTTTTAGACTTAAAATGGTAAAATTCACTTTCGGCTGCTAAATAATCTTACTAAAGGGTAACTATAAGATTAATGCAGAAGATAAAACTTGTCAGCACAAGATAAATATTTAGAGGATGGTCATTAAATGTCTGCTGAAAGAGAAGCAAGTGAGTTGTTGAAATTGAGTACCTGTCTCCTGAAAATCAACAGAGAGCAAATGTTTTATTATTGGATTGATAACACTGTTTATAGTTGCTTCAAAGAAGCACCCACCAATCTTTTTGTCTATCGGAGAAAGGGTTTAATATGCGTGATTAGCCATGCAACAAATCCAGTGTTGGTGCCTTACGTGTCTACCGGAACAATCATAAATTGAGATCTCCCTGAATGGCAACTTCCTAAGCAAACAACTTGCCTTGCTTTTCTTCTTGTCTGATCAGAAGGAAATAAGAGGCAGTTTTTGCCCAGTGTGTTGCTATGAGTTACCTCCTTATATCTCTTTATGAGGAAAGAATGATTGCAGAATGTTTGATTGGCAGTAGGAAGGAAACTCTGCAGGGGTGTCTCACTTTTTCTCAACAGTTTTGGGTCTTGCACTTTTCTTTGTCTCACACACACATTGCCATTCACTCCAGTTGAAAAAAAACACACCCTTGCTCTGCATCAGCTTTGTATGAAGATTGACCAATGATGGAGCATGCTTGCAAAGGAAAGAGAAAGAAAAAAAAATAATGACTTTTCTTGCTCTTTATAAATAAGTATGGGTAAATCCACACTAACGAAACTAAAAGAACAGCTTTAAATGCCTTCATCTGGTTCATTTTCATTCAGTCAGTTTCTTCTATATTTGTTTCTGAGCAAATTATTTATTTTGAAGATGCATAATTATAATGCAGTTACCCCTTTATCAATTAACCTCTATAGATTACTCAGTTCATTGCTTCCTTTTACCCCCAACTGGGTGAAGTTTAAAGTTACAGTTGCTGAAATTCATTCAAATGCTGCAACAAATCCGAATTTCACATTCCTACATGGCCTTAGATGAATGAGTAATTTAGAATGTGCTCAATGTTGGTTCTGAATGTTTTTATGTTGAAAGTAATTACAAGACGGCTTTTGTGTTAAAGTAATTACAAGATGGCTTTTTATGTTAAAGCAGCCTTAAAATAATTCAAGGACAAATGTATTTTGAAGACCGTTTGGAAAATGAATGAGTGTATCTCAACATATGGTAACTTTTAATCACAGTTCATTGTGATTCCAACACTATAAAGTATTGGCAATAGTGGGATAAATTATTGTAATTCTATAAAAAGCTGTCACTCTATCTGATGAGTTTCATGATTGCTTAGCGATGCATTTGGGAAGCTGGAGACAAAGATATAACCATATTCATCTTGCTATCAATGTACATTCTGTCTGGGGAAATTCATATTGGCTTTCAAGCTCTGTTAGCTGACTAATATAATTTAAACATGCACAGTTTTCCTGGAGGTGTTCTTACATTAGAGAAGACTTTTATATGGGGGCCCTGTATAACATCATATAAACATTTAATAGTTGTTTTCATCTATTGAAGACTTTAATACATGTATGCTTTCTCTATGAATCATCTGATCCCAGAATCAACTGCTATAATGTAACATTGCAAATAAATTGGACAAAATGCATATTTGATAGTCATGCCTCTGAAGTGACTAACATTGAAAAGAACAGGCCTTTGATGGCCAGCAAAATTACATTTGGTTTTAGCAAATGAAAACTTGCGAGTGATACAGTAAATGTGCAGAACTCATTGTGAAAACATTCCTTCATAGGGTTTTGCCTAAGATATAGAGCATGGGGTTAGATACGTGATTGCTAGTTTTCAGACAATGTCTATTGTTTGGAAAGGACATTTTTTTAGAAACATTCTGGAGGCAATCCTTCCTGGTAGTTTCAAAAAGAAATAGTTTTCTTTTTGTTGCTCATATAAACTTCTATCTTCTGTTACAATTATAATTTCTCTTTTGTAGGGTATTTTGTTTAAATGCACAGCCTTCTCAGTTGGTTTGGACTGTCCCTTTGAATACTGTTTTTTTCAGTTGGCTGATCATGAATGTCAGTGTCCACAATTCCATTAGCAAAAATTCTCAAGCACACTTTTCACATTGCCTGGATTAGAAGTGGAGGAAACGGGGAGCTCCTTCAGGAGTTTTTAAATATTTTTTTTAAAAAGGGCATACAAAAATACATGAATAGCTCAGTGAACAATACCAGTTCCTTAAAAATGGGATTGATTGAGGCAATGCAATCAATATGTAATCAGAGTAAAGCTTGATAGCTTGACACTCTGTCATTCCTGGAAAATATCATTTCTGTCATTTTTATTAGTTCGTTGTGTTCCTTCTTCAGTCATGCACATTTTGAACCAATATACATTATATAGCTATTTACCAGGCATTCCTGACTAACTGCTATTGAAGATGAATGAGTTCATACCTCAAAGAACAAAGGACATTCTCCATTCAAAGATCACCCAACAGAGAGAGTACATTTGAAGACTCTCTCCTTGAGTAAATACAATCTGAGATGGGTTTGAGCTTTGGACTAGATGCATAACCAAATTCTTCTCTTCTGACAAAAAACATTAGGAGCATGTGTGTATGTGTCAGTGAGTGAGGGAGTGAGATTTACTCCTTGATGCATTATATCATTTGCATGCATTTTGATTTCTTCGGCAGGGAAGGGGGTTTCTGTTGAACATTGAAGTCTGTTTTGTATTTTTTTCCTAAGTGTTTCATAATTAAAAAAAATCAGTAGCAATCCAATATAAATTAAATATCAGGATTATATAGGGGAAGAATTGCTATTTTCCTGAATTGGGTTACTAATTCTGTATGTTTCACATTTTCTTTTTATGTTATGGACATATTTAATTTTAGTCTAGAATGCTTTTGAAGTATGAATGAATGAATGAGATGTTTGAACAGATATGCAGTTATTTTCTGTCAGTTATCACTCTATCTAGTCTTTCATATGAATTATTTTTAGCTGTTTGAGCAATGTCCATTTGCATTATACAATGAACTGCATGTAATCAGATAATTTTGTCTGAAGAGGCTCCAGTGTGTTTATAATGAATTATACATGAAAAAGAACAAGCAACACACTGCTCATTATGCCCTGTCCTTAAGAAAAGTACTTGATTGGTGGGATTTTTAACTTCAGAATTTGTTATGCATTTTTCAAAGAAGAAAATTAATAGTTATTTTTGTTCCACTGCCTATAGTAAGGCTACTTTAGTTGGTTATACCTTTATTAAGGTGAAAATATAAATGGTAAAATCTCTCAGCCTGTTTATTATTTAACTTTGTATTGTGAAAGAATATGAAGTATTCACAACAAGTCCCACAACAAGTCCCATAATACACATCTGTGTATTATGAATATCAATTCAAAGCAGTGGAAAGGATGAACACACATGCCTCTTTGTGATTATTAGTTATATTTTGCTTTTTGACAGGAAGGTCAAGTGGCATGCAGTATGTCCCCTTCTACAGGGGATAGACTTTTTTCTTGGCTCTACTCCACCATAGCATCCTTAGCAAAACAGAAAAAAGCATGATTATAATATTTGGGGGGAAGGCTTAAAGCCTTTCACTGATGTTATTTCCTGGTTATTTCCATCCAATTACTTAGAGAACTTGAAAGCAAAACATCGTAACCGCTTTTCTATGGGTCAACCTAGGAGATGCGACTGATGCTTTCATCGGTGTGTCCTAGATGAAATTTGAATAAGGGAACTGTGCCCAGCGGAATCCAAGTTTCTATCCATCTATCAAAAGGAAAAAAAAATGCTGACTAAAAATTCCAAAGATGGCATTGAAATTGTATTTTTGGTTGCACGTACTAAAGAAATTTAACCTGGATCTTACTGAAATGGTTTATTTAAGCCCAAAGTGATAGAGTGTCAAAATGGACTGTTTGGATTACATGTTAAAAGATATATATATCTTAAATTGTATAATATATATATTAAAGCTGATAGGGTTGGGATGTACTGTAGCAACGCTGAGGATGGCAGAACGAAGTAAAATATTCATATACAGTATTAATGAAACAGAACTAAACTAAAATTAGTAAAGGAGTTACTGTATACTGTCGAAAACGTTCTTGCCACGTGTTAGAGAGAAAACATTCTATTTTAAGGAGTTTGGTGATGCATAAGGAACATTGATTCCTAGCATCAGAAAACACATAAACCACCTGGACAAAGTGTAGGCAAGCAGATTCCTGTACTAAGAAAGCTTAGGAAGCAAATTCTTTTTCTAAGTTAATTAGAGGCCTGGAGAAAAGTGTTAGGGTGGCTAATCGTTTCTGGAAAAAACAACTCCACTACAACTGTAATCCATATATGTTGTCAGTAAAATAGTCAATGTTACTGACACCCTTAAGAATCTATAATCTTAAACAGTATCCTATGGGAAGATACGCAGAAAGAAAATACTTGCATAGTACCTGTGTATGTATTTCCTTACAACATTCCCTTAGGAGGTAAGCATTGTTATGGATAGCTCAGAAAAGGATAAGAAATATTAAGTGAAGAAAATAAGGTATGAAGTAAGAAAAAGAAATACAAAGTCATCTAGTTTACTCTGGCACCATTGGTTATACCTCTCCATACCTTTCTATCCTTGCAAACCAGAAATGATAATTGTTTCTGTACATTGTAACATTCAGTCATTCACTCCATTTCCCTTTCAGACACCATGGAGAAGGCTGAGCTGATAATAGTAAAATGTATATACCGTCTGACTCCCAGTGACAATAATTCTTGTTGCATCATACAATCTAACATCTGCTGCAGTGGTGAAATACAAAATTTTTCCCTACCGGTTATGTGGGCGTGGATCGGTGGGCGTGGCTTGGTGGGGTCATGTGACTGAGTGGGCATGGCCAACTTGACATCACTCACGGCAAGGTGGGGTGGCACCACCCCGCCAAGCCACGTCCACCAAGCCACACCCACAGAATCGACAGAAAAGTTTGGCCAAATTTTCTAGCGTTTAACCTGGCTGTTTCTTGCTTCCTTCTCATGTTTGCTCTGTGTGTATGAAACTGAGAAGGAGGCGAGAAGCAGCCACGTTGAATGCTGTGGAAGAGAGAAGCCGAACTTTTCTCCCTCCCTTGCTTCCTGCGGCTGCCTGTCCCTTTATAGTCCCCCTCCCCCCACGTCAAAGTACCTGAAAGACTGTGGCCAGTGGCGGTCATTTTCGGCTGCCTTCTGAGCAGCTCTACTGTGACGTGGTCCCTCTGGCTGCTGCCATTCTCCTAGCCGGGTCCGGCTGCGAGCAGCAGTGGCAGGCAATGGTACCTGCGTGGCTGGTGCGAGCAGGGTGGCGACAGCGGTGACGGTCATGGGACTGTCCCTTGACCATCACCGCCATTGCCGCCCTGTTCGCGCCAGCCGTGCATGCGTACCCCATTGCCTGCTGCTGCCCGTTGCGGCCAGACCTGAGCGGAGCTGCTCAGAAGGCAGCCGAAAATGTCCGCCGCCGGCTGGAGGCTTCTCGGGGCAAAAGGTGGCCGAGCCTCGCCGTGTCCCCCCCAAGGCGCGAAGGTAGGTGAGCGAGGTGGAGGGCGAGCAGGCTGTGAGCGGGCAGCAGCTCTGCAGCTTTGGGGCATGGCGGGCGGGTGTGGGTGGGGCCAACCAGGGGTGGTTTTTACCGGTTCGGCAAACCAATTGAAATCGCCCCTACCGGTTCGCCCGAACCGGTCCAAACCGGTTGAATACCACCCCTGATATGCTGTAAATCATCAGATTCTCATCCAGTAATATTTCCTAAAAACAATATTTTATAAAAACAATACGCACATTAATATGCTCAATACAATTTCATACACATTTGTTCATACATTCATTGAACCTCACACATCCTTGATCATCTACTTGCTGAGTATGGAGCTATTGACAGAGCATTTTAGTTATTCTTCTGTTTGCTTCCATCATATATTTCTCATTCAGCAACCAACCTTCAGCACCATATTTGCTCAGAAAATGCCCTAATTCCTCCCTGTATTTTCTCTAAATTGAGAAATAAGAAATAAACTTCCTCACATTCATGCATTCCATACTGCACTTCCAAAATTAAAAAAACTAATGAAAAGTTTAACTAATTTATGTAATTAGGACTTATGTAAGCATTAGGACTTACTGTAAACATTTAAATATTGACTAAATCAGAAATTCACAAATTTAACAAAAGAAACCATAATACCTAAAAGCTATCCATGATCAGTGAAAGAACCATCTAGTATCATATTTGTTATTTGATAGAAAATAGGAACAATAACTTAAGAAAGAGAAAAGGGAAGTAAAAATACTTATTTGGGTTTGAAATTTAATTGGTTTTGGTGACATTGAGGCTTTTTGGGATGCAAAGGTAAATCATTGTTGATTGTTACCTGCACAACTTAAGATTTGAAATTACCCTACAATCTCTCTTTGCTTCCAACATGGCTATAAGAAGATTGTAAAAGATGTTTACTTTCAACAGCTTATTTAACTATGTGGTGCTTTAAAAAACCTGTGATTTTAATGGTTTGGGAAGCAAGCCAATTGAATATTGCTTTCTAATATTAGATTATTTCTGCAATCTATAATTCCAGTTCACATTAACAATAGCTCATTGAGAATGGAAACAAACAGTTCTGTCATCTTCCACAGGGCTTCAAGGAATTTAGTTTTAAGTTTGAATGCTGTCAAAATAAAGGGCAAGATGTAGAAGTTAATTTTAAAAGTGCTCATTATGAAATTGTATTGAAAGTAGCAACTACTAGAATAATGGATGGTTAAGGACTTGCTTTACTTTGGCTTGGACTTTGCCAGACCTCAAGGGTAGGGGCTGTTTTCTCGTCCCCTTTTTGATTCTAACCATCATTCTGTGCCTCCATTTTGAATATCCCAGTATTTTGTATGTTATTATCAATTGATATCAGATTGTTAACCAATGCAATCTGTCTCTGTTCTTTTTCCTTCCTCATAAGCTAATTAATAACTTTATATCTTTCAGCATCTTTGCCTTGTAGGGAACAATTGAATCACACTGTTAAAACAATACACAATGTATTCTAACATTCTAAGTTCAGTATACAGTATATAGGTAATATGAGCAAGCTGATTTATGTCTTTTCATTGTCAGGCAGTTTTTGTGCTCCAAACAAGATCATGTTTACAAGACCTTGGAAAATTTTGGTAATTTTAATGCACTAAGTAGTTGGAAGCAAGGACAGCATCATAGAGACATATTTATGTATACATGCATGCATGAAAATATTACTTCTTACATACATGATTTTCATTTGAATAAGACTGGGAATTCTAGGGCTAGAATAAAAAGCAATTCATGGGTCAGTCATTTCATGAAATGGCTAACTAGCAGATTCTAATTACTGACACATATTTTTATTTGTTCATAAGATAGTATACAAAAACCTACCAAATTCTAGTTAAGGCCTTTCATAGTTCACCATCTTGTGGGTCACTATCAGGAGTAATTTTTTTTTAACTTGCAGTATCCTATTTTGGGCATGGCTTTTTCAAATATGTTGATATTTTAAGTGATAAAGTTAACCTTTACAATTGATCTGCTTGTATTTGTTTGGTGTTGCTTGGTGCATATTGATTGCTTTGTTGTTTTTTCCCCTGATGTCCGATGATTTTGTTTTTTTTTTTAATTATGTGATTTTCTAATATTATAAGATTTTTATTATTGGCTTGGATACTTTTGTAGAAAAACGAGTCATACATTCTTAAATGTATAGTATAACATTGCTTTATATTCTTAGAGAAGCTTACAAATTAGTTTTTTTTACTCTAACATACACTGAGACCTATATGCATAGAGTCAAGAAACTAGGTTCTAAATATTCAATGTAGTATATCAAAGCTTTCATTGATTTTGCTAATGGCTGTAAATTGGTTAGAACCGTTAGATGTACAAGAATCTTTGAAGTTCTAGCTGGTGGAGGCATAAATCTCATCTTTCTGCGGAAATGGATCCAATTAAATCATTAGTGTCAAGCAACCACAATTGGCTATCTTTATAGTTTGCGACTTTTCTGTTCTGATGTCTCAGCCAATCAATATATGGAGGCTCTAATCACATGCAAAAAAACATGCACCTAAGTTTTGGCTGCTGGCCTTGGGTGAGCCATTTAACTTCCTTGGATTTTTGAGCAATTGCTGGAGTGAAGTATCAATCTGCTCAGCATCCAGATGCATAAATTGTTTGCTTTTTAAACACAATTGGAATTATCACATGGAATTCAGAAAAACAAAAACCAATGTTAAATATAAAATAGTTCCCCCCCCCAAATATCTAAGCCATTTGGTATTTGAAGCATTGAAAGGTTGTCATAATTTTGGGCTTCTCCCAATTACTTACATTCATGATTTTCCAAAAATAGCAATAGCAATAGCACTTAGACTTATATACCGCTTCATAGTGCTTTACAGCCCTCTCTAAGCGGTTTACAGAGTTCAGCATATTGCCCCCAACAATCTGGGTCCTCATTTTACCGACCTCAGAAGGATGGAAGGCTGAGTCAACCTTGAGCCGGTGAGATTTGAACAGCTGAACTGCCGAACTAGCAGTCAGCTGAAGTAGCCTGCAGTGCTGCACTCTAACCACTGTGCCACCTCGGCTCCTCCTAATAAAGGAACATACTGTACATTCAACAAAGCAGACACATCACACAGACACAACCTCACAAAACATACAAATGGTACGGTACTAGCAGATAGGAAGAACCATGAGTGGCCTCTGACCCTTGAAAAGTTCATGTAATCCCTGCCTGTGTCTTGTGGTTTCAGCTTTTTCTTTGTGCTAATACTGTATGTCATAGAATATGCCATGTAATTTTGCTGCTGTTCCAAATCAGGCTTTGTAAGTTGGACTTAGTAGAAATTGTTTCGAGTATAACAGAGGTTCTAGAATTACTGACTAAAATTAGGTTATTTACACATAATAATCAGTTCTATGTATGCTTGAATTCCCACATAATTTATATTGTCTGGTATGGGTCTCCCTTTCTTGGATATCACACAGGCCAATTTCGCTCATCATAGTCCTCGGTGGAACATATTTGCTTACTGGTTTTGAATGAGTAATAAGTAGGTGATATGTTCAGCAAGATGTTGTGCTAGATGAGTTATTTGCTTCGGTGATTTAGTTCTGTCTAAAGCACAGAGATGAAATAACATGAAACTTGCTGCCCGATTGTCAGAAACCAATATTCCTATTGAAGTTCTATATGTCTTGATGATCTATCCCATCTTTCTTAAGTCAAGGTAACATATTAGGGTTCCTAGGCATTACTCTCTTGGGTACTGGCCTGATTACACTTAGATTGATGGTGTTTAAGCTATCTTACAGCGTCCTCTGCCTTTTTAAAAACATGATGTAACATGTGATAGCCCTTGCCACAATGGGAGTATGTACTTGCTGCAAAACTCACATTGTCTCTCGCAGCAAGAGAGGTTTAGTGATACTACTTGTCAGAGTTTGTTACCAAGATTTAAAACACTGAAGATCCTAACACGGAGGAGACAAGAAGGTAGAGTAATCAAATATATATAATTAAATTAAAATCAAATCTTTCTGTCTCTTGCTCAGTGGAGAAGCTCTAGTAGGAGATTTCACCAGAACTATTGTACGTTCATACTTCTGCATGTAGCATTTTTCTTCTGGGAGCTCTGGAGGCAAAATTAGCTTAGGAGAGTTTTTATAAGATAGGGTTTTGCCCCTGTAGATCTTCCTTTTGTGGACAATAATCTAGCTTTTGGAGAGCAGCTACTATGTGATTTATTGTCTTTTAATGTCTGGCTGCTACCGGTATAATTAGGGCAGGTATCCCTCTGTTCTTATAAGATTTAGAGCAGGCTGTGTGATTCACTTGCTCCGCAGCTCTGGCAGAGCTGCTTTCAGTGTGAGGGTGACAGCATCTTCCTCCGGAGTGAGGGAAGGAATGCCATTCCCTGTTTTTCTATGAAGCCTATCCAAGAGGAGAACTATTATGATGATGTCAGAGCAGGCTTCCCGGAGGAATTGTGCTTCATCTCTGCAGCTCTACCTCGTCAATTAATCAACGTTTGCTGGTATGTAGTTCTCCACTTTGAAGCAGGCACCTCTCTCTCTGATCAACAACTTCTCTCTTTCTGGAACTGCTAAACAAACCCAGCCTTTGAGGATGCAGGCAGGCTTTGCTTTTTGTGTGTATTTGGCTCTCTAGAAGAAGGAATACTTTTAGCATGATGCTTATTGCCTATGCCTTTGAGTCTGTCCCTTGGAGAAGCTGTTTTGGAAGCGAGCATGCTCAGACAGCTGGCAAATCATTGTCCAGCGACCGAGAGAAAATGCTGGGTGCTCTTCATTTATAATGCAAATTCTGAGGTGCCTTCAGAAGTGTGGCAAACTTAAAATGATGGCGGTGGTGAGAACATCACTGCAGAAAGTTGTGGTGTTGCTACATCGCTTGCAGAGAATGGCAGTTTCATCACCACGTTATCAAAAGCTTTGCAAGGTGAGTCAAAACTAAAAAGTAGGACTGCTGATTCCATTACAAGTACACATTGTTTGGGAATTTTGATAGGAATATATTTTTCCAAACAGGTCTAATGCCAGTCATTAGAAATATGTTTATGTATATACTTACTCCAATTATAGAGCTGTATAGCTAGTTTCTTACTTTTCTTTTTTTTAAGTCATAGGTAGGTATTGTTGGAAGTTCTCCGATGTGCAAAGTTAACTTAAATGCTTAGTCTAGTCTAACCATTCTTTTTCACAGTGAAGTAATATGTTGTGGAAGTTAATGCCTTAGAAAGGAGTATCTGCCATTTGCAGATTTACAACTAAACCTTCATTTATCATAAGATTTTTCTGTTAGCAATTTTACCTTTTTCCTGTTTGAATTTTCTATTAAAAAGTTACATGTAAGGCATGACTTCTCATGCCAAAGAAACCAGTGGTGACCCAGAGCTTTTGACAGTAACTTTTATTGCTCTTAACAGAATTTTTATTCTCCTTTTTGGAGTGTTAAAATTGCTGCTTCACAAACTCCAGTATTGTGGGACTTTGATTTTGTAGAAGTGGTTTTTGGAATGTGGAAAATTAGCTTCGTGATCTTCAACTATATCTTTAAGTTCACTAACTTCAAATTTGAAATTGTGCACTAAAAGTCATGTTTAAACCAGAATTGGAGTGGGAAAGAGCAGGTCAACAAGGTGCTTCTGGAAGGTTATTGGAAAATTAAAGTAGTCTTTTTAAGAACTAAACAAAATAACAAAATAACTTTGGATCATTATTGGAACAAACATGAATTAATTATAAATATCAGAGTAGAAAAACATTTGATTGTGTGGGGTAGAACTTGTGAAATTCTTATTTTCGGATTTAATCTTTACTAGCGTCTTCAGTGTGAAACAATGATTTATTGTGAATAATGATTTTCTATCATTACATATGTATGAACAGAATGGAAATGTGTTAGAATCTTGGATGATAGCCCACTTTTATTTTCATTACTTCTGGGACATATGGTGGAAACAGAAAAAGATTCAGAAGTTATGCAGTAAATCTGACTATTCTATTACAGATGCAACTTTTCAAGAATGGTTGTTTGGCATTTTTGCATTTTTCAATTACAAAAGCAATTGTGATATGAAACTGCTAACTCTCTTGAGCAAAGATCAGATCTTATTTGCACAGAAATAGTGTGTAAACATATAGTATAGCTTTGTTAAATCCTACAAATTAAGGAAAAAGTTGCTATGAACATGTATAAATTTAATATAGTTTTTTCTTATATAAAGACATGAATTCATCCTAAGGAGGAAAGTTAATTCAGAATATTTTATTTTTGGAATGGAATGCTATGGAAGCCTACAGTGAAATATATCACTTGCTAATGGAATATTTAAAGGTTGTACATTGGAAATGGAATTCCACTTGTGTTTGTCACATAGAAATGTATACAGCATGGAGCAGTTAATTGGCTATATAAATCTTGTTTGAAATTATTAGTTTCTAAGGGAGAAAGAGTAGTACTTTACATTGCATAAGGTTGTTTTCATTTGGTCTTTAAAGTATTTTAAGTTGCTTGTAAATTTCACTCCAGTGCCATTGAGTAAATAGGTTGCAATCCTCCACCAGGTGTCAGTGTAAGGCAATAATAGATAATTATATTCATCACTTAATGGTCTAACAAAATACTCTCAAAGAATGCAGTGTGGATTGCAAATGTAAAAACTATCATCAAAGAAGTAATGAACTGAAACCATCCTTGTGCTCATTTTATTATTATTAGATTGTAAAAAATCAAAATGAATCAAAATGAAAACCTGATACGCTGCCCATGAACATGTGCATCAAAAAGTGCTCTTTATTGTGGTCCTTATTTTCAACTCTGTACTTCAGTGTGTTTGGAGTATTGTTTTGTACACTCACACTATTTTCAGTAGTAAGTAGTAAGACTTTTAATGGGGTTGGTATGCAAAACAAGAGGAGGTTTGGGATTTAAATTTATTTTAAAATTGTACATTTAAACCGTAATGCAACCTTTAGAAATAAGACTGAAAGAAACTGCTTGTAAATGTGGCAAGTTAAATATAAAATTTTGGAAGTCTAATATAGTTCATAAGTAAGTTTTTTAAAAATTTATAATAGTTCATAAGTTTAAAAAAATTTAAATGGTCTCTTATGTAATTTAATGGTTGAATAAAATTGATAAATATATTTTCTAGATTAGGTCTAATGATATGCCTCTAAAAGTGAACCTGCACAGAAAATAAGCTTTCATGAGTATGAATTCTTTTCTTTTAAGGAATAGGAAGAACATTTTTAGAGACTATTCTGCTTTGTGACATTCCAACCCATCACTTTCCATGCTCTTCTAGAAGGTTATTCAATATGTGAGAGAGTTGGATATCATCCATCATCAGCATTGACATGAAAAAAGTTTCTAAATAATGAAGAAGGGGAACCACATTTCTTTGGCTATGGTGTTCCCATCAGCTTTTTTGATATGAATGTATGAGATCCCTTTAGAGCAGTGTTTCCCAACCTTGGCAACTTGAAGATATCTGGACTTCAACTCTCAGAATTCCCCAGCCAGCGCTGGCTGGGGAATTCTGGGAGTTGAAGTCCAGATATCTTCAAGTTGCCAAGGTTGGGAAACACTGCTTTAGAGGAAGTATAATGTTCTTCTCCAAATCCACTTTCTGTGGCAATGTGACAATTTTGCAAAGACCAAACAATTCTTGCTTGCTGGTTGGAGCCCAGATGATCAGTATGTATAGGCAAGAAACATTGGTTTCCTTCTTACAGCTGAGTGTAGAATATTAAAGCAATGGGCTTCAGGGATAATCGGAAGCTCTCAGGATAAAAAGGCTTCCTTTACTTTACTTCCCACTCTTTAACAACTTTCCAACAGATGTGGAGTGGTTCCTCTTATAAATCAAAATTCCACAACTTTTCAAAGTTCTTTTGTACCCTGATCACAGTTTATTGTGTGATCCAAAACTGCAAATGTTATAACATATAGCAATATTAGGAAAGGCAGTCACAAAACATACATGGAACGGAAAAAATGGAAAATATATTTGGAACATATGTATAAGGGCATATCTGAAATCCTAGTCCAGTACGATATATGCTGATTTATGCAAGTTGCCTTTTTGTTGTGAAGATAAAGGACAAACCAACACCAAGCTGATCCAGTCGGAGTCTTTCACCATTTTCCTAACACCTCTAATGTAAGCATGTTAAAACAATTTCAGTTCATTGTGATAAAGTATCATTACGTTATACTCAGTCCATTGTAACTCCCTACATAGGTTGGTAGTAGGATATGTAGCCATCTGAAGTTATTTTTCAAATTAGTCTCATGCATATGTTATATTCTTTCTTATAGGATGCGTATATGTTCAATTTAGAATTTTCACTCATGATTGTTTTTTATGAGTAGGATTATTACTGTCGAGTTCAGGATCCAATATCTCACTGAAGTCTCCCCTATAATAATAGAATTGTGGGAGATATGTAAATAATAAAAGCACTCATGAAACATGGAGAAGTCAAAATTAAATCCATAAATATTAGTTATAATAATTATAACTTAATTATAATTAATTAAAATATAATTTTAATTAATTAAAATTATATTTTAATTTAAAAAGTCCATTCTTATGTTACAGAATGTTGAACCTAAAAAGATGTTTATGATAATGATAGATGCCACTTTCACCCTAGTTGAAACACTCATTGAATGAATCTATCCAATCCAGTCTATGCACCAGCAGTATATATATCAACTTCTATTTAAACAAATCTTCAATTTATTTTTAAAGCCTGGAGATGAATTAAATCTATATATTGATTCCTGTATTGTCTTAACCATGTAAACACGATCACTTGTTAAGCAATCAATACTTTTAATTCTAAATGTGCACAAGAACGCAATTTAATTATCTTGAACAAAGCTTAAGCTATAATTCTACTAGTTCCCTAACTTTTTAATAGTGTTAAAACTGATGAGATAGAAAATTCAGTGTCATTTCCCTCAGTAGTTGAAATGTAATACCAGACTAGCACATAGTAATAGACCTCTGAAAACCTGAGACCGGTTGGCAATTTACAAAATAGTACAATCCAAAACATCTGCATATTAATTGTTTGTCAGGAAAACAGGTAACTTTATTTACTGCATCAACACTAGTTAGAGCAGTGTTTCTCAGCTTTGCTGGTTGGGAAATTCTTGGCATTGAAGTCCCCACATCTTAAAGTTGCTTAGGTTGAGGAATACTGAGGTAGAGGATTCAGGAATTCATACCCTCCTAACAAATTTACCAGTAAATTGGATGCTGAAATAAATCCAGTTTCCTATAACTTTTCCTTTCATACTCCTGTCCCCTAATTAATCTGATTAATAAGGCTCGATGTCATACATGTTATCCACAAAAATGTTTCAGACTGGATGTTGCCAGAGATGATATTCAATTTTGTCTTGTTTTGGTGCCAGTTAGCATCCAACTCCTTAGTCATGACTCAACAGTAAATCACAGACTTCTAAGCTTTACACAGCAAATCTGTGTTTCTATGCTAAGACTCAATTAAAGTCTCACAGACAAAACGTGTTAAGAAATTGGATTGGTAGGAGGGCTTACTTGGTGGGAGGCAGCAAGTATGGTGGAAGGGAGACCTTGAAGTATGTAAACCTTGCATCCCAGAGAGCCAAAAGGTGATCTCATTACGGTCTAAAAGCATATGTGGATTGTGAGTATGAAGCTGATCTATTCACAGATACTGGAAAATGTAATGAGAATGGTAAATCGTGCATAAACTTCTATGGGTGGCAAATGGTGATTTGTAGAAGTTCTATGCACTTTGTCATGGCCCCAGAGTGTAAGAGTGAACTACAAATTGCCTCAACCTTTACAGGGAGAGAATAGTAAGGATATACTTATGTGCAAAGCATGATTTTATAAAATTGCCATGCTGTGAAAATCTGCTAAGGCTTGCGGATATATTCCAGTGTCAAACTGGATCTGCAGGATATCTGAAAAAAAAAAGACTTAACTATTGATATGTAGTCCATATATGTGGACCTTGGTTAATTTCTGGTTGTTCCAGTATGGATGCCCCTAAGAGAGGAGACAATTCTTAGTTCGAAGACTGGAGTTGCCAGGGCAAGAGATAGAAGCTAGGTGAGCTGTGCAGGTCCTAGCACATCTAAGGATCAAGCTGCCAGGGAGCATTGGAAATGATGATCACATGACTGTGACCACAGTAGAGGTGCACCACTGAAGCCGCCATACCTTTGCCAAATTTTAGTCCCATGGGAATTATGGATCCTGGATTTTGGACACATTCTGTAAATTTACCCTATTTGATTTCAAAAAGCCCTATCATGCACCTTTTTGCTCAATTGAAGGTTACAAACAATCCAACAGACACGAGAGTTTTAGTAGTCTATTCAGTAGATAAGAACTCTAAATGAAATCATTGATTGCCTTCTGTCAGGTGAAGGTGCTGGTGTCTATTATGCCCCAGCTGATTCAAGCCCATTAGTTTTTTAAAAAAAAATTCCTATCTTTTCTTTTTTTTCTGACTGTTTTTGATTAACATACTGCTAAATTTGTATTACTGTTCATCCAAGATAACAAACATTTGGAAAACTTGTTCGTTTAATGACTGTGTTAGGTAGTTTAAGAAATATAGGCATTTCCATTGTGGTAGCATTTCCAAAATTGGCTATACAGTTTTTAGAATTTAGATATCTTACTTTTGGAGCTTGCCTATGTTATATTTATTAAAAATGCAGTTTTTCTTTTTTTAAAAAAACAAAACAAAAGGGGATTCCTGTTTTGGCTCTAGTTTCCTATGTTAAGGTTTGGCTGCAGAGAAAGTAGATCTTGGTTTATTTTTGCTGGCCTTTTAATTTAATGACCAAGCCTTAGTGCCATGAGAATGTTCAGTAGTGTAAAGGAAAGGGGTTTATTTTCTCTTCCTCCTGAGATATATGGCTCAGTGGCTTAAAGACACTGCAGAAGGTCTGTGCTCTGGGGATTCAAGTCCTACCACCGTGTGAGGGGATGAGCTCCCATCACTTGCCCTCAGCTTCTGCCAGCCTAGCAGTTCGAAAACATGCTACGTGCAACTAGATTAATAGGTACCACTTCAGTGGGAAAATAATGCCACTTTGTACCGGCGCTTCCCAAATGTGATGCCCAAATGTAAGGCAACATTGGTGGAGGGAAAAGGCCTTGGGTGACCCTGCAGAACGCTGTTAACTATTCTGAGTGTGGTACTGGTTCGCCCTTTGTGGTGCACTGAATGGACTAGCAGTCTTGAGCAGCCAAACAACTACTTTATATTTACACTGTTGTCTCCTGGCTAATGTACCATTGCAATATACTAAATAAATAAATCTTTTCCTTCTGCACGGAAAGCACGTAACAAAGAAATTAGAACAACCCCATTTCCTTTTAGATGTAAGAGGAGCCTTACAGCGTCACAGAACAGCCGGTTCTCTCAAAAATTATACATGTGTTTTCCATTAATTATTAATGTGTGGTGATAAGATCCAATGGGACAGAATGAGTTGTGTGATGCACATTTGTTGCCTGAAATCTAGACAAACATAGTCAAAATGATGTTACACATCCCATAAAATTATACCATTTCAATTGAGCAAAACGGAGCTAGGCACATGAGTTCCATATGGAACCCGCCATGGTATGACATATACATAGAAATATACATTTTTATTAAAAAGTATTTTAGACATTTTAGAGACCCAGCCTTTCTGTTCTTTCAGTGTTCAGTCAGATTGCTCTTGAATATGGCATCAATGGCATCCAGCCATCCACTAGACATTTGTATTGAAAATCATACTGCCTAGCCTCTTGTAGGTAATACACCAATCAGAGTCTTAGTTTTTGTGAACTGGTCTTTTAAAGCCATCTCAGTTGGTGAGTATCAGTATATCTTGTGGTAGCAAATTACATAGTATTAAGTAATGCAGTGTGAAAAATATTTCCTTTCATCTCTTCCGAATCCCCTACTGTTCAGCTTAATCCAATGCCCAAAGTTATATATTACGGTATATGAGAGGGAAAGGGGAAAAATGCCCTTCCTGTTCACTTTCTACACAGCATGTGTGCGGGCATCTATCTGTCTGTATATAAACATATACATCTATCTACAGTTTTATTTTACTTTGTCTTTTTTTCTGAATGAAACATCGCAAAGCACAATATTTCATCTTTTTTTTCCTTTGTAGGAAGTTGTTTCAGCTTTTGATTATTTGGTTGCCTTCTGTGTTATCTTTTCCAGGATAATAATAATCCTTTTCAAGATCTTTTGTTAAAAAAACTACTTAGTATTCTAAGTATGGTCTCTCTGCCTCCTTTAAGGTTATGAGCACACAAGACTACTTCTGGAGTAGAGCTCATACATATAGTTACTGTACATACCGTATTTTTCGGAGTATAAGACACACCGGAGTATAAGACGCACCTTAGTTTTTGGGGAGGAAAATAGGGGAGAACAATCTGCCTACCAGGTATTCATCTGGCTAGCATCCTTAGTCTGGTCAGCTTCAGCACATTATTTTATCCCCTGGTTAGGACTTAAAAAAACCTTCTTCTGAGAGAGTAACAATGAAAGAGCATGCAAGCCAGTAAGAGCTGGGAAGATAGTTAGCACCTGGTTAGGGCTAGAAAAAAACTTATTCGGAGCAGCTTCAGCACATTATTTTATCTCCTGGTTAGGACTTAAAAAAACCTTCTTCTGAGAGAATAACAATGAAAGAACCTGCAAGCCAGTAAGAGCTGGGAAGATCGTTAGCACCTGGTTAGGGCTAAAAAAAAAATTATTCGGAGCAGCTTCAGCACATTATTTTATCCCCTGGTTAGGACTTAAAAAAAACCTTCTTCTGAGAGAATAACAATGAAAGAGCCTGCAAGCCGGTAAGAGCTGGGAAGATAGTTAGCACCTGGTTAGGGCTAGAAAAAAACTTATTCAGAGCAAGTAGAGCAATGAAAAAAAATTCTGCAAAGACTTAGGGCTGGAAAAACATTCATTGGAGAGAGTAACAATGAAAAAGCCTGCAAGGTAAGAGCTGGGAAGATCTGTTAGCACCTAGTTAAGGCTGGAAAAAAAAAAAGCTACATTCGAAGTATAAGACGCACCCAAATTTTCAGCCACTTTTAGGGAGGAAAAAGGTGCGTCTTATACTCCAAAATACGGTATATCTATACCTGTAAATATACCTATACATATTTATGGTGTGTAAAATACGGATCAAGTGTCTCTGGGTATATCTCAGATATACTGTATATTGTCTCAGTATATATCACACAATATTTATTCTTTTTGGAGGGGGGTGGTACCTTTAAGCAAAAACAGTTCTAGTTCTTAGGACATATTATGGCAAATGCCCTCAAAGTTTAAACAGTAAGCTTATTTCATGTTTTGGGATAAGTATTATATGTCCTTTAGAATAGATGAATAACTACAGACAAAATCCTTGCTCTGCTCTTTGGATGATTACAATATTATTTTTCCTTCTGTATCTTTAAATAGCCCCTAAATATTATGAACTGAACATTTTGAAATAAATTCTTAGACTCTATTTTAATTCTAGCCTGAAGCACTTAATGGCAGCATGAAGGGACTTTATCTGAGATGTAATGTACTATTTAAGAAGCAATCTATTTTTTTCCCCATTTCTGCCTTGAGGACAAGTCTTCACAGTAAAATTAATCAAGCATTTCAGGCAAATTTTGTTATATATATCATTTAATGTGTTAACTCTAATTGGTATCTGATAATGTCTTCGTTCTTCATGAGTCTTCCATGGTAACCACAAGCTATAAAGAAGTAATCAATTATAAATATTGAAATATATTTCAAATTTGTATATCTCAATATCATGATCTGCAAATAGCTTATTTGGCGAATGTTGTTGCACACTGTAGGAATGGAAACTTGCTACTTGTGTAAAGACAAAGTAGAGTCATATTTTCTGAAGGCTAAATACACTAATCATCTTCAATTTTTGTCTTAGTTTTTAATCCTTTGATCATCCTTATCCTATACTGAATCTTAAAAGTGGGAGCCCAGAGAAATGGGGCTCATCAAAGAACAGTGTAACAATTACAGTACTCATTGTGATGGAAACTGGATTTTGTTGATGCAACCTAGAGCTGCACTTATCTTTTTGCAGCCATTTCATATTGTTAGCTCATACTTAGTTTGTAGCATGTTTCAGAATTACTATTTTCATTAGCTATCCTCCATTCTAAAACAGTGCAATATATTCTTGTACCCTTAGTGGAGAACTTAGCATTTGACTCTGTTAAATTTCAATCTGTTACTTTCAACCCCTTTGTGTAATCTATCAAGATAATTTTGAATTTTATTTCTATCTTTCAAAGTATTAGCTATCCAAATGATTTATGTACTGTCTCCAAATTTGATAAGCATGTCCTCTACCTCTTCATCCAAGTCATTAATCAAAATACTGAAGAGTAAAGGAGACTAGGCAAAGGACATACCATAGCAAAGCATACAACCTGTAATGCTTCAGTCTTCAAAAAAAGAAAAGCAAAAATAGAAACTGTATGTCCTGAGATCCACTTCTGTGGATCCTCAGGACATGCCTTAATTCCTGGTTCTGAGAGGCTAACATATTCCAAAATGATTACCCACAAATTGTATTTCCTAAGATTACCTCAGGGATTCCTTGTGACCTACAGACACTTTTTGGACGTGCAGTGGCTCAGTGGTTAAAACACTGGGCCTGTTAGTTGGAAAGCCGGCAGCCCAGGTTCAAGACCTACTGTAAGTATCGTACAACGGGGTGAGTGCCCATCTTTGCCTACTCCCGCCCATCTACTGTGTTTCCCTGAAAATAAGACCCTGTCTTATATTTTTTGAACCCCAAAATAAGCACTTGGCCTTATTTTTGGGGAGGTCTTATTATTTTGGGGCGCTGGGAGCAAGATGGGGCTCCTCTTGCCGTCTTACCTGATTTCCAGCTCTCTCTCCCTAACCCTAACCAGAGGAAATGGCGGGGACCAGCTGCGCATGCAGTTAAATATTTTTGGAGAGGGCCTATTTTCGGGGGGAGGGCTTATTTTTGGGGAAGAGTTTATTTTCGGAGGAGGGCTTATTTTCAGGGGATGTCTTATTTTCGGGGAAACACGGTAGCAGTCTGAAAACATGCAAATGTGAGTAGAGAAATAGGTATACCACTTTGGTGGGAAGGAACAGCATTATGTGACATCCATGCTGGCCACATGATCATGGAAACTTCTTCAGACAGTCCTGGGTCAGTGACCTTGAAATGGAGAAGAGTGCCATCCTCTATAGTCAGCAATGACTAGAGGAGTGAAATCTGAAAGGGCCTCCTTCCTTTACAGGCACTTTTAGAAGTGAGATGATAGGAGCCAACATTTCCAAGTAATTTGTCCTTCTCTTCATTAATATGTTAACATGAATGCAAAACTGTACTTCTAAAAAGCCAATAGTATCAGTATTTCTACATATAGTTAGAATAAAAGATATGCATATATCTGTCTGTCTCTCTCTGTCTGTCTGTCTGTCTGTCTGTCTGTCTGTCTGTCTGTCTGTCTGTCTGTCTGTCTGTCTGTCTGTCTGTCTGTCTGTCTTTGTGTCAGTCTTGACTCCTCATGACACCTGAACTAGTCCTTTAAGTTTTCATGGTAAGATTTATGAAAGTGATTTGCCTTTTTTCTAGGGCTAAGAGTGAACGGCTGGCCCAGAATAAACCTGGTTGACCTTTATGCCTAAAACAGAATTAGAATTCACAGTTTCTAGCCTGGCTGCCTTAAACACTACAGTCTTTGGGCAACAAGGATTCTAAAAATGAAGTTATAAAACTTGTGTATTATTTAATACTTAGGACAATGTCTGATTTTTCAAATATGGTCTGAAATTCTGTACTGCTTTCTCATTGTTCATACAAGTACCGTAGTTGTAAAGGTCTTTGATCCCTTTTAAACATTTTACTCATACCCCCAGTTAAATAGAAGAAATGAATTGTTGAAATGAAAGCATTGATGAAATGTAATTTTTGCAGTTTTTTTAACCTTTGTTTATAGTACAAAAAAGGTAAATGTATAAAAATTATTAAGAGATAAATCCCAAGCTCAATGCAGTTTGCCTCTTTCATTAATATTTTATTGTTTCAATCTGAATTGTTTGATTCTGTTGCAACAGGAAATAAATCAGATTGCCATCATATAATTTGCTTTGTGGCTCTCCAGGTTTTAAGAATTTCACAAAATGTGACACAGGGTTGGTCAAATTTGTAGAACATAGATACATGGCAGGCTTTTTTCAGTCGTGCTCAAACTTGTCACATTTATTCAAATAATCAAAGTTTTCAGACTATTACAAACACAATTAATATTGCTTATAGTGTTCTAGAGATAACATTTTAAGGAAACATATATTTCATGACTGTTTAAATATTTTTACCTTGTCACTGGGAAATGCTAAAATCAAATTCTTATTGGATAGCGGGTAGATATTTTTTTCACACTTATTTGGAGCTGCAGATGCTCTGTCCGTGGCATCATACAAGTAGAATTTCAAATAGATCCCTTAGCAAAGGAACTTGCAATCTAGGTTAGATTAGGAATAAAAGATGCCTAATAAAAGATTCCTAATCTTTTATTAGGAAATAAAAGAATTCTAATAGAAATTTTGGATCAATGAATATTTCTATTATAGTTGTATAATTACAGGCCAGAGATATTGGGATAGATAGAACTTACTTGGTCTATTTCACTCCCCATTACTTTCATTGCAAAATGGGTAGTTGCCAAGAATTGTTGGGACCAAACAGCATTAGGGCAACCTTTCCTCCCAGATACAGTTTTTCAAAATGTGAGGTTTGATGAGATTCCATGTATAGCTATGGGGATGGGGAGTTTACTCATAGATAGCCAATTTTCTACCTTTTTCTATTCTAATCCTCTTGATTAGGGGTTCCAGGATCTTTCTTCAAATTCACTAACTTTGCCAGCATGAAAAGCTTGAAAATGCCTACTCTACAATGCATCAGCAGGGGGGGCGGAAATCAAATGACTAAGTAGTGCCACTTTCCGTATAACTTGAGTTTTGCAGGATGGGGGCTCTCTCTTTTTATAGCTCTGTCTGAAGTGTAACCTTTACTTTTACACATGCTTTGCCTTTCTTGAGATGTTTAGTGATTTGCTAGTGGTGTGGATTGGCAATCTGTGATTGATTCACTGGTGCTCACACCCTGGCTTTTGCCCTTTAGTTAAAGCTCCATCTGTGAGAGAAAACCTAAGCTGCTTCTTAATATTTTCAGCAACACAAAGCCCGCTGTTTTTTCTGCCTCATTATAGGTATTGCAGGCTAGTACAGTGTAGGAGTGCACCAAGCAGGACAACAGAAATCTTTCTGTATACTGGTAGACCTTGACTTGTGACCATTTGTTTAGCAACTGTTTGAAGTTCTGACGCTGCTGAAAAAAGTGACGTATGACTGATCCTCACGCAACTACGATCGTTGCAATGTTCCTACTGTCAGGTGATCATGATACAAGTGCTTGACAACCATAGCATATTTACAATGGTTGCAACAATTCATGATCTGATAATACTATTTGGGACCTTTCCAGATGGCTTCCGATGAGCAAACTCAATAGGGAAGCCCAGAGGGAAGGTTGCAAGTTGCTGCTGCATGATGTATTGGTTAATGGTGTTTTGCTTAATGACACTTAATGACTTTACTGCTTAACGACAAATGACAAAGTCCCTATTGTGATCGTAAATCGAGTGTTAGTTCTGGAAGCCATTATATTTGTTTTGCTTCAACTGCCACATATTTTAGCCTGGGAAATTGAGAGGTTTTTTTTTTTTGTTGGAGCGGTAGACACTTAGTCATAACAAAATTCTTTACTCAAGGACGAATGTGCCTGCACATGCATGGAGACAGTATCCAGTTGAGCATGAAGATTTGATTTGACCTTGTGATGAGCTTGTGCGCGTGGGGCAGGGTTGTGAACTTTCAACTGGGTGGGGAAACCCCGGAAGCTTCCAGATTCGGGTTTCCCCAGATGTTGCCAACATGACATCTCTAATAAATTGGAACTTTGAGGAACTTCTAGCCTCGGAGTTTTCTTTCGTTGGGGTGTTTATTGGAACGCTGACATCGAGGACTATCTGTACCTTATGCTTGATCTTGTGTATCTTACGTGGATAAGATTGAAAATGAACAGGACATCAGTAATGCTGATAAAATTCATAGGTGAGGGAGACTCAACATGCTCTTATCAGGAATGTGAAATGGGAGGATGTAACTGGTGGTGAAGAAAGCTCAATTTTTTTTGTCAGCCTGTTTCTAAAATGGAAACAGATGCTCCAAGCCTCCAATCTGGACACCTCAAATCAGGTGTTATCTCTCCTGGAAACATGGGAGTTATATTATTTGTAAATGATTATAATCAAGGATGCATGGTCTGAGGTCTCATGACTACATGAAACCAAAAAAACCCTGGATGCCCTCTTCAGAAACTGCTAGATTGGTTTATTGTTGAATTATTACTGCATTGTTACTGTTCTTGTTTCCCACCTTTTTACTGAGAGTCATGCTTTGGAGGAACCCTGCTATGTAGTAAACAGGGCTGAGAGAGAGAGAAAGCGTACTGGTTATCCTTTATTTATGACCGTAATGGAAACCTCCCATTAACCACCAACAGGTGTGAGCAATATCAATAGCAATTAGACTTATATACGCTTCACAGTGCTTTACATTCCTCCCTAAGCGGTTTACAGAGTCAGCATATTGTCCCCAACAATCTGGGTCCTCTTTATTGACCTCAGAAGGCTGAGTCAACCTTGAGCCTCACCAGCATCGAACTCCAGACTGTGGGCAGAGTTAGCCTGCAATATTTATTTATTTATTTATTTATTTGGTAGTTTTTCTATGCCGCCCTACTCCCTCAGGACTCAGGGCGGCATAGAAAATACTGCATTCTAACCATTGCACCACCAGGGCTCCTAAAATTGAATTTTATGGCCTTTTGAGCGAACAATTTACCAAAATTCCAGGCGGGTTTTGGCAAAAACATCATAAACAATGGTCACATGACTGCAGGATTCTGTAAATGGCTGTAAATGCAAGCTAGTTGCCAAGTGCCCCAAAGCAGTCATGTGACTATGGGGCGAGGGGCAGCCATCGGAACTTTGAACCAGAACGTAAGTACCCCTGGGGGAGGATGTCTGTCGGTGGCTAAGTGATTGGTCATAAGTTGAGGATTGTGTATTCCAAAATCCATGCCCAGTATTCCCTCATCCTAATCTAATACTTTAACTATTACATCTCGCTGGCTTTCATATCATACAAATTGTCCTTTCTAATGTGATAAAAATGGAAAATAACTAAATGAAAGTTTGGAGTATAGAAATGCTGACTATACTGTACCCAATTAAATATAAATATGAAATTAAATCCCGCTCCCCTGATTGTATCTACAACTTTTTGGAGTGTCACCTTTATTTCTCAAAATCATTACGTATCTTTAAAGAAAATAACTGAGTTTGCTTTTCCACATTTGCTGCTTGAGGAAGGAGACTATTTATTCCTGTCCAAGTGGAAGAAAATCGAACTCTTTCATGCCTGCTAGAAGTGATTCTCCTTCCCTAAGTTAAATGATACTATGGTAGCTTTTTGCATTTGATTCAGGAAGGAAATAGAAAAGCCAAACTATGCAGTTAAATCTTTCAGAGGACAGTATAAGCATCTCTTTTTTATGTTTGTTCTTATGAAGGTGGACAAGATGCATTCTCATAGGATGTTCTGCATTTGTAGAGAATTCTGCAATGGATTTCATTGTTCAGATTTTTTAAAAAATGATATACCATCTCACCATTTTTAGAGGTGTATTAAAGCTCAGCTTTTGTTTAAACTGGGTTAGTGCCATGTGGTGTGTAATGGTGGTTGAAGGGTTGGGCAACAGCCAGTTGAAATCCATCTCACTGGGTAATGTTTTACCAGTCACACACTAACAGACAAAGCTATTCCACAGGCAGCGTTCTGTATGCTGTGTTGTGGGGGACAAAGTCTTTTTTAAAAAATTATTTATAAAAGAAATCCAAAAGAGTTAAAAAAAGATATCCTATAATATAAGTATAATCAATCCCACCTTAGGCATGAAATCCTGTTGGATGACTGGGGGCCAGTCCACTCTCTCAACCCAACCAACCTCACAGAGTTATTGTGGGCGAAATAGGAAGGGGAAGGAATATTAAAGTATGTTTGCCGCCTTGAGTTACTTATAAAGTAATAAAGGTAGGATTATTTTTTTTAAAAAAATATAAAACATGGAAAAGGAGCAGAGTTTTTATTTTTCTATGAATCCTGCATTTTCTTCATTTTCTACATTTAACTTATTTAAGTTTTGCACAAAGTTAAAAGCCACATGGCTCAGGAAGGATTTTATTGTATGGAATATTTTCAGTAGATAAACGTTGTAAATGTGTCTATCTGTAGATAATTATTCCTTGGCTAATCTGCCATTCAGTCAATGTAGAGTACAGCAGATGTCTTCCAAGATGAAGTGTTAATTGCCAATTCTCTGAGGGCAGATCTGATGGACACTTATATTTATTTCCTCACATTCTTCTTGGGAAGTTGGATTATTGTGTGATTAGTGTATCAGCACTCAAAAAAAAAGAGCCATCAGGTACGCACCTGAGAGCAAACCCCATGGAAGGCAGTAAAATTTCTTCCAAGGTGATAGAAATAGAATTGGCTTCAAGTCAAAGAACTCTGCAGCAGAGCGGGAGAAACTGCACAAAGGTTTTGCAACCTCTCATCTAAAGTTGCACATGACTTAATTTGTTGCAATTTCAACATGCTGGCTGGAGAATTCTGGGAGTTGAAGTCTCCACATCTTAAAGTTGCCAAGATTGAGAAACACTGGTCTAGATCAGTGACGGAAAACCTAATAGTGCTGGGAATTACAACTCATAGCAGCTACAGTCAGTGAGGGATGCTTGGAAATGTATTCTTCATCAACATCTTGTGGGCATAGATTCCTTGTTTTTGATCTAATGATATGATATATTTTAAAACTCAAGGTATTTTATTTCCCCATTTCTTATATGCCTTGTACAACTTCAAACTTGTCCTTAGGCAGCTGTAGCTGAAACAAGGTATTTAATTTCTGAGAGGATTCACCTTTGAGGACTTCATCTTAAAGCAGAGGTCTTCAAACTTGGCAACTTTAAGACTTGTGGACTTCAACTCCCAGAATTCTCCAGCCAGCATAGCTGGCTGGAGAATTCTGGAAGTTGAAGTCCACAAGTCTTAAAGTTGCCAAGTTTGGGACCTCTGGCTTAAAGAGTTGGAAATTCTGGTACTTGGCTGTACTAACTATTTAAGGACCTTTAATTTCAGCTTTCATTTCGCATCTGTGGTGGTGCAGTGGTTAGAATGCAGTATTGCAGGCTGAACTCTGCCCACTGCCAGGAGTTCGATCCTGACTGGCTCAAGGTTGACTCAGCCTTCCATCCTTCCAACGTCGGTAAAACGAGGACCCAGATTGCTGGGGGCAATATACTGACTCTATAAACAACTTAGAGAGGGCTGTAAACCAGTATTTAAGTCTAGTGTGCTGTTGCTATTGCTATCCTGCATAGTCTCTGATCAGATGTAAGCACACTCTCTAACCTTATATAGGAGGAGGCAGTATATATTAGAAACTAGAGTGGCATTACTGGAAACTAATAAACAAGAATGGATGCATATTTTTTCTTCCTTCTGTATCAGGTATATAATTAAAAGATGAACCCGTAACATTTCACTGGTTGTAAGTACTTTTCCAAACAAGATCTGTGTAAAAAAAAATGCAAACAAACCTGTGCTTCTGTAGTTAAAAATGGTGGATTAGTTGGAGGAGGGAAATCAAGCTTCAGGAATATATTTCCATGTGAAGCATATGTTTTCAAAGTACGGTCACATGATTTTTCCACTTAGTGTCACTTAGTGAGGGTATCAGTTGTGGTCACTGTAATGTCCGAGAGCACCACTAGGAGGCTCCCAAAGGAGCGGGAAATACAGGCACTGTGATTGGTGGATGCTTGTTGTTCAGGGGGTATAAATAGAGAGCTGTAAGACAGAAGCTGCCCCCTGTCAGTTGTGTTCCTCTGTTAAATAAACGTTACGGTTAGAGTTCCTCAAGTCTCATCTTTTCCCTTCACGACACAATACTGGCGACGAGGAAGGTAGAACACCACTCCACTCAGGAAAGGCTGCAGCGGACTGAAGGTGAGGCGAGTGCCTGTCAGTAAAAGACTTAATAATCACCACAGGAAGAATGGCCACGCAGCATACGTTTGCCCCATTTAATCCGCCTAGGGAGACATGGGCATCCTATGTAGCCCGATTCGAATGTTTCCTCATTGCTAATGAATTCACAGGGCTGTCTGGAGATAGAAAAAGGGCTTACTTTTTGGGATTTTGCGGGACAGAAATGTTTGAAACAGCCCAAGCCCTGTTCGCCCCACGCTCCATTCATAGCATTCCGTGGCAGGAGTTCATGGAGAAGCTGAAGGACCACTATGCCCCCCCTCCATCAAGATGTGCAAGGCGTTATGCCTTTTATCACAGGAATCAGAAGGAGGGGGAAACAGTGAATCAGTTTGTGGCTGCACTCCGTAGAGCCTCTCTCTATTGCGAGTTCCAGAATTTGGAGGATTACCTCCTAGACAGGCTTGTTTTTGGGGTGCGTGACAGCCGACTGAAGAGACGTCTCCTTGCCATGCATGGGCTCACGTTCTCAGTTGCCCTCGCTGAGGCGCGTGCGGCGGAGATGTCAAACCAGTCCCTCGCTGAAATGGATGACACAGGCGCTACTGCACCTGCCACACACACCTCGGCTACTAACGCTATAGGAAGCCTACCTGAAGACCTTGAGCGGGCTTTAGCCATTGACGATGAAGTATGCCGCATAGCTGAGAACCAGAAGGATGCTAGTCCGAGGAATCGCCCCCCCCATCCCGTTCACCTTGCAGGGGTTGCGGGGGGGATCACCTCAGAGCCCAATGTAAATTTCAAGACGCAATTTGCCGACGATGTGGCCGCAGGGGTCACCTCGCGAGGGTTTGCCGTTCCGGAAGGCCTCCAACGACTCCTACATATCGAGAGACAGCACCAGCCAAACAACGAAGACAGCCATGGGGGCCCCAAGCGAGAAGAGGGGGCTGCTACGCAATCTATCGCTCAACCGACATCAGCTCTAGCATCATCAAACAAAACCAGCTGTCCCCAAGTGAGAAATTTACTGTAACTGTATTGCTCGGCAATAAGCCATGCCCTATGGAAGTGGACACAGGTTCCGCTCTGTCCATCGTGTCGTGGAGCACGTTAAAGTGCATTTTCCCGAGAGCATCAAAGAAGCGCCTTGAGCCCTGCCCACTATTCCTTAGAGACTACCAGGGGTCTACCATTCCTATAATAGGCAAAGGAAAGTTCCCCGTTCAATTTAAAACATTTTCAGGCAAATTACCCCTTGTTATAGTGGATGGTCCCCTCACAAGCCTTTTGGGATTAGATTGGTTCCCTGCCCTCGGCCTCACATTGGAGGGCATTAATGCTGTCAAGGGGGAGGACGTAGGAGCAATGATGGCCGCAGAGTTCCCGACGGTTTTTGATGGCAAATTGGGAAAGTACACGGGCACCCCCGTATCATTCAGCCTTGATCCACTTGTAGCCCCAATCCGCCTCAAGCCGAGGAGAGTCCCCTTAGCGCTATTGCCCAAGGTGGATGCCGAGATAGACCGCCTTTTGCAGCAAGGAATATTAGAACCTGTAGATCAGGCGCGATGGGAAACACCTATCGTCACACCGGTCAAGCCTGACGGGTCTATTAGATTGTGTGCAGACTACAAGTGCACTGTGAACCGCGCTCTGCAGTCCCACGCTTACCCGGTACCCATCGTCCACCATCTGCTTCACTCCTTAGGGGGGGGAAACATTTTCGCAAAGTTAGACTTGTCACAGGCGTACCAACAACTGCCTGTGGACAATTTAGCTGCAGAGGCTCAGACCATCATTACTCACAGGGGCGCCTTCCGCTGCCGCCGCCTGCAATTCGGTATTTGCACCGCCCCTGGGATCTTCCAAAGTCTCATGGAACGTCTTTTGCATGGAATTCCAGGGACGGTGCCATACTTTGATGATGTTTTGGTCACCGCTTCATCCCGATCTGAATTGCTGTCGCGAGTGCGAGCAGTACTGTCCAAATTTCAGTCAGTTGGCTTGAGAGTCAAACAGAACAAATGCGTTTTTGCAACACACAGTGTTGAGTTTCTAGGGTTCTTAGTTGATTCTAAGGGGATCCACCCCACAGCTAATAAAATCAAAGCTATAGTGGAAGCCCCTGCTCCAACATCTAGAACGGAACTGCAGGCATTCCTCGGCCTTTTAAATTTTTACGCGATTTTCCTGCCACACAAAGCAACTGTAGCGGAACCATTGCATAGACTACTGGACGCCCGGTCCCCGTGGCATTGGGGGGCCAGGGAGGCACAGGCATTCACTGCAGTCAAGCGTCTCCTCACATCGAATACAGTTTTAGCACAATACAGTACCAACTTACCGCTAGTCCTTGCATGCGATGCATCTCCCTACGGGGTGGGGGCTGTACTTAGCCATCGCTTACCTAATGGGGAGGAGGCCCCCATTGCTTTTTTTTCCCGCACCCTAGCTGGCCCTGAGCGTAATTACGGCCAGATTGATAAAGAAGCTTTAGCGCTGATAGCGGGGGTGCGCAGATTCCATCATTACATTTATGGCCGTACCTTTGATCTCGTAACTGACCATCAGCCACTCCTGGGGTTATTAGCTGGCAACCGTCCTACTCCTCAGATTCTTTCGCCTAGAATGACTCGATGGACCGTGTTCCTCGCCAACTATGACTACAGGTTGATCTACCGACCTGGACGCCACATCTCCCACGCCGATGCCCTCAGTCGCTGCCCCCTACCTATCTTACTTGAAGATCCAGCCCCAGCATCAACAGTACTGCACATCAGCAACATCAACCTACAGATCTCCGCTGCTGACATCGCCCTGGCCACGGCACGTGATCATCTTTTGTCTAAAGTCATGACTTGGGTTTTGAGGGGGTGGCCTGTGGACACAGTGGCTGTCGAGTTTGCACCATTCATAGCGCGCCGGTTTGAACTTTCTGTGATGCGGGGATGTTTATTGTGGGGGGAGCGGGTGATAATTCCACAACAATTTAGGAGACAGACCGTGGATCTTTTGCATCGGGGTCACCCCGGCATCGTCCGTATGAAGGCTTTGGCCAGGGGATATGTCTGGTGGCCGGGGCTTGACAGGGACATAGAACACCGAGTATCCATTTGCTCCCCTTGCCAGGAAAACCGTGCAGCCCCACCAAAGGCCACCCCGCAGAAGTGGGAAACTCCTGCTAGCCCGTGGTCACGTATTCACGTGGATTTTGCGGGCCCGGTTAGGGGCCAAATGTTCTTAGTGGTAGTTGATGCATTCTCCAAATGGCTGGAGGTCCGTTTAATGTCCACCACCACCTCAGATGCATTAATTAGATGTTTGGAGTCGTTATTTGCGACGCATGGTTATCCAGATGTATTAATCTCGGATAATGGTCCTCAATTAACATCCACAAGGTTTGAGGGTTATCTGGCGGGTTTAGGAATCAGACATGGGTTGATTGCGCCATGGCACCCAGCGGGAAACGGGATGGCCGAACGCATGGTCCGCACAACAAAGGAGACCCTCACAAAGTTAGGCCCAGGGGATTGGCAAACGAAAATAGCAGAATTGCTCCTCATACAGCACACCACTCCGTGTGTAGCCACCAATAAGACACCCGCAGAATTGCTCATGGGCAGGCGGCTACGAACCACACTTGACCGCCTGCATCCCCAATACTCAACGGAAAACCCTCTCGATTCGGCCCGACCAGGTCGTTCATTCCAGATTGGGAGCCCAGTGTATGCCCGTAATTACACAGGTAGTCCTCTATGGGTCCCCGGGGTGGTCGTGGCTATTTGCGGGCCCTGCTCATATAGAATCTTGTTAGAGAATGGCCAGGAGTGGCACCGCCACCTCGACCAAATTCGGTCCCGTTGGGGGGAATTGGCTGACTCCAGCCCTGTACCTGTCACTAACAATGACCCACCTGAGGAGGAAGGGAGTCATGCCAAAGAGTCTGTACCGCAACCAGGGAGTCAGTCCCATGCCGCAAACTTACCTGATTCTGATACTGGGAACGACAGGGAGCACACGCTAGCCCCAGCGATGGATCTGGACCAGCCACCTGTCAGCGGGGGGCCGGAGGGTTGCCCTACCGGAGTCCTAAGAGAGCTGAGAAGGTCTAGTCGTATTAGAAGGCGTCCGGCGTACCTAGCGGATTACTCATGCTCCAACTTAGGGGGAAGGGGTGTTATGTCCGAGAGCACCACTAGGAGGCTCCCAAAGGAGCGGGAAATACAGGCACTGTGATTGGTGGATGCTTGTTGTTCAGGGGGTATAAATAGAGAGCTGTAAGACAGAAGCTGCCTCCTGTCAGTTGTGTTCCTCTGTTAAATAAACGTTACGGTTAGAGTTCCTCAAGTCTCGTCTTTTCCCTTCACGACACAATAGTCACTAAACAAGGACTACCTGTACATTGTTAAAATTGAAGTAATAAGCATCACTGGATATCATGCCATTCCGAGAGAAGGATGGAGTAATGACCTTGTACCATTAATACTTTCATTACAGTTCTAGTTTGACATCATTTTTCAGTCATGGAGGGAAAAGCCCAGGTTTTTTCATTATTTACATGAGTTTCAACCTGAATTTCAATATCTATTGTTAGAAATATATCATTGGGAAAGACCATCTGGTTCCATGAGTTGTTAAATGCAGGAAGCAAAAACTACAGGTTTGTTGACAAAAAAGATTTAATATTTTCAGTAAAGTTTGGAAATGTTCTTTTTCTTTTCACACTATCTGTGGAAAACATAAATGCATCCTATAGTTTATCGACTAATCATAAGGTTAGCAGTATTTTTTCCTTCCGATCCTTTTTTACTATTGCCATGAGATTTTATAATTTTCTACATAGTTCCTTTGAAAGTGAAATTGCGCTTTTCATCAAATTGTACAAGAAAGAAAAGTGGTAATGTATTTTGTCTATGTGTTTCTAATGATTTTGGTTATTCATTCTTATACTGTGCCCAACACAATCATTTTTTTAAAGCTATTTGCAGTCTAGTATTTTATGACAGTTTACATATCTTCTAGATCATTAGAGGAAAACTTCTATTTTCTTCATATCTTTTGCCATAAAGAAAAGTTGCATATTGTTTTGTCAAAACTGCTGAAGTAGTTCTACATCATTTCTAAAAACTGTAATTTGTCTTAGATGTGGATCCCATTATTGGTAAAGTATTTCCCCATGAAAGCACTGCTCATCACTTTTTGTGCAATAAGGACAGATAAGAGAAATATAGGAACTTGAATACATTCAGTGAAATTTAGTTTATTTACCTTAACAATCCATCTCAAGAAATACAGGCATTCAGTGATGTTACTTACTTTTAAATGTATTTAACAAATTCTACAACCATTTGGCAGGATAACCTACACATATAGTCTTTATTTTCATATTTCAAAGAGCTTTACCATCATCACATCATTATAATGGACAAATCCTAACTAAAAATTGTTATTAGTAGAACTGGGTGATGCTTTGGATTTTTAATCCAAAATGATTATTTTGAGCATGCAAGGATAAAGACACAATTCTTGCCTGCAGATCTTTAAAATTGTTCCATTTTGGAGGGGGGTCACACCAGGGGTGGGTTCCTCCCGGTTCGGACCAGATCACCCAAACTGTTAGCGACCCGCTGGTGATGTGACAATGGCGTCATGGATCTGGTTCAGTCGATGCTGGTCCGTGGGCGGCGTCATATTTTTTTGGGAATTTTGGGTGAATTTTTCCGTGTTTGGATGGCTTCTCCTCTTCCGCTGCTTGAAAAAGAGCCCTCCCGCCCGCCCCCGGGTTAATACCTTTATTTCATCACCCGAAGCACAGCTGATCAGCTCCTCAGCTGTGTTTCGGGCTGAATCCTGCTACTGAGCATGCACGGAAGTGAAATTGCACGGGGGGAACACGCATGCGTGCACGAGCGGAGTGAGAGCACGTGCATGAAACGTTGCGATGCGAACTGGTGGCAAAGGTAAGTGGAACCCACCCCTGAATCACACCACACCTCCCATGCAGTTGAGTGGCACCTTTGCACCACCATTCACTCCAATTTAACTTTTTGAAATTGAATTGGGAACTCTCTACATCTCTGCTCATGGGGCACTTACTTCACAGCCCTCAAAAAAGAGGTAGCAAAACAAAACAAAAATCTGTTGCCTCTGTTACCTCTTCAGTCAGAGTAGGCAGTTAATATCTCCAAATGACATTTGATGAAAAAAAAAGTTGCATTGGGCATTACTATTTACATAAGATAAATTTGGGGAGTGCTTTTAAACAGGTGCAAGCAACTTAAGCAGACCACTGAAATTTGTCCAGAAAATAATGCTTTGGGGCGGCATGTGTTTCCTATTTTAATATTCAGTAAAATAGAGTCATCGAATCTCTGATAAGTTTAACGTATCTATCTTCTGGGGAGTGGAACTAGCAATAAAAAAGCTAGGCATTTTTGCCCCATTCCCATAACAGCATTAACATGGTCCTTTGGAATCCTCAGAATCTGTAAACAAAGTGTGGCCCTTCAGAAGAAAGGTGAGTAAAATACTATTTTTACATTATGTTTTTCCATATGTCTTGTGACCAAAAGCAGTCACGTCTCCATAATCCCACCAAACTCTTAAGTTTTATATTTGACAGTAGCAAAGAGTTTTAATGGGATTTGATTTCATTCATGAATGAGAGCTAGATTGAGCTATCTGTAGAATTAATATTGTCTTGTCCAACATTTGATAAGTGTTGCTTTACATATAGTTCCCTATTCCATACTATTTTGTACAAAGTGAAATAAAACTAGATCCCCCCCAGTCACTTTTTAAAGAAAAATCCATGCAACATAATGAAAATATTTCTGCCCCATCCCCAAATTTATTAATCTGAATAGGAATGTTGAAGCATCTCCCCTGCCCCCAATGACATATATTTCCTTTTAAATAAAACCCTAGGGGGGGAGGAAGTTTTAGATTTCCTCAATCAGCACATAATGGTTCTAATCTGCTCTTACATTTAAAGGACAACCAAAATGATGGTTATGAATATAAAGGTGTTTTTCTTCACATAGGCAGAAATAGATTGGATTAAATTCTTTCCACACAAAACAGAGCAGTTGATGGATATTGCAGCCCAAATCTTTCCATAATTTTTAGTGCTTCTCTGAAGAGCTGTATATTTTAGAGGCCTTATATTTCAGCTTGAGTACTATCTAGAGAGGAAATTATTTTATGCAGTTGCTGTGCACAATTTCTTGTTTATGTGTCTCTTCCCCTTACTCCCAAAATGTATACTGTTCTAAAGAGGTGGAAGAAGCAGAATGAAACATTAGTAACTGTAAAAGTAGCATATGCTTACTCAGAGATTAAGCAATGCTGTGCAAGCACACATAATGAAACACAGGATGGTTCATTAAATCAGTTATGGTTTATTTGGCTACTACAATCATAAGTGACTGATTCTGATGCAGTGTTTGCCACGATGGGAGCAGTTTTTTTCTTCTAAACTCAAACAATCAAACAAAATCCTAGTAATGAAAAGCAACTAGAGTTATCTGGCATCTTTATTTATCACAAAGATGTACAATATGTGCCTGCACTGAGGAATGAGTCTTCTCCTTACTTAGTTCTGCCTTAATCTCAAGGATGAAGAATAAATCATGTACGGTATACTTAGGTTTGACTGGCTATTATGTTGCAACTGTAAATGGTTTATTAATTGATTGTAAATCAGCAGTATCTTTTTAGCCACTGTGAAATGTTTGCTAAAATTGCATCCAAATTACAAGAAGTAGCCATATCTTGGATGCAAGGTGTGTTTCAGAATAAAAATTTGGAAAATTATGCAATTTTACCCTGATGTGTCCATGCATACTTTCCATAACATTGTACTTACCAGTAATCAAGAGGTCAAATTAATATTTGCAAGCAATTGGTCTAAAACTGTACTAAGTAAAATTCTTTTCAATGACCCAACCTTCAACCTTTCTTTTTCTTTGTCCACTGGCTTAGCATTATTGAAACACTCACTGTATATTTACATTGTGAGAAAGAGAAGTGTTCTGAATAACAATATTTTTGGAGTTCTCAAAATATTTGGACCACTTTTGGTGTGTTTGCAAATTAATGAACTCTCCATCACTCATACAAGTTTCTGTGAATTTCTCAGATTGTTGAAATGATCAAAAGAGGTCAGATCATCAGTTGGTACTTGACTTAATTTGTCAAGTTTTGATCATGTCTCTGTACTTTTGTGCCAGTAGTGTATTTACTTCCAAGGGCAAGAAATTGTGAGACTTATAGTATATTCAAGAAGGATTATGAAATAAGTTGTATTGTGGTGAAGGTAGAGTCCAAATATTTCAAGATACATGAGGTGAAACTTCAGAGTAGAAATAATTTTATGAACTTGATTGAGAATCAGTCTGAGAACTTCAGTGAAAACGTCATTTTATAAACTTGTCTGGGAAAACCTATTGCTAGATAATCTTCATTGTAGTGTATGATTTGCATGAGAAGAAAAACAAATCTATACACTGGAAGAGTTGCAGCCAAGATGTCTAGAATAAATGAATCAAGATATTTATTTATTTATTTATTTATTTATTTATTTATTTATTTATTTATTTATTTATTATTTATTTATCTATTTATTTATTTATTTATTTATTTATTTATTTATTTATTTATTTATTTATTTATTTATTTATTTATTTATTTATTTATTTATTTATTTTGGTATTCTTATATGCCGCCCAACTCCCGAAGGACTCAGGGCGGTGTACAACAGAGAAAAATACAAGAATAAACCAAATATTAAATATTAGTTAAAAGCAAATACAAAATTTAAAAACAAAATATAAAAGTAGATATATAGTACACCTAGTTATTAATAATGATTAATAGAATTAAATAAAAACAATATTCTAATCACTCATGATTATTTCCATTTTTAGTATATTTACCCTCGGGAGTTGGGCGGCATATAAGAAAGCCAAATAAATAAATAAATAAATAAATAAATTTAAGGTGTGATTAAAATATATTTATAAGTCAGTGTATGTGCCATGTATATATAAATCTTGCCAAACACGTTTGAAAATGTCTTAATCACAGTAGGAGGTTTGTGCTATGACAAAAATAATTACTTCATGGCTAGAAACATCTGGATCAGTCATGTGTTGTCTGGAAATAGATACAGTTTCAGATCTTACTGTGAGAAAGCAGTGTTCTGTTAGGTAGCAGCAAATACAGTCTTTTAGCTATTCATTTCAGGTGGTATAGAAATGGAAGTCATTATAAAAATAACATTGTTGTTCACAACTATCATTTATGTTGTGTGCTGAATACAATTATTTGAAATGGGTGGTTGGCCATCCAGAATAGCCCCAGCATCTTCTTTTGTAGCTATTCTAAGCTTGCAAACACATCCTTTCCCCCAAACACTGTTATTGCATTTAGCACTTGTAAAGGTGATCCACATCGAAAACAAATCCCTCTTGAGTTTCTTTGTGAATTCAGCAGACATATCAGCGGTTTCTGATAGGTGTTCTGAACTTCAATTAGTCTTGACTGTAGACTGAAGTATTCCCTGGAAATGGTTTCATTGAAACATGATTGCTTCCATCTGTAGAAACTCCACAGTGAGCAGTATGATTTTAGAGCACCGTCAACAAAATGTGGTACAAGCAGAATGAGCAATTGCTTCTATATTGGTTGATGTACTTGAAACTGTTGGGGCAACCTCAGATTATCTTTTTCAATGTGAAGTACGAAAACATCCTCTGTTATAATAACTGCATTGTTGACGCGTTAAAAGAATCCGTCAATTTTCCTGATGGGTGTCGTCCTTGAACTGCTTTTATTGTGCTTTTCCACGATCACATGAAACTGAATCAGTTGTGTCTTTATTTGCAGTGGGGGTGCTAGCTCTCTGTATTAAAGCTGGGTATTTGCAGTGGAGGTGCTAGCTCTCTGTATTAAAGCTGGATAGAGTTTCAGATTCAAAGGGCAAAATGTTTGCACACATAGCACATGCTGCGAACACCTTGAAGCAGCGGTGACATCGAACAACTGCTGCTGCCGCAGAGTTGAGAAAAGATGTATTTGCAAACCCTTTCTCTCCAACTGTTGTTGGGATGGATGTAAATATGTCTCCTGGTTCTATATTTATTTGTTTATTTATATATTTGTTTCTATAACTATCCATCTCAACAAGTGACTCTGGGCGGCGATGATTTGGATATGTATTCCAAATCCATTTTGCTCTTCAAATCCAAATCTTTGCCTAGCCATGCTTTATACCAGGGGTATCAAACTTAAGGCCTGTGGCCCGCATCTGGCCCACAGGGTGCTTAGATCTGGCCCATGGGGCCACCCTGGAAACAGCGAAGGACCAACCCATGGTCCCTCTGCCCAGGGGCAGGTTGCTCACTTACCCATGCCGGTGTGCTGCATGCGCATCTTCATGTTTTGGGTGCTTGCGCGCTCACTACATGCACGCCCCCCGCAGGATTTTGCTTCTGCGCATGCGCGGAAGCAAAATTGTGCCAAAATCTCACGAGGAGACAGGTGCGCGCATGAGATTTTGGCGCGATTTTGCTTCCGCGCATGCGTAGAAGCAAAATCGCCCAAAAATTCTCAGGAAAAGATGGCGACGCGCACGATGGACCGGCGGAGAGGGCCCCGGAGTGGCCACGTGCAAATTGCGCAATTGGCCGCTCCCTACCGGAGCTACGCACTGGACAGCTTGGCAGGAACCCACCTCTGCCTCTGCCAGAAAGAACAAAGCTCGGGAGGGCCACGTGAGCTCCGTTTTCGCTGGCAGAGGGTTGCAGGAGTCCATCGCAGCTGGAAATGGAGCTCAGGAGCCCTATTTTTGCTGGCAGAGCGCTTGGGCCACCACAGGTGCCCCTGACATGAGTGACGTCGAGCTGGCCACACCCATCCCAGCCCCACAAGCACAACCCTGATGAAATCGAGTTTGACACCCCTCTTTCTATACCACATTCAAATTTTAGCTCTATACCAAACAGCCTCTATCAACATTTAAGTGAGAACAAAATTCCCCCCTCTGTTAAATTGTTTGTATGAAAGTCAAAGTCTGCCACTCACTCTCTATATGAAATCAAACCTTCCACTTTTTGTTTTATCATCTTTCTCTCTCTAAAAGAAACAAGAAACACTGGAGTTTTAATGACCTCCCAAACCATGAGTCTTGGCATCACAGGGCATCATGCATTCATCGGCCATTCCCTTTTTCTTTTCATATGCCAGGTTTGATGCTCCAGGTTTGAGGTGCCTTTTCAGTGCATCACCGACAACTAGGAATAGTTGTTCTGTTCCTTGATGGTTGTATTCATTGTACCTAGTCCCATAGGCTAACCTAGTCCTATCGTTTGAGTTTTACTTTTTGCCTGGTCTAGCCGAAACTTGAATGTGGTATAGAGAGTATCTCTTCAGAAAATCCAGACTTATGGTAAATCAGTCTTAACCTAAGAGTAAAAGAAAATGAATTGTTGGTCTTGGATCTGAGGCATTTTGTAGCAAGAGCTTCTTTAAGGAGTTAGTTTTGAATTTCTGTTACTAAGATAGTGCAGTTGGAAAGAAAAAAAGAAGACTAACTTTGGTTTCCTGAAGTTTCTTGTGGATCTTAGTATCTTATTTGCTGTCAGATGCAAGCCCAGAAACAAGACAGCATAATCCAATTGAGTTCAATCCTTTATTTGCTTAAGCCTAATGGACAGAATCTTGCCAAACTAATGCTATAATTTTCTTACCTACTAGCTATAATCTGAGAGATTTTAGGGAGTGGCTACTCTGACCCTCTTCACCCTGTCGCTCTCCCGCTCAGGACTGCACATTGTCTTAATCTGGGCCTATATCTGAGAAAGCTCTGTGTTGCCAAAAGTCTCCCCCACTGTTCCTGCATGTGCACATTCCATCACATTTATTTTTGAATGTAAATATCCAAGTCTGAACATACAGTTGTTTACCATTACTTAAACTCCAAAAGATCACCTGGGCCATGGGTGTTGGGGGGAAATTTTCAATGAAAGGTTAAGGGACTCACCTGTAGACAGCTTCTTCCCTCTGATCCCTCCCTATTAGTAAAGTTCTCTCTAAAGAATAGATTTTTAATTAATTACATCTTGCTGACCAACTCTTTATAGAAAGGTAGTATAAAATATGGAAAGCACTATATCTCACAAGACCCACTGCTTTTCCTGTGAGCTTCACATAAGTAATACACTCATATATGGTTCATATTTGACATTTCACACCTGAAGTAGTTCATGATCTGTTGTAAAACTTACTTCTTGATTTTATGAATTAAAAAAATGAAAGTAGCTCTCTATTCCTAAAACAATAAAAATTAAAATAGTTCTCCAAGTTTGATACCCATTTTCCTCCTTAGATTAATAATGTCCATTTCTCCATTGAAATTAAGTTAAAATGCAATGGGTTTTTAATAAAAGTTCATTAAAAGTTTGACTTTGTCAGAATGGGCGTTTACTTACCTGTTGATACGCCCGTTCTCGTTGGTTGAAGCCAGCATTCAGTGAGGGTTGTCCACAGCCAATCACATCAAGGGCTGAGTCTGTCAATCAAAACTGAGCCTCTGTCCTCCTCCTCCTTGGATATTGGCCCAGTTTAGACGAAGCTGAAAGACAGACTTGACGTGGAAAGGAACAGTGTTAACCGAATAAAAAAGAATACACCGCACCCATGTAAGTAAGCCACACCTCAGACTGCTGAATGAAGTAACAAAAGCTGATTTATTAGAACCACAAGTAACAGTGCAAGAACAGTGTAGAACGTATTCAATAATAACCAAAAAACAGAAGGGAGGGCCTGAATGCTGGCTTCAACCAACGAGAACGGGCGTATCAACAGGTAAGTAAACGCCCATTCTCCATTGGAGGTTGAAGCCAGCATTCAGTGAGGGACATACCCAAGCTACGAGTCCCGAGGGAGGGCAACTAAGCAACCACTGCTCCCCAGTCTCTACTAGGACAGAGGCACAGTAACCTGATGAAGCACTCGCCTGCCGAAGGCTGCCTCTGTAGAAGCATAAGAATCAATTTTATAATGGCGTATAAACTGAGTGGGGGAAACCCAAGTAGCAGCCCTACACACTTCTTCAAGTGAAGCCCGAGTCTTCCATGCAGCTGATGTAGCGGCGCTGCGGGTGGAATGGGCCGTGATAGCCTCTGGTACCGGCTTTCCAGCTGAGGTATAAGCTCTGGTAATCGTGGCCCTGATCCACCTCCCTATGGTAGGGGATGAAACCTTAAGCCCCATGGAACGGGGAAGGAAGGCAACAAACAAGGCCTCTGATTTACGAAAGGCCGAGGTACGTTTGATATAAGCTTTTAAGGCTCGCCTCACGTCCAGAGTATGCCACTGACGCTCTCTTGGATGCCGTGGGTGGTCACAGAAGGACGGGAGAACGATTTCCTGGGAACGGTGAAACAAGGAATTCACTTTGGGAAGGAAGGAAGGGTCTAGACGGAGGACCACCCTGTCTGGATGGAAAATGCAAAGGTCCTGCCGAATAGAGAGAGCTGAGAGCTCGGAGATACGTCTGGCTGATGTAATAGCCACGAGGAAAGCTACCTTGTAAGATAGTAGGCTGAGGGGCGCCTCTCTTAACGGTTCAAATGGGGGACCTGTCAGGGCTTCCAGGACCAGAGGTAGGTCCCATGTGGGGAAACGGTGCACGACTGGCGGACAGATGTTAGAGGCTCCTTTAAGGAACCTATGCACCGTGGGCACATGTGCCAGGGAGGGGCAATTTGGACAAGAAAGAACTGTGGAGAGTGCCGCCAGTTGGCGTCTAAGGGTGTTAGGGGTCAAGCCCAAATTTAATCCTTTCTTAAGGAAGCGAAGTAGGAGAGGAATGGGCACATAAAGAGGGGAAATACCCTCTAGGTTGCACCACTCACAAAAAGCCTTCCAGGTGTGTTGATACACTCTGTTAGTGGAAGGGCGCCTGGAGGCCAAGATGACTTCAATGGTGTCCAGATCATAGTGTTGTCGCTTTAGGACCTCCCGCTCAACCGCCATGCGGTCAAGCGTAACCACTGCGGGTCTGGGTAGACCACTTCCCCCTGTTGGAGCAGATCCGGAAGGGGAGGCAGTCTCCACGGGTGCCCTTGGGACAGGAAAAGGAGATCCCCGAACCAAACCCTGCGTGGCCAGTGAGGGGCAATTAAAATCACCTCCGCAGAATGTTTTAATACTTTCTGGATGACCCTGGATAGCAGAGGGAGGGGAGGGAAGGCGTACAGGAGTCCCTGGGGCCAAGGTGAGCGCAGGGCGTCGACTGCTTCTGCGCCTTCCGTCGGGAAGCGAGAGTAGAACCGGCTGAGCTGTGCATTCTGTGGGGTAGCAAACAGATCAATTAAAGGTACACCAAATCTATGAACAATCTCCTGAAACACCCCTGGATGTAGCTGCCATTCGGTCTGGTCTAAATCCCGACGGCTGAGCCAATCAGCCTGCTTGTTGGCTTCCCCTGAAATATATTCCGCTGAAAGGGAAATAAGGTGTTTCTCTGCCCACAGACCCAGGGACAAGGCCTCTTCTAACAGGGCCGCTGAGCGTGTTCTCCCCTGTCTATTAACATGAGCTTTGGCCGTGACGTTGTCGGTGAGGACCAACACATGGGAACCTTCTATCCTAGATTTAAAACTCTTTAACGCTAAACGGATAGTGCACAGTTCTAGTAGGTTAATAGGACAATTTGATTCCTCCCTAGACCAGGTACCCTGTGCCAGTTGGCCCTGAATATGTGCCCCCCAGCCTGAGAGGCTGGCATCTGTGGTTACTGTAATTCTATCTGGTAGGAGGAAAGAAGAACCTTCTTCCAAGGCTGAGGATGTCCACCAAACTAGGGATTGTCTAACCTGAGAGGGCAAACGAACCCAAACTGCAGGAGGGGACTGACCCGGGGGTATAAGGGGAAGTAAGAACCACTGCAATCTACGGGAGTGCAACCGTGCCCAGGGCACGATATCGATGCACGATATCATTTTCCCCAGCAGCGTGGCCAACAGGCCTAGAGAAACTGAGGGACAGCGGTTGATGTTAGCTATGATGACCCTGATGCTGTCCTGCCGCTCGGGGGATAGGAAAACTTTGCACTGCTGGGAATCAATAATTGAGCCCAAATGAAGAATTGAGGTACTAGGAACCAGACAGCTCTTACTGTAGTTGACCGAGAAGCCATGTCGTTGGAGCACGTCCAGCACGACTTGCACATGGCGCTCTGCCAAGGACCTGGACGAAGCCTGAAGAAGAATGTCGTCCAGGTAGCACTGTACCCGAATTCCTAGGGAATGAAGGTGAGCCTCCAAAGCCGCCAAGACCTTTGTAAAGACTCGAGGGGCTGAGGAGAGGCCAAAGGGGAGTGCTCTATACTGGAAGTGTCTTCCAGCAAGACAGAAACGGAGAAACTGCCTGTCGGCAGGTGCTATGGGGATGTGGAGATATGCTTCGGAAAGATCTAGGGAGACCAGATAGTCAGCTCTATGGATACCCCTGAGGATGGAACGCAGGGACTGCATTTTGAATTTGCGATATTTAACAAACTGGTTTAACCTTTTGAGATCAAGTATAGGTCGCCAATCCCCCGAGGGTTTTGGAACCAGAAAAAGTATTGAATATACTCCTGCTCCTCTTTGTTCCCTAGGTACCGGTTCAATGGCTCTAATCTCTAGGAGATGGCGAATGGCCTGTTCCATTAACCTGCGTTTTTCTGGAACTCCGGAAACGTGACAGGGAATAAAACTTGGAGTGGGCTGTGACCAAAATTCCAATGATAACCCAAAACGGATAGTTTGTCTAACCCAGGCGTCCTGAGTGGATTCTTCCCAGGTATCTGCAAACCTGGCTAGTCTACCTCCAATAGGGAATTCCTGAAATAAATTACTTGCCTCGCCTGGAAAACTTGTTACCCCATCCCTTATAGGGACGTTTGTAAGATCTGCCCCTGGCCGATCTATCCTGGTAAAAGGACCTCTGGCCATACTGACTGGGGTTCGGGGCAGATTGGAACCCTGGTCAGCCGATCGAAAGGGCCGCCTAGGATATGGGTTATGACGGAAAGAACCTTTTTTGTTATAAGTTGGAAGGACCTTCCTACGATCTTTAGACTCCACCAGTAGTGGATCTAAAACCTCCCCAAAAAGGGATTGGCCCCCAATCGGCTTAGAAGCCAGGCGCCATTTTTGGCGAGCATCGGCAGTCCAGTTCTTGAGCCAGTTCACCCTGCGACCTGCCGTGGCAGCCGCAATGGACTTTGAAGAAAAGCGTGCTGCCCTGAGTGTAGCGTCAGCAGTAAATTGAGTTGCAGCTATGACTTTGTTGAGGTCTTGATGAATGCGAAGTTCTGATGAGGGGATCAGTTCCTGGAGCTGGCGCAGCCACAAGAGCGACGATCTGGCAAAGAAGGATGCAGAACAGGAAGCGCGAACCGCCCAGGCCGAGGCATGGTGGGATTTAAGCAGGAGTTGTTCTAGCCGTCGATCATCCGGTTTCAGGAGCTCCTCAGCTTCGCCCGGAATGGGATTTGGAGAGTGGAGCGCAGCTACCGGGACGTCCACCGATGGAGGGGAGAGCAGACCCGTCAGTTCAGCCGCCGTATTAAAGAATCGCTTGTCCTGCGCGGAAGGCATTGGTCCTGAGGTTGGAGCCACGAACTGCCGCTGCACGTTATCCAGGAATATCTTGGGCGCTGGAATAACATCCAGCTCTGTCACTTGTTCCTCAAAAACCGGAACTTTGGTTGAAGAAGTCGCAGCATCTGCTGTTACGGGAGCTGAGGGTAGGCCAGCTACATTCCTAGCCTTATGTAGTAATGACTTGAATAAGGCAGGTGGGAATAAGCCCACTGAAGTGGGTTGTTCTGGAGCGAGGCCTTCATCCTCTGACAGTGCTGTGGGATCGCACTCACCCTCTTCCAGGGTGGCAGGTCTGATATCTTCACTGGAATCTTCAGAGGAGTCTTCAGCAATGGCTGCCCCCCTGAGGGACTGAGAATGTGCTTGACTAGAAGGCCTGGATGGAATGGCCTGGGCAGATGCCTGGATTTGCTGGAATCCAGCTAGGCACTGTTGCACAGTTGCTGCCATGACCATCTGCCAGCTTGGCTGGTCAGGCTGATGTGAGGGTCCTGCCTGAGAAATCAAGGAGCTGGAGGCCACACTAGCAGGGGGTCTAGCTGCCTGTGCCCAATCTATGGTGGGAACAGAGGCCACAGGAATATCAGGCCCAAAGGCAGAGGCAATTTCCTGGGGATTACCCTGGGCAGATGAGAGTAGGCCCCCTTCTCCCCAGACATTGGGGTTTAATAGGTTAGGTGCAGGGGCATCCAGGTTGTGGACTTGAGCCTGGACCACTACCTGGTGCTGTGGGGGTGCCATGGCTTCCCCCTGTTGATCGGCCCTGTCCACTATGCGCTGCAGCGCTCGATCGCGCCTCCTCTCATCCCTTTCTGCAGCTTTAGACCCTTGGGCTGATTTAGGCTGTTTATCTTCCATCGGGGCCGGAGTGATTTCCTCCCCGGGATCAGGCCCTTTCTGGGTTTTTGATTGGGTCCTCTTCGTCTTCGCCGGAGCTCTTGCAGTCTCCGCCATCGTGCCTCAGCAATTTTAAGCCCTGCGCACGCAGCTCGATGACGCTGCGCTCCCAAAATGGCGCCCGCCCCAAAGGCGGGAAAATCGGCAATTTGAAAAGGCGGCTCGGCGCGGAGCTCAGAATGCGCTCCGCCGAGCTGCTAGAGCGAAATTAGGCAGTTGCGAGGTCGGACTCTCCAAATTTGGCTATTATTTGATCGCTCTCGCCGTTCCCCTTGCTCCTGTGCTCCCAGGAGGCTTGGCAAGGGATTTTGTCCCTCCAGCACTCATCGGAGTGCAAGCACCGGCCGATGGAAAATAACTTTTCCCCCCCCTTTAGGCTCTGTAAGTCATTCGCGGCTTGATATTAAGGAAGAGAGAGGGGGGGGGAACTAGCTGGAACGAAGGCTCTTAACGGCCACAATTGGCATATTGTTAAGGCCTGGGACTGGGAAACAGCATTTTCTAAGGGCTTGTTTATTTTAAATAGTTTTCTTTCTTTTTTTTTTATATATATATATTTTAAACTTACAGTTGAAGTCAGCAGTCAGAGAGATGTAAATCCACGTCTAGCCTTTTTGAAGGGCTGAGTCTAAACTGGGCCAATATCCAAGGAGGAGGAGGACAGAGGCTCAGTTTTGATTGACAGACTCAGCCCTTGATGTGATTGGCTGTGGACAACCCTCACTGAATGCTGGCTTCAACCTCCAATGGAGAATGTACTGTTCAGTTATGAAATTGAAAATGGCTGCTTCTAAGGCAGTAACTCAAGAGAGAGAGAAAGGGAAAAAAGCAAACAGCTAGAATAAACTAAGTTTTCCTATTAAGATGGCTATTTTGGAGCACTGCATAGATTAGTTATTTTCTAAATTCTTGTTTTGTACCTCCTTTAGCAGAACTTTCTATAAAACCTCTCAGTTACACAATCTGCACATCTCTTTTTCTTCTTGGCACAATGACTTTTACCTCAGGCAAAACTGGATGATCCTGTGATTCTTTGTGTGTAATGCTGAGATCACTTTTGCTTTAGTCTGTGCAGTGGACATGAATAGAAAACCCCATCTGTGTTTCTGTGTCACTGAAGTGCTGCAGTTCTGCGACTTGGAAGCACATCTGGTCTTGTTATATTATAAGGATCCTTTTGGTTTAAATGCTGCAATATCATTATACACTTTTACTATTGGGATAACTGTACCCTGCTCAGCTTTTTTCATAGTGTTTCTTTTAATGAGTACATAGATAACTATAACTTTGGGCTTCTTATTTTTACCAGGTGTAAATTGAAAATGCATGAATATTTTAAAATCAGAGAATTAAACGTTCTAGAAAGCCCGCTATAGTGTCTTCATTATCTAATTCTTGCAGGACATTGTGCTACAAGTTACCAGATCAGAAGTTATTTTTTTATTGAATCTTACTGGGATTTCAAAAAGTATGTCTCATTAATTGGCTGCTTAAGACCTAAACCTCTAAATTGCATTTAAAGCCTCATTCATTCTGACTACTTTTGCCTCAATGTGTCTTAATCAGGTGGTTGGATTACTGCAAACATTCCTGAATTAAATTTTGATCAAACTGTTTAACCAGATTAGATGTTGCCTGGGTTGTACTAAACCCCAAACCACATCACAACACAGTTTACATGAGTTTAGCCACTGTAACCTAGTGATGCGTATACTATAAACCAGACCGTTGGATCTTGTCTTTTAAAGAGGCAAGGCCTTTTCATGATCTTGGTTTCTGATGAATCATGACAGATTGGTTCTTACTGCCAGCAACACATCTACACAGTGAAGTGAACCATGTATGAAAACACAGGAGATACTGTTATTTTGCCACATTCTGATCTTTGGAAGCAGTCATTCAGTGATGACCATTTTGTACACACACATAAAAGGTGTCCCAAAACTCCAGTCCAGAAGTCCTTGTCTAAATAGGACCATACCAAATCCAAAGATACCTGAAATTGCATAACCTTTAGTTAGGATAATAAGAACTGGGTCCGTGTTTACCTTTTCCTTTTTTCTAATTTGCATAAACAATACAGCAGAATTTAAGTTAAATTTTTTATTATGTAACAAATAATTTGGCATCTCCCCTCTGGAATTGCACCTTCCAAACTCCACCTCCAGGTTCAAGCTACTCCACCCCTGCTATTCTTTCAGCATGCATTGAAGAAGTGGCCTTTTACCCAGGTACTGGGTTAAGGAAGTGTGTGCCGCTGAGAAAATTTTTATCTGACTGTTTCGCTCTTGCATTTTTGTTCCCATTGCTGTGAATTGGGTGGCCTACATGGTACATTTGATTTATAAATAAATGAAGTGGGGCTTAGAGTAAAGCCCTGGAGAGAGCTTTACTAGAGGAATAATGTAAAATTACATTAAGTTGTAGGAGTGGCCAGTCTCATTTGTACTCTGTGCAGTTGTACTATATTTGCATGCCATTTTTTTTGCTTATTTGATCATTTATAGTTTTAATTACATGCTTTTATTTATTTGGTTTTGCAAAGAAACATTGCAATATAGCTGTGATGGCTTCTGGTTTAAGCTTTTTCAGTACCAAGTGAACACAGGTATCACTCAATTTCTGTTTGCTACTAAAAAATCCAATTGAGTTTTAGACAGTCAGGTAAATAAAACTAAATTTGCTAGTAGGCTGAGAAATGCAGCTGTACAGGTGGATACTGAATATTGTTTATTGAAAAGCCATTGAAGGGCAAATGCGCTGTGGCTTCACAACCCTTGTTAAGTTGTCAATCAACAATATTTTTCTCCCCCCCCCTACTTTTACCTAAATGAAATGAAAAGGATAAGTCATATTTACAGATTATATGCTTATTAACCTAAAATGGTAACTATAAGCAGTACTTGGAAGATTACCTTTGAATTACATATAGAATCATATAAGCAGGAAAAGTAAACATATTTTAATAAAATTATATATAATTGTGCAGTTTATTCTGAGATTTCAATGAATCATACCTTTGATTATATAACAATTCTTTCCACTATCTCTGTGTGTATGCACATATACTGTATGTGTATTATATATCAGCGTCTGTGCACATACACACCCACACAATTATCTGTTATCTGTCTCAGGAACATGACTTCATATTGTGCAAATGGGTGGTTTAACTTTGGTAAGAGCAGAAACGTACAAGGGTGGAAGAAATTCAAATAGAAATAATAATAATGTTGGCTACATTAAATAAAAATCCAAAAATGTAACTAATTCTTTTTTAAGCACTAGATTAACATCTTCATGTGAATTCAAGTTCTTTGTAATGTGAGCAGGACAAAACCAAACTGAAATGTTAGATGTTATTCCTACTGAGATCAAAGAAAATTACTCAAATTAAAATATGCCTTGGTACAAATGTTTAGACTGCCATTTCATTATGCAGAAAATGACAAAGGGTTGTAATAGCACAGCAGGACAGCTCAATTATTTCTTTGCTTGTATTTTTAGAGTCGTAAGTACCTTTTCTGCTACTTTTTGATTTTGACTGGCAATCAAGCGTAATCCTGAAGTAATGCTTAAGAACAATGGAATAAAGATAGATTGAGTAGATTTGGTAACTGAGCTTCATCCACACTCCCTCCCCACTACATTTAGCTAAAGAAAAGAAATTAAGGGGACAGTGTAAGATCTTGATGTGCTGTGAGCTGATGATCCATTTCTGAACTTCTGTCCCAGCCAAGAAAGGCAAGTCTCCAAAGGATTGGAGCATGAAGCATCATCCACTGGGCCTTTGAGATGGCTTTCATATTCAGTAAGAATGTGGAAAGGAAGAGATCCAGGCTTTACCTAACATGGGATATTACCATAAACAGATGTTACCTAATAGCATCATAATACATTTGCAGGAAAGGAATACTTACATCACTGTAGATTATAATATGGAAGTTTCATGTGCTTCTGTGAGTTTATTTGAAAGTGAAAAATCAGATATGTTAAAATTACGATTAGCTTTTGAATCAAGGGCAAACAGTTCAGACCAAAAAGAACCTATTCAAATATAGTTGCTAAGATATGATTTTATTCTACCTATGGTGGAACTTGGTGGATTGCGTGGTTAGGATGCTGGGTTGACAAGCAGCAAATCTGTCTTTGAGACCTGAATGCTGAGGGTGAGCTCCCATCCTTTGCTCCAGCTTCTGTCGGGGACATGAAAGGAACCCCCAACTGGGCATCCCTCAGGCAACAGTGATGTCTCCGCCTTAACCTTTCACCATGGAAGCACCTCGGTACTTCTGAAACGAGTATGATGCTATTCTACTATTTTTTTTAAAAAAAGATATCCTATTCCTTGACATTTTATCAATGTAGACAATATTTACAGATAGTTTTTGCTTAATTTCCATTTGTTCAATGACCATTGGATCTTGAAAACATTTGCCTCAACACAAAAATGCAAAAGAAGTACTTGCAGTTTGGTAGACTGTTGAGAGCATGACAGTTAAAATGAGCAAAAAAAAGAATAAAAGCTATATGATTGCTGGTGTCCACTAATAGCTACCCATCTAAGGAGAAGATATAGATGATATTATCCAAATGAAAATTGCAGATTTGTCATGGTACGTGAAATAGTACTTACTTAATAGTCCTCAACAGACTACAGAGGGAGGCAAACTCTGCCAAGAATTGTTCTTCCAGGAATTTTTTGACCTGTCTTACAGTTAACTTTCTACCTCGGGGCGGAGAAATACATAAAGGAATCTCTTGTCATTGAATTGATGTTAATCAATAAGAAGAACTTAATGAGCTAAGTAGAAATAATGACAACTCTGGGGGAAATTGACGCTATTATCTTGGAATTATTGATATTAAGGGAAACTAAAATTGAATGTAGTAAAAAAAATTACTTAGACTTTGGAACAAAAGCATTATAATAAACGCAGAGGTAGTCATAAGACAGGCAGGACAAATTACAGTAATAGGAAAGGCACTAAACGTCATTTTCAATAAAGAAAAACAACTGAAGTAGCCAATGTAATTCGAAGTATGTTCTTTACATATATTTAAAAGGAAGTGAAAAATAGTATATAGGGCAGTGATGGCGAACCTTTTCGGCACCGAGTGCCCAAACTGGAACACGCACGTGCATGCCGGAGTCCTGGAAACTCAAAGACCAGCAAGCTCACCGGCCACCTGGTCTTCTGTTTTCTGGCATGTGCATGCGCACTGGTCATGGGCACACCGGCCAGCTGATCTTTGGGTTTCCAGGGCTCCGGCATGCGTGAAGATCAGCTGGCTGGCATGCATGTGCAGGCCAGAAACCAAAAGTGCTGCTGGCGATGGTGCATGTGCCCACAGAGAGGGCTCTGTGTGCCAACTCTGGCAAGCGTGTCATAGGTTCGCCATCATGGATATAGGGGATATCAAGATTGTTCTCTATTATTGCAGACCCTAAACATATTAGGTTTTAAGTTACAGGAAAGCAGATTCTGACAGAATCCTGTAGAAAACCTTCTAACAGAAATAATAACTGGAACTAGTCACTAGGAGATGGAAGGTGTGAACTTCCTTTTAGTAAAGCTGCCCGAACAAACTCAGGATATTGGTGTATCTTTCACTAAAGTATCACAAAGCTTGTTCAAACTCAAAGCTTTCTGCAATTTCAAGTTCAGGAAGATCTAACTATAATCTATTTCTATTCAAAAGATCCAGTCTAAAATTTAACAGCATACAGAGCAGAGGTGGGTTCCTCCCGGTTTGGACCGGTTCGTCCAAACTGGTAGTGACCTGCTGGTGACATCACGATGATGTCACGGAACCGGTTCGGTCAATGCCGGTCTGTGGGCGCTGCCATCTTTTTTTTTTTTTTGAATTTTTTTGGATTTTTTTTTAGAATTTTTTTTGGGGGGGGGATTTTTTCCCTGGGATTTTTTTTCTTTTTTCTTTCTGGCATTGTGCATGCGGTCGCCATCTTGTTTTTGGCTTTTGGGGGGGGGTATTTTTTTATTTTTTTTTATTTTTTCCCTGGTTTTTTTTCTTCTGCACATGCATAGAAGCCGAATTTCCAGCACTGTGCATGCGGTCGGCATCATATTTTCGGCTTTTTGGGGGGGGGGTTTGCCACTGCGCATGAGGCATGCCCACGCAGCACGGGAGGAAGCGAACCGGCAGCGAGGTAAGTTAGAACCCACCCCGATACAGAGTCACAGGCAGGAAGTCTGAACATTGTTTACTACAAAGAACTAATGATAAAAGCCATGTCTTTAGTTTAGCCCTAATTATTGGCTTGAACTAAAAGCCGAATCCTGTTTCTTTCTTTGGGTTAATGGCCTGCCTTTGCTCTTCATAATTTGTGCCATGTTGCTGGGCTTGGACCTTGCCTAGCTCAGGCTCTGGAGTACCTGAATCGGCCTATACTCATCTGTCTTTTGTGTATGTGTGTGTGTGTGTGTGTGTGGGAGGGGGAATATCCCTTTTATCAATCCCAGTAGTTTAAGCTAACACTCAGAGGGTCAAATTGTTTGGCTTCTAAATCTGAAGACTCAGTCTGATCTCTAGTAGTCCAATTAGTGCTGACATCTCCATTTTAACACTGGCGAAGATAATATACATGTAGTCCTTGAGTTACGACCACAATTGAGCCCAAAATTTATGTTGCTAAATGAAACATTTGTTAAGTGAGTTTACCCCATTTTACGACCTTTCTTGCCACAGCTGTTAAGTGAATCATTGCACTTGTTAAATTAGTTACATGGTTGTTAAGTGAATCTGGCTTCTCCGTTGACTTTGCTTGTCAGAAGGTCACAAAAGGGGATCACATGACCTTGACCCACAGCAACGGTCATGAAGTATGAACCAGTTACCAAGCATCTGAATTCTGATCACATGTTCATGGGGATGCTGCAAAGGTCGTAACTTTGAAAAATACAAATCACATTTTTTCAGTGCTGTTGTAACTTTGAACGATCACTAAACAAATTGTGATAAATCAGGGACGACCTGTACTCTATTCTTATACTTGAGGTGTCATGTCCATGACCTAACTCTGCCATTTATTCTGTATTTTACTACTTTACTTTAATGTTTGTTCTACTGTTTATTGTTTTACTTTGTTTTTTATGGACTATATCGCACAATGAGTTGGTGGAATATCTGTATTAGAGAGCCCAGCCCAGCCCAGCCCAGCCCGGCCCGGCCCAGCCCAGGGGTTGCTTTATTTTGAACTCTTATACCAGAGGTGGGTTCCTCCCGGTACGCTCTTACCTGTTGGTCGCTGCAGAGCCGAAGAAGCTGGTGGCGTTCGCGGCGCAGGGCTTCCACCGCCCGCTTCCCCCGCCTGCCTGGACGCTGCCATTTGCATTCTTTTGCCCTCTGCGCAAGCAGAACGCTTTGCACATGTGCAGAGGGCACAAGAACGCAAATGGCGGCGTCCAGGCAGGCGGGAGAAGCGGGCGGGGGAAGCCCCGCGCCGCGAACGCCACCAGCTTCTTTGGCTCTGTGGCGACCAACAGGTAAGAGCGTACTGGGAGGAATTCACCTCTGTCTTATACCGAATACAAGAAACGGGGTGACCATGAGTTCTGGTTTAGGCACAAAGCCAACTGAGTGACTTTGGGCCTGTCAGTTTCTCTCAGCTCTAGGAAGGAGGCAAAAAAGCTGCAAGGACTTGTTCAGTTGGACACAATTGAATAGAAGAAAAAAGATGGCTGCCTCCAGTTCTGTGTTTTCGTGAAAAAGTTAAAAGAAGCCTACTCAGGTTCTTTAAAATCAAAGCTAAGAAAGGAAATACAAGAATCATTGATTATTCTCAGCACTGCCTAGACCAGCAAATGCTGGCTGGGGAATTCTGGGAGTTGAAGTCCAGACATCTTCAAGTTGCCAAGGTTGGGAAACACTGGTCTAGATTAAGCACTATAAAGGCTGCAAGGTCATGCCATTCAGTTTTATTATTCTAACATCAAAGTGCTATTGTTTAATTTAAATTATCATATTTGTTCATGGACATTCCTGATTTCTCTAAAGGGAAACAGATGCAATTCCAGCTTGTTCAATTTAGCATTTTCCTGGTCACTAGTCAGAATCTAATTTACTACAAATGTCTTTGCTTTTGGCTCAGTGCCTGTAACTGGTCTATCATCCTGAAAACATATTTGGTAATGATACATCTTTGTATTTTTATAGTGAAATCAACTTTTTCTTAGCTATTATTTGTTAGCATTCCACCTAATGTAATGCTTGTTCAGATATTAAAAATAACTGTTGATTTAAATCCAGAGTTAATGCTCACATTGACTTAACCCTCATTAAACTAGGAAATTGGAAACTAAGTTAAGCATAAGCTGTGAGCCTGAAGAACATTATGGTCAAGGGACATCCTAAAAAGATGTTTCCCATGATTGCAACCTTCTGTAGTGTCAGATTATACTTCTTCCTAACTCATTCTCTGTCTTTCCACAGTGCATTTTTCAGGTTCAAATCCATCTACCTTGGAGCATTAAATGGGTCCATAGTCAAGAATGGTTCCCATACATAAAACACATCACACAGCATGTTAAACAATTAACATTGATAGCATTTTTACTTTTCTCTTTTAATTTTTAATGTTTTTTAAAAGAATATAATGTTAGTATATATTAATCACATTATATAAACATTACTGCACTGAAACCTGTGTTGAAATAATACAATGTTACCCGAAGAAGTACATTATTGATAATGTCACCTAGTTGGATAATGAAAAGTCTGCAAGTAAACAACTGAGCGCAGAGAGCACCAAAGACTTCACAGTTCCACCCTGAGTTACATATATTTGCTTCTAGCAGAAAAATACGATCATGATTTACAACATTACAATAAGTGGAGACAAAACAGGACCTTATTATTCAGATGGCCTTTGCAAATGGTTTCAGTTTCTGTGATGCTATTGTTGGAATATGTTATATATTGCATAACAATGTTGTTGGTGGCAGCAGATGAAGTGTTTTTGAAGAGCAATGTGGAAAGAGTCTACCAACTAAATTTGCAACCAGTCTACCAACTAAATATGTCCTTTGTAGCCAGCTGCAGATATTCTAATCTGCAAAAGACTAGTAAGATCTGGGTATTCTTCCTTTGTCCTCTCTTGAATTACTATATTTTAATGGCTTTAGAAAGAAAACGGTGTATATAAGTAAATAACAAAATGTTTCTCACTACTCAGTTTTGATTTTTCTCAATTTTAATGCAACAGATTTTCACAAAACTCTCACTCCCCTAAACTTTCTTCTTGCCTAAGGTCTGCAGCCTGTTTTGGCTTTCAGTTGCAAAACAATATGTAAAATTGTCCAGGTTTTTCTGCCAATCTCTTTTTTGGGTAAAGTGAATCGCTGCTAGTTCCTGCTGCTCCTGCTCAATATTAATTTCTTTAGAAGCTACAGTCTAGCAAATAACATGCTTGGCAATTATCCAAGGAGTGGCATTCTAAAAGAAAAAAAATACTATAATTCACCTGGTTCAGAGATGGGTTCCTCCCGGTTTGGACCAATTCGCCCGAACCGGTAGCAACCCACTGGTGATGTTACGATGACCTCACAGAACCGGTTCGGTCGGCGTCGGTCCGTGGACGCCGCTATCTTTTTTTAAATTTATTTATTTTGGATTTTTTTATTTTTTTCTGGGGGTTTTTTCTTCTGAGCATGCGCAGAAGCCGAATTTCCGGCACTGCGCATGCATCACCATCTTGTTTTTGGCTTTTGGGGGGGGGATTTTTTTTAAAAAAATTGGCACTGCGCATGCGCACACTCGAAATGTGCGCGCCCCCACGTGGTGCGGCCACGCGGTGCGGGAGGAAGTGAACCAGTAGCGAGGTAAGTTAGAACCCACCCCTGACCTGGCTGGATCCTTCTTGCTATCCTAATGAGCATATTTGATTAGCATATTTGTGTTAACAGACTTAACAAAAAGCAGTGATATGATTCATAAGCCTTCCATTCATGGATTCATGATTTAAGTACATTATATGATATTGATACTTCTGGCCATTTTTGAAAACCTTAAACTAATGTGTTGGAAACCACAGGTCCAAGTGTTTGCTTTTCAGTTTCCAAAAACCATGTGCATCCTGAAATCAGATGCATTGCATATTCGTATACCAACCATGGAGAAATGAACGGTAAAGCGTGCTTTCAGGGCCGGAACTAGGAATTATAAAAGATGTGGAGTGGTAATCATTGTTCACCACTTTATCACTTTAGAGACCATAAGTAGAGGTGAATTTAAATGGAATAAAAGGACAACCGGGTGTGCAACATTGGGCACGTGGTTCTCCATCAAGAGAAGGATATAACTGGGAAAATTTGCTTCTATGTATTCAGAGCTCTTAACTGGGTTTAGTGCTGGTTCCTCTCCCTTAGTCTGTAGAGATTGTCAGTCATCCAGGTCATGGTTGTCCCAAAGGTTCTTTTTCAGGAGGCAACTGGACGTTCTTGTTTTTCCTTTGAGGGTGTTTCACTTCTCATCCAAGAAGAAGCTGAAGGATGAGAAGCGAAACGTCCTCAAAGAGGCACACAAGAAAGTCTAGTTGCCTCCTGAAAAAGCACCTTTGGGATTTCCTCTCCCTTAGTTTGGCTAATAAACTCAAAAGAGTGACAGGGCTGTTTGCAGGATTATTCACCCATCTCCTGGAACATCACTGTCTACTTACGGAGCTTCCCCCATCCCCTTTTCTATTACTGCAACCATTCAATGAGAGAATTGGTAGACATTCTGCAGATTTCTTCTTCACTGAATATGTTCAGTAATACCATAGTAGTGCTAATAGCAACTCGGAGTTTGAGGAAGAGGTTGTAAAGAGAGCTCCCTCCTTTCATAAAGCCTATGAATTAAGAATGTAAGAAACAGAATACAGGTATTCCTCATCTTACAACAGTTTGAAATGTATTTGAATATAAGTAGCTTGGGTTGGTAGTTGGGCTGTTGGTCTGAGTTCCGAGCTTGGCAATTTGAGTTCCGAGCTTGGCAATCACCCCATTCGAGGTGATGAAACGTTTGCAACCAAATTGCCAAGCTCGAAGCTCAGACCAACAGCCCTTACAGCAGTTTTTTTTTCATGACCATTTGAAGTTAGAACGGCACTGAAAAAAAATGACTTATGACAGTTTTTCAAACTCATGGACTGCTGTGGCATCCCCATAGTCATGTGATCAAAATTCAAACCCTTGACAATTGACTCATATTTATGACGATTACAGTCACCTTTTGCGAAGTTCTGATAAGCAAGGTCAATGGGGAAGCCAGATTCACTTAACAACCATATTGCTAACTGAATAACTGCAGTGATTCACTTAGCAACTGTGGCAAGAAAGGTCATAAAATGGGGCAAAATTCACTTACGGTTCCTGAGCAACAGTAATTTTGGGCTCGATTGTGGTTGTAAGTTGAGGACTACCTGTAAAATAATCTCCAGAGGGAGGTTCTGGAGATAAAACAGTAGTGAAAGAAATTAATTAAAGAAATTAAGGAAATTAAGCTCATATATAAGCAAGTTAACATGTTTGCGTCTAAGTTGCTTTGGTGGCAAGTCTTTTATTTTGCTTCAAGCTTTAGCTTATTTTTAAAAAGCATTCTAAAACTTCTAAAGTGGTTCAGGTATACTCTTTAAAAATACATAGTAAAGACTCCATTTGTTAAAGTTCAAAGCCATTTAGTCCCTCTCCATTTTTTTTGGTCATTCAGAAGGTATTTGAAATCTTTACCCCTACATTTCAATTTCAGTGATGATAGTGTTACTTAATGACAGAATCCAAAGTTCTGCTACAGCAAATCAATTTGTCGTATAATTTTGAAATTCTTATTTTCTTCTGAAAGAAAATAGCATATCATCTGAAGCATTCTGTGAATTACATTGAGCCCAACCTAAGCAGAACAAAATTGTTATAAATAAAATTTGAGATTGTTTTTATTAAAATGAACATACCTCTTTGTTGCTGGTGAATTGTAATCCAATTACATTTTGGATTCATTATTTTGTCCAGAAATAAATTATGGGAAATTGAAGTATCTGTCATCATGAAGAACAAATAGTGGCTATTTTTAACTGTATTATAAAGTACAATTTTGTCTTTGAATGCAGCTTAAAATCATAAAAGTTGCTTAGTAGCATGTCCATGTATTAAGGAGAGACAGAATGGTTGTGCTCTGGCTACATGAAAAGAAAATTATTTTCTATAACAGACATCAGGAAGAGAATATAGCAATTAATATGTTGACATACCTAGTCCATTAAAACAATACTACAAAAATATCAAACTCTTCACTTCTGATATTATTCAGACAACCAAAAGAAAGCATCTTTTTGACCCAACTCTTGATTTTAGATGAAAGGGACCAAAATTACTAGTTTTTTCTGTGTCTAAAGTGGGGACACTTTATTAATGATTGCACTAGCTTGCCCTAATTGAAGTAGGCCATAAGATGTCTTTCTTTCACTTCCATCCTCATAAATACAGGTTGAAAATTTCTGGAGCTTTCTGCCACTCCAGCATTGTCATCCAGTATAATGAACAATTGTTGAAGTCAAAATATGCTTAATGTGTTTTTGAAACGACAATATTTTTCCTTAGTCAAATAAAGGCTTTTATTATTTATTTACTGAAGTTATATGGTTACCCATCTCCTCATATAGTGATTCTAGGTGGCTCTCAGTAAAAACAAGTATAAAAATTACCCTTCTCCCTTAGGCGCCAGGCCAACATCCTCCCAGCTCATGCCCCATTCTAGCGTGGGGAAAGAGCCAGGTCTCAGATCTCAGGTGGAAGGCTGTTTGAAAGGGCTGGAGCAACCACCAAGAAGACCGATCTCCAAGGTCCCATCAGGTGATAACACTTAAATTGCCTACCCTATTCGACCTCGTAGAATGGCAGATACCTTCACATGGTCCTACAAATAAACTAGCCTTGTGTCATGTGGGATTTTCAGAATGATAACCAATACCTTGAACTATCCCTGGAAAGCAACTGGGAATCACTGTAGCTTACACACAGAGGTGTAACTTGGGTGAACTGCATTTTAGACCAGTTTCAGTTTCTGGATTGTCTTCAAGGGCAGCCCCATGTAGAGCAAGTTGCAGTAATCTAAAGAGGAAGTGACTAAAGCATAAGTGATTGTGAGCGAGGCCTCCCAGTCCAGCAATGGTCATAACTGGTGCATAAGATGAAAAGGATCCCTAACCATAGCTGCCACCTGCTCTTCCAGATGATGGAGTTCTCTTTTAAGCCTCTATCAAAAATAATAATATTTTAACGGTAAACTCCTCTTTCTTTAAACCAAAAGTGAAAGTTGGTCTATACAGAGATGGTTAATTTCAAAGAAAGACATCTAAGTACAAAGCGGTCTCTCTCTTCTTTGTTCTAAAACTCCACTCCTGCTAAGAGACGTAGCCGAACATTTTCACATCAGTAACTTCTTTTCTCTAGAGTCTGTGCTTTACATTTTCTGTTTTCTCTTGCTTTCTGCCATGCTCAGTAAGACACGAACCAGAATTCTGTTGTATGATGTGATCATTGTTATCAAGGAAATCCGCCCCGGGAAAGAATGAAAGGCATAAAACCAAACACCTCCACTTGTGTTTTATATTATTTTCAAAGACTGAAATGTAAAACATTGGATAGCTTATTGTTTTTGCCAGCTCTTAATTAGCTGTTAAAATTTGTTAGCAAATGAGAACACTAATAAAAACAACAAACCATATGTTCCAACTTTTATTTGGGAGAATTAATAATATTTTAAAATTAGCAGTCAGAGCTCTCGAGCGAGATAATTCTTCAGTGTAGCAGCATGTGAGCATAACATATTGTTACCATTATGTTAGGGAATAGCGGTTTTGTAATCCTGGATTGTTTTAGTAAACAACAGACATTTTCTTACGTTCTGTTTTTTTTTTTAAAAAAGTAGAACTACAGTTCCTTTGCTAAGGAAATGCATATAGAAAACAGGACTGCATCAGTTCAGGAATAATATATAAAAAGTACGGGAGAGTACAAAGATAGCACCTATTGGCAAGTTTTAAAGCAAAGATCTGTCACATAATGGAACCACAAGGACCATTATTTTGATTTTGGAAGAATAGTAGATGGCCAAGAAAACCATCTTTCGTGTATCGCTTCAAACAATCCAAGTTCACCTGTTGCTTCTTATTAGTCACTGTGGACACTGAGTAAAGGTTAACAGAAGAATATGTCACAGTATTAAACTCACCACAGAGCAGTTACGTGTGTTATATATTTTTTGCATTTTCTAGAAGGTTGATAAATGTCAAGATGATGTTCACAGGCTTTCTGCCTAATACAGATGGTGCTTATTTTAAGCCTCATTCCGATGCTTAAACAGGTTAACGTTACTTAAGCTGCATAACTATCGCTAGATTTAATTATGTTAAGGTTTCTAGACTTCTGCCCTTGAGGCAAAACTGTTCCAGGAATATAACTAACAGAGAGAAGATACTTGCTGCACTAAACAGTGAAAACTGTACAAGGGTTTCATTATGAGATTCAAAGTTTCAATAGGAATTTCATATATCTACACCTTCCATATAAACCTGACAAGCCATCTAAACCATCTGAATGGTTACTAGGAAGCGGTAATGATTCAAGCTTCATTAACCCTATTTTCTTGAAGCAGTGAATATCTTTAGTTTTTATCTAGTATTCATTTTAACTTGCTGACATCTACTTGAAAGGGATGGTTGATGCAGAAACACAGATTGCTATTAAATGAGTGAATTAAAGTGAATTATTCTATCATTTGTCAAGATTATAGATCTCATTGACATTGGGAAATTGAAATAATTGAAATTTGTTGGGTTTACATTTTGTAATTTTTTAAATAAAATTTACTTTATTTCAAGGAAAATATATATTTTCCATATGCAGAGGAAAAATGTATGCTAGTCACATTTATTATTTATTTATTTATTTATTTATCTATCTATCTATCTATCTATCTATCTATCTATCTATCTATCTATCTATCTATCTATCTATCTATCTATCTATCTATCATTCATTCATTCATTCATTCATTCATTCATTCATTCATTCATTCATTCAAATTTAGAAGACCATCCAAATCCATAAAGACTTTGTGCATAGTATTACATTAAAACCAGTAAGAATCAATAACACAAAGAAAATGATCATGTACATCAAGAAAAAAAAAATTAAACTCACTTAAAAAACAACAACCTTACAAGAGGTTCACCATACAAGAGGTTCTGCCATAATCCAAGGCCTTGGGGGAAAACCCTGGTTTTCAGAGATTTTTTTTTACTGGAGCAGTTACATTCATAAGGTGACTATGGCATGAATAACTATCTGTAGAGCCTGCTGGGCCATGATCTGACTATAATAACAACTGTCAGTAATGTGCTCTGCTACAAGATCATGTCCCAACTGCACTGAGACAAAAACTAGAGCTTGCATGCAACCCTTGTACATGTTGAGTGTTCAGTGACTTGAGTTAGGTCCCTAATGGCGATGAATTTTTCAGCTTGATGCAAGGGACAAGTTGAAATCCCCAAGAATGAAATATCAACGTAGGGGTTTCCACCACTGGTGATGGAATCTAGCGGATGAGGCAGGAATGATGCAATGCAGCAAAGAATGATGCAAGGTGTACTTCAGCAACAAAACCTATAGTTCCACAGAGCCCAGCTTCAACCCCCTAATCAGGTGTTTAGTAGAGGAACAAAGCCAACCCAAGCATAATTGTGACCCCCCCACCTCTTCCCCAAACTTGTGGCTGGGGAAGAAACCAGTTTGACTGTTTTATCCCTGATAATATATCAGGGCAAATTTGTTATAAACTGACCTGGCATTCTGAAACAACAGCCCAATTCTAGGGCCACTGAGAGGCTTGTGATCTGGTCTCAGGGGAGAATACTGAGGAGTAGTTGGCGGGACAGCTTTCAGCCAGCTACCTTGTCACCCTCAAATATAGCTTGCTCTCAGTTTCTCACAATACCGTTCTCTGCCTATCACGAGTCACTATTACTGCCTGTCTTACACACTGAGGAATTTATATTCCCCCACTCCCTACCACTTCACCAATCCCTCACAAGCCACAGTAGATTTTTTCATCTCAGATCCCAACACCATTCTCATTTGCTCTTGTTCTAAGGCACTCAACTGTGAGATATGCGCTCTGCGCCTGGGGGTAGTCTCACCATATCCCAATCTTTGCTGCCATTTCCCTGTCCAAGAATTACAGTCCAAATTCAAAGTGGGACACTGATTCCAATATGGATAACAAGGATCCCAAACCAACTTCCACTGCAAAAGGGCATCCAGATTTAAGAATTTCCTTCATGCTTGAAGATAAAGGTCTGGATTCTTCACAACAGAAGAAAATGACGATCAATCTTATTCTCTAATACTAACCATGTAATCCAGTGGTGAAATCCAATTTTTTTTACTACCGGTTCTGTGGGTGTGGCTTGGTGGGCGTGGCTTGGTGGGTGTGGCAGGGGAAGGATACTGCAAAATCCCCATTCTCTCCCCACTCCTGGGGGAAGGATATTGCAAAATCTCCATTCCAGGGGTGAAATGCTCCCGGTTCGCTCGTGCCTGTCGGTCGTCGGAGAGCCAGTCACGAAGGCAGCGCGAGGCTCCGCCCACCCGCCTGGATGCCGCCATTTGGATTCTTTTACCCTCTGCGCATGCACAGAACGCTTTGCGCATGTGCAGAGGGTAAAAGAACCCAAATGGTGGCGTCCGGGCGGGTAGGCAGAGCCTCACACTGCTTTCGCGATCGGCTGTCCAATGACCGACAGACACGAGCGAACCGGGAGCATTTCACCCCTGCTCCATTCCCACCCCACTCTGGGGCCAGCCAGAGGTGGTATTTGCCAGTTCTCCGAACTACTCAAAATTTCCGCTACCGGTTCTCCAGAACCTGTCAGAACCTGCTGGATTTCACCTCTGATGTAATTGATGATGTGAAAACAGTTTAATAGTATTCTGGGTGTTTATGAAGTTGTCAACAGTCATGTTCTAAAAGTATAGGAAAAATAATTGTACCACGAAGCAGAGAAGGCTCAATTAAAATTAGACCCAAGCCTTAAAATAACTCGATATTTCTTTTTCTGTATATGGCATTCAAGAAAATCAACAAGACACTGCCTAGCAGGAAATATAACACAATTTCAAATCTGCTATACTGCTCTCTCCTTTTGTTTGCCATTTATAGAATAATTTACCAAAGCAAAATCCTATCTTGTGTTAATTTTGACACACATTCATTTCTTTATTTTGGACAATAATCACATAATTAATGAAGTTGATTGTAGTCTACAAAATATTATGGCATAATGAATCTGTTGGGTTTGAAGTGCTTCAAAGCTGCATTTTTGTTTTTCCTGCAACATACTAATACAGCTTCTCAATAGAAAAGTACATATTTGGATCAAGTTAATGTATTTTCTGTAACCATTGTTTATTATTTTTTCCAACACTTTATTAAATTTCAAAAAAGTTATAAAATACAGAAAAGCAAGAGAAAAGAATTAAAAAGAATAAGGGATGGATAAGAAAAAAGCAAAATTAGGGAATGCAGACAAAAAGGGGAAAAACTATAGAAAAAAGTAACTTCAGACTTTTTTTAGCACAGATCAAAAACCTAAGAATCAATAATCCTTTGAACTAGAAAAAGCATAACAAAGAGTACTTCTGTCATCATAAACAAGTCTAGTCATCAAAACCTGAGATTAAAATTTGATTTCTTTCAGTTTCATCCAAAAAATCCAAAAGTGGGTTCCAAGTAGAAATGAGCTAGACAAAATCTTTTCTTTAATCAAAGCAGTCAATTTCACCATCTCTGCCAACTCCATTAATTTTTATCATCGATTCTTCCATTGTGGGTACCAGTGGTGGGTTGCTCCCGGTTTGGCCCGGTTCAGCGAACCAGCAGCTATGGCGGGAGGCTCTGCTCACCCATGCTCTGCCTACCCGCCTGGGATGCTTCTGCGCATGTGCAGAAGCATTGTGCACATGTGCGCGCACGAGCCAACCGGTAGCGACGGGATTTACAACCCACTACTGGTGGGTACCCATGAATCTTTACAGGAGCCTTGTTGCTGTTGACAAACATAAAGATAAAGTTCCGTGGGGTTTTTTTCAATTTGTTTGTTCACCAAACGTAAAAGAACAGCCTATGGCTTCAATTTATATTCCGTTTTAGAATTCTCTGAGTTAAAATACATATTTGAGTCCAATAAGTCTTAGCTTTCTTATATGTCCACAGGGGGGATTAAAAATAACTTCAGATTGCTTGCATTTCTAACATAGATTGACACCCTTAAACATCTCTGACAATTTATCAGGTGCTAAATTCCAATGGTACATTCTCTTATAAAAATATCTTTCAAATTGTAATTCAATGTAAATTTAAGTCCTTTAGTTACATATTTTCCCACTTGATCAAGCATTATATTGCAGCCAAAATGTCTTGTCCTTTTACCATATTCATCCACCAAATTCATTTCGGTGCGCAATTTATATATCTTAGCAATCACATGTTTGTCATTAGTACATAAATCCAATTCAAAATCAATTTTCTCATTGTTAAAAATGAAAAAGTTTGGTGAGCCAGTTTGGTCTAGAGCAGTGGTTCTCAACCTTCCTAATGCTGTGACCCACACCATGCCCCCACACTCCCACCACGACCCACCACGCCACCATGCCCGCCGGGGTGACCCCAGCCCTGCCGGCGCCATTTGGGTTCTTTTACCCTCTGCGCATGCACAGAATGCTTTGCGCATGCGCAGAGGGTAAAAGAACCCAAATGGTGGCATCCGGGCGAAGTCTCCTGACCCCTGTGAAAGGGTCATTTGACCCCCAAAGGGGTCGCGACCCCCAGGTTGAGAACCGCTGGTCTAGAGGTTAGTTAGCTGGAGACTGTGAGTTCTTTTTTACAGTCACTCTCTCTCAGCCGAAGGATTATTGTGGAGAAAATAGGAGAAGGAAGATGTATTGGATATGTTGCCCACCTTGAGTTATTTATAAAACTATTAATGACGGGATACAAATAAATATACCTAAAATTATTATCACTATTGTTTATTAGTAATTATCCCATAAGCATTGTAAAAGAGGATGAAAAATGTTTTTCTGTTATTATCTACCTTTGCACAGAGAACATTACTTTTAAACTGTATTTAAAAAAACAGCAAAAATTGCAAGGGCTCCCTTATTTGATGGATTACTATTATTACTATTCTAATATTACTTCTTTTTTTGCTTATTATTGTCTTGCAAGTACTTAATTTGAAGACTCAATATATCCTGGTTTTTTAGCTTTTCTTTCTTTTGTGATCCTCATGGATCGCCCCTATTTTTTTTGAAATTGCCCAAACAATTCCTGTGCTATCTGTCATATGCCATATTGCTTTAGGCAATGACTGACATTGATCTAGGAATGACTGGGAGGACAGACAAGTATAAGATAAACTATTTCACTAAGATCCTCTAAGGCAGGGGTCGGGAACCTATGGCTCGCGAGCCAGATGTGGCTCTTTTGATGATTGCATATGGCTCGCAGCAGGGGTGAAATCCTCCCGGTTCTTCGATACTCCGCATTGCCCGAAAACCCTGTAACTAAACGCCCAGACAGAGAGAACGTTAGCAACGTGGAAAGAGGGGCGACATTGACAACTACCGCTGCTTGAGCGGTGGGCCAATAAGAGAGCCCGCTGATGGGGCCACGTGAGGGAAGTTTGTGTGGAAAGACGGTTGGGAAACCAAGGAAACGGTTAGCGGGAGTGAAGCGGTGAGAGGGCGGGGCCGGGGCCGAGCACACGCGGCAGGTGAGGGGCTTTGTGTGAGAGTGTAGACTTGGCTTTCTTGCTTCCCTTCGCGCGTCGTCCCGCCGCTCTGTTAATTGTCAGGCCGTATCAACCTCCCCCTTTTTCTGTGGTGCCTAATGGTGGGATAGTTTGAATAAATAAGCCAAGCGGCCGAAGGAGCCTTGGAGCTCCGATGCTGCCCTGCTCTAGTCGCCTGCTGGGAAGGCTGCAGCAGCCACCATCAGCTGGCGGCATAAGGCAAGAGGCAGGCGGGAGACGCGGGCAGGAGCTGGCTGTCGAGGGAGCGCGTGGCTGAGAGGCATCTCGCGCGGGGAGGAAACTTTGTCTGGCTTGGCTTCGAGAGCGAGCAAGCAAGCGAGAGCAGCGCAGCCACAGCGGGAAGGGAAGCAAGCAGCCTGCTCTGCCACTCAAGCCAGCGGCTGCCGGAAGCAACAAGGGCGTTAGGAAAAGAGAAGGAGGAGCGCCGCCACCGCCGCTAGCACTCTTTCCTTCAGTTCTATCTTTTCCTTCTCTTTTCCTAACGCCCTTGTTGCTTCCGGCGGCCGCTGGCTTGAGTGGCAGAGCAGGCTGCTTGCTTCCCTTCCCGCTGTGGCTGCGCTGCTCTCGCTTGCTTGCTCGCTCTCGAAGCCAAGCCAGACAAAGTTTCCTCCCCGCGCGAGATGCCTCTCAGCCGCGCACTCCCTCGGCACGACCGTAGCCGCCACCAGCACTCTTTTCTTCATTTGGGAAAAAGGATCTTGTGGTGCTGAGGGCTAGGAAAGAGGGAAGAAGAGAAAAGGGAAGGAAGGAAGACCAGAGATGAAAGAAAGGAAGGAAGGAAGGAAGGAAGGAAGGAAGGAAGGAAGATCAGAGATGAATGAAAGGAAGGAAGGAAGGAAGGAAGGAAGGAAGGAAGGAAGGAAGGAAAGAAGGAAGGAAGGAAGACCAGAGATGAAAGGAAGGAAGGAAGGAAGGAAGGAAGACCAGAGATGAAAGGAAGGAAGGAAGGAAGGAAGGAAGGAAGGAAGGAAGATCAGATATGAATGAAAGGAAGGAAGGAAGGAAGGAAGGAAGGAAGGAAGGAAGGAAGGAAGGAAGACCAGAGATGAAAGGAAGGAAGGAAGGAAGGAAGACCAGAGATGAAAGGAAGGAAGGAAGGAAGGAAGGAAGGAAGGAAGGAAGGAAGGAAGGAAGACCAGAGATGGAAGGAAGGAAGGAAGGAAGACCAGAGATGAAAGGAAGGAAGGAAGGAAGGAAGGAAGGAAGACCAGAGATGGAAGGAAGGAAGGAAGAGGAAGAAGAAGAGGAAGGGTGGGAGGAAGAGAAAAAAGTGAGAGGGAAAGAAAGAAAGAAAGATTTTAGGAAGGAAGAAAGACAGAAAGAAAAAGAAAGATGGTAGGAGGGGTAGTCTTATACGAAGAGTATATCCCAAACTCTATATTTTCATTGGAAAAGTTGGGGGTCGTCTTATATGCCCAGTCGTCTTACACGCCGGAATATACGGTATATGGCTCTCACTGAAATAAATTTCCAAATTTTTTGCTTTCATGGCTCTCTTAGTCAAAAAGGTTCCCGACCCCTGCTCTAAGGTAATCAGAGTGAAATTGAATCTTTTCAAACTATTTCAATATAAATTATTAGGAAACACATCCACATCCACACATACACTTTTACTATTATTTCATAAAATTCATAAAGAAAGCTCTCTACTCTCTAACTACTGTCCCCTGCAATGGCACAGAAGTGAACAAAAAATATACCACAGGGCAGCAGTGGGTTGCTACCGGTCCGGTCCAGTTCTATGAACCAGTGGCGGTGGTGGGAGGCTCCACCGACCTGCGCATGCGTGCAAACCGGTAGCGAGGGGATTTAGAACCCATCACTGCCACAGTGCTAACAGAGAGGGAAATATTTCTGAACTTTGGACTAGTTTATACAATTTTAAAGATCCCCCCCCATTTTTTTGAGGAGTTGGATAACTGAGCCAAATGGAGAAAAGTCCAACTAGTCCATTTATAGTCAAGCTGAGAGTGAATTTGTTGCCTAAGCAAAGTTTGAGCATATAGACGTAGATCTTGTCTTTCATTGGCATATTTTTGATCAACAACAATTAATGGTCATTAGGTTGGCTGGTTAGGGTCCATAGATAGCTGGTTCAAGAGAGTTCTTTTACTGTTTCATAAATTTTATAGAAAAAGTATTGCATATTTGTGCATGAATTTGGCAGCAATACTGGTATCCTTAAATGCAGGTCAACGTGTAGTTTGATTTTGTAAGAATATTTAACAAATGAAACAGTGGTGGGATTCAATTTTTTTTACTACTGGTTCTGTGGGCGTGGCTTGGTGGGTGTGGCATGGCTTGGTGGGTGTGGCATGGCTTGGTGGCCGTGGCAGGGGAAGGATACTGTAAAATCTCCATTCCCACCCCACTCCAGGGAAAGGATACTGCAAAATCTCCATTCTCTCCCCACTCCAGAGGAAGGATACTGCAAAAGCCCATTTCCTCCCGATCAGCTGGGACTCGGGAGGCAGAGAATAATAATAATAACAGAGTTGGAAGGGACCTTGGAGGTCTTCAAGTCCAACCTCCTGCTTAGGCAGGAAACACTACACCACTTCAGACAAATGGTTATCCAACATCTTCTTAAAAACTTCCAGTGTTGGAGCATTCACAACTTCTGGAGGCAAGCTGTTCCACTGATTAATTGTTCTAACTGTCAGGAAATTTCTCCTTAGTTCTAAGTTACTTCTCTCCTTGTTTAGTTTCCACCCATTGCTTCTTTAAAACTTTTTTAAAATTGTTTTTAATGATTTTATCGTTTGGTGTTCTTTAAAATGCTGTACGCCGCCCTGAGTCCTTAGGGAATAGGGCGGCATAGAAGAATTCCCAAATAAATAAATAAATGAATAAAATCTACCCTCAGGTGCTTTGGAGAATAGTTTGACTCCCTCTTCTCTGTGGCAACCCCTTTTAGAGGCTGCAAAATTATTTGCAGCAAAATCATTATCTTGCATGAATAATTCTTATTTATGGCATAATCTATATTTTATCTATTTCCCTTATGGCATTGTATATTGGCTAGGTTTCAGTTCAGGAAATACGTTTCTGATGAAACTGGATATGCATTGGCAGACACTTAATGCTTGCACAATGTAAACCTGTTCTTGTTTTGTTACTCTTCACAATGTTATTCTGAAGTCATTTTTCACTTGCAAAGATCACTGTCAGTGTTGCTGAATTCTTGAATTCACAGAATACCATATTTTTCGGAGTATAAGACGCACCGGAGTATAAGACGCACCTTAGTTTTGGGGGAGGAAAACAAGGAAAAAAGGCCTCTGCCTCCCAGCAATCTGCCAAACAGCAAACAGTACAGATGATATACACTGTTTGCTGTGTATTTCTGTGCATGTGTGCCTGACCCATAGAAATGGCAAAGAATTGGAGAAATGTAGATGTATGGCAGTATATTAATCCCAGAAAGTTTTCTTAAATGTAATCACACTAACTCCTCCCAATTATTTAAATAGATCTACTCCAAACATGACTAGTCAGGGTTTCTAAGCTGCCTTCTTTTAATACTAATACTTAATACTAATACTTGATACTAAAACAGGACATTTCAGATTAGACTTTTACAGATCTTTAAAATTGATGTGGCTTTCTGGAAGTATTCTCTGCTATTTAAAAGAAGATACAATAGCACTGGGCCTCTTCAGAGCAAGCATTTATTTTAAAAAGCTTCTTCATTTTGTTAAGTTGTCTAGAACAATAATAAAGCAGTCTTTAAAAAATAAGTCTAATAATTTGAACACTCTACAAACATTTAACAAAATAACATATTAACAGAATCTGCCTCTACCTAGGATAGAACTCACAACCTCCTGCTTGTGAGGCAAGAGCTCTATCGCTGAGCCATAGAAACTCTAGCTTGCCTTCTTGGAATTTCAGCAGCCTAATATTGCCTGCAGTTTATCTCCCAGCAATATGTCTCATCACAGCCACTGTAGTTTCAGTTTCATTTTACCACAGGGCTTGCAAGCCTCTCAGCTGTAGATCGGGAGGCAGTTTATCTCTTCTTGTGCTCTTCTTGTGCTTTGCCCTGTTTGCTGCAAAGAGGTAAATTGCTGGCAGAGGCCAAAGGGTGGGGGTGGCTGGGTGGGGCTGCATTCGGTGTATAAGACGCACCCAAGTTTTCACCCTCTTTTTGAGGGTAAAAATGTGCGTCTTATATTCCGAAAAATACGGTAAGTAATTTCATAACTTTAATCATTAAATATTTTGTTGACTTGCGAAGTTTATTATTTAGTATTTTGCTCTCCTGTCCATTGGTACATAGACCCTGCCCCAACAATATAAATGCCTGTTAAATCTTTGTTAGTGATGTAGGAAGAAAATGCTAATTTCCTCAGAATTTTTAACATATCTTTCGTATAAAGTAGGCTGCAAAATTCATTGAGCAAAAAATGTTTTTGTATACGTAAGCTCTGATACAAGACTGCTTTTGGTGGGAAGCCAATTTTACCCTTAGAAGATTAGCTGAAATATATTTGCACAAGTGCTTAAACTGTCAGAATGCCAGCTTCCTTGCTTTTGCTGCCTTTAATCTTTGTAAAATGTATTTTGTTCTACGGTCCTTTTGTTATTTCGTTGGCAAGATTGGATGTTGTTGTGTCCATGCAGGAAAACCAAATTATACTTTTGTTATTTTATAGGAATAGCCAGGCTTCCTGTTCTCGTACAAATGAAAGTGGTCTATCTATGTTCACAAGTCAGAATACCCACAAATCCATTGTTTTCTCTCAAATATGAGGTTCTGGAAACTTTCATTTACACGATCTTAGTTACAGTTCCAAGAAAATTCAGTAATTGTTAGTTGAAGTTACCCATTATAAAAGATACTGTATTATAGAGTGCTATGCAAAGTGGTATGAGGAACATGTGGTCTAAGGGAATAGATAATGGTCCTCAGTAGCAATTGACTCTCTGACACAAGGCCTAGTTTTCTGAACTATCCTGATTTGTTTTGTTTTTACCCTTCATTTCTGTGACAAGACTAGAGAAGGGATTAGTATAGTGTAGCACAAAAAAGATGCTGTTCAACTATGTTTGATTCTTGGCAGTTCTGTGGACCATCTCTCTCCACATTTTCCACTCTTGTATGACTTCTTTCAATTGTTCAGTTGTTTAATGCTCTGGCTGATATTGGCTTTAATTGTTAGCTAGCCACCATATTTTTTGGCAGCTTTGTTTCTTTATACCACTGAACATTCTGAACATAACTGTTTTTTCCAGTGAGTTTGATTGCATGATGTGGCCAAAATAAGTAAGTAAGGCACATAAGTAATTCAGTGGTGGGATTCACATTTTTTTTACTACTGGTTCTGTGGGTATAGCTTGGTCAGCGTGGTGTGGCTTGGTGGGCATGGCAGGGGAAGGAAACTGTAAAATCTCCATTCCCTCCCACTCCAGGGGAAGGTTACTGCAAAATCCTCATTTCCTCCCGATCATCTGGGACTTGGGAGGCAGAGAATAGATGGGGGCGGGGCCAGCCAGAGGTGGCATTTTCCAGTTCTCCGAACTACTCAAAATTTCCGCTACTGGTTCTCCGAACTACTCAAAATTTCCGCTACCGGTTTTCCAGAACTGGTCAGAACCTGCTGAATCCTACCTCTGAAGTAATTGTACAATGGCACAGTGCTGGTAAAACTGCCTGGGTTGTGGATGAATTTACCTAGTCTCTGTTGTGTCTCCAAAATAGAGTTTTCATATGGTTGATGCCAGTGGTGGTATTCAGCTGTTTCGCACCGGTTTGAGTGAATCGGTTGTTAAATTAGCCACCACCTGCTATCAAAGTGGATCCTGGGTGCTGCGCTGCAATGGAGAAATGGGCAACGGAGTGACCGGTGCGAAGGAAGCAAAAGGCCACTTTCCCTCTTTATTTCTCCCTGCTCCTCCTCCTTTTCTCGTGCCGGCCGCTCAGTTGCCAGTTTCTTCATTGGAGCACAGCACCCAGGATCCACTTTGATAGCGCAAGGAAGGGATTTAACAACCAGTTTGCCCAGGGTCAGGTTGGGCCACACCTCCCACAACAGCAAACCTGACCCTGGGTGAACCGGTTGTTAAATTATTTAAATCCCACCACTGGTTGATGCCCTTTCATAGGGTGAAAATACCAAACTCCCTATGCTTGCATAAATGGATAAAAGTGCTCACTATATGTTACATATCATTTTAATAGTTTAGCTTTAAATATGTGTTAAGAGTTACAACAGTTTCAAGTAAACTACAAATAGCCCTTGTTTAATGACCAGTCACCTACCGCGTTTCCTCGAAAATAAGACATGTCCCGATAATAAGCCCGACAGGGATTTTCGGGACATGCCTTGAAATAAGCCTCCCCCGAAAATAAGCCTCCCCAAATATTTCCGGGGGAAGGGGGGGACATGCCGGTAGCCTCTCTTTCTCCGGCGGGCACTCTTTTGGCCGGGAGAGCAAGAGCAAGCGAGAGGCATGTGCGCACACACACCGCAGGACTAGCTCGGCTCATCTGGGCTCTGGCTACGTCAGTTTGAAACGTGCTCCTGCCTGCGAAGAACAGGAGGTGAGCATCGATCACTTCATCGCAAGCAGGAGCACATTTCAAAATGCTGCCGAAGGCAGCCCAGAGCAGCGGAGCCAGTCCTGCGGGGGGTGCACGTAGCCACCTCTCGCTTACTTACTCTCTCTCCCAGCCAAAAGAGTGCCCGTCGCAGAGCTCCCAGCCAGGAGCTCAAGAGCAAGCCCCTTCGGCTCTGTCTCCTGCCACCACCGCCTCCTTTGCTCGCCTCCCACCGCCCCTTTGGCTCTGCTGCTGCCGCCTCCTTTGCTCGCCTCCCACTGCCCCTTCGGCTCTGCTGCCGCCTCCTCCTTTGCTCGCCTTGCACCGTCCCTTCGGCTCTGCTGCTGCCCCTTCGGCTGTGCCTGTCACCGCCTCCCTCCCTTGCCCGCCCACCGCAGAGCGGCTCACGCGCGACAAGGGGAAGAATCTGGGCAGGCAGAAGCCATCAGGTAAAGAGGGAATCCTCTCCCGCAACAGCCGAAGAGCAGGAGTTGGGGGAAAGAAAAAGACTTCTACTGCTTCTGCTTTTGGCTGCATGGAAGGAAAGCAGCAGAAATCTTTCTTTGTTTGCCCCAAACTCTGGCTCTTCAGCTTACAAATCCAGCCAGGGCAGCGGCCGCTCTGCACGAGCGCTCTTTACCCAGTGGCTTCTTCCTGTCCTGATTCCCTCCCTTGCTGCGACAGACGTCTCGCAGTGGGGAGGGCTAGGACTTGTACCTCTGTCGCATTCCTCGGTGTTGTCTCCAAGGCAGCCCGTTTTAAAAGAAAAGTCTCGTGAGTTCAATCAAGCTTGATTTCAGTTTGAACTTTTGAAGTTTGATTTGAAGTTTGAACTCGCGAGATGATCTCTTTTAGAACGGGCTGCCCTGGAGACAACACTGAGAAATGCAACGGCGGTACCGGGACAAGTGTCTGGTAGGACGCGTGCCCCGCCCGCCCTGGCCCGCCCGCCCACCCTGCCAAGCCCCAGCACGAGACATGTGTCCTACCTCGGATTTGTCCTGGTACCTCGGTTGCGTTCTTACAGTGTTCTCTCCACGGCAGCCCATTCTAAAAGAGAACGTCTCACGAGTTCAAACTTCTCTAACTCGCGAGACAATCTCTTTTAGAACGGGCTGCCCTGGAGAGAACACCTTAAGAATGCGACCGAGGTACCGGGACAAGTGTCTGGTAGGACGAGCGACCCGCCTTGCCCCGCCTCACCCCGTCCCGCCCCCCCGCCCTGCCAATAGAGACGCACCACTTACTGGAGTTTTGCAGCTCCGTGGTCTCTCGGCTTGTCTGTTTGCAAAGTTTTTTCCCTAAACAGACTAGCCGAGAGACCACAGAGCTGCCAAACTCCAATAAGTGGTGCGTCTCGTGCCCCGCCCCGCCTGCATCCCGAAAATAATAAACCACTCCCCCGAAAATAAGGCCAATGGCATTTTTGGGGGGGTCAAAAATATAAGCCCCTGTCTTATTTTCGGGGAACCACAGTAGCAACTGTTGGAGGTTACAGTAGACCCTTTCCAAAAGCTACTTAGAACCGGTTCTGTAGTTCTGATGACTGCGGACACACCTGGAAGTCACATGACTGTATTTTGGCTGCTTGGCAATCAGCTCACCTTTATGACTTATTGCAGTATTCTGCAGTCATTTATTATTTACGACTTTTGCCAGGATCCATCCTTTTCAGCTGGTTTCTGGCAACCCATTGGAATACATTCATTCACTTAATGACAGGGGGTTCACTTAACAGTCATCATATTCACTTAACAACCATAGATTGACTGCAAAAAAAAGTTGTAAGATCAGGTCATGACCATTGTGACTTATGACAGAAAGTCTGGGATCCATTACAGTTGTAAGTTGAGGACTACCTGTATGGAATAACAAGGAAAATAATAGCTATTAGCACCTGTGCAACAATGTCTGACAATGGCTGTGAGCTATTCCAGAAAGCTTTGAAACCACAAACTTTGGTAGAACTGCTATGTAAGTTAGCAGTCATGCTGACTGGTTTTATGCCATGCTCCTTTCAAAACGGAGTTGCTGTTGGCGGGGAAAGCAGTTTGAAGCCCTCTGTAGGGTCTCCGAGATGTAAAAGAAAACATGGGTGATGATTGCAATGTGTGCTCTTCCTCTTTTTCCCTCCCCAAATGGAATGTCTTTTTTAAACTAAATCGGAAGTGATCGCCTAGTAGCTGGCTTTAGGTGTCAAATTTCCTGCTGAAATGAGAGCAAAAGGCCCCACATGAGAAGCATCTGCATGTGTGTTATGACTGAAATCATGGTAGTTGAGCGGCAGCAGCCTTCGTTCCTGTTTCTTTATCTGGGTTTTCGAGTGGCCTTTTTGTTTTGATTTAGTCTGGGCTTTTTTTTTCTTTTCCAAGTCATATTTAATGAGTCTGAATATCTGGGTTTCTTTTGGAAGCAGAGCAGGAGAGGAGTTGTAAAAATAGCAGGCGTGTGTGGATGGCCCAGGATTTTCCATTCCTCTATAGGTACCAAAACTTTTTTTCCTCCCTTTTCAGCTTAGGGAGGGAGGGCTCTAGGAAGTGGGACCGGGCTGATCTTCAGAGGGCAGAAAGGGTGGAGAAAGGTTGGACAACTGTGCAGAGTAGTCCAGATCTGGAAGGGGGATCTCAAGGACAAGATTTCTCCCTGTGAAGGTTAGAGAGGCTAGTCTGCGCTTTTGCTCAGGGGTGTTAGTGAAACAAAATGAGGTGGAGGTTTCTTTTTTTGTTGTTTCAGTGGAAAATAGCAGAGCAGCATCCCTTAGGCTACTTGAGCAGAAGGAAATGGAGTGAAACTGGCTTGGTTATTTCCATAGCAACACAAGTCTGCTGGTTACTCTGTGTGAATGTGATTTTGTGTGTGTGTGTGTGTGTGTGTGTGTGTGTGAGAGAGAGAGAGAGAGAGAGAGAGAGAGAGAGAGAGAGAGAGATGGGGAGAGAGAGATGGGGGAGAGAGATGGAGAGAGAGAATGAGAGAGAGATGGGGAGAGAGAGATGGGGAGAGAGAGATATGGAGAGAGAATGAGAGAGAGATGGGGAGAGAGAGATGGGGAGAGAGAGAGAATGAGAGAGAGATGGGGGGAGAGAGAGAGAATGAGAGAGAGATGGGGAGAGAGATATGGAGAGAGAGAGAGAGAAAGAGAGAGAGAGAGAGAGAGAGAGAGAGAGAGAGAGAGAGAGAGAGAGAGAGAGAGAGAGAGAGAGAGAATATAAATTGAGAATGCTTCTTATTCAACATCCAGTGTTACAGAAACTGAATTGAAATTCTTCCCACTTTAAGATTTGTTACAAGTTGGTAGTGGTTTATGGTATTCTTCTTATATGCATTTTATCAGTGTAAATAACTTGTATATGGAGAAACACTGCCACAATATGTATATGTTTCTTATTTCTTATATTGCCCACAAGGAGAGATCCCCTTTGCAAAGTGTAATTGAGACACAACACTGAGCTCAGGATTCAGGAGAGAGAACCTTGCTGGTCATTAGCAAGTAGTCCTTGGCAATCTAGTAAATTAAGGATCATGTGCCAGCATCATGGAACCTGGTTAACAGACCAAGACTGCTGACTCTGACTTGCACAGCCTGAAAATTTGGGGGCACAATGTGTCACTGAAGGGTTGTGGCCTTTATTGTGCCATTGAAAGAGTGCAGTGTGTGTGAGAGAGATGCATGATCAGGATTTTCCAAACAGCTTTTAAGAAACAAGAGTTGGGGAAAAAATGTAAACATACATTTCAAGGCAACAGACTGTTGATTTGGAAACCTTTATTAGGAAGATGTAGGCACAAAAGGGACAGTGAAGAATGATTGGCCTGAACTTCAACTTACGGGAAGTGCTGACGAGATTTGAAAAGGTATGAAAAAAAAGCAAATTTCAAGTACTTATTTTTTTTTCTTTAGAAAGAAGAACAAAGTTCTAGTTTTCATTTCTTGGAGATTCCCAGATATGAACCTTTAAGTGTTTTGCAATGGCACTCCCCCGCCCCTTCTTCCCCTCTCCTCCACTGTTGGCAATGCTGGTATAGTGTATAATTCATCAAAACTCCTCCTTCTGAGTTTCTTAATAACTAACAGAAGTGCCCAGCTATGAGAATAAGAGATCTTTTCAGGGAGTGATGTCATCTCATGCTTGCCCACAGCAGAAAGCGCTGCACTTCATAACTTTCTTTGCTGACAGTAATTGTGACAATTTGAGGGGGGAGAAGGATATATATTTATAAGGAATGTCCTGGCTTCATCAGATGGAAACATTGTTTTCTCCTCTTTCCATCTCTTTCCTCACTTCAGGTATTCTCCTACCAAATAACCAAATATGAATGGAATTAAGAAAATGTGGGTATTTTCAGTTTTGATCTGATGTCATTTTGAATCCTTTTTTTCTAGATACCAGAAATGTATTTACTGTATTCTCTGAAAAGTGTAACTCTAAAACCTGACCTACTTTTTGTATGAAAACCACAAATGTTCTAAGGAGCAGGATAACATTATCAGGAGTAAGATAAATGGTCTTTCTTGAATATCATGAGATTTCAATGTTATACTGGGTTATCACTAATTTATAAATAGTTTTATGAGCTATGCATGCTTTTGGTTTTTAAAGCACTGTATCTGAATGTCTAATCTTTCTACAGTCTTGTTCTGATTATTAGTTTTCTTCTATAGTAAGTAAAATATTCTTGTAAAGAGTGTTGGTTAAATCTGAGATAAGAATGAGGTAAAGAATGAAGATTATGGAGCGGGATTGTTTGGGCATAAAAGATACTACATTTAAATAGTTTAATCTCCTTATAAATTTAGCCAGCTAACTAATGAAAATTGCTTAAAACAAAATTGTGTTTCAAGCTGTCTACAGGGAATAAACACATTTCTGGCAGAAGCAGTATGCCAGACTAATAAGGAGTTTAAGGATTTATTTTTATTTATCTAACTCCATCCTGCCCACCAAATTCTATTTCACACCCTTTGAAACCCAATCATTATTAGCCATAACTGGTATGTTTGCAGCTACTAATTTTAAAAGCTTAGATTAGATAGTGAAGGGAAAGCAAGCCTTGTAGTTTCAAATATGCCAGTTTTCAGACCATTTCATGATGAGTATAGAAATAAACTTTTGTCTAATCTCTTATCTCTGTCTCTCCTTCGATGATTTGGTATCTGCAGATTTCAGCCTCTGGATGATAATGCTGCCAGTTCTCATTGCATTTAACTCTAATGGCAACTAAGGGTAGTATCAACAAAATTGCTCTTGAGTTTTACGTCAGTGCTGCTATTCACATAAAGCTAGCCTTTTCTCTTTTAAAACATGTTGCCCTACTTTGCAGTAAATGTTCAGGAGATAGCGTCTTGGCAACTTTATTTTGGTGATTAGGAATTTTAATGGAAGCCTTTCATGATGTTCTGCCATCAACATTGTATCTACAAAATGACAATTTTAACTGTTTCAGGAGGTGAAAAGCCCTTTTGCAATGAAGAAAGAAGAGAAGGGAGTTGAAAAATAAGTACTTCATGTACTTATAGTAGCTAATTCGTGCTATAGTTTGTGTGAGAAATAACTTTTATTTGCTCTGATTTGCATATCATCATTTGGCACTCTGGAATAGATAGCACTTGCAGCCACTAATCATAATATGCACAAAATAAAAAGGGGTGGCTCTAGGATTGAGTCTCTGTCTTGCCATTTAAACTTTGAACTGTGTTTTCCTAATTAGGTGTCCCAGTTCATGTCTTAATATTTAGAACTTCTGTAGCTCTCAATATGTCTTTGAAGGGGATTTTAATATTGATGCCCTCTGACAAGCTAGCATGTAGAACTTATAGGTGCACAAACATATTCACCAAAGGTCACGTTTCTAATTAAGATTTTTTGCTGTTGGATAATTATTGTCCAACATAATTTGTACCATTCTCAAGTAATAAATGAGAAAAAATAACTGTTTGCAATAGTAATTGTTTTTAATTGTCCATTTATTTCTGATCATTTAAATCAGGGGTGTCAAACTCAAGTCATCACGTGGCGTCACGTGACATATCAGGACTTTTTTCCCCTTCGCTAAACCGGGTGTGGGTGTGGCCCGCGCATGACACATCCGGCCCACAGGCCGGGAGTTTGACAGCCCTGATTTAAATTATTTCAGTTTCTGAAAGAAATCAGAGTCTAGTGTACCTTTTGTGACTAACAATTTTTTGTTTAAAGTCATAAGCATTTGTGAACTACAGTCTTCTGAGTTGTTTTTGTGCTGCCATAGACTTTTCTTCTTCGGTTCCTCGCCTAATTTTGTCACAGAAAACTTTTTTAGTCCATCTGCTGGATGATTTACATTGAGAAATAGAACAGAGAGTGCACTATTGTCTAAATCTCTTAGAATTCTATGCAGGCTTCAGTATAATTGATTGTTTAGTTCTTGTTTACCTGGTTGTAATAAGTTGAATGAGGACTAATGATCTGAACCTTTTACCCCATGTTTTGTGCAGAAAACTTGGATAGAATAATATGACCAATGTTAGATATTATTTATTTAGTCATTTGTATCTCATCTTTATTATTTTTACAAATATCTCAAGGTAGCGAATGTATCCACAACATCTTCCTCCTCCTATTTTCCCTACAGCAACAACACTGTAAGGTGAGTCGGACTGAGAGAGTGTGACTAACCCAAAGACACGCAGCTGGCTTTCATGGCTAAGGCAGGACTTGAACTCACAGTCTTCAGAATTCTAGCCTGATGCCTTAACCACTAGACCAAATTGGCTAAAAGATACAGTTACATTATCCCTGAAAGACAGGGGTGGGTTCTAAATTTTTTTACTACCGGTTCTGTGTGGGTGGCTTGTTTTGTGGGGGTGGTTTGATGGTCATGTGACTGAGTGGGTGTGGC